>BSBK01002348.1:1510000-2710000 GCA_027943335.1 Chamaecyparis obtusa | reverse complement strand
CAAAACAACTTTTGAAACCCAAACAGAAATTTTGAAGGAAATTTATTTTCTGCCATTTCAGGTGGCCCAACTTTTGGAGACCATAAGTCATCACCCGTTGACCCGATTGACTAGTATAACCCCATTTCAGAAAGGGCACGAAGCGCTCTACAACACCTAAACCAAGCAAGTTTCATTCAACCAAAGTTTCAACCTCATCCGGGCCTCTAAAGCCTTCAAAACTGAGTTCAAAGTTTTTGTACCATGCTGCCAATACCAAAAATTTTCAATAACTTCAAAACTAAACTTGATCTGGCAATGAAACTTTACTGGCAGGATGATATGACCAAAATGAACCTCCAAGAAAGAAAATAGACCATTCTGAGCACAAACAAAAAACTTACTAAAAATAGTAAATTTCCAAAAATAGAAGCTCTGCACAAGATAGCCCTTATTAAAAAGAAACCATAAATATTTTTGGGTGATGCAAGATTGCTCTTACACCCAAGATGCTCTTGCATCAGTCATGCTAATACCCTTTTACCCAAATTGCCTTGAGCCTTGCATCGGCCTAGGATATTCTGATAAGTTCATCGAGCGTGGGTGGAACTGAAAAATACCTACCTCGATGGCACCAATTATACCAATGACCTTTTTACTTTTGTATTTTTAATGTCATCGACATGACTTCACCGACATGGCCTTTTTTCCTTAGCGCTTTTTTAGGGAAAAGAAACCCTAACCACAATTTTCTCTTTCATTTTCTTGTCTTGGAGAGCTTTGGTCGTTGCCTGCGAGGGTTTGTTGAGATTCTATGGTCTTTGTTCAAAGCTTTCTGAATGCTTATAGTATAGATCTGGTGCTTATCCACATGTATCTTCATTTGTAAAGTAAAAAGGTCGCTTTAAAGCTTTGCCCTTTTCTATCTTTGTAGAAAATAATGAATACCATGTGTATCTTCTTGCTCATGGCTTGAGCTTTGTTTATATCTATGTATTTATGTGTTCTTCCCTCTATTTGGGCTCCCATGGATGACTTTCCTTGTGATTCTCAGAGCTTTCAATGCTGACCTCTGGCTGAATTCAATAAACATTAAAGTTTAAAATTGATAAACTCTTTTCTTGAAGCAGATGATAATATTCACACCTTGCATGTATGCTTGATTCCTGGGTTTTTGTTGCAGATGATTTGCACCCCTTTTACATGGTCAATTTTAAGCATTTGAAGCTTAGAAAAATCGATCTCTGTGTATTTGATGCCTCCATTATACTTGTTTGCTATCTTGTAGCACGTTGGGCTCTACCCTTGTGGGAGCCACATTTTACTTTGTGTGCTACACGATAGACACCTATAATTGCACATGAAGAAAACAAGTTTAGAAAAAAATGCATTTTTTCTAGTGCATGTGATGATTCAGACAACTTCTTTCTTCTTTAATGCACATTGAGACCAATTTGTCCATGTCTAGGTGAATGATCATGTAAGGTTGTAACTAGTCATTACTTAGAGTGTTGTTGTAACACATTGCTCATGACAAATGCAAGAACAAGGAGCACTAAGGAGCTAGGAAGGACAAATAGATCAGGTAGCAGCAAGACAAGGCAACCCTAAACCACTCATATAGGCAATGATTGGTTACCCTCCCCACATGCACATCTATTTTCATTTACTTACTTATGTATGCATTGATCTTGTTTTGCATTGAATAAGAAAGAAGTCAATCTCACGGCTTGTGTAAGACAAAATGTGCACTTTATATTCAATAAAGAATACTTTGTTCAGAATAGATTTGTAAAATCTTTCCCTATGTTTCACGCATCTAGCTTTATGCAATGACTTGGTATAATGTAACATGTTTAAGTTATTTCGTTGAACACATGAATGCAATGTAGGAAAGGTAAAAATGCCCCATTTTCTTTGAAATTGTTAGTGAGCTCTACTTGATTGAGCCATGGAAAAAATCTGGCAACATGAATATAGGTTCCTTGATATATCTCCATTTGGGTGTTGAGGAGAGGTGTGTGTGAGGTCTCAAAAGGGTAGTAGTGTATTCATTTGATGGGAATTGGTTGCACCTTGTTAGGTTATATAAAATGTAATCTTCCTCTATTAATATGCATGCTAAAGTTTTATGTTGAACAATATTACTATTATATTACTTTTGTTGTAATTTCCTTAATTATTTGTCAGGCTAGCAGTGCTAGGATCTCATAGATGTGTAGTAATATAGATTTCATTAGAGGAAGTTAGGGTCATCATTTCATAAATTTGAAGCAACCATTATGAACAAGCAAATGAAATTAGGAGTGGAGGAAAGGTTTTATTTGCTTAATAATTGTTGGAAAGCAAAATTTTGCTGTGACACAATATTTAAGTTGTGTCTCCCTACTCTCCAGGACATTGACTCCTTTTTGTTCAATGATGACATTGAAGGAATGTAAAATCAAGCAAACACTTTTTTTAATTGTCAATTAGGCCACTTCCACAACGAGACCCAACATATCTAGATGATTCACCAATCAATTACAAAGTTGGTGGAGACATTAAAGGGAAATATCTCTAGTGAAGTTGTTTTCAATGTTCCTATCTGTTACTATGATGATGACAGTGTGGATGATCTGGTGGAAATCCCACCCGTTGGATCTATGAAAGAATATAAGAAATGCAAATATTACTTTGTTTCTTACTCTATAAAAGTTAATTTTAATAAAATATTTAGAACCAACAAAAAAAATATCTTTAAACTAAACATTAAGTATAATATATTGCAATGAATAATATAAATTTTCTACAATTTATTAAATAAATGACCATAAATTATTAGTTTAAACTATATTTGTATGATTCAAATATAGAACAACATAGGCATTTCAACTACACAATTCACACATGCATACACAATTTAAACCAAAAGCTAAGGAGTCAAATTTAGCTAACGAGGAGCACTTTCCCAAGAGCCAAAGGGCACGCTTGAGCACACGTGGGAGGTGAAAAGGAAAAGGCAAAAGCCAAGCACGAACGATTCATTACTTTCGGTTTGAAAAAATCTGCTTAACTCGGCTGCCACACGTTTCTATTACTCGTACAAACTTTAAGCCTTATGACATGCTGTGCCTCTTTTGTCGTTTAGTTGGACAGTACCTTAAAGTGGATCTATCATCTATCATATAAATGTAATACACAACTCAACATTTGTAAACTGCAGTAGCAAAAGCAAGAAAGTGGAAATTTATCACCAACATAAAAAGCTTTGCAATTAGGTACATGCCCTATCCTACTCCTACCCTACCGCACAGTGCACACCTCAATCCCTCCATTTCACACCAATACTTATTGCATCACTGTATTGATTTTCTCACTACTGCAAATATATTTTTTCATAGATCATATGGGTACGAATTGTTTTTTTTAGTTTGAAAGTGAGTTATTTTTCAAACTTTCTAAATCAAATTCAATGATTAAGTGAATCTGATTGAAACTAATAAATAGAAATTCTTTGAAATCACACTAAAAGTGAACTCTACTGAAGAAACCAATTTAAGAAACTGATAAATAGTTCAGCTAAAATCATGCTAATAAATGGCTCATTTGAAATCACTTTAATAGGTGAACTGCCCTACTAAAGAAAGTAGAATAATCTCAAATGAACCACCTATAAAATAATATTTAAAGCTACCAAAACTATTCATTTCTAATGTAAAAAATATTTTATTATTTTACAAAGTAGAAAAGGATAGAAAGCTGGAATAGAAAAAGACTTAAGCTACTCCATTTTACATTGCCCTTGAACCTTTAAGAGAAATCTACATGTCTTTTTCTCCCTTCAAACCATTGGATTTCAGATTAGAACCCATCATAAGCATTAGAAAATATTTTTAAAATAGTTTTTTTCCCTGTGCATTCTTTATTATTATCTGGATAATAGATCATGAAATATGATTTGAGTCAATATTAATACAAAAACTCTCAGACACAATTAAATTTAAAAATAGAAATAAAAATTGTTTTCAGAATTGAATTGACCATACATGTTGGTGTACAATACTAAAGAGAGGAGAAAAGAGCAGCACATAAACAATACTGGAACCATCTGCCAGTTATCCAGCTCATCTGTAGAAATATAATCTGGATTTATTATTGTCTGCTCATGATCAGAACTCACTGCAGTGAGGACTGGCAATGGCTGCGGACTTGATTAATCCAACTACCCTGTCAACTCAGCAACTTTTTGTTTGTTTTTGCATGCCTGCAATAACTCTGCTGTTAAATCATTTTCTGCAATTGTTCTGTTTCATCCTTCATGTGCCTTCTTCCACAACAAATGCAAGGAAAAACTAAATAATGAAATATGGACCGATAAAATCTGATCGGAAGAGAAACGGTGTTGTTTAATCCCACATGTAACAAGGGATAAACAGAATAGTTTTATTTTACAACTCTTGTTTATGCTTTATAGATTCAAAGATACAGTTTTAGTCTATATACTCGGTAGGTTTTCTGTTTGAATCTCCTTAAAATTTGAAAGAAAGATCTTCATGAAAGAGAGATCTCAAATTATTGTATGTCCGTCTTATTGTCTCTCAAAAGAATTAGTGAGTAGTACTATAAGCCATACTTATTTGAGAGCTTTGAACAGGAATGTTATTTAGATTTATGAGTAGTATTATAGAGAGAGATAGGGTGATGAGAGAGAGAGGGGGTGATGAGAGAGAGGAGAGAAGGGAGAGAGAGATAGGGTGATGAAAGAAAGAAAGGTCTTAATGAAAGAGAGATCTCAAATTTAAAATCCTACAGAAAGTAATGTATGTCCATCTTATTGTCTCTCAAAAGAATTAGTGAGTAGTGCTATAAGCCATACTTATTTGAGAGCTTTGAATAGGAATGTTATTTAGATTTATGATAAGTAAATATGGTTTAGATTTAATGATCTAATGTTAAATATTAATGTGGAATTACTTAGTGTATGTTAAACATTTAATGATATTTTGTTATCTTTATTATTATTTTGGTTGAAAAAGTCTAATAAGAAAACAACCTTTAATCTCATTTTTGAAATGAAAAAAGTATAAATTTTTCTCTTTGTTATAGAAAAGACGAGGAAGGGTGATCCCCGTCTCTTCAATTGAGGTAAAAGAGACAAAGGGAGTCATCCACTTTCCTTGGATGTCCTCTTTGTCTTCATCTTCTAAAACCCTCAACTTTTGCATATGTACTTCAACAACACGAGTTCTTCAAACTATAATCACCTTACATCACCCTTTCATTGAGTCAAATATAAGATCCGTTTTTTAACCAAACAAAATAGGAAGAATAAAATTACATTTTATTGATTTTTAACAAGAACAAATTTTTGATCGCATTAGAATATTAAAAACTATGTTTATGAATTTTTTTATTCACTCAACATAAATATGTTTTTCAGTTGTAATTAGGCACATACTACAAAGGCTATATTACATATTACATATAAATATGTTTATAGAAAAGACAAGGAAGGGTGGTCCTCTTCTCTTGGATTGAGGTAAAAGAGACAAAGTGAGTCATCCACTTCCCTTGGATGTCCTCTTTGTCTTCATCTTCTAAAACCCTCAACTTTTGCATATGTACTTCAACAACATGAGTTCTTCAAACTATAATCACCTTTTCATCGAGTAAAATATAAGATCCATTTTTGGACCAAACAAAATAGGAAGTATAAAATTACATTTTATTGATTTTTAACAAGAATTGCATTGTTTACAAATTTTTGATCGCATTAGAATATTAAAAACTATGTTTATGAAATTTTTTATTCACTCAACATAAGTATATTTTTTGGTTGTAATTAGGCACATACTACAAAGATTATATTACATATTACATATAAATATGTTTATAGAATACAAATTGTAATTATTATTTTCATATAATTTAATTAACTAATTAACTATTTATTATATAATAAAATATTTTAATCTATTTAATTCCTTATCTTTTATAAGTGTGTTTGGATTATAAGGCATAACCTATCTCAAAAGTAGTAATGGGAAAAGATGAAAATAACTAAAGAATGAAAATATTTTTAAAAATAGATTGTTGTTGTTATTCCTATCCACATGATTTAAAGTTATTTTTATATATATACAATTATGGTAGCATAAAAATAGTGAAAAATACTAGTTTGATACTATAGATGATAGTCAAATTTAAAATCAATGTACATATGGCACTTCATGAAATTTTAATAATCTTATGTATATTTACATGGTCTTATTGAGATTGCTATAAATACATATTTTGTATGTAGATTCATTTCATAAATAGTTTTCATAGTCTAAATAACAAGACCACGGGGGTTCTACTTAGTGAGCCTGTGTCATATTACGTGTGTTCATGGCATACTAAAGAATACCCCTCTTTTCAAAAAATATTACCCCAAACTCTTTTTTTGTCCCCCCCATACCCACCCAATACCCTACACACCCATTTTCCTCTATAAACCCTCTTAATCCCCCCCCATATAGGAAAATATATTGGCCTATTTTTTTTTGTCTATTTTAAACCCCCCAATATGAACACATGTGCTAGTGTATTGCCCACCAGTGAAGCCACCATGAATAAGACTTAAGATTATTCATTGCTGAGAGTGATTATACATGGTTTAAATATGCTCAAATAATAAAATAAAAATATCATCTTTGATTTAGATTGTGCTCTAAATTGTTGAATTCTAAGATTTGGTGATGCTCCGATTGGTGGTTTCATAAACTATGAAGATTTAGCTAATAATGCTTCCTATGCTAAGTTACTTTACACCATTAGGGCATGACAAATTTGTGATGATTTTGACAACACAATTGTGGTTATGGAAAACTTATTGGAAAAGTTGATGTGGGTCATTCTAAATTTTGGCTTGGATTATTTCTCTACTCTTCAAAATCTATTTGATTGAATCATGTACATAATGTCACTACTACTCTTCAAGTTGCACCTTTATAGATGGTGCCTTCCAATGCTCCATGTCGGAGTAATGTGAATAATTAGCGTTTCTTCAGGGTGGTTACTAGTTTTCTTCAATTTTTGTTTCTAGTTATTTAATTCTCCATTTTCTATATGGCTACACGGGGTCTCTTTGGATTTAGGTTCTTATCAATTATGCTTAGTAATTAGCTAATAGATAGGTGGTTTTAGATACAGAGCAATATTGTTCCTCTCTTTTAGAAGGTATTTTAATTTATATTATAATATATTTAGTGGCTTTTACCACTTTTATCAATATTTCTACATTGAATCTAATGTGAAATCTTAATTTATTTCAAATATTATGTATTTAGCAGCTAACTTTAAACCTACTAATCATCAGTGAAAGATATACCAATGAAAAAACATACACAAGAATACCAAATTTACGTGGAAAAATCAAAGTGGAAAAAACCACTGTGAGAATCTACTCACTATATGAATAACTAGTTATAATATTTGTTTTAGGCACATTTCCACGGAAGCACAAAACTCTCCAATGTAGAACTTACAAACTAAAGCACACTTCCTTAGTGTAATGCATATATCTACACAAGCTATACAATCTTCTAGCAAGTATAAGGAAATGATAAAAGATATAGGATCTCATGGTCAACCTCTATAGATATTTAGTCAAGTTTGTGCACTTCAACCTCTGCTCTTCCTCAATCTTATTGCTTTTATTTCAAATAGTGATTCATGTACATTATTCACACTAATTCCATGCATAATTCATCATTTCCCACTCACGTATATATAAGCTTGAGCATTAGAAATTCAAATAGGTCAGCCATAGAATGATAAACAATATTTGAATTACAAGGTCGACCAATATGAGCACAAATATTTGGTGCAGTCCAACCTAGGAGATAAATGGGACCCAAAACCTCCATAACATGTCATCCAAAATTGATTTCATTAAAGCACAAGCATCATAACCACCTTTAAGATCAAACCCAAATGAAACGTATAGAAAAACATCAAAGCACAGTAGTGGGTCAGTGTAAAAAAACACTTTCTGGTGCATATGATGTCATGCAAAGAACAACATGCCACGATAGGACCTAATTCATTCTCTTAGCCCTTCCTCCAATGCATATCCAAAAAAATAAGCCATAAGTCAATACATCAAAATTAGTTGGGTCTGTCAGAGACCAAAATAGAAATGATATCATACTTAGATCAATATCACTTATGGATCAAACAAACATAAGATATTCAAGCCAAAATACTAAATAGACATAAAAAAAACATGTTCACCAAATCTAATACATTGAGGTTCCAATGTGCAACATTCTTCGAACTTGTCTTGACATCCAACCTTTTTGTCAACAAATAGAAAAACATAATTTCTTCTTCTAAAATATTGTGGACCTAAATAAATGATAGTGCAACATTCACTAACAATGCATTACCATACCGACACTACAAGCCATCAACTTATTATGTAAAGGAATGTAGAGCATTCTCCCATAAGGACTTCAAATTTGCTTTCCTACATATTTTAGTTTCACATTCATCCATCTTTCTAGATACACCTCATACAACCTTGTTATCATCACTAGTCATTAGATTAATCATGTACTTCAACATCTCTCCTACATATTAGACTTCAAGTACTCTTTCTTTCATGTCAAATGTCTTCATACTCTTGTGCTCCTTAGCATCAAAATAAAATTAATGCACAAAGCATGTTGACATCAATGAGAATACTGAACACATAATGCTAACATGTTGCAAAGATGAATATTATGTTGTTTTTCATATCAACTATGGTTTATAAGTTATGTTCAATGGTGTTCTTGTGTGTTTTAGAGTGGTGTAATATCAGATATATAAATATGTGTTGGCATTGATGTACAAAAACTACCAGTGATGATTGAATATTATATATCCATATGTCTTAGGTTTTATCCAATATTTTGGAGAATGATTCAAGTGCTTGCAACATGAAAATGGTTAAGTGTGATTGTTCTAGTGAACAAGTTGTTAGACTATGATTAGTATGTTGAGCATCCACACTTGTTCTAGAGGTTTGTACTATATTTTGAGTATTTTTACTTGACATGCATTAACAATGTTACCTTTTGGGTCTAGCTTAAGTGATTTTAGTCCATGTGGTAGTGGTTAATGTTGAAGACGTTGATTTAGGACTAAATGAAAGGTGTGCCAACATGGTGTGATTCCTCACATATCTTGTTTTCCTTTTGCAAGCTTTGGAGAATGGATTTGGGGGTAATAGTTTAAGTATTGCACACTACATCTAATTAAGCCAACCTAATTAATGTTATTTTGAGTTGTGGTTGATATAAATGTGGGAATATTTTAGAGATAAGAGAATTAAGTGAATTTGATTGTATATGGTGTGTTGTGAAGTACAAAGGTGTGAATGTATAGACCAACAATGATGAAGTCAATTTTAAATGTATAAATAGTGAACTATAATCAATATTTCTGAGAACATGTTTCTCTTTAGTTCAACAACATAATTCATTGTAATAATTCCTATTGTATTTTGCCTTAAAGAAGTGATCTTCAAAAATTAGCAAGTCATTGTATCTTTTCCTAAGGTTATGCACAATAGCTTGCAATTCCAAATAAGGAGTAATGAGCTTCCTTGGCCACTAGTCTAAAACATTGTAATTACCTTTCATATAGTGATTATGATTCTCACTGTGATTTTTATTGCAATGGGTTTCCCACTTAAAACTCTTGGTGTCCTTACATGTTACTCTTTTAGTTTTAGTTATTTAATTTTGGGGTAAATGCACCATGATGATGGTCAAAAAGTGGCCATGTGGTAAAAAAACATAAAATTTTATTTAACCCAATTACGTAATTCAAAATTTGAAACCACCTGGCTCGGGGAAATTGAGCCTAATTACTTCAATTAAAAAGCACTTTTAGTTCTTAATAACCCGTATGTGTTATGAAGAACTAAAAGTACTTTTTTTAGCTCTTCATAACCCATGCAGGTTATGAAGAACTACATATTCTTTTGTTTGGCTGTGACAAACTCATTTTCAGCGTTGAAAGCAACTTGATAGTGGCTCGTAGCTTCCCAAATTCTATAGAACCTGATTGTGTTTCACTCTATTTGGCATTTTTTCAGTGTTTACACCAATTTCTAACAATGCCACGTTGTTGAAGAGGTAAGAATTTAATATTATTATTATTTTTATCTGAATTTGAATTGAAGCAAGGTTTTTTCAATTGATTTAAGTTTTTTAATTAATTTTATGTCAGATTCTCAAAATAATCTACAATGACAAAACATACAAGCATGACCTTTTCCTAAGCAACCACCACAAGAAAACCCTCAAAATGTTGCACATGAAGAATAAAAAAATCATTAAAACATTTCTCCACAACAATAAAATCCTCAAAATGTCCCTCCTCAACAACAACCACCACCCCAAAACTCTTTGCATTCTCTAGTAGAACTTGTATGGGTCACATAGGAGGATCTTATAAATTGCCTATCATAGAACACTACTCAAATTACTATGATCTAGTGAATAGGTTGAGGTTCTCTAGTCATGAGCACCACCTTTCCCTCGCCACAACCCTAGAATTAATGGTCAATATTTCCAAGGAGGTATCTAGATAGGTTGTGAAATGGGGCATATATAGGGATAGATGTCATGCATTTTATGTTGATGGGATGCCATATGATGAGGTGAAAATAAAGGGCATAAGTAAAGATGGCATATGTGCTCTTTTCATTGATCCTAAAACTAATAACACCTTACTTCATAATATGAATAGGTTTCCTATACATTGGTGTGTCCGCGCTTGGATGAAAAATTCTTTTTGGGATAGGTGGTATATGGTCTTTGACCAACCACCTTGTAACAATTGGGAGGTGCCCCTATATTTCTTGAGAAAGTTATATTGGAAGTTTATCCTCAACTTGAAGCCAAATTACTTTGACATGCAACAGTTCCAGGGTAGAGGGAGAGGCTCTACACAAGATAGACTTGGGGCTTAGAGGGTGGTAGATCCCCAACATAGGATGCCTTTAGCTCCTAAACCCATGGTTCACATCACAATCCTAGTAACCTTGAAGTAGTCTATAGAGTTATAGAATCTTCAGGTGGCTACATCATTTATTGATGTCATTTATCATCATGGCACATAGTTAGTTGGACTAGAGGAGGGATCAACACTTGCTCCACTTGCATCATCATTAGATGCATCATTTGGATCATCCCATCCCATTGAGCATATGTGCTCCATCTACCATAATATATATTTTGGGTTAGATACTGATGTGAATGAGGATGGTTTAACATCCCATTCATGTACACATTATGAGACTATATGGCATGCTTCCACTATAGAGGATGTGGCCCTCACTGATGACCTAATGACCATAATGTTTTCTAGTGGAGAGTAGATATAGGTGTGTTTATTTGTGTTTATGAGATGTTAATTAATCACCTAAATCTTATAAATGTAAATAAAAATTTATTTATAGAACTGTACCATCTTAAAATGAACACACTCCTCATTTATAAAGAGCTTTTAGCTCTTGACCTTTATCAACTTTTTGAACCATGGATGGATTTGTGCTCAATCACCTCTTTCTCATGTTCAGTCCCATATTCTCCCTTTTCAACAATACAATATTTGAGACCTTAAGGTTAGCTCCTTATGGGCCAACCCTGGGACAGGTTGACCTTTTCCTCCAGGATTGTAAACCTTAGGTCGGGTGTTGTCTTGGTGATTTAATTCTCAAAATGTGGTGACCTCGTCGGCTTGCTTTGTTTTCCCACCCAAAAACTTGTATAAAAGGAAGCCTAGACACCTCATTTTGGCAAGAAAGGCATGAAATAAAAAGCATGAGACACACAATAAAGCATGAAAGAACGAAGAAGAAAAGGATAGGACAATTTGATGATTCAAGCATTCAAACATTTAAGCATTCAAAGATTCAAAGATTCAAGGATCCTTTGTGAGCATTTTTCCTCTTCAAAATCTAGCACATTGTTGGTCATCAAGGGAGGAGATCTACATCGAGGCATTCATCATCTTCATTTTATGCATACTTACACCCATGGCTCCATGAAGTGATTTTGGTAGATCCATAACATTTGTGGATATTTCCTATATTGCAAGTTCAAGATCAACATACAAACACAACAAAATCCTTATTGACAAGGGTTTCTTCAAGAAAGGTGAATATTTACATTTGTCTTGTTTCATTTACACATTTACATTTCAATTCAAGGTTGATTTTGCAATCTAGGGCTTGACCAAGGCTAGCCCTTATCCACCTAAACCTCAAAACCTAGTTTTCTGTATGCAGGAGCAACATCTCAGAATTGTAGGTACAAAGTTGGAAGTTGCAAACAAAGATCTATCAGAAAAACTAGGGTCTACTTTAGAAAAGTGCCTCAGGAACATGGTGACTTGATCAATCTATTCTGGAACATGATGACATGGTCGACCTGTTCTTGGCAGCCTGATATTTATACCTATTTTTGGTTTTTTAGCCATGATCACAGATTTGCAGTCAGAAATTTAGTTACAAGTTTGGAACAACAGTTTTCAGAGCCAAATTTTTTTTTCCTCTTCATACTTCAAGTGAGTACTTCATTATCTATTTCATATCTTTTCTTATATCTATTTTCACATCTTAATTGGGTTGATTGCTTACATTTAGCATCTAGATCTCTATTGCTTATCTTGCTAAATCAATTAGTTCCATTTTACAAGTATATTTATACAACCTTAAAATCTTACATTGCATGAAAGAGTAATTTCTTTTGTGCTTCCTTAGTATAATTTTGGTTTAGCGTCATCCCTTTATCTCCTTGGGTTTTGCTAATCTAACCTAGGTTATATTGAGAGTTACACTTGGAAACCCCTCTTTCTCTTGTATTTCTAATGTTAGTGTGGAAATGCTTAATTAATGAATACATCAAACATAGTTTACATTACTAAATTCATTGACCCCATTTTCCACTTAAACATTTTGGTGAACCTGACATGTTACAACTTCTTTTTGACCTTGGTGTTAGATTTCCTTTTGCATTATCTTGTGTGTTCACCTTCACTAAACATTTTGGTGAACCCAACGTCCTATACCTCTTTCTCGGAGTTATATCCCTTGTTTTCCCTTTTTGCATTGGTTGTTTCCTTTTGTTTGGTGAAACTGACGCATCTCTACTTTTTTATTTTGGAGTTAGATTTAGCTATACTTGTGTGGTTAGATCTCTCTTGTTATGCTGATAATTGTGTTAGATCCCATTAGAGTTTCCTTTTGTGATCTCCTCTTTTATGAGATTTATTACACTAGGTTCAACCTCGAGCATTCCTATTAGGAGAAGTCATGGACTCATGGGCTCTTTTGACCATGATTCCTCTTTCCTTCCTAGGACCCATGATGATACTAATATTTTCCGTCAAGATCTCAATCCCATAATGGAGCATAATTCTTCTCATTCCTCTTGTGATGAAGATGAAACCTTAATAATTCCTCCTTCACAAGTTGATAATCTCTCTCATGAGTTTGATAAATTAGAAAATTGGCTTGTGCAAGAGAACCCAAATCCTAATAGTGTTGCCTCTATTGAGGCTATTAAGAAGCTTATTACTCATGATGACAATAACATATCCATTTTGCATGGTATCACACACCTTATTAATACTCATGCTAAGCCTTAGATATAATGTGCTCAAGAGTTAGGATACACTCCTCCTTCCACAATTGTTGAACCTTCTATCCCGATTTTTACAACCATTCCTAGTATTCCTACTTATACACCACCTCTCATGACAACTTCTACACAAGTTTCTGCTCCTTTAAGTGTTGGTCTTCCTAATCCTCCACTTCCTTCAAGTTTTATTCCTACCTCCATACATTCCTCATTACCCTCATACAATGTTGTCCCTTTCACATATTCTAATCCTCTTCCTATTCCTTCTAATCCTCCACCAACATCCTTGCATTTTCCTTTGGCTTCCTACAACTTTCCTAGTACATCCAATATTTCTATGCCTACTATTGGGTCTTCTAATCCTACCATTAGTAGCTTAGTTCAAACTGTCACCTCTTTGCAACAACAAGTAGCTCAATTCAATCAATCCAAGTATAACATCCCTACATGTGATATTGCTAATCCCCTTTCCTTAGATACCCTTTGTGTTGTTATCCCACAACATATGGAGACACCTCGTCTTGAGACTTATAATGGTAAGGGTGATCTTATGCCTCATGTTACTACTTTCCAAACTATATGTAGTAATTTTTCTCATGACTTTAGGCTCATGGCTAAGTTTTTCACACGTACTTTTAGGGATAAATCTTTGCAATGGTATTTCTCTTTACCTCCTTACTCTATTAATTCTTTTCAAATGCTCGCTAATGCCTTCATTCAATAATTTAAAAATAAAATTGGTCCTCAGATTTCTTTGACTAATTTAATGCATTGTAAGCAAAATGTTTAAGAAAAAGTTAGTGCCTTTATTGGTAGATTTAAACATTTGTATACTCAAATTTGTTATCATGTGCTTGATCATGATATTCAATGTATTTTTATTTCTAATTTTCAAAAGGACATTAGAGATAAGATTCTCCTTACTGAGTATACTTCCTTTTCACATATTTGCACAATGCTTCACCACTATCAGTTACAAGTGAGCTAGCTTGAGAGCTCTACTCCAATGTCTCCTATTACTATGGATAAGATTGGTGCCACCGTTAATCAAAATAATTTCTCTAAGCCTAAAAACTACATAAAATTTCACAAGTCAACAAACATAGTTGATGATCAAATGGCTTCTACATCCACAAGTACGAGTAATTTTTCCTCTGTATATCATCCTAATCGTAAGTATACTACTTTATCTAAACCTTTGCATGTGGTGATGAAAAAGTTAATTAATTATTGTAATACCCCAAAAATGGGCTATAGGTTCATTAATCTCCTATATCGACACATCGAATGAAATCGACATCAAAGTCCTAACCTAAGGCACATCGGCACATTATCGAATCTTAATTGATTATCCTAAATTCTGCATCGAGGAATATTCCTTATTCCTATTTATCCTAATTATCTTTAATTTAATGATTATTTGGCGATAAATCCTATTTATCCTAAAGTTTGATTAATTGGATTTTCTGAATATTTAATTAATTAGATTTAATACTGCCAATTAATTATTTAATTGGATTTATTCCTAAATGGCATTATTTCATTTTGACAATAAATCAAATATCCTATGACTAATTGATTAAATTCTTATTTAATTAATTAATGTCAATTGTCAAATTTAATAATATAGTTTTTGAATAAAAGTTTGATTTAATAATTGATTAATCCATAAATCAATTGTTTTATTTTTAAAATCAGTTAAGTTGAGGATAAATCACTTTATTTATTTAATTACTTCATAATTAATTATGCACATCCAAAAAGCAGTTGAACTTTAAATCAAAAAATCAATTCAAGTTGTTTTAAAAAATAAAATCAACTCTCTTTTGAGTTGAAAGCTGATCTCAACTTCTGATTTAAATAAAAAAGCTGATTTGCATGATTTTGTGAGTTAATCTATCTCTAAATTCTTGATAACTCAAAAATCAACCTGAGTTTATCAAGAGTGATTTATGGCTTTTTCCATGCACCTCCAAAGCCCTGGATTTCTATAAATTAAGGCCTCAGCTCTTCATTTTGGATCTATCCACAAATTGTATCCTCACGCTGGTGAATTGGTGATCGAAGAATCAATCTTTGCGAATCAAAGTTGTTGTGAGATTTTCATTGTTTTAAGCATTCATATCATTTAGCATATCATTATTAGATTAATTGCATGTCATATCAGTTTCTCATATAGAATAGATTCATATCAATTTATTTCATCTTATTGCATAGAAAATCCAAAAATATAGATTAATTTGCATTCATCTCATATCTAGATTCTGCATTCAAATCCTTCATTTAGGTGTTGTCAAGGTCACTGATCTCGGTCCAATCTGAGAATATCATACTCGCACCTACTAGAAGGTAGTAAATCACCTGGTTAGTTTCTATTTCACTGCACAATTTTGATTTCTGCTAACCTCTAATGTTTTACTGATGTGTTGTGTCTACAACTAGGTACAAAATTCACACACACATTTTTGGCACCCACCGTGGGGCCCTGAAATGGGTTTCCATTCAATTTATATCAATTTCTATCATCTTCTTGTCATTTTCTGTTCCAAGTTGCGATTTTTAATTTCTGTCTGTATAATTTTCGTTCGAGTTTTATCAAAAACTCATACCAAGAAGGACCCACTGTCGTACGATAGTTGATTTTATCAAGGATCGTACAATCAGAAACACAATGTTGTTTGGAAGCTCTGTTGTCGTATGATCTTATACCCATTATCGTATGAGTTTTTGGACTGTCATCTAGGAGGTGACCCACTGTCGTATGAGTTTCAGCACCAGGTTTCAATTGTCATTTCACTTTTTCAGCTAGTTTTTCAGATTTGATTTCTAGATTTGGATTGACAGCTAACATTAACAATTGAAATTTGCTGTTTCTGATTGATTTCTGTTGATTTTGATTGGGAAAAGCATGAGAGTTGCTAAAAATAGGTAAAAATCTACTAAGCGCATTGCAAGGAATTCAAGTAATCTTCTCAGCTGATAACATTTTGATTTGGACTAAAACAAACATCTCGCGTGTCAAGCTTGTGTGACCTTTATTACTTTCATATCACAGATTTCATTTTGGGCTATAAAAATGAACATAGATTTTCTTTTCAACATCTTTGTTACACATAATAAATAGGCCCTATGAACACTATTTTTGGTTCTTGAGAGAGTGGGTTTCTAGTGAAACTCTTCTCAATGAAGGAACCCTTGTAGGTAGGGAGGTTATTGAGAGCATCTCACATTCTACTAGATTTGTGCATCTTCAGCTTTTGATTGATACATTCTCTCTCCGAAGAGGTTGATAGATCATAAGTGGTTGAAATCATAGATCTTTGTGAGATAATCTTGGTCTTAGCGTGTCAGATTAATCTGTCTGATTTGTTTTGGTTAAAAGTGAAAAGGCTAGAGGACTATGCTCTACTCCCTTTTTGGGTAGTATCAAAAACTCAGATCCTTGAATTTGGAACCAGTCTCCATGTGGTATCTTTTGTGAGTCACCTTTAGAGAGGGTTAACCATAGTGGAAGTTCTCTTAATTGGGTTAACCACATTGACGAAACCTCAAGCGGTAATAGCCATTTTCACCGTGGTAGCAGCAGCCGCTATATAAATGTCCTTGTGGAGGAAATCTTCACGGGTGTGGTCTCTTATTGGGCTGTCATATCTCCCTAGCAGTGCTTGTTTATCTATCTGGTTACTAAGACCGAATCAATCTGGTACAATCTTCAAATCTGGACAGACAATTTTGTGAACAATTTGAAACTGAAAACTTGAAAAATTGCAAAATCTGATGTCAAACACCTTTCTGGAGTCAAAAGTCATCTTGTAAAGTTAGAAAGTCATACAACTTTTGGCTATTGTCATTTCATGACCCCCTAATTATCGTATGGTAGCTGGTATATTGTCGTACGAGTTTTGCTGCCAGTAGATTAAAAAAAAGTCAAAAACCCTACTATCAACAATTGTGTGAGTTTTGCAATAGTCATATGAGTTTGTCAATTGTCATTTCATACCCTACCCACTGTCGTATGAGCCTGTAGAAAGTCATTTGAAAAATCTTGAAAATTGTTAGAAAGTGTTAAAAACTGTCAGAGACCCAGCTTTTACAGCCTATTTCTAGAGTCTATCAAGAAAATCACCATGTCAGGAATAAAGTAGCAACTACTGAGAATCCAATCATTTTCCTAAAGTAGCCTTTTGAATCTGATTCAGCCTTTTGTTTAATCGATTTGAGTCTTTTTCATCTTGTGTCAAAACCTTGTCATAACTATCAATCTTCAATCCATCTTCAAAATGGCTAAGTGTTGTGAACTTGTGTCTGCTATCTTTTGGGCATCTAACCATACATCCAGGGCACAATATCCTTCATTTACATCCAATCTTATCCTCAAATCAATCAAACCTTGACAAGGTTGTGTCATTTTATCTTCTTGAATCAAATCTTTCTTCAGTTGTCTTCATCGTATTCTTTTGCTTCACCCAAGGTTAATGGTGGAGACTAGAGCTTCCTCTCACAAGAAATCAGGGGAAACATCTCATACCTTACCATTAACTCATATCCAGGGTCCAACTCTTGAATAACTCTACAATTCTGGTCTTTACGAAGATGACGGTCTTGGCAACTTTCAATTAAAAACTGGTTACATACCCCCTCCATCAACTCACAGAGGTAGTCAACAAACCCCTCCTCAATCTAATCCAGGGAGTCCTAAAACTCCTAACATGTCCCACAGAGGGACACATCATGGGTCCCAAGGACACCAATCTTAACATGGTATGGATCAAGAACCTACACCTGCCGAAATTGCTCAATATCAAAACGATGATAACTTCAAAAGAATGATGAAACATTTCTTGAAAGAAAATAGAGAAACATACTTTCTAGAGTTAGCTCATCAAGGAGCTAAACTTCCTCCCAAATTTAATGTGGAAGATATCATTACACATGAGGAAGAAACTCCTATTTCGGCTATGATGAAACAAATGCATGCCATGCAAGTAAAACTTAACAAAATGGAAAATGAAAAAGAACCTAAGGAGTTCTCCATGGAGGCCCTATGTCCTTTTCCATTAAATAAAGACTTGTATATGCCACCATTCCCTAAGAGGGTGTAAATTTCAAAATATGATAAGTATGATGGAAACTCTGATCCTCAAGATCATGTCAGAGAATTCTATACTCAATCTATGGAGTTCATGCACGAACCAACCTATTTGATGTGTCTTTTCCCCCGATCTCTAGGAGGGTCAGCCATTCATTGGTTCTCTAGGATGCCTCCTACAATCAAAACCTTTGAGGAGTTGATCAAATTGTGCTATCAGAAATACTCCTACAACATCCAACATCCAGTCACCATGATTGATATCTGCAATCTCAAACAATATCCAGGAGAACCATTCCTGATATTTCTCAAAAGATGGAGAAAGAAATTCTCTCTATATGCTAGGCCTATTCTAGAAACTGAGAAGTTGGAAATCTTCATCAACAATCTTGTTCCAGAAATCAACTACCCTTTACAAATGCAAAATCATACATCTTTTGCTAAGATGGTGGATAATGCAATCAAAATTGAAAAAGTACTTGTGAAAAAAGGAGACATCACACTTCAAAAGGACAAGTATGAATCTAGTTCTAAGGATAAGAAAAAAAATTGGAACAAGAATAAGGGTGTCATCACAGATGGCATTGTTGATAATCTCCATGCCCCATCTAAGGCACCTACTTTCAATCTAACCATCGGTACCCAAGCCATCAAAGCTTCAGAACAAAAGGTGTCCGAATCATCTCAAAAGAAGCTAGAATACAAATCTTGGTTTGTAGATAATAAATGAAAGTTCACTCCTCTTGGAGAATATTTGGAATTAGCTATGAGAACTCTGCTGGCTAATAACATCATCTCTTTTCCTAAGATCTGACAATCTGATCTTGACCCTAAGCCAAAATGGTGGAGAGAGAATGAATTTTGTGATTTCCATCGGGGTAAAGGTCACAAAACTAATAACTTGCACTTGAAGCATACCATTCAAGACAAGATTGGTAATGGAGAAATCATGATTGATAATCCTAAAAGCAATAATGATCACACAACATTCACCAAACCATTTCCAAAGCATAGCCTAGGAGATTCATCTTCTCAGGCTAATGTGGGTGCTAAGGTCAATTATGCCTATCCTAGAAATAATACTATTATCAATATGGTTGAACCAAGCCTATCTGAGTGTTGTAATGTCATCACAATTGTAAGAAGGGATAGATAAAATTAATCAGCTAACACAGTTACTCGATCACAAGCTCAGGCACACCTACAAGGACAAATCCCAGATCAATCAAATGTCCCTAAGGTGCCTTTCAATTTGTCTTCCGCTTCTAAATAGAGGGAAACATCTAAATCTTCAAATCCTAAGGACACGAGGCCTACTTTGTACAGTATTGTCCAGCAACTCCAGCACATAAATGCTAAAATCTCCATGTTTGGGTTGCTTCGGATATCTCCAAATCATAGAGCCATTCTAGACAAAGCTCTGCTCGGATCCAATGTTCCTGATAACCTTGATTTAGATAGATTCCAGGCTATGGTTGGTCATCTTACATCTCCACAGTATATCTCCTTTTCAGAGGACAATGATAACTCCTTGAGTCATCCGCATAACCAGCCCTTACATATTGAAGTCTTGATCCAAAAGCATCGTGTCAAATGTGTGTTGATAGATGGGGGCGTTGGTCTGAATATTTGTTCTTACAACTTGATCAAACAATTGGGATTTTCAAAAATGACCATTGATCCTAGAAAGAAAATAACTATCAAAGCATATGATGAAGAAGAAAGATCCTCCAAGGGAACAATCGTCCTGCCCATCAGAACAGGTCCTGTCATCAGAGATACTATATGTCAAGTTCTTGCTATACCACAACATCCTTCTAGGGAGACCCTAGATACATGAAATGAAAGCTATTCCTTCTACATACCATCAGTGCTTGAAATTTCCTTGTGATAGAGTAGAGGTAACCATTCTAGCTGACGTGTCAACAACTTGCAATGCATTGAAGGAAAATGCGAATAAACTTGTTCCTAATAATAGATAATCTTCCATTAAGCAAACAGATGTAGCATCCACATCTAAGATGGAAGATATTGCAAAAGAGGTCAACATCAAAGACAGTAGTATGGGAGAATATACTATAGAGCCAGTTTTGTCTTTGACATCTCTCCCTATCTCACCTAAGTCTTATGGGCAAGCTCTAAAAAAGTTCAAACCAGAATCTAAGGAACCTCTTGAGGCATATAAAGGAAAATTTGTTGCAGAAAAAGTACCTAAGAAAGAATTTGAAGAAGATGAATTTTTACTTGCATGGCTCTACAAAGATGAACCTGAATCCCAAGTTGTTCCACCTAGTGACTCTAAAGTATCGAAGGTTACTTCTAAGTCATATGGCCCAGGGGATAAACTAATAGCTAAGATGGGATATAAAGGAAAAGGACCTCTAGGACTATAGGGTAAAGGTCTTCTGTCACCTCTTGAACATCGTGGTTGAGCCAACAAGAATACGATAGGTCTATGATACACGAAGAAGCCTTTCTATCTTAGCAAGAACTCCCCACATGTTCTAGAACAAATTGAGCCTTCCGTAGCAAATCAACTAAAGAGGGAAATAACTGAACAATTTGATAGTGAGGATTTAGACACCACTGATGAGCTCATTCCTTATGAGCATTTTCCTAAAGAAATCAAAGACCTCTTTGAAGCTAAAGATGATCCACTAAAAAGAATTAATGTAGTAGAAACACAAGAACCTACTATAGAGTGAGAGATAGTTGCAACACAAGAACTAGCTAATCTCGAAGGCAATAAAAAAGAGGAAGGTAGTAGTTATTCTAAGATAGATTCTCATGAGTATGAATTCAAATCAGAATCTGAGGGTAACCCTTCTTGGGGTATTCATCCAGACTTTACTCATGTTCTTAGATTTCCTAGAGGCATAGATGAAGAATCTAATGACTACGAATGGGGAGCCATTCCAGAAGAAGATGAGCTTATTATAGAGAAACATGTTGATGTTATTCACCAATATGCACCTAAACCCAATGTAAGTGTAGAGTGAAATGATGAACTTATCAAGTCTGATCTACCGATGGCTGAATTGGACTTTCACAATGACATTGAGCCTATTCAAGAATTGAATGTCTTAAGTTGTAATATCACCTTTGAACTCAAGCATCGGGTTAGGACTGATGATGAAAGATCCATATCCGTAAACACTCTTTCCGAATCTTTCACCACTTTGACTATCCAACATCCTGAACTTCTTGATCAAACCTCCACAAACTTGAGCCATGGTATTTATACCTTCCCGAATGACTATGCCCTTGCTTGCTACCTCAATGCAGTTGAGCCTATGAGGAATTCCATCAATGAACCGAGCATTAGCATGATGGAGTCAGACATCAAGTATCTTAGTCAGAAAAATAAGAATAAGAATAAAAAGAAAAAGAGTTCTAAGGGTGAAAACCACTTTTTGGCAGTCTTAGAACCTACAAAAGTAAAAATAAAAGACGTATCCGAAGGTGAAAACCTCTTTGAGGTGCCTAAGGATGAGATATTTGATGTCCTTCCAAGTCATTTATAGGACAAATCTCCAGTTCTAATTGAGCCCACTCAATTTATCAATTTGGGAATGACAGAGGAACCATAGTTGATCCATGTAGCACAATCTTTATCAGCAGAAGAGAAGCAAAAATTTACAACCTTCCTCACAAAGAAGAAGATCAAATTTGCATGGAAATATTCAGATATGCCAGGGTTGGATCCTAATCTTATAATGCACCATTTATCTATAGCTCCCAGAGTAAAACCAATTAAACAAAAATTAAGAAAGATGCATCCTCATGTTGCACTCTTGGTAAAAGCTGAATTAGAGAAGCTCCTAAAAGCCGGATTCATCTGAGTTATTGATTATGCATAATGGATCTCTAATATTGTACCTATTTCAAAACCAGATAAATCAATCAGAGTGTGTACAGACTGTAGAGATGTAAATAGAGCATGCCTTAAGGATGATTTTCCACTATCTAACATTGATATGATAGTGGACATGACTGCGGGCTTTGAGATGTATTCTTTAATGGATGGTTTTTCTAGATATAATCAAATAAAAATTGCTCTAGAGGATCAAGAGAAAACTGCTTTCACATGTGCATGGGGCACCTTCTGTTGGAATGTCATGCCATTTGGGCTTAAGAATGCTGGTGCTACATATCAGAGAGCCATTACATCTATTTTTCATGACATGATGCATAGGACTATGGAGGATTATGTTGATGATACTTTAGCAAAATCTATGATTAGAGCTGCACATCTAAATGACTTGAGAAAAATACTAGACATAATGGAAAAATTTAGTCTCAGACTAAATCCTAAGAAGTGTGCTTTTGGTGTCACTTCTGGAAAGCTCTTAGGATACATAGTTTCAAAGAAGGGCATTGAAGTTGATCTAGTTAAAGTAAAGGCTATAATGGAGATGCAACCTCCCAAGAATATTAGTCAAATGAGAATATTACAAGGGAGATTTCAATCTATCAGATGCTTCATATCTTAGCTAGCAAACATATCACAACCTTTTACAAAAACATTACATAAAGGTGTGACATTTGCATGGAATGAAGAATGTGAGAACAACTTTAACCATATCAAGAAGTATCTATCAAATCCTCCTATCTTGATGCCTCCCATTCAAGAGAAGCCTTTGATCTTATATGTCTCCGCTATAGATACATCATTGGGGGCATTGCTTGCACAACATGATGAGAATAAGAAGGAAAGAGCTATATACTATATCAGTAGGACATTGGTGGCATACGAAAAGAATTATTCTATGATTGAGAAGGCTTGTCTAGTTGTGATCTTTGCATCATAGAAACTACGACATTATAGGTTGGCGCATACCACACATTTGGTAGCTAAGATTGATCCACTAAAATACCTACTAAGCAAAGCTGCCCTCACGGGTAGATTAGCTAAATGGGTCATGCTCTTAAGTGAATTTGACATTGAATATGTTGAAAGAAAAGATATAAAAGGATAGGTTATTACTGATCAATTAGCATATGCACCTATGATTGATGATACACCAACGCAAATGGAATTTCTAGATTCCTCTATCATGACTCTTTCTTCTAGAGAATGGCAGTTATTCTTTGATGGCTCCTATACACAGAATGGATTAGGAGTAGGCATATTATTTATAACTCCTCAAGGATACACCATACCTAAGCATTTAGATTAAAGTTCCCTTACACAAACAATATTGCAGAATATGAAGCACTTCTTAATGGCATGAAACGCGCAATTGAGTGGAGAGTAACAGAGATGCACATTCATGGAGACTCCCAACTTGTAATCCATCAAGTCAATGATGTGTACCAAACTAAGGATGAAAAGCTCATTCCATATAAAAGAATGGTAGATGATCTAAAGAAGTATTTCATATCTATCACGTTTGAGAAAATACCTAGAATAGAGAATAAGGTTGCCAATGTAATGGAAATGCTATCTACTCTATTACAACAACCTAAACATGAGCTATGCTACAAGTTCCTGGTGGAAGCACTATCTTATCCTGCATATGATTCCCCTGAAACCCACATGATCTGCATTGTTGTTGGTCATGATTCATCCTGATACAAAAATCTATTCTCCTATCTCCAAGACCAAATCATTCTTGATACCTTCAACTGCCATGAAAAGAGATACCTTATCCATAATGCCTCCTGATATGTCATCATTGGTCATGATTTGTACAAATGAGGTCTAGATGGTACACTACTTAGATGTTTAGAATGGGAAAAGTCTCAACGTGTGTTAGAGGAAGTCCATGAGGGTATATGTGGGTCACACTCGAACAGTTTAACACTAGCTCAAAAACTTATTAGGGCTGGGTACTATTGGCCTGAAATGGAGAAAGAGTCTATCAAGTTTGCTAAGAACTATCCAAAGTGCCAAGTGCATGGAAACTTAATTCATGCTCCAGGGAGAGATCTAATTCCCTTTACAACACAATGTCCTTTTCACCAATGGGCATTTGATCTTATAGGATCTATACATCCTCATTCTTCTAATGGACATACCCATATAATCACAGCTATACATTATTTTACAAAATGGGTAGAAGCAGTCCCTTTGACACAAGCAATTGGAAAACAAATATCTATGTTTATATTGAACTATATCATATGTAGATATGGGATACCTCATTCCATAATCACAGATAATGGTGGACAATTCAAGAATAAAGATCTAGATGATTTATGTGCTAAATTCAAGATTACACAACATTGGTCATCTATCTACTATCCTCAAGGGAATGGACAAGAAGAGGCTTCTAACAAGAATCTATTGAAAATCTTGCACGGTACAGTTAATAAAATAGGAAGAGACTGGCATCTCATGATCAATCCAGATCTCTGGGCCTACATAACAAGTATCAGAATGCCCATTGGGGCTACACCTTTTGCTCTAGTTTATGGGTCTAAAGTAGTATTCCCTATTAAGGTTGAAATCCCATCACTAAGAATCAGAATGCATGGTCTCGTAACTGATGATGACTATAGAGTGTCTAGGTTGCAAGAACTTTAACTACTAGATGAGAGCAGACAAGTAGCATATGATCATCTCAGAGTATATCAGAAGAGAATGTCTAGAGGTTACAACAAGAAAGTCTAACACAAAGAATTTCAGGTTGGCGATCTAGTCTTGAGAGAGAATCCTAAAAATCAATCACATAGAGAATGCAAGGGGAAGTTTGAACCCAATTGGTTGGGTCCCTTTGTTATTGTTGCTACTTTTGGCTTTGGTGCCTATCAAATCTCAATGACTGAAGGAGAACAACTCTGAGAACCAATCAACATTCTCCATCTGAAGAAATTCTATGCCTAAGGCATTCAGTGTATGATAAAATGTCCTTAAAAAATCTTTAAAATTGGAAAAAGTCCTGAAAAAATGAACATCTTGGTGAAAACCTAACAATAGGTGCCTTGATGATTCACAAAAAAAGTAAAAAAAAATCAAAAGTACAAAAAATTTGAAAAAAAAAAAAACAAAAAAAGAGAGAAAAAGTGCCTTGGTGAAAGCCTGGAAACAGGCACCTTAGTAGCAAAAATAGAATCTCTGCCAAGATGGTGAAAACCCAGCATATGGGCACCACTTGTTTCACAATGCTCCATCTATCAGCGCAATCTTGGTCTTTCCCAGCTTTCAGTCTTGCTTTAGTTTGTACATATTTCTCGGTTTGTTTCTGCATTCCTATTTTTAATAAGTCAATCTGTACACCAATCAGCTCAAGCGTATGTATCCTATCAATGCTTAACACTTGGGGGCAATCAATGTCATATCTTATGGTCTCCAATGCATCTTAGATGAGTCATATCTAGTCAGAGTCCTTTGAAGCTTCATTTGAGTCAGTCAGTCAGTCTCGTCTCCACAAAGGATTTTGCATCTACAACAACACAATCAAACATCAAACACAAACTGAAAACAATCTATACTTTTACATGATTTTATCTCCTTGTATGCTTACTAATTCACATTGATATTTTTGCATATTATGTTCCCTCGAGCTCTTCGATTATGTCCTTTATAGGATTTAGAGAGTGATGACTAGGGGCATAATCTTTTCTTTGTTTTCTTCTTTTATGTGAAAATCTAACAACTTTGGAAATTTTGGATTGAAATGGTGTCTGACTATAAGAGCCTCTATCTTGAATTGGATGGCCATGCGTACCTCGACCATTGATACCCAAAAAATTGAAGGAAGTTTGATCTAACTATTGTCTTTTTTGAGTGAGTTCTTTCTCGTATTGTGAAATGCGATCTTACCTAAGGATGTGAATGATAAAGGGTCACTACAGGTAATTCACATTGGATTTAGAGTGATCTCTTGATTGTTTGATGTGTTTGTATGCAAGGTGTATTATGGTCATCATGACGTCTATGTTTTGATGCTTATACAAATTGCTATATTAAAATGGACATGATATTCAGGTCATCCTGGCATTTGTGCCTTGGTGCTTATATCTAATCCAAAATTCTGAAAATAAAATCAATATTCATATGTCCATGGTTGCCTAACCAGTGGGCATTGTATTGATTCTTGTGCATACAAATCAATATTCATATGTCTATAGTTTCCTAACTAGTAGGCATTGTATTGATTTATCCGGTTACCTAAAAATTCAATGATGAAATCGACCGACACATGATTAGTGACTAGGTCCTAGGTCTTAGGTTGCATTATATTTTACATGGTTCTTGGCATTTTGCATGTTTGGATGATCTCACAAATGGCTACATAAACTTCAATGCTTAAACGATTTGTCTATCACCTCTTCAAATCTCACAAGAGCTGACACTTAACTAGAAGGTCTCTTCATGGCATCACAATCAGTTATCCTCCTAGGTTAAACTTCCTTTTGACATAAGACTGAGTACTTGTCTTCATCAATTCTTGCAAAACATATCATGTGTATCATTGCATTTACATTTCATATCATAACCACCTATTGCATTACAATGCATCCATGTGCATAAGCATAAATCATAAATACAACTTTTCATAATCAAAACACATTTGCATTACATCCATACACATGAAAGAAATCATTGCATTACATTAATCCATACATACATTCTACACTACTCATAGCATAAACATCACATGATATCATCATAAATCAAAATATGACAAGTACAAATGAAGTCATAACCAAAATATCGATCTCATATATATATATATATATATATATATATATATATATATATATATATATATATATATATATATATATATATATATATATATATATATATATATATATATATAATCTCAAACTAGTCAGGGGTGCACTACTGGCACAGTATACAAAAGAATGAGCTCATATGAGCCATCAAAGTCAGAATAGTATCAACATCAAGAGATCAAAAATATCAGAACAAACAGACAGATCAACTGTCGGCCTGATCCTCTGCATCTGGTGGAGGTGGAGGTGGTGCATCCGGTACTACCTCTGCTCTAGGTGCTCTAGCTCCCTCTGATGCCAACATATACTAAGAGTACGTAGGGACTCTCTGTGCAGTAGGAACAATAGTGTAATATTTGGACACATAGTAAGCTACCCATGCAGTCTAATGAATCACCTCGGCCTGTAATCTCTACACCTCTGCATGAAGCTCAGTGCGCTGTCTATCTGCCTCTAAATATCTCTCCTCCCACCGAGCACTGCGAACCTTCAGGTCCCTGACCTGTAATCTAAATCATCTGATAGTCTCCTACGGAGTAAGAGGAACAATAGGATCAGCATCAGCTGCTGGCATCTCAGTATCTAGGGTAGTCTGCTCTGTGGTCTCTAGTCTCTGCACCTTACGATGTCTAACCTCTTCACCCAAATCAAACTCAATATCCTCTTGTATCGGATCAGTATCACCACCCACCACCAGCTCAGCTGCAAGTACCTCCTTAGCTGAACCAACACTCCCTAAACTACCACCCTCTCCCCTAGTCTGTCTCTGAGAACCTATAGATCTACCTGCTGTGGAACTAGTGGGATGAGGGGGCCTCATTTGTCCTGATGGTCTCTGTAGAGGAGCCATCGCTCTCAGTCTCGGAGGTGTGGGGTGCACAATAGGAACCTTTATGCATCTGAGAACCTATCTCATCAGTGCTTCGGTAACATCCATAGACTCCTCCATGGAGGGTATCAACTCTATAGGATCTGAGAACCTATGGGTAGGATGGTCCACAAGCTAGGCAATGAATCCATCTGTAACTCCAGCATCAAGTACCTTTGGTCTATACTCCCAATCTCTACCGATGATAGCACTGTACTCCTATGAACACAAAGCATAAGAGAGCCTCTTGGTCCATCCAAGTCCAAGCTCACGAGATATCTAAGCATAAGTGGCATAATCCTCCGGTGCATCCTACACTCATCCATACTGCCACCACACCCTGGTGATACTGAATCTCTCTAAAGTGGAGGATGACCTCCTGATTAGTACATAGCTTTGAAAGAATAAACTAAACTACTCTCATGCAGTAGGCCAAGGCTCTATACCCACATATGGTCTCCATCAAACAAAAGTCATATCATCAAGGCATCGCCTCCAGTATTCAGTGTGACCCATCCACCCCTATATGACATACCCAACACACACACACACACACACACACACACACACACACACACACACACACACACACACACACACACACACATATATATATATATATATATATATCACGGGATCCTGTGGCTGCCTCTATGAGGTACATATTGGTCTCAACACAGGGATATGCTCCCACACCTAGATCTATAATACTAAAGCAGTAGCGGCAACGACTTGCTCTCCTGATACACTACCTCATGCATCTCAGAGAACATATGGGCCAAAAGACACTAACCCCAAGGCAACTCAGAGGGAGTTGCCATTAGACGTGCAACCATTGGGGCCCAGCCCATCAATAGACCGTTCTACTGATGGTCAGACATGATAATCCCTCCTATCATCCTGACAATAATACACTCTAGTCGGTGCGTCTGTCCATAATGTTGTACTAAGGTCTAACAAGAAATAGAGGTAGTCATCTAGGTATCATCTCCAAAGAGACGTCTGAACGCTAATAGATCCGAGTTCCTCAAACTCACATACTCTGGACGTTGTCCTACATGGAATGGAATGTGCAGTATTTGGTACACATCCTCTGGGGTCACAGTAATCTCCCTAGTCGGCAAGTGAAAGGTCTGGGTCTCTGAGTGAAACCGCTTGATCAAAGCAGTCAAAAGTCTATGATTTACCCTAATCTCGGGTAAATGTATGAGACTCAAAGCCACAAGATGCAAGGTGTACCCTCATCGGGTCAGGTAGTGACACACACAGTCTCTGAGTGGCTGGATGTGAAATGCATACATGAACATCTGGATATATGACCTACACAACATAGAAATAGGGAATCTTATCAGTACTTTGGTTACAAAATAGGTCACAAGGACAAGAATTGAGCAATTCATTATTTCACAAGGTAGGTTAAAAGGTCAGCAATCAGGCTAAGAGATCAGGAAATTCAAAAATTTGACCTAGCAATGAGTTTTAGGCTCACTATTTTTCGTACGACACTTCAGACTGGCATGGAAAGTCGTACGAGTTTCTACATCATACCATACGACACATCATAGTGACACGACACTATATCCCTCATCGTATGAGTTATGAGGGACCCGACTAAATGTCGTACGACTCTTGGGTCCCTCTGATACAAGTCTTGGGGGTTAATGAAACGACAACCTATCTACAATTCAAAAGTGGTACGAGTCTCACTGGAGAGTCGTACGAGTTTCCATGCATTCAAAAATTCAAATTTTAAAAAGCGTACGAAAAATGCTAAAAAGGCTATAAATCATGGAAAAGTTGACTTTTCAGAGAAGCAAAGAGGTCCACCTACCAGATGTCCGTACTGCCGAGGTCTCTGGTGTCTCTGGTTGCACTCAAATCGATGCGAACTCACAAGTACCTTTGGTTCTGCCATTTTCTCACTCAAAGGGCTCCACAAGATTTCTAAAGTCAAAAGGTTGAAATGAATTGAAAATGACCCTTCCAGTCTTTATATAGCTTTTGACCTAATTTTCAAAAGTGCTTTGTTTTTCATGAAAATTGTACCCTTGGCTAATTTCGACTTTCTGAACCCATTTTCGGGATCAAAATCAAAATCTAAGATCATTTACTATGTCAAAATCATGATTTAAAATTTTCGGACCCAAGACGGTCTACTGCTTGCATAATTAACCTTCAATCATCACAGAAATCTAGTATTCAACTTAACTAATTATCTTACATCAAACTATCAAAATTTCAACTTGGTCAACTATGGTCAACTCATGGTTTCACCTGGTCAAACTTGGTCTTCTGGACCTACAAATGATGCAGAATGTGTTCTCGAACGTGTTTAACCACTTCTCAAATCAATTAACATGCTTCTAAAACTACAGCGCTGACTTTTCTTATCAGATTTCAATTTTTATCCCGAAGGGGGCATGGTATTGCATATCATTCAAAGTCTGTAATCTAAATCTAAATCATATCTTTCTTCAGTAATCAAGACAACAACCACGTCTAGTTGCTGATTCATTAGAAAGACCTCATTGCTTGGGGAAAATCAATCATCACTTGGGGCATATCAAATTCATCGAGCTCCATATCAATTTGGTATTCTCTTAATCTTGCAAACTATATTAGTTTTTCGTAACCATCGGTGCATTAGTGTTATTTCCTTGGTTCTTCGTAACTGAAGGGTTCAGGTGTGATACCAATGTGATTCTTATCGACAATCAGGTCTGGAATCGGTCACTCACTTCTTTGCAATCATAAGGTTCAAAATCAGACGTTTTGACACTTCTTCACAATCATCGGTTCATTGCTGTTATAGTTAACATTATCTTTGGTCAGTCAGGACCTATTATCTTCATATCAATTTCAATTAGTTTATGTTTCATATCAATTTCAATTTCAAACATCAGTTTCAACATCCTACATAGACTGCCTTTGAACCACTGCGCTTCACACAACAATTCAAAGAGGGGCAAAATGTAATACCCCAAAAATGGGCTATAGGTTCATTAATCTCCTATATCGACACATTGAACGAAATCGTCATCAAAGTCCTAACCTAAGGCACATCGGCACATTATCGAATCTTAATTGATTATCCTAAATTCTGCATCAAGGAATATTCCTTATTCCTATTTATCCTAATTATCTTTAATTTAATGATTATTTGGCGATAAATCCTATTTATCCTAAAGTTTGATTAATTGGATTTTCTAAATATTTAATTAATTAGATTTAATACTGCCACTTAATTATTTAATTGGGTTTATTCCTAAATGGTATTATTTCATTTTGATAATAAATCAAATATCCTATGACTAATTGATTAAATTCTTATTTAATTAATTAATGTCAATTGTCAAATTTAATAATATAGTTTTTGAATAAAAGTTTGATTTAATAATTGATTAATCCATAAATCAATTGTTTTATTTTTAAAATCAGTTAAGTTGAGGATAAATCACTTTATTTATTTAATTAATTCATAATTAATTATGCACATCCAAAAAGCAGTTGAACTTTAAATTAGAAAATCAATTCAAGTTGTTTTAAAAAATAAACTCAACTCTCTTTTGAGTTGAAAGCTGATCTCAACTTCTGATTTAAATCAAAAAGCTGATTTGCATGATTTTGTGAGTTAATCTATCTCTAAATTCTTGATAACTCAAAAATCAACCTGAGTTTATCAAGAGTGATTTATGGTTTTTTCCATGCACCTCCAAAGTCCTGGATTTCTATAAATCAAGCCCTTAGCTCTTCATTTTGGATCGATCCACAAATTGTATCCTCATGCTGGTGAATTGGTGATCGAAGAATCAATCTTTTCGAATCAAATCCGTTGTGAGATTTTCATTATTTTAAGCATTCATATCATTTAGCATATCATTATTAGATTAATTGCATGACATCAATTTCTCATATAGAATAGATTCATATCAATTTATTTCATCTTATTGCATAGAAAATCCAAAAATATAGATTAATTTGCATTCATCTCATATCTAGATTTTGCATTCAAATCCTTCATTTAGGTGTCGTCAAGGTCACTGATCTCAGTCCAATATGAGAATATCATACTCGCACCTACTAGAAGGTAGTAAATCACTTGGTTAGATTAGTTTCCATTTCACTGCACGATTTTGATTTCTGCTAACCTCTAATGTTTTACTGAAGTGTTGTGTCTACAGCTAGGTACAAAATTCACACACACAATTATATCATTCTTAAACTTCCTCCTATCTTGATGCAAAGAGATCTTGGAACTTGAACTATCTTTATTTCTCCTAGCCTCCTAGGCCATTAGGTCCATCCTATGGCCCTTGGTGTGGTTAAGGTTCCTCAAACTATTAAGCCTCCTAATCTATTTTCTTGAGCCTACCTCCAAGGTATGAATTTGATCTTCTAGAGTTCTAACCTTCCACGCACTCTATGGTGCTCTTTCATCCAAGATCACACAACTTCCCCTAAGTCCAAGACCCCTTTTCCCTTAGGATATTTTCCCAATAGTGTTCCCACACTCCTTTGGCATGTCTCTAAACTTCTTTTGACTCCCTTATCATTTTTTGAGTTCTTTCTAATGATCCCCAAGGCATTCCCTTATCATTGTCTAATTGAGCCCTCAAATTAGACCTAATTGAATTGGGTCTTTTTGAGTTCTTTCTAATGATCCCCAAGGCATTCCCTTATCATTGTCTAATTGAGCCCTCAAATTAGACCTAATTGAATTGGGTCTCCAATTGGAGCTTTTCACCTTTAACTTGTAAAATTCCCAAACAACCCTACCAACTCTATACCTTTTGGAGTACCCTTTTATAGTTCTAAAGGGTTCCTAATTTTTTCCCTCTGATCTATTGTACAACTCGTGAACCATGCCAAGCCTATTTCATAGGCTTTTAGGGCTTCCTAAACCAGTCTATGTTCAAATCCACAAAATCCTTCACCAGTCAACACATTCATCCAATATTTCTCTTCAATCATCACCAGTGTTCCCTATAGTCTCCAACTATTCACTTAAAGGGCACTCAGCAATCCCCATGTGTGTGAACACCACACATCTTCTCTTTGTCCTGGCTCGCCTACTCCAAGCAGCCAGCCTAGGCATCATTGTATATGTTTCAAACTAGTTTGAAGAGACATAAAACATACTCTAACATCATCTATAGCCTCTACCTTAACACCCAAAAGAGTTTTAGTGCAATCCATCTGTGGGATCTCAGGCTAGAGATATTTTATTGTACAAACCCTAGTTTTGAGGGTTTTAAGACCTAGTTACAGAAAATGGAGTGGATATCTGCAACTAGGGAATTTCAAGTATTTAAATCTACTACAATGAAAATTAGGTTCACAAAATTACATGCCTTGTAGGTTCCAACCTCTTACATGATCGTACAGATCTATACTTCCCTACAGAACAATCAAATTTCTTGGAAAATTTAGAAAAATAATAGAATTTTCGTACACCAAAATTATCTATACATTCCAATCTTTTAACCACACCTAAAAATGATATGTTTTTGGAATTTTACATGTCTGAAGAGGTTGGTTACAACCAACTGTCTCCCATCAAACAACTTTTGCAATTTAACCTTCAAAAGTTGCAAAAGTTGCTTGAGCAATTTATTTACATCTTTTAGGACTCAATTGGTCCTTGTAGCCCAGTGAGCTCTTAGGCTCCTCCTAGGGACTAAATGTGGACTCTTTGCATCATAGATGGATTTCAAAGCATTATTACAACCAAACACATATTAGGAATCTTGATGAAAGATAAAATTAAAAAACCAAAATAGAAAATGCAAGGAGGGTGCCCTGCACCATACTCCCCAAGATAGAAAATTCAAGTCCCTTGAGTTAGGAGGTCTTCAAGAGTGACCCCATGCTTTAGAAAATCCACTTCAGTCATCCATGTAGCCTTAGCCTCTGGTAAGCCCTACCACTTAATTAATTACTCCTTGTAGGTCCCCTTGTATTTTTTACAACTTTTGAGTCTACGATGCTTTCCAATGGAATTGGTTGAGATGGTGGAAGATCTATGGCCTAATTTGCATCCTCCTGGATGATGTAGTCCCCTGGTCTATATATTTTTGTGGCCCTTTATAAGGATACAAATCATTGATGTTGAAAATGTGGGAAATGCCAAGATTGGGAGACAACTCCACCTCGTAGGCATTATTTCCCCACTTATGCAAAATCCTTAGTGGTCCAATCTTCTTCATCATAAGTTTAGTGGGTTGGCTCTTAGGTAATATTTCCTTCCTAAGGTAGGCAAGGACTATATCCCCAACCTTGAATTGCAAATCATGCCATGTTTTGTGTGCCTTGGCCTTATATTTTTTTTCCTACTATTGCAATGTTTTCCTAACCTAATCATGGAGGGCTTTCATGTCCTCTGCAAAATTTTCCCCTTGAGCATTCCTCTTATCTGTCAAACTCAGATCTCTCAACTCTAATATGCCCCTTGTATTATTTTTATAAACAATGTTGAAATAACTTCTACCTATACTCTTATTAATGGATTCATTATAAGAATATTTTTCTTGTCCAATAGTCAGATCTCATTCTTGCTTATTTTGTTTAGTCAAACATATCAATAGATTTCCTAAAGATTGATTCACTACCTTTGTTTTCCCATCCGATTGTGGGTGATAGGATAAGGAGAAGGAGAGATTAGTTCCAAGCTTCTTCCAAAGTGTCCTCTAGAAGTGTCCCACAAATTTACTGTCTCTATCACTGACTGCGTTGATAGGGAGCCCATGAATTCTCAAAATTTCTCTAAAAACTAGGCCTGTAATGTAGGAAGCATCATTGGTATACTTGGATGGTATAAAATGTTCCATCTTTCTAAAATGGCCCACCACAACATAAACATTGTCATGTCCTCTAGGATTCTTAGGTAATCCAAGCACAAAATCCATAGTTAGGCATTCCCATGGCCTAGTAGGAATAGGGAGTGGTTGATATAAGCCTACATTATTGCTACTTGCCTTTTCCCTCTGAAAAATAGTGCACTACTCCACAAATTGTCTGACATCAATTTATAACCTTTTCCAATAATAATACCTATTAACTTGCTCCAATGTGTTGTCCACTCCAAAGTGGCCTCCTAAGCTTCATTGATGCTTCTTGTTAATTATGTTCTCTCTCATAGGGCTCTATGGAATACATAGAAGATGACCTTTGAATGAAAAACCTTCCTACAAAATATAATCAATATGTTTAACTTGAAAACCATGCATAAACTTTTCACAAGATTCATAGATTTCCTTGAAATCTTTATCTTCCTTATAGAGGTCTTTGAGATCTTCCATGCCTACACTTTGTAATTTCACTTCTTGTATGGAAAGAACTCTCCTTCTCAATTCATCTATAACTTTGTTACTAACCCCTTTCTTATTCTTTTTGGTGAAAGTGAATGCTTTTAGGTATTCTACCCACTTAATGTGCCTTTGGTTCAATTTATCTTGCCCATTTAGGAAACTAAGGTCATAGTTATCTGTATAAACTAAAAAATCTCTAGGAAGTAAGTAGTGTCTCCATTTTTTGAGGGCCTGAACCATTGAATACATTTCTAAGTCATAGATATGTTGGAAACAATTGTCTGAAGGAAATTGCTACTCAAATTATGTATTGTCTTTGATGTCACATAATGTCATAGTCCGCAGCAATCAGTTACTACCGAGCTCAGTCGGTCTGCCAGACAGGAATATTAGTGCTTACCGAGTCCACTCAGTTATCAAAGAAAATCAGTGTCTACCGAGTTCACTCGGTTACCGAAGAAAAGTTAGTGTTTATCGAGTTCAATTGGTTGTCGAAGAAAAGTTAGTGTTTACCGAGTTCAGTCGGTCATCGAAGAAAAGTTAGTGTTTACCGAGTTCAGTCGGTTATCGAAGGTAAAGGATTGTCGGTGTTTACCGAGTTCCCTCGGTCTCCGAAAGATTATAGAAAGTTATGGTCACCGAGCACTGTCGGCCCTTGAAGGATTTTTGCAAATAGAGTTTGCTTAATTCAGCCGACTGTTATACTAAATAATGTCGATTTGACAAATCTAAAATCATATAAATAAAAGGTCAAATGTGAAAAGTAAACAAGAAATATAGCAGAAGATTTACAGAAGAAAAGCAGGAAAGGTGTATGCGAATTTGTGAAGGATGTTCAAATATCCTTGAGGTGCAGCAAAGATTTATTCGATCAGAAAGGATCAGACTTATGCAGAATAGAGATCTGTAATCAGCGAGATAGTTGCATTATTATACAGGTCATTTTTTTTTATTGTTACCTTCTTATCATTGTAACAGTGAATTCTAAATCTCTTAACCGAGTTGGTTTAACAACCATATTGTAAATCCTCTAACAAGGTGACAATTCCATTGAATTGTTTTCAAGACCTCTTACCAGGCCACTCCTAGCAGGGTGTTTTAAATCCTCTAACAAGGTCACACCTAACAGTGTGTTTTGTAACCTTTTACCGGGTTGGCTTCTAACCGAGCATCACTTCAGAAAAGTGAAAATCAGTATCTAGATACATTGGTGGTTTTTCCCATATTGGGTTTCCACGTTAAATCTTGTGTCTCTTGTGTTCTTAATTTCTTTCTCAATCATATACATGTGCTAATGAATATCTAAAGATAATTTTGCTAATACTTTCTGCATCTTCAATATTACTGCAATCTATTTACCGAGTGCTAAAACAGATAACATTGTTAAGATATCCTAAGGGATCTGGAAAGAATTAATTGTGAAGTGTTTTATGGTTGACTGATTCACCCCCCCTCTGAGTCACTTCATCCATATTCCATCAATTGGTATCAGAGCTTTTGGTGCTTGCAGGAAGGGTTTCAAAGACCTAAGCTAAAGATCAGGATGTCTTACAAGAGGGAAATTCCAAAGCTCAATAGAGATAACTTTTCAGCATGGCAAGGTCTCATGCGACTTCATCTGGCTTCCATTGGTGATTCAGGATGCAAATACATTGATGAAGAATACACAATTCCTAATGGCGCATTAACTATTGAAAACATTGCAGATAAAAAGACTCACAACACCATGATGATAGACATTGCATCTGCTCTCAGCTATGAAGAATTTGATGATATTAAAGACTGCACTACTGCATATGAAATGTGGATGGTACTGAAGAAAATATATGGTGGTGATGCAAATGTGAAAAGAGCCAAAGCAGAAAGCCTAAGAGGACAGTTTGACAAGATGAATATGAAGGAAGATGAAAACATTGCAAAATATGTTGAAAGAATCAAAGCAAGTGTAATTAGAGCTTCTGGAGGAACAATCTCAGATGAAACTGTTATAAGTAAGGTACTCAAAACATTACTCCCTATCTATGTAATAAGAGTATCAGCTATTCAAGAAAGAAGATGTGAAACAAACCACAATATAACTTTGGATGCTTTAGTTGGAAGATTGACAGCCTTTGAATTAGACAACTATGACAACTATGTTCCTAGTTCCAAAAATATTGAATCAGCATTTGAGGCCAAGGTTTCACTAAAGAAGAACAAGAAAATAAAAGAAGTTCAGTCAGAAAGTGAAGAAGTATCAGAAGAAAGTTCTGATAGTGATCTTGAAATTGTAGAAGCATTACTTGCAAAGAAGTACTCTAGAGGAAAAGGTAAGTATAAAGGTAAAACTCCTTTAATCTGTTTTTCATGTGAAGAAATTGGACATATTGCAGCTAGGTGCCCAAACAAGCAAGTCAAGGAAGAGAAGAGAAGTCACAAGTACTATGACAAAAAGAATTTCAAATCATACAAGGATAAAGGTAAGAAATCATGTTTTATGGCTAAAGATTCTGATGATAGTGAAGAAGAAATTGTCTTTATTGCTATAAAGGATGAATCTGATGATGATGAAGATAAGATGGCACTTATTTCTCATATAAGAAAAGATGATATATGGATAATAGACAGTGGATGTTCACACCACATGACTGGTGACAAGACAAAATTTGAATATCTAGAAGACAATGATAGTGGTAATGTAAGATTTGGAAACAATGAACCTTGTTGTATAAAAGGAAAAGGAAGAATCTCTTTAACCAAAGAACTCATATGTGATAATGCTTATTGGGTTGAAGGACTAAAACATAATCTTCTAAGTGTAGCACAGCTAATCAACACTGGTTTCAAAGTTGAATTCATGAATGGTCAAGCAAGACTGCTGGATGGAAAAGGAAAACTCATTGGATCAGGCAAACAAACAAAAGGTAACTTATTTTATCTTGATCTCAGTGAATATTCATGCTTTATTGCTCAAATAGAAGAAAGTTGGGTATGGCACAAAAGGTTATGTCATGTGAATTTTGATAACATGATAAAAATAAGCAAATTCAAGAAGGTTAGAGGCATTCCTACTTTGAAGAAACCTGACACTGGTCTATGTAAGAATTGTCAGATTGGCAAAATGAGTAAAACTAGTTTCAAGAGTAAGAACTATCAGTCTAAAGAAATTTTGGAAATTGTGCATACTGATTTATGTGGACCTATTGGAATACAAAGCTATACTGGAGATAAATTCTTTATTCTTTTCATTGATGATTATTCTAGAATGATGACTATTATGTATTTAAGAGAAAAATCAGAAGCATTTGAAAAGTTCAAATGGTACTTAGCAAGAGTGGAAAAGGAAACAGGGAAAAGATTGAAATGCTTAAGATCAGACAGAGGTGGTGAATTCATCTCCCATGATTTTAACAACTTTTGCATTGAAAGAGGAATCAAAAGACAGGTATCAGCTCTTAGAACTCCTGAGCAGAATGGAATAGCAGAAAGAAGAAACAGATCTATTATGGATTGTGCAAGGACTCTAATGATAGAAAAGAACATCGCTATAAAGTACTGGAAGGAAGCTATCAGCAATGCAGTTCATACCTTGAACCGAGTACAACTGAAGAAAGACACATTCAAAACTCCTTATGAATTATGGTATGGCTATAAACCCAATGTAAGTTACATGAAAATATTTGGTAGCAAGTGTTATATCTTAAAAGAATCTAGAAGAAATAAATTTGATGTGAAAAGTGATGAAGGAATATTCCTAGGATATTCTAGCAAAAGCAAGGCATACAAATGTCTGAACTTATCTACTCACAAAGTCATAGAAAGTATACATGTAAAATTTGATGAGTTTACAGAAAAGACTAAGGAAGAAAGCAAAAGGGAACCTGAGAACTACAGAAGATTCGTTTACATTGAACCTGAAGCATTGGCAGACACAACTATCAGTAAGGAAACTATATCTACCGAGCCAAGCACAGTTACCGAGTCACAAACTGAGTCACAGGAAGAAGTTCAAACCGAGTCACAGGAAGAAATTCAGACTGAGTCTCAGCCTGAAGTTACCGAGCCCGAGCAACCTGAAGAAGAGATCCTAGAAGACAACAGCATGAATCATTCAAAAGGCAAGGAACCTATACTAGCCAAATATGTCAGAAGACATCATACACCAGATCAAATCATTGGAAACAAATCAGATGGTACTATGACAAGAAGCAAGCTAAAAGGTACATGTCTGCTTACTGATTTTGAACCCAGAAATATCAAAGATGCATTGGAAAATGAAAGTTGGATTGAAGCAATGAATGAAGAATTAGAACAAATACAAAAGAACAAAACTTGGACTCTTGTACCTAGACCTAAAGATAAGAATGTAATTGGAACAAAATGGGTATTCACGAATAAGCTAAATGAAGATGGTCAAGTATCTAGAAACAAAGCTAGACTGGTATGTAAAGGTTATTCTCAAGAAGAAGGTATAGATTACGGAGAAACTTTCACTCCTGTTGCAAGATTAGAAGGTGTAAGAACTCTACTTGCTTATGCAGTACACAAAGGATTTAAGGTATATCAGATGGATATAAAATCTGCATTTCTCAATGAAATTCTTGATGAAGAAGTCTACATTGAACAACCTGAAGGTTTTGTTGATCCAGATAAAAGGGACATGGTCTGCAGGTTACACAAAGCATTGTATGGTTTAAAACAAGCTCCTAGAGCATGGTATGAAAGACTCCATAACTATTTGATTCAGATTAATTTCAAAAGAGCTAATGATAACAGCAATCTGTATATTAAAGAAGGACCGGATGACAAAATTGTATTGGCAGAAATATTTGTGGATGATACTATATTTACAGGGAATGAGGATCAGTGCAAAGAATTTTCAGAGCAAATGAACAAAGAATTTGAAATGTCTATGTTTGGTTTAATAAAATTCTTTGTTGGTCTTCAAATTCAGCAAAGCAAGAATGGTATATACATTACTCAATCTAAATACATTAAGGAAATACTTAAGAAGTTTGGTATGGAAGATTCAAAACTAGTTGGTACACCCATGTGTACTGGACTGAAACTTACCAAAAATGATGATTCAAAAGAAGTTGATCAGACCCTATACTGATCTATGATTGGAAAATTGCAGTATGTAGTACATACAAGACCTGATATTGCCTTAGCAGTCGGTATAGTAGCTAGATTCTCAGCAAAACCTAAGGAAAATCACATGATGGCAATCAAAAGAATCTTAAGATACTTAAGAGGAACTGAAGAATATGGTTTGTGGTATAAATTTGGAGGCAATCTAGACTTAAAAGTGTTTACTGATGCTGATTGGGCAGGAAACATTGATGACAGAAAAAGCACAAGTGGTGGAGCATTTTTTCTTGGAAAAAGACTGGTATCTTGGACTAGTAAAAAGCAGAATTGCACATCTCAATCCACAGCTGAAGCAAAATATGTTGCTGCTGCAGTAAACTGTTCAAATATTGTTTGGTTTAAACAACTATTAGAAGGTATGAAGGTTGAAATCAAAGAACCAGTTGTTATATTTTGTGACAATACCAGTGCAATAAACATTTCTAAGAATCCAGTGATGCATTCCAAAACCAAGCACATTGCTATTAAATATCACTTTGTCAGAGAATTGGTGCAGGACAAGGAAATCAGATTAGAATATATTCATACAAAAGAACAGATTGCAGACATTTTTACCAAACCATTACCTAAGGATGCATTTGTGTATCTAAGAGGTAAGTTAGGGGTCATTCCCCTATCCGAGGCTCACTAAATACAGTTTTAGTGATGCATCAACCAGAAAATGATTGAAAATCAACCAGTTGATGCAGCATATTCAAGGAATCATTGCATATGAATCAGTACTTGAGGTACATTGATTTTCACCGGTAATATGTGAATTGTCTTTGGCATGTGTTGTCAAAGAGGGAGTGTTTGCTATGTCTTTGCTATTACTTCAAGAAATTTTCAATAATCAGAAGGAAGAATTTTCAGGATACAGGAAGTTTGCTGACAAAGGGAGATTTGAATCTTAACCGAGCTAACTCTTTCAAATTTCTTATGATATGACATATTGTGTTGCCATCAATGCCAAAGAGGGAGATTGTTGGAAACAATTGTCTGAAGGAAATTGCTACTCAAATTATGTATTGTCTTTGATGTCACACAATGTCATAGTCCACAGCAATCAGTTACTACTGAGCTCAGTCGGTCTGCCAGACAGGAATATTAGTGCTTACCGAGTCCACTCGGTTATCAAAGAAAATCAGTGTCTACCGAGTTCACTCGGTTACCGAAGAAAAGTTAGTGTTTACCGAGTTCAGTTGGTTGTCGAAGAAAATTTAGTGTTTACCGAGTTCAGTCGGTCATCGAAGAAAAGTTAGTGTTTACCGAGTTCAGTCGGTTATCGAAGGTAAAGGATTGTCGGTGTTTACCGAGTTCCCTCGGTCTCTGAAAGATTATAGAAAGTTATGGTCACCGAGCACTGTCGGCCCTTGAAGGATTTTTGCAAATAGAGTTTGCTTAATTCAGCCGACTGTTATACTCAATAATGTCGATTTGACAAATCTAAAATCATATAAATAAAAGGTCAAATGTGAAAAGTAAACAAGAAATATAGCAGAAGATTTACAGAAGAAAAGCAGGAAAGGTGTATGCGAATTTGTGAAGGATGTTCAGATATCCTTGAGGTGCAGCAGAGATTTATTCGATCAGAAAGGATCAGACTTATGCAAAATAGAGATCTGTAATCAGCAAGATAGTTGCATTATTATACAGGTCATTTTTTTTTATTGTTACCTTCTTATCATTGTAACAGTGAATTCTAAATCTCTTAACCGAGTTGGTTTAAAAACCATATTGTAAATCCTCTAACAAGGTGACAATTCCATTGAATTGTTTTCAAGACCTCTTACCAGGCCACTCCTAGCAGGGTGTTTTAAATCCTCTAACAAGGTCACACCTAACAGTGTGTTTTGTAACCTTTTACCGGGTTGGCTTCTAACCGGGCATCACTTCAGAAAAGTGAAAATCAGTATCTAGATACATTGGTGGTTTTTCCCATATTGGGTTTCCACGTTAAATCTTGTGTCTCTTGTGTTCTTAATTTCTTTCTCAATCATATACATGTGCTGATGAATATCTAAAGATAATTTTGCTAATACTTTCTGCATCTTCAATATTACTGCAATCTATTTACCGAGTGCTAAAACAGATAACATTGTTAAGATATCCTAAGGGATCTAGAAAGAATTAATTGTGAAGTGTTTTATGGTTGACTGATTCACCCCCCCTCTCAGTCACTTCATCCATATTCCATCAAGATAGAGTATCTTTTCATGGCATCATTCAATTTTGCAGAGAAAAAGGCCTTAGGGTGTCCTTGGCTCAACACTACCCCTATGGCTAACTTGCTAGCATCACATTCCACTGTGAAGAGTTGATTGAAATTAGGAAACCTAAATGTGGGAAATTATTCTATCCTCTTCTTTAACATCTCAAATCCCTTATATGTTACCTCTATCCATTTAAATTGACATTTGACTCCCCCCTTAATGGTGTTTAATATTGGAGCACACACATGGCTACAATTCCTTACAAACTTCCTATAGTATGAAGGAAAACCATGGAAACTTCTAACATCCCCTATTGATTTAGGAGTAGGCTAGTCTAAGATGGTCTTAATCTTGTTAGAATCCATTTTCATGCAACCTTGTGAAATAACAAAACCAACATATACGAACCCTATTTTAAGAAACTCACATTTTTCAAGATTGATCATAAGCTTCTCTTGATGTAGCCTCTACAACAATAATCCCAAATGATTCATGTGTTCTTCCTTGGACCTACTAAATATCATCAAGATAAACAATTACAAACTTACCTATAAACTCTATCAACACTTCATTCATTAATCTCATGAATGTACTTGGAGCATTTGTAAGCCCAAAGGGCATCACCAACCCTTCATATATTCCCTCATTAGTCTTGAAGTTTTTTTTCCACTCATCACTGGGTCTCATTCTGATTTGGTGATAGTCTGACTTCAAATCCACCTTTGAAAAATAGCATGCACCTCCCAAATTGTCCAATAGGCCTTCTATTATAGGCATAGTGAACCTATACTTGATTTTAATTTTGTTTATGGTGCCCTAGAATCCATACACATTCTCCATTTACCATCCTTCTTAGGTGCAAGTATAGTAGGTACTGTACAAGGGCTCAAGCTTTTCCTTATCAATTCTTTATCCAAGAGATCTTGTACCTTCCTTTCTATTTCCTCATTCTGAATTGGATTCAACTTATATGTTGCTTTATTGGGTAAAGTAGCCCCAGTGATTAGATCAACTTGATGACTCAAATCCCTCATGGGTGGTAGATAATTTGGCATTCCATTGTCCACTGTCTCTTTATATCTTTCCAAAAATTGTTGAACTTCCTTTGGCACAGTCACTTTAGCTTGGATTTCTTCCTTTGGTTTAACTATTATTGCATAACACATCCATTTTTATTTCTTCATGGTTTTTAAGAACTCATTCCCACTCATTAGCATAAGACTAGCCCCCACATGTTTTTCCTCTTCAAGGTTAGGTAGGGGGTCCATCTAAAATTTCCTTTCATTCTTGGTGATAAGGTAGGAATTATTGTCTCCATCATCCACTTCTTTGACATCATACTGACATGGACATCCCAATAAGAGATGACATTCATCCATAGGCAAAATGTCATATAGGACCTTGTCCTTATATTATCCTATTACAAACTCCACCAAGGTTTGTTAATCCACCACTATTTGTTTCCCTTTGTTGAGCCATGATACATTCCAGGGTGTAGTGTGGGGTATCCTTCTTAGTTTTAGTTTCTCCATCATTTCAATAGACACTGTGTTCTCAGCAGATCTTGATTCCACTATCAATTTGCATATATTCCCACGTAATCTAAATGTAGTCTTGAAAAGACCCTTCCTCTATGGGGGTTCCTTTGTATGGGGTACCTTTAAATGTGTTCTTCTTAACATCAAATTCTCTCCTTCCAACATTGGCCTTGCCTTAGAGATGGGTAAAGTAACACTCTGACTATCCTCCTCTTTCACTAATTGAGTTCTTTTGTCCCCCATGTGTGAGCTTGTTTCCTTTTCTGTACATCTTCCCTTTGTATGGTGTACTTGGTTACAATTGTAATATCTTCCTGTGAAGGTAGTATTGCTTCTTCCTTGAAATTTTGTCTTGCCCCTCTGTGGGCCTCTTCCAAAAAATCCACCTTTGTTGAAGTTCCCTCTCCCATAGTTATCTCCCCTACCTTTTGTAGTGTTATTTTATGTAAGTCTATTGGGACTTTGACACCTTCCAAAAGTACCTCTACCTTTGAATCATCTATTACCTCTGCCCCTTTGATGTTTCTTTCTGTTCCTTTTGAATTTCTCTTCTTCCCTTAGTGCTAATTGGAAGCACTTGTGAATGGTGTTATGTGTCATAAGATTGATCTCATCTTTTATGCTTTTTCTTAACCCATTAAGCTACCTAGCTACCTTTTCCACCTCTTCTTATTCTCTTCTTTCTCTAAGGATCAACTGTTGGAATTTCTCAGTGTATGCATTTATAGTTATCTCTCTTTGCCTCAAGTTTTGTAACTTCTAAAAAATCTATATTTTATAGTCCTCGGGAAAAAATTGGGGGCTGATCCTTGTCTTAATTCTCTCCCAAGAGTTAATATTTTTCTTCCCTACTTGTATTCTTTCTCCTTGCATCATATTCCTCCACACCAATGTTGACCCCTTAAGTCTAGCCTTGGAAAAGTTCACCCTCTTCTCTTAATCCACTTCTTTTTACTCAAAATTATTTTCTACTACCTCAGTCCAATCTAAGAGCTCTTCTCCATTCAAACTATCACAGTAATAAGGTATATTTTCCAAACTATCTTTATCCATGGACTTGAAGGAATCCAAGAAGACTTTATTCTCCTTATCCATCACTTTCTCCTTACCTTTCTCAAATCTTTCCCCTAATTGGGTTTCATCTTCATTCTCACTCTCATCACCCCATTCTATAACCCTTTTCTTTTCTTTCTCAGGTTCTAGGAAGTTGGCCTTCTCTATGAGTCCTTGGACCAATTCTACTATAGTATCTATATACTAGGGAAAGTATCTTCATAGAATTAAGGTTGAACAATAAATGAAATAGTAACAATCAATGGAATAGTAACTAAATAAACCACAATAGAGAAACTATTTAGTAGATTAATGATCAATTAAGCATCCTATGGCTCTCTAACTAAGAATGTTAATGCAAAGCTCTCAGCAAGCTTCCATTAATGACAGTCCTAGAATGAGAATGATAAGATAAACAAGTTAAAGCTAACAATTATATCAAAGTAAATGCTAATTAAGCTCTCAAATGACTTTCTAAACTCAAATTGCAAGAGGTTCCATGTAATTCTCAGATGTGTGGTTGATAATAATGAAGGAATTTAGTCTTCCTTTTATAGATTTTCCAATGGTAGGGGGTGTAGTTGTGTTTGATCATGATTAAACCTTGGTTGAGTCCTTGGTTCCACCCTTTGAAGACAATGCAAAGTTTGTGTCCTCAAAGCTTGGGACAAGTAGACAAGATCAATGGACAAGATTCTCTTTCACTTTGAGTGATTGAGATTGAATTTGGCTTGATCCATGTGAATGCCTTTCCTTAAATCTCATTGGTTGATTGAATTCCCTCTCCTTTTGGGTTGTTGAGAGTAATTAAGATTTATTAATTGATTTAATTGATTTATTTTAGCCATGTACCCCTTAAATGGGTTGAATTTAATTTAATCCAAGACTATACAATTAATTGATTTAATTGTATTTTGATTTGATTGCACTTGATAAAAATGGCCTCAATTTTGATTTATCTCGAATGAGGACTTGATTTTAATTTTGATTAGCTAATTATGCATTATGATTCAATTACTTCAATTTTGTCCTTGATTTTCTTTGATTTGACTTGATTTTCTTTGATTTGATCTTTGTCCATTTTTAGGTGATTACAAATGCCCCTCTTTGAGTTGATGTGCAAAGCATGTCGATTCAAAGAATACTATAATTTGGCTTGATGATAGGTCCTGATTTTGTCGATGGTTGATCTCTGATGTTCATTTGATGTCTTTCGATGGTCGATCCTTGATTTCTGATATGAGATTGATGCATATATGATTGATATGAAACTCTCAATTGATATGGTTCTGATGATCATTCTGATATGATGATCCTTTTGATGATGGTTCTCAATATGATGTTTGATTCAATGACTGATCCTGATATGATACCTAATTTGATGATTGATTTCGATGTGATGCTCCCTTCATTTGATTATGAAAATTTTTTTGATAAAAGCTTTCACTTTTGATTTCGATGATCAGTTTCTTGATTTTTGATGATGTTACTGCTGTTGTTGATCTGATTATCCGATGGTATGCCCCCTCAGAAATAAAACATATTGATTCTTGATTTGAAAAATTTGATTGATTGATTGATCCAATATGTTTTCATTTCTGAAAAAAACTAATGATATATCATGATTCACAATTTTCTTTGATTGAACTGATAGGTTAATATAGGTCAAAGTCAAAATTTCACCTCTAAATTAGGTCAAATTAGCTTAAATAGGTTGAAAAATCTTGATTTACTATTCATTTTCACTTTTGACTCCTAAGATTTTGCTATGAGCTTCCTTTGATTTTTGAGATGGTTGTTCCTATCAGAGAGTATCAGTTTGAGAGATGTCGACGGTATCAGAGATCACCTGACTATGGACCTCCAGTGAGTCATTTTTAACTTGTTGCATTTATTGCTCATTTATAGCATTTATTGCATCTTTTCCATGTCATCGTTGTTTTAATTTTGCAAATTCATTCATAGGATAGTTTTAATGTTGCGTTAGCCTTTAAAGTGTCGCATCCATGCTTTTTACTCATGTCTCCACATAGTAAACTGTCATCTAACAATTTTTTTGTTCTCGCCTTAGAAGAATACAATTCCGTGTAGCCTTAAGGTTTTAATGCCAATTTGCATATGTTTTTCTGCATGTTAAACCATAGATTTTCATTATCGCCTAGGCTTTATTCAATGTCACCTAGCATTATAAAGTGTTGTGTGAAACTTGAATTACCGCTTAGGATAGATAAAGTGTTGTCTGACATCTTTTCTGCATCACGTGAGATGAAATGTCACATGGTATGTGTAAAATCACGCCTGAAATATTTTTGAATTTTTTTCACTTGTACTTGATTTTTCCTGATGAAAAATTTGATAACTCCAGATAATCGATTCCAATGATCAGATTAGGTATGTTGCGTTTTAAAAAAACAATTGATTAGGATATCAGGATAATGGTACCAATGAATGTGATTTGTCAATCTGATAGGATATATCAATCAGTGTGAAAACTGATATGATTGATACTAATACTTCATTCTTAGGATATAGAGACATGAACAAATGGTACTGGGTGTGATTTCTTGATCCTTTTGATAAAATTAAAGGAATTTAGATGATTCCTTGATATGGTATGCTGATATGATTCCTTTGTTTTTCCAAATAGGCACACTTCCCTGTTCTTTACATACAGTATGTTGCATCATGGGTTATTGATCTTGGTCAGGCTCTAACTCTAGTAGAGTATCATATTATTGAGATGTGCGGCCTCAGTTTTCTTCTTGATATGCTATGGTTCCAACTTCAAACCATGGTCTTCTGATTGCTGTGGCAGAGAGATGACACTCCAACCATAATAATTTCCACCTTCCTTTTGGATAGATGACTATCACTACGAAGGATGTGTATAGACTATTACACATTCCTTGCCGAGGAGATTTAGTATATTATGATTCTATTTATGATAGCACAGTCTGCAGACAAGTGTTTGGAGACAACACTATAGATGATGATACTATTACTTGGCCATAGTTTGCTTCTTTCTTGACATTACCAGTAGTTCTTGGTGCTCTTATCAGTGGATTCCTGGTTCCTGACTAGTGAGGTCATGGTTTCTCAGTTGGATGGGGTAGGATCCTCAAGGATTCACTTGCTCAGCCTCGATGATTTGATTAGGGTTCCTATGTTCTTTCTCAACTGTAGCATGATTTATATGAGGTTGTCTATAGAGAGAGCGCTTCTTTGTCTGCAAGTGCAGTGATTCTATAGTTGTGGGTATGGGAGCATCTTCCCATTACTACGCCTATTTCTGAGAGGATTCATCACCGTGGATTCTTGTATGCTTTTCTATATAGCGTTATGGTTGTCCAACATCATCTAGGAAAGCTTGATTATTGGCACTGACAAATTGATGATCTTGATTAGGTTCAGTGGTGACCATACATAGGATGTGAGCACTGGAGGGAGGATGATGATGAGCTTCCCTATATGTTTCCTCCTCTATAGATGATTGACAAGGCTACTACTACGATTGATTATTTATGCTTTGGCCAAGTGTCTCACCAATATGGTAGAGTATAGGATATGCTATAGGGTGCAGCATTATATGCTCATGTATAGGTAGAGTGATTGATGTGGGGTCCTCTAATTGATTATCAGTTTGCATGTGATCAAATTGTTGGTTTTTTATACTACAGATGGGAGATGCTTGCAGGTGTTACAGATGGTGGGATGTCACATGAGTATCGAGATTGGTGGGCTTGTAATAGGTTTCCTCAATTTACTGATCTAGCAAAGCCTATCCAAAGCCAGGATGAGAGAGATGATGGTGGCCATGGTGATGATGGTGGTGATGGCAGTGGTAGGAGACATCAGAGATAGCGAGGACAGAGAGCACCTCAGGCTATTAATAGAGTACGAGATGGACCATGGGTGAGAGGTGGATATATCTGGGATAGGGCTAGAGCTAGAGGATAGGATGATGTAGCTAAGGTATGCCCTAGAGCAGTAGTGGATAGTCAACATAGAGCTCATCAACAATAGAGACAATAGAGATAGGTACATATAGATGCTACTCAAAAAATTCCTGGTGGACAGGATCCCTTGGTTCATTTACAGAGGGTTTCTTTAGCACAATAGGATCAGGATTAGGTATAGTAGGATCAGGTTTTGGCACAACAAGTGCCTCCATAGGTGCAGCAGTCACAGGATATGGGATAGAGTTCACAGGCTGCTCCTAGCATTGATAGTGTAGCATGAGAGGTGCAGTCCATGAGGACAAAGATATCCACTGTTGTTGGCAGATTGGATCAGGTTGCTACCATGATGTAGAAGTTCATGACGATGATGGCACAGAGCCATAGCATAGCGAGCACTTCTCAGGCTCCTCCCTCATAGGATAGATAGGATCTAGATGGATCAGGTGCTGGGGATGGATCAGGTGCTGCTATGGGTTCTTGATGATTGGATGATAGAGTTGTTCATTGTTGATGTCACTTGTATCATGTTTCATGATGTTTTATTGATCAGAACACCTGATGTATCACTTTCATTACATTTGTATCTTGATATATTGATGTACTTGATCATTTGATGAACACTTATATGATGATATACTTCCTTGATTCCCTTGATATATTTGTTATGAGATTATATTTATATGCAGCTATATGGTGTTTGTGATGCATTTACTTATGATTATGTTATGGATGTAATGTATCTTATTTTATGATATATATAGATGAATGCATTGATCACTAGTAGAATTTGGTAAATAAATGACTACGTGACTAAAATTTTTAGTCACATGACTAAAACTGATCAAATTATACTAATTATTTGCAATTCACAAGTATAAATGACTAAATAAATGACTAATTTGGTCACCAGATAAACTCACATGGTCAAAAAACTATAAATGACTAAATAAATGACCAAATAAATGACTAAACAATTAGTCACCCAAATAAAAATGACTAAATAAATGACCAAATAAATGACTAAATAATTAGTCATCCAAACAAAAATGACTAAATGTGATTATTACTCCCTTATAATAACATTGATAATATCATAGACTTATATACTTAGAAGTTCCATTTCATTAGTAATGCTTGTTCATCAATAGGCTTATTGCATGAGTAATCCATCTACACCTATCTCATGCCAGAAATCTAGCCTTTAGGTGTTTTCAAAATTGATCGATAAACAATATTTAGAGATAGAATCACAAGGAATAGTTACCATCAAACAAATGTTTACTCATGGTTTACTATTTTGAAGTAGTTATTTCTAGAAGCAATTAGATTCAATTTACAATATGAATTGTAGAAACCTAATGGTCCAATCTACTAAAAATAAAGCTTTTTCCCTTTAAAAAAGACTATTTTTCCCTAAAAATGAAGATTGATTCACTTCTATCGACTTTTCTTGCAATTGATATACTCACCCATCTTAATAATACAAAATAGAAATAACAATTTGATAGTTTTTGGTATGAGAATTGTAAAAATAGAATTATATTATAATCTATGAATACAATGCAAAGCCTTATAGAAATGCTCCACACAAACTACAAAGTGAACTCCAAGGTGAATTGAGCTTGCACTGATGGTCCAACCCCATTTTCTCCTCCAAATTTGCAAAATTATCTGATGGGTTGAACTCAATCAAAAGTTTTCTAAATAGGGGTCTAACTGGAAGATACAAGTAGCTTAATAGATTCAAAAGCCTCCTTGAATGAGGTCAAAGAAGAAAGGACTCTTTAAACCTCCACATCATTGATTACATCAATTTTGCAAGAACATGCAATTATTTTTGAAAAACAAATTAAATATTATTTATTAAATGGTTTATATGGCACCATTTAGAAAATTATTTACATTTTTGGCCAATGCAAAAATAAAAGAAAATACAAATACAATACCACAAGGCAAGAAATAAACCATCAATTTTATTTTTTTTGGTCAATGTTATACATTGAGCGCATACTCTTTCATTTGATCATTCCATTTTCAATCTCTGTTCTCCTACCATCATTAAGGATTTTATTGAGGGTTTGGTTAAACCATGAATATTTTTCCTACACTACTATATAAGAGACTAGTTTAAGACTTAAATACTTTAATTATTATTTTAATATTTTAAATAATTTTAATTATGTTAATTAAAGGAAAGGAAAATGTATTTTTCAATAGAGTTAAAGTAGCCAAATAAATTTTTAACATAAAAGAAATATCCATTTTTTAATAGACTACAACCGCACAAGAATGGCGGGAATTTTTTGACATGTCTTTTTTAATTTTGACACCCGTTTGTAGAGGGAAGCCAGAGAGAGAAGAGAGAAGGCAGAGAACCCTAGTTTTTCTGGTTGGAACCCTAATTGGAGACACAGGTATTCTAGAGGATGAATGTGCAATTCATGTGAATCCTGAAACACATTCTTCACCCACGGGCATTGAATCGATTCTGGAAAAGAGAATAAGAGGAAGAGGAGAGTAATATGATAGGAAGAGGATGAGGTACAGTTCCTATTTTTGTCTTATTTATATTTTTTGCATGCCAAAACATATGGTTGGCTTCTTTGATCTTGTAATTGCTTGACAATATCATAGGGACAATGTTGATCTAGAAATACTTTAGATCATTTTTCCTCTGTCGAGTCTACAAAATTATTTAATTTTTCCAAACTTGGAAAAATAGATGATATTGCAGTATCATGATGATGCTGAGTCACAAAACCATAGGTTTCCATAGAAAAAGAGAAACTTGATAAAAAAAACTCATCTGATTTGGCTTTTTGTCATGAAAAGCAATGTAAATTCCAGGTCTGAAGTCAACCTCTGCAAATAATTTCCAGTAACTCCATTATTGCGTTATGCACTTGGCTGTAAATATCTGCCTAAAAATATTACATGTATCTACGATTTCCTCTGTCACCTGATGGTATATTCTATTTGATTTCAACATTAATTTTCTCTCCATATACAAAATGTGCTTTTCTTTTATGTTATTACTCCAATATTTAGAATTTTTCTTAAGTCTTCATTTTTATGGGCAAGTGAGTGTGAAGTTTAATTAGCACTTTGTTTGAGTTGCATTCTCATACAAGAGATATTCAAGTTTAATTGACTCACGGTTTATCGATTTTTTGTTTCCTTAGTTAAACTAAGTCAGGTAGAATTAGGCATTGTCAGTTTTGAGATGTGGGTAAGGGTTAGCTTAGTTTTAGCCTTTCTCTACAATGGATTTTTGTGTTTGTTTTGATTTCATCTTTTATCACAAAACCACAATAAATGAACAAACATTAATGGTTACATCTACATATATCAAGTGCATGTACTCTTATACGAATCAAAATAACTTAATGATACTAGTCATTAATTTGTCTCCATCTTACTGAGTCAACATCATATCTGGAAAAATCATGTAGATTGGGTTTAAGTCACTTGGTTCATACTGCATCCTCTTGTGGTTCTTATCATTTTAGTGATGACACATTCTAATAAGGGTCTCGGTGATCAAAGAAGATCTTGGAGAGAACTCTCATCCACATCCACTTTGATGTTCTTATGCACTTGATTTGAGCAAGTTGTTTTTAATTTTATTCATTTATACATATCTAAACTTTAATTCATCCGTCTTAAATAGCATCTTATTTTTAAAAATATTTATAATTTGTGTTGTGCATAGTTAGATGTAGGAAATTACTTTTCTAGCTATGTCTTGCTTATCATTATATGTTTACTATAGCTGTGGTATACTCAAATGTTATGTTTTTATACTCAAATGTCATGTTAGGTCAAATTAGCAAACTCAAACCTTCATTGAAATTAGCAAGTATAGAAGCTTCACTTCCAGCCACCTTTCTCATTGACATCCCTCATCAATAATAGTGTTTGTATCCATTTTATAGTTTATGGACTAATTTCAATTCTTAAAATCATACCGGTTATGCTCATCAATCCTGTTGTAAATGATTTTATACTCATCGATCTCATTGTAAATCTGTGAAGCTTAGAAATCAGTTCCAATTCTCATTGATGTGTGATGTAGCTATTAAGGCTACTTAAGGAAAAATTATTTCAAAGTATCATTGATATCTCCTTGGAGCTAGTTGCTTGTTTGAGGATCCTCTTTAAAAATAGCTTGTCTACAATTTTATGTAAGATCAGAGCTGGAGTTTTACTCTATGTCAATCTTTGAAATCAGAAATTTAATGCATAAGTTAAATCGTATGATACTATGAAAGACCATATTTCATGTTGTTGCAGTCAGAACTAATACATGTAGTTTAATATGTCTACAAAAATTATCAAAAGAAATAATTTTTTTTAAATTTTTAAAGCATTTGAGTGTTTTTTAAATACTCTAGGAAAAGAGGGTTGGCTGCTTGCCCCAATATTCTTAAGGGATGTCATAGATATTCCTGACTGTTTTGAGATTGGCAAGCCATCCCTTTTGAGAAGCGCTGCCATCCCATAGTGTCTAGGATATTTCTTGCTATTTTCCAAATGTTTTGGATGAATAGGGGAATCCATGACCCATCCCACCATCCATGGGAGGCGCAAAAATGGGGACACATGAAAAAAGGGCCAGGGATGCATCCCTAGGTATCCCTGGTTCCTCGAGAAGACCCCTTGAAATGTATATATGAAAGATAAACATCTATTAATGCTTTAGTCATGTCATCTCATGTTGTTCGCATGATTTCCACACAATTTCATTTCTACTATTGCTATATTCATATATGTGCTTTTTATTTGAATGCAAAAGAAAAAAATAGGAGGTAGTCTTAACTGTTAGAAACTATTCTTAATTCTTAATCCTTAGCAACTGTATTTGAGTGTTAACTACATTTAAAAAGTGACTTTTAAGTAATTTGGAATAACTTGTGTTGATTCGGACTTAGCATAATGTATAGTGTTAGTTGTAGCATGTGTTTTATAGACAAAATAATTATCAAGTTCTGTATTTGTATCATTGTTCTTTTTGTTTCTTCAAAGATAGGATATTCTTGCTTATATTAATTTTCACCATGGCATATTAGTAGACGTAATTTGGACTGTGTTTACATAAACTAAAGAGTGCTATGACAAGGTTGATAGCACATGTTCAAAAGGTCTTAGCCACTGCAATTATGTTTTCTTTTTGATCTTTCCAGTCCCTATAGTGTTATTGAATATAAATCAAGCACAAAATATTCTATGGCTCAAGCTTTTATCTTAGCATATGTAGACATCATCTTTGTTTAATCACTTATCATTTGTGGACATCACCAAAAGTAATTTTTGAAAGAATATCTAAAAGTATGCTAACTTTTATGTTTTCTTTGAAATTTTCATTTTTGCCATTTGTTTTTCACAAATTTCCAGAATCTTCATAGATGTCCATATCTGTTAGTTGTCTATTAATGAAATGAAGCTAAAATATTCTGAGTTCTAAAGCAATCAGATCAAAAGTGCTAACATGAACACCACAATAGGCCAATTTATTGCACTATGTGAAGAAATAATGTAGGCATGACTGAGACATAATTTTTAAAAAAGCATGTAAATCATTAGAGAATAAAGATTATTATACAAATTGTAGTGGAGCCCATTTAAGAGTGGCATAGATGACCATCTTTCTCTCTGGAGTTTGGTCGAGAGGAAATACCTGGAATACCACTAGAGCATTTGAAAAGGACAAGTTTAAACATTTAATAGACATAGATAAGCAGGGGAAGCAAAATGTAGTATTACAAATTTTGGTGAATCTGCATTAATGATGAAGATCCGAGAAGAAATTAAGGACAAATTTATTGCATTCTATATGACCCTGAGTTTTGGGACAGGGAAACGGGTTTTTAGGACAGATTTTTTTTATCGGAACAGGGGATAGCAGGGGACAACAGTAGGTATAGCTATATAAAAAATAGGGAAAATATAAAATATATAAGGAAAATTTAAATATTCGTATGAAAACATGAATAAAGCATGCTCTTATACTTTATAGAGCCTTAATTCCTTAACATATAATGTTTGTGTTAATAATTTAAATTGAGAGTTCATGTGAGAGTGGAAGTCAAACAAATTATCAAAATTCAAACATTTATTTTATGGGACAGCCAGGGAACGTATTTTTGAATTTTTGGGACAGGTCAAATTATGTCATAAATGCATCCCTGAATAACTTTGATTGCATTTAAATACTTTAGACGGGATGAAGATGACACATCATCTAAACCAAAGGCCTCAGTATGTTTTTTTCTTTATAATCAATTTACAATTTAGAATTCTTTACTATTTAGTTTATTACAACGAGTTAGATGTGATGACTGTCAACATATAGGGGAATCTTGAAATGATAATTTTTTTTGGTATCTCTTAAGGCATTGTATTAAAAAACAACATTATCCATGGCAACATTTTGAAGACATAGTGATCAGACATTATTCACGGTATATGCATTGTTGGTCTATGCATTTTTCACTAACTCTGGCTTGAAATCTGATATATAACTTTTATGAGGACAGGGGTTAGTTTTTCATGTGCTAAAGTTGATAATATCCCATTGGGCATAGGCAACATTTTTTGATTTGTAGTGTATAATCTTATTTTCCCTTGTTTTCTCTAATGATCACACTTAAATTGTTTGTACAATAGAAATGAGTTTTGTTTCCAGTTTTGTTTGTACAATAGAAATGAGTTTTGTTTCCAATTTTCTTTGTTGGAACATTGATGAGACATTCCTCTTGCAGGTAAGAGACAAACTTGAATAGATTTTGGATGATGATGAAGACATGGCTGACCTTTACTTATCAAGAAAATTAGCTAGGTCAACTTGACCAGTTGGTGGGTCCATTGCTCCCAACTGGGCTCTAGCTTCTCCTACTAATATAGCTTCAAGGATTGGCCATGCTAGCAAGACAAGTGCAACAACGATCCATGGGAATGAGAATCAAGTTGCAGAGCTTGAAATTTTTTTTGGAGGTTTTTCTAAATCCTCTCATATGAAGTTAATTAAATTTTTTTTCTCAGCAAATTCAGGAATTTCTAAATATCAAATGAAGTAATTTTATTATAAATCTTACATTGTAGGCTTATTTCATTCAAGTTGATGGCACACTAAACAAGCTGACCACAGTTAAGTGTATATAAACATCTCTCTTTTACAACCACTTTTTTAGTTTCTAATCCTGAGAACATCCTTTATCATAAAAATCTAACTCTATTTGCTACATATGTTGAAATGCCCTAATTAAGTTGATATTTCTGAAAACATTTCAAGTACAAAAATTTAGTTTCTTTCTCAATCCATTTAATTGTGCAGCCATGTTTATATTTTTGATTTCCCCTAATATAGATCTTTTTCTATTAAGAAATCATCACTAACATGTTAAAAAATTGAAATATTTAGTGACCATAAATGTCACTTCACTAGTTTTGTGTAGATTTCATTTAAGAAAAGGACAGATAAGTTGATTCTCAGTCCATATGATGATTCAGATAATATCATTAAGGTTTTCTATTATAAATCCTAAAGGGAAACATCGTACGATTGGATTTTAGTCCCAACATACAACCTAAGCTCTTGAGTTTATTATGGAAGCATCATTGCATAAAAGATTTAGTGTCTTCATATTAAAACAAAGAAAAAGAAAAAGTTCTTTCAAATTTCAAAAGGAAACAAGATGCTTTTTATTTTATAGCTAGGGATCCTTCCAACATGAAAACCACCTCTTCGGCAAGAATATGACCACATCTTGAGATATTATTTGTCAGTATCCTTTTACTCATTGCTCAATTCAAATTTCACATGTTAAATGTTTTCTTCCATGAATACTAGATCATATAATTTGAATATTAAATGCTATGTTTTGAGGCAAATATGGCTTAAAATGTAGTTCTCCTATGTATTCGTTATGTCTATCAACAGTTAGATCTTTTTCTGTCCCTATCCACAAACCAGCTATTGGTTTCCAATTTTTCTTTGTAACTAGTCAACAATTTGCTGAACTGTTGCTACAGGGTTTGAAATTTGTGCTATTTTCCAGACAAAGTGTTGTTGACATTGTCAGTTGGTTCTTTTACTTTCTGGGAATCTATTGTCTTCTATAGGGGATTCCCTGAATGTTAGCAATCTTTCTAGAATGAACTATGTTCCATGGCATCTTGTGGATGGGGACACTTCTGGGAAGCCAAGGGATGAGAGGCTTTTTTTAAGGTGACGATATTGGATGACAATTCAAAGAATATGGAAAATTCTAATATATAGCATAGTTCAAATTTTGACATGATATTACATTCACCATATTCATTATATAATTATTTTATGAAACATTAGAGATGAATTAAGAATGTATTAGATTTTAAAATGAAGAAGCTTAATTGAAGACAAAGATCAATTGGGTGCATTGAGAAAAATACCATCTGTATTGAAGAAAAAGCTCAATTTCTCATTTCTTAATTGAAAAAAAATCATTTGTATTTTCTTCAATGCACCCTGGTATTTTGCTATCATTTCTATTTTTTGGGGGTATAAGCTTGTGAAAGGCCTTGGTTTGATTTTTTAATATTGCTGTCCTGAATACTTGAGTGGTTAGTTTTCAGACAGATCTAATAATACATCCTCTTAGTGTTGTTTATGCTTTAAGATTTTTTCACATCTTAAATCATCTCTTCTTTAGGTTGATTGTGATAAGCATAAAAGCCTATGCTCAAAATATGGCATCTCTGGTTTTCCTAACATCAAGTGGTTCCCCAAAGGATCATTAGAGCCAAAAGAGTAAGTGAACAAATTTGCCTCCACATGTACAACATATTTATTGGATTTGTAGATTTTTTGAAGAATCAATTTAAAAATTGATTTAGATTCTTTCACAAATTTTGTTTGAATGCATGAAAATACACTTCACATATGACTTTCTGTTTTGTTTCTGAAGCTATAAAGGTGGCCGCACTGCTGAAGAGCTTGCTAAGTTTGTGAATACTAAGGAAGGTAATTTATAGACTATTTTTCTCTATCATATGTTTATCCACTACCTATGTGCCATATATTATAGACCTTTTTGACCTCCTTAGGCTTTAAATATGTGTTTATAGGTTTGTATGTCATTTTTTGCGAGAGAAACATGTACCCAATATGTATGTGATTCTATGACCATTAGTTAGATTGGAATCTGATTACTTAATCCTACATAAATAGAACTAAAATATTTGAATGGTAGTATTACGGTCACCACTTCAAAGTATTAAGTTCTTCAAAGCACTACCATGTTCTTCCATTTGAAGTGTGAATTTTCCCTGCGACATCCCACCCACCCTGGTAGGGGCTAGCCCCATTAATTGGAAGGGACTTTCAACCTTAGATTGAGCACTTCAATATATTTTAATTACAATTCTAAGATCTATCAGCACGGTATTGAAGAAGTGAATCGAAAGAAGCTTGATCTATATCTTTAATCTTTATAGCTACCCTTGCATATGTGTCAAACAAGACCACTAATATTCAATGTTCACAGATTGTTCTTAACTGAGCTTGTATAAATCTCAAAATGGCCTCATATACACATCCCAGCCTACAATCATGATTTTTAAGCTTGTCCATTAGAGGGATAATATCAGAGAAGCTCATCGAACCTAATTTGTCAACCACAAAAATGACATGATAAGGGACATTATTAGAATGATCGTAGCCGAAATGGTGTCCATCATCAGTCACATAGCCTGCAGAGTTCATTTGTTGCCTAGTTTTGGAGATGGGTTCATGCCATAGATTCTCAATGCAATAGGATTTTTTTGAAGCCTTTTCCTCTGAGTTATGCTCCTCTAATTGTCAATAGTGATTACACAGGCCAAACTCAATGCCCTCTTCTTTTTTGCAAGGATCAACAAATCTAACATATTTCCAGTAAGTCTCATGAGTCATCTCCAAGTACAGATCGAAGTACAATAGCATATCCAAGTATAGATCCTATGGAGGCAAGGTATGAGCATAGCCAAGACCAGTAAACCCACCAGCATAACTACCAATGTCAGTAGCATCATAGGAAGTAAGGGTAGATCCAGCCGAAGGACCAGTAGATTAGTACCTAAGAGGGGTACGGATTAAGCATAACCAGTAGCACATGTGGCATATTAAGTGCTTATAAACATACCTATAAGCAAAGGCAAAGACAGTGGCATAGGCGGCTTAAATATTAGCATTTTGAGTTTTTCAATTTTATTTATCTTTCTTTCTTAGTGATTGGAGATAAATATTAGCATATTTAGTATCTTTTGTGCCTAAGTACAAAAATATTTGTAAGTTAACACTTTTTTAGTGCCCAAGCATTAAAGAGTTGGAGCTATTAGAATGTTTTGTGAGTAAAGTAAGGTTGTTGGTGATTCAAATCACAAGTCTGAAGTTAAAATTATATTTATATCTATTAGTGACATAAAAATTAGTTCATGGGATTCATCAATCATTAGTACAAGTAAGGTAGCATATGTAACATCCTTCCAAGATCACTTGCCAAAGTACATGTGCATAATGGTAGGCAATAAGTATAGAAATGAAATTTTGTTAATGCAATATATTTTTATTTCGTCCACCCCATGATTTGAAATGTTGATGCAAAAAATAGTGCACAAAATCAAATTTCAGAAAACTGATATATTATAAACAAGTAATCAGAAATATGGGCCCTAGGATTAGACTTCCCTTAAAACTTGCTCAATTTCATAATTGATCCAAATCCAAATCTGATTATGGAATAGATTGCAAATAGAATCGTGGGGTTTTTCCACCAATTTGGTAACTTCAACATTCAATAAAAGATGTGAATGACATCTATTTAACTAGTACAATCACTACCATAAAAAACATGCAAACTAACTTTTACTAAAATTAATGGTAAATTATTTTTTTAGTGAAGTGAAGAAAGATCAACTGTACTGATCAACTAGGAAAACAATATTCCTAAAAATATCTAAAATAGTTGAACATGATAAGTGACAAACTCATGTTTGTTCAATTCATTGCAACCATTGTATATGTATAGATCCTTCAATTCATTATGATACTATTTTGATTTCTTGGAGTTGCAATAAGTTTTATCATAGAGAGAGCCTTTGGGATGTATAAATTTAGTCATAGATACTTTCAAAAAGAAGTACAAACCTACTCAACTACTCAATGCAAGAAAAAATAAATTCAGTACCCGACACTCTGCAAACATTTCACCAGTCACAAAATCAACATTGTACTCATGTTTCTTTTGTGCAGACTGTAGATCTTGTTCCTCTTTCCTTAGAAACACCATTTCTTCATCTACACTAGCCTGGAGAGCTTCCTTCTCAGCCTTCAATTCAGCTTCAATTTCTTTCTTTCTTCTTTCATTTCATGCAACTGAGCTTCTTTCTTTAAGATTTCTTCCCTATCTCTTGAACTATTAGTTTCTTCTGCCTCTTTTATCAAGTCATCAACTTAAAATTCTTAAGAAGGCTTACCTATTACCTTATCTTGATATAAATCATGTACACTATTAATTGAAATTATCTTATCACTAAGATCATTCAAAGTTTTTGGTGGAGGTCATGATCTGAGCAACTTATGTTTCTCCATTATGAACAGGTTCATGACTCTTTGGTGCATTCATTATATTATCATTTTTCATTTCTATATTACAATTCTGACATAGTTTCACATTTTCATGTATTTCATTCAATATGTTTGTCTCAGTTGGGCTTAAATTTCTCAACCCTATCTGATGGTTGATGATTATTAAGAGTAAAAATATGTAAATATTTGGATGAAAATTCATGTGCAGAAGTTGAGACCCTACTAACCCTGCTACAAATTCACTTCAACTTTCCCCTTTCGTTAAAAGATTTATGTTTGTTTCATATTTTTTAGTTGGTATTTGAGAATTTTTTTCAATCTATCCTTTTTATTTCGAGTTGTGATTCTAAGAATATTTGTCCATACCTTTAGTAAACAAAATCTAAAAGGCACTTTCTTTCTTTCTTTTTTTTCTTGTGCAAGTGACAGTTGAAGACACTTCATTTTGGTATTCTATGCAAGCATTGTATATTTGTGCACATGTATATTTATCTTTTGTATATTTCTAAATTATTTGAGGTGGAGGTTGAGTCTAATGTGTTGGGAAGCTCCCAAGGAGCATCACAACTTTTTGCATCAACATTTCAAATCGCAATATTTTTTGCATCAACTACTGGTGGAAAAATCTCTCGAAGATATTACAAGAAAAAAATGAGAATTTTGATGAATAATTTTAGATACACTTGTAGAAAAACTATCATGGATGGGAAAGACAGGTTACAATCTACTCTATCTCCTAGACAATGGGAGGCATTGAAAGAAAGCATGAGTTCTGAAGAATATTTGATTAAAAGTTGTAGAGGCAAGAGAGCAAGAGATAATGTAACAGCTAGATACACATTTGGCCGAGGCGGGTTGCAGGCTAAAAAGGACAAATTTGGAGTAAGTGCCTAATTTTTTGGTTCAATTTATGTGAATATTTATTGGAATTATTTATTGAACTAACTATTTGTTGATATTAATGTTGTATTGTAGATGGAAAATAATAACAAAGAAGCAAGTGTAGAAGAAATTGTTAATTATATGGAAACATTGGATCCTAGATCAAACAACAATATGAGTTGGAAATCTAGTCCATCAAATGAGATCTCATAGCCATATGTTGCACGTCATGTAATAGCCTCTGCAGATCATTTTAGCTCAAACGATGGGTATGAACAAACAATGAATTGCATACATGGACTCACTGAGAAAGTATCCCAATTGGCTGCCTCTGCTGCGCATATGGATGGACTGGCTGAGACAGTATCATAGTTGGCCACTTCTGTTAAGCCTATAGTTTCTACATGGAATGTCCATAATTTTATGGATTCAAATAAGGTAAGAGGCTCTATTCATTTAATTCTATTTTGAATTTTTTAGCATTGTCAACTAGTATGCTGTTACGGTAAAACCATGGTGAGAAACACTGCTAGGATCTATTGTTTTAACTCAGACTCATGGTTAAAACTTCAATTACAATGTTTAAGGGTACCAACCGTAAGGAGTCACCAAACCCCTATTCTAAGAGCATCAAGTCTTTCTTATCACAAACTTTTCAATTTGAGCATCGACTCAGCATCCTTAAGGCACCAACCAAAGGATGTTATAAAACAAGTTTTTACTGTTTTGCAAACTGCAACTTTGAACTTCACAATGATGGAGATAAACAAGTAGAAATATTACAAACTGAAAAAAATAACTCTTCAGATGTTTCAGTTTGAATTACAAAATACGAACAACATCAATCTTCTGATAAATGTGCCTTCTACAAGTTCTACTCACATTTGCTTAATCCACTCCATCAAACATAATTTCATAAATAACTGCACTGTCAAACTATAGAGTATACTATATACCTCAGACTTCGTATGCATGCAGCATACTGTACTTGATCAGATTTCTTCACCCATTGAACATTCAGAAAAAATTGCAGACCAGACCGTGGTATTCTGAAAATGTTTCTCATCAACAATATATCATCTTATTAAACACATCTCCTTCTTTGCATAAGACAATCAAATATTTAACAACTTTTCATTTGATAATTGCAGTGTGATTACTTCATATCAGAACAATACTTTGTATCGAGCACATACTCTATTCACATTTCATCAGGCTTTTACATATCTCGTCAATGATACACACTCTCGCACACATCTTCCATCAAAATGCCAATGAATAAATAAGACAACTCCTTTCTTGATCGACAAGAATTCTAACTGATAAGAGTTAGGAGGTTGTAACTATACAAGTATTCATCACAATTGTAAGCAGTGTAAAATGCCAAAAGTTTAACATAATTAAACTTATACACATCAATGGCATTAAGGAAGTTTCTTACGAAAAAGGAAATATATAAAAGATTTCATATAGCTACGTCTCTTAAGCCTAAAAAAATATATCCTCTGAAATATGAACATGAGGTTCTTAATTACTTTGTTGATCCCGAATCATTCTCTTGAAGACTTATTTACTAGTATGCTGTTACGGTAATTTTCTGTTATGTATTTTCTGTTTGATGGCTTGTGAGAGATAAAAGAAATCAATCAATGCAAATTCCAAATATCTTTATATTAATGAGGATAAAGTTTACTTTAATTTCTGAGATTTATTTCCAAACTAGAAGGCTGATATAAATTTTGATCTGAAAATGAAGGGTAATATCTATGAACCAAAACTTCTTTGATATCGATACTATAGAGTAGATTAGGGAATGCAAAATGCTATCAGATTAATATTTCTCTAATCCAGGATGATGCTCTACCTAGATTCTTGATCTATATTGCTTTGATTTACTGAGATGCTTATTAACAAACTATGTTGAAATAAAGCACCTGATCCTTACAATAATCTGATCACCTTCTCTGAAATTGTCTTTTATAATCATGCAAATGGAATAGACGTAATCTGGTATGAGAAATAGGATCTTGTACTTGATCCTCTTTCAAATTATTATCCTTTAATTTTATGTTTCTTTAATGCCTTCTTGTGAGTCTAATCTCTGTCACTGTTGTTGAATAATGGCTCAAGTTTCATGCAATTTTATGTGAGAAGTTTATGCCTTAGTCTGATTACAATCTTTTGTTCTTGCAATAATCCGAGATGCTGTTTCTACTTGTCAATTTCTTCTTTTCATGTGTTTGTGACCTTGCCAAACAGGGGACAAATACCTCCTTTAGTTGGCTATATTAAATCCCTTTAAGTGCTTCAGGTATGAAGACTTTATGCCAATAAAATATGCCCCTTGAAGAAATGGATGATCTTCCCTTATTAAGCAACAAAGGGCATGATGTGAAAAGTTGTATCTCTTTGATCAGAACTCTTTCAAACTGAATTACTATTTTAACAAATCGTACCTCTTCCTTGTAACTAACAATATCATTAGTTAGTTATCTAACTTAGATCATATTAATTCCTTCCTTTGGCTGCAATTATAGATGAGATGTCTTCTTCCTTTGTGCGATCTAACTTCCTCTTTCTAGACAGCAATTACTTATTTCTTGGATAATGTTAGCCCCCTTATTTTCTTCTTTCTTGTATAGTGATAATACTCCTCATTGATCTGTGTAATAATGCGAGGGGAATATGCTGATCTATTTATAAGACCTTAAAGAGTTGTTTGTCACTTATCTGATGTAATAATCCTGTAGCAACGATGACTGGTGATGGTCAGTCTGCAATACACTATTGTTGTTTTTGACATGGAAGAAAATACCACCATTGCATTTAATCTACCATTGCATTGATCTATCTACTAACAATTTAACCACGTGCAGAGCAATTCTATCAAAGCTGCATAAAAATGCTTTGATGCCAACAAAGCTGCTGATATTGATAGCGATTGTGATGAATTAGTGGACATGAATGTGGATCAACACAGTTATAGTTGTGGTAAAGTTGAGGTAATGTAATAGTTGTCAATTATCTATCCTAATCTTCATGCTTGAAATGTTATTTTAAACAAATAATTATAGATTTTGCATTTTTCTAGATGTAAGTTAATTTGTCACAATATTTATTAGCTATCTTCATTGCACAATTTAGAATTGTACTTATTTCTTGCCAAGGTTTACATATCATACCCTCTTCCAGCATATGACTTGTACCTATTTTCTCTTCAGTCTACTGTGCATACAGGGAAAGACGCTCTCAATAGACCTATCTATAAAGCTCCACAATTTGAGAAGGATGTTGATAGTGAACATGTTGAACTGGATGATTCTCTATATGATATTCAAAGAAGACTTCATGTTAAAAGCAAGGTGAGTTTTATTTATTGTTGTGTATTTCATGGTATTTGTTTTAACACATGCAAGTACTATTTGAGCAAGTAATGGTTGTTTTATTATGTTAATAAGTCAATTGTTTACCTATGTGATAATTATTATGTTAATAAGTCACATAATGACCTATGCACTTTTTGTTTTTGCAGAAAAATATTCATGAACTCCAAGAAGGAGATAAAGTTAGAGTGTTGGATCCATTTGATAGTGCTGCTGTTGGTGTTGGGCGGATCCATTCACTATCTATCATACATGGAGAAAACTTGAAAGGAACAAGTGATGCAAATGTAGAACTTGTGAGGGTCACAAGTAACGTACCACTTGTTTATGAAGACAAACTAGATGGAGTGATCCATCTAAAAGAGAAAGAAGGATCCTTTGCACGGTGGCCAATAATTTTTTTGGAGAAAGTGAATTAGTTGATGTTTATCATGCACTAGATACCAGACATTCATGGTGTATTTAATGAGTTGGAAACTCTTAATAACTTTGATATTTTTAGATATAATTATGTATACTCTCAACGTTGACATTTTATTACTTGATACATATTATATTTTAAAATTGCAGATTACCTTTCTTTCTCATGATGTTGAATATTGTTTGTATATGTTAATATATTTTTAATTTCTTTTATGGTTTACTTCAAGTTTAATATATGCCTTTTTTGCATTATTAAATTTATGTAATTTAATACATTATTTATATCACAACTAAATTTAATACCAATTAATGAGAACCAAAATATAATAGTGATTAAATATACTATTAGTAGATGGAAACATAAGAGTGACAATGACTAAATATATTACCAATCGATATCAATCAATTGTTATCGTGATTAAATAAATGACTAATTATTAACAACGTTGACTAAATTAATGATTAAAATGATCAAATATACTACCAATGGATGGAAATTAGTTGATACAAATGACTAAATATATTGCTAATCGATATCAATTAAGTGTTAACGTGATTAAATAAATGACTAATTATTAACAACATTGACTAAATTAATGATTAAAATGATCAAATATACTACCAATGGATGGAAATTAGTTGATACAAATGATTAAATATATTACCAATTGACACAAATTAATGATTTTAATGATTAAATAAATGACTATCAAGATTAAATGAATGACCAATTAACAACAACAAATGACTAAATTAATGAGTAAAAATACTACCAAATTGATCATTCAAAACAACCAACAAATGACTAAAATTTGTTTAGTCACAAATTTGGTGGTGTTACAAATGATTGGCAATAAACTATTATTGGTCATGTGATCAAAATTGGTCATCTATATGTGATTTTTAGTAGTTTTTTAGTCTAATTTTGTTGTTTTTGTACTAGTGGATGTATGGATTTATGACATGCTTTTCTCTATTTTTCCAATGTATGGATGCAAAGTGTTTTATGGAAGTATGAATGCGAATGCCCCTATGTTTTTGGGTTTTTGGATGTATGCAGTTCTATCTTTAATTACATGTATGCAAATGACGTATGAGTAATGATTCTTTTTCTCTTTCTCTCATATATGGCTAATGAATAATGATTAATGCTATGTAAGAATGCAAAAGATAATCTCACTTTGTTTTTGATTGAAATCAAGGATAAATCGTTTGAATTGAACCCCCATTTCTTTTCCCCCCTTGAAAATTAAGCTACGAAAGGCAAAACAATATATACAATGCACTTAATCTAAGATGTATGTAGCTAACTATCATTATTCAAAATTTGGAGCTTATAATTATCTTTGAGTGTTTTTGGAATCCCGTTTTAGTACAACCATCACTAGTTCAAATATGATGATATGAATACTTTTTGCACCTCTTTATTTTCTTTCCCATCTCTCTTCAATACGAATATCACTGATTGAAGCCAATCATGAGAGTGCAAATACCAATTTTGTCAAATTCTATGTTGCAAGTGGATTTTGGTATTATAATATTGAAGATCAAAATAGCCAAGGTATCCGTTTGCGTAAACAAGTAGAAATCTCAATTTTATCTTATGTACAAGTCCTTGATGATTCTTTGATGATCACATCCTTAGACAAATAATACATGATTTAAAACTTTGATTTTAAGATAGTCATTTAGAAATCAAGAAAATATCATCCTTTCATCATAGCTTGTCTAGTCTAAAACTTTCATTGATTTGCTAGAAAGACATGATTTCATCAATTGGGTCAACACTTAGAAAAATTTTGCAATGTTTTTCAAATCCATATTTCAAGTGTAGTTCCATCCATTTCATACTTTTAATCCTGATAAAGGTAAGGTCATTTCAGTTCTTGGATCAAATTTTGCATTTTTAGGCTCAAATTGGATTAGGATGTAGATTTGATTAAGTGTTCCTCTTTCGAGTGTGATGAATTGATTCTCTGATTGAATAAAGATTGCTTTGATGAATCCTTTCTCCTCTTGAGTAGATTGCCCCTAGTTTGAGATAATTTTGTTTGTGGGACTTAGGACAATTTGCAGATTAGGTGACCAAAATCTTGAGGTACTCGCAAATGCAACTGTGGGGTTTTATTATGCAATATATACAAATGCTGCCGAATGCAATATTTACAAGGTGACCTTTCTAGGTATGCAACTGACTTGGACTTTCAATGGGGCCTATTTACTAGGTTTTCACCGATTGAATGGATCTAGCTCTTTTTTCTATTTTTAAAGCTTTTTCTCTTTTTTTGCTACCAAGGTGCCTATTTTCTAGGTTTTCACCAAGGCACTTTTCTTCTTTTTTGATTTTTTTGTATTTTTATTTTTTTTTCAATTTTTTTTCCATATCATCGAGGTGCCTATTTGCTAGGTTTTCAGCAAGACAACATCTTTTTGAGGATCATATATTAATGTTTTTTCTTTCTTCATGCTCAATTTTCCACTTTTTTTGATCTTTTCTACTTTTCAAATGTTTTTGGTATTTTTAGGATCTCTTTGAATTATGTACAATAAATATGATGCTCTTCATCTGATACTCTTTATACTCTTTCCTCTACCTCATGTATAGAACCTCTTTAGATATATGCTATTGATTGGTTCTTGTAGTTCTTCTCCATCACAATCTACTAATTTGTAGGTGTCGGTCCCAAAATTTTCAACAATGAGAAATGGTCCTAACTAGTTTGCTTCCCATTTTCCTTTCTTTTCCCTTTCTTCTTGATTCTTGGGATTTTCTCACAAAACTAGGTCACCTATTTGAAATGTTCTTGGCTTGATGTGCTTATTGTAAGTCCTTGACATTCTATTTTGGTACACCATCAAATGATCAAATTCTTGCTTCTATTTTTCATCCAAGAGTTCTAGTTCTTGTAGCCTAGCAACCCTATAGTCTTCCTCATTTATCAAACCATGCATATATATCCTCAAAGATGGAAGTTCTACCTCCAAAGGCAAAATTGCTTATGTTCCAAAGACTAATGAAAAAGGTGTAGCTCCTATTGGTGTTCTTATGCTTGTTCTATAAGCCCACAAGGTTAGGTTTATTTTAATGTGACAATCTCTACTTGAATTATCCACTGTTCTCTTCAAAAATTTCAAGATGTTTTTATTTGTTGATTCAGCTTGTCCATTACCTTGAGGGTAATATATTGAAGAAGAATGATGAATAATGTGAAACTTAGTACATAACTTCTCTAAGTATTTGTTTTTGAAATGCTTTTCATTATCCATTATGATGGCATGAGGTATGCCATATCTACAAATAATATGATTGAGGATAAACAAAGATATCTTCTTTCCTATTGTAGTTGATAGGGTTACAACTTCCACCCACTTAGTAAAGTACTCAGTTGTCGTGATGATGAATTTATGACCATTCAAGGATGGTGGATAAATCATGCCTATTAGGTCTAGACCCCATTGATAGAATGACCAAGGTGTTGTCATTAGATGAAGCTATTGTGCAAGCACATGTGTCAAGTTTCCATGGAATTGACACTTTCTACAAGTTTTTGCAAAGTTACAAGTGTCTTTCTCCATTGTAGGCAAAAATATCCTATCCTAAGAAGTTTCTTAGCTAGGGTTAATCCGTTCGAGTGTGACCCACAAATTCCTTCATGGATTTATCATAAGGGTAAGTGTGATTCCTCTTCTTCTAAACATCTAAGGAGCATTCCATCTAGACTTTTTCGATACAATGTTTTAGAAAGTATAGTGTATTGGGCAGCTTGGCGACTGAAGCTTTTCTTTTGATTCCTAGTTTGGTTAATGGGAATGATTTGATCTTTTAAGTAAGTGTAAATTGGTTCATACCAAGGTGATTCATTTTTAGTTAGAAAGAAAATGGTGTAAAGGTGGGTAGGGTCAAACGTGGGTTGATCCAATTCTTCTACCAAGAACTCATATCTGGCACTTTGATTAGGCATCTGCAGAAGTGAAGCTAAAGTTGCCATTACATCCATTGTTTTGTTCTTTTCTCTTGGCACCTGCTCAAATGTAATAAGTATGAAATACTTCTTAAGATTGTCCACCATGTTTTTGTAGGGTACCAATTTGTCATCTTTTGTTTGATATTGCTCATTGACTTGATTTATGACTAATTGTGAATCTCCATAAACCTTTAGTTTTGTTACTTTCCACTCTAATGATAGCTTGATTCCAATAACCAAGGCTTCATATTCTGTTATATTATTGGTACATCGGAATAGCAATTTCTAAGATTTAGGGATAGTAGAGCCTTGAGGAGTGATTAAAAGTATGCCTACTCTTGATCCATGATGAGTATAGGAACCATCAAAATATAGTTGCCATGTTTTTGCCTCAACATTCACAATCTCTGAATCTGGGAACTCCACTTGTATAGGATGATCATCTTGAAGTGGTGCTTCTACTAACTGGTCAGCAATAACTTGTCCTTTGATTGATTTTCTATCAACATATTCTATGTCGAATTCACTTAGTACCATCACCCACTTTGCTAGCCTTCCATTCAATGTTGTTTTACTAAGTAGATACTTTAAAGGGTCAATTTTGGCAATGAGTCTTATCTTGTGGGCTAGCATATAATGGCATAATTTTTAAGAAGCAAAAAATACAGCCAAGAATGCCCTTTTCATGAATGTATAGTTAAGTTTGTATTTGACCAAGGTTCTACTTATGTAGTAAATTGCCTTCTCTTTTCTTGTTTCATCCTCTTGTGCTGAAAGTGCCCCCAATAAATTCTCTGTTGCTGAAATGTATAAGATCAAGGGCTTGCCTCTGATAGGTGGCATCAAGATTGGTGGATTCATGAGATATTTCTTCAATAGATTAAAGGCTTCTTCACATTTTTCATCCCATTTGAAAATTGTATCTTTATGCAAAAGTGGGGTGAAATTATGACATTTTTCCGCTAATTGGGAGATAAATCTCCTAATGGATTGGATCCTTCCTTGTAAAGATCTCATCTGACTAATATTTTTAGGTGCTTCCATTTCCATGATAGCCTTCACTTTAGTAGGATCCACCTCTATTCCTTTAGCAAATACAATATAGCCTAGTAGTTTGCTGGATTGGACTCCAAATGCACATTTCTTTGGGTTAAGTCTTACTTTGAATTCTTCTAGCCTTTCAAAAAAATTTGCCAAAATTGGTAGGTTCTTTTTTCTTGAGTTAGATTTAGCTAATATGTCATCCACATAATCCTCCATGAACTTATGCATCATATCATGAAATATTGTAGTCATTTCTCTTTGATAGGCCACTCTGGCATTTTTCAAGCCAAAATGCATGACATTCCAGCAAAAAGTACCCCATGCACATGTAAAAGCAATCTTATCTTAGTCTTCTGGTGCTATCTTTATATGATTATATTTGCTAAATCCATCCATGAGTGAGAACATGGAGTGTCCTATTGTTAGGTCTACAATGGCATCAATACTTGGAAGTGGGAAATCATCCTTAGGACATGCCAAGTTTAAGTCTCTAAAATCCCCATAGATTTTGATGGATTTGTCTGATTTTGATACTGGCACTATATTTGAGATCCATTGTGCATAATTAATGGCCCTTATAAATCCCACCTTCAATAGTTTTTCTAACTCTACTTTGACAAGTAGTGCTATATGAGGATGCATCTTCCTTAGCTTTTGCTTAACAGGTTTGGCTCCTTCCTTGATATTTAGATGATGCATTATCAAATTTGGGTCTAAACTTGACATATCATCATATGACTATGCGAAGTTAACTTGTTTTTCCTTAAAGAACTTGATGAATTCTATTATTTCTTCACTAGATAGGGATGTTGCTAGGTGGATGATCTTCAGCTCTATTTCTAACCCAATATTTATCTTTTTTGTTGGCTCAATTAAGATCAGAGACCTTTCTTCATAATGTTCTGGTAGAGCATCCAAAATCCCTTCCTTAGGTGCCTCAGTTGGGTTTTCATCTTTGGAAACATCCTTTATTTCTTTATTTTTTTCTTGATCGAATGTTGCTACAACGTGGTTTTCAACACTTGATTCTTTTCTTTTTCTATTTTTTTTATTTTTTCTCAAATTAGAAGTTTGGATGCTCCCTTTGATCATTTCTTCTTGATATTCTCTGATAGAAGAAGGTTCAACCATGTTGAGATATTGGGACACCATGTTGTCATTTAAGAAAATTGGCAAGGTAGTTGGTTCAATGGCATTCCATTCAATTAGGTCCGGGCAGATGAGAGTCAATGGGTCAACACTTGGGTTTGTTTTAATTGGATTTAAGGTGTATATCTCATTATTGGAGGGTTCATACATTGTATCTTGAAAATCTCAAACATGGGCTTCCTCTAAATATTCTAAAGAAGAAGGATCAAAGTCCTCCTCACTAGACTCCTCTAGGGTTTTTGTTGGATAAAAATCATGTGGATTAAACCTAATGTTTGATTCTTCAATAGTAGGTCTCCATGAAGGAATGTATGGTTTGCCTACCCATTGATTTATCTGTATTGCTATACTTGGCACATCATTTGAACTAGATGCTTGATTTGAATTTGATTCTTCTATTGGTCCTTTATCTTTGGTAGAAGCATAAGTATGGATAACATCAATACCTTTATCTTGACATGACTCATCTGATAAGGTATCCCATTCCAATTCATTATAATCCTCATCACTATAAGATTCTAATTGTAATATTTGATCATATAGCTTGGGGTAATGTTTTTGAGTGTATCCTTCTTCAAGATACCCTAATCCTGCTTTCTCTTTGGAATCTCACCATGTTGATTATATGGGTTCAATGAGCCCTTCATTCTTCATGCTCAAAGGTCATTGACCTTTGTAACCCATCTTTTGCATGATTGAAAACCCTTTCCCATATTGATGTGTGGGAATGGTTACATTTTAGATATGTTTTATGTGGGCACTTGATTCTTCATCTTTATATAACTAGTTTAAGATTTCATTGTCTTCTTCATCCATGGTAGATGATGTACTTGCCCTCACAAATTTATCATTATATCTATGAGGTAGATTTGGAGGTTTTCCAAAGGACTTGGGTGATAAAGGTAGTTCCATCATAGATAAGGAGTATTCGCTTACTCCCTTTTGCTTGATCTTGCATTGTTTTCAAAATTCTTCATCATTTGGTCCATCTTTTGATAATGGGCCTCTTTAGTGTACACTTGGATAGCTTTGGCAGGGTCTTCTTTTGGTTCTTCAATAATGTTATCCTCATTAACCTTCTCTTTTCCTTTAGTCGATGTAGTTTGGTTAATGAGTTTTGGTGTGTCTTCAATAACAACTTCTTCTTCCATCTTTTCTTTTCCTTTCAACAAAGGAATGTCCTTAGAACTTTGACCTTGCTCCATTTGGTTGGGTATAGACCCTTCAACATTGTGTGGAACCAAGGATTCATTGATAGGCTTGACATTATTACAATATTGGAATGGGTTCAAATGCCCACTTACCATTATCTCTTGCCCTAGATATGGTAATTTTAGGCATTGATGATAAGTTGAAGGAATGGCTTGCATTTCATGGATCCATGGCCTTCCTAACAAAATATTGTAAGTCAATTTTAGGTCCAACACTTGGCATATGGTCTCTTTTGTCATGGGACCAACTCTAATGGGTAGCACTATGACTCCTTTTGAGGCTCTTTCTTCATCATCATAGGCTTTTATGGTTATATTTTTCTTAGGGTCAATAGCCTCAGAAAATCCTAGGGCTTTCACCAAGTTAAAGGTACAAATGTTTAGGCCAACTCCCCCATCTATAAGGACTCTTTTCACCCTATGCTTATGAATCAACACTTCTATGTGTAAGGGAAGATTTTGAGGATGATTAAGGGAAATGTCATCTTGTTCATAAAATGATAGGCAATGGGGTGCAATTAGGTGCCCTACCATATTTTGGAATTTGTCTACCTCCAAATCTAGAGGTACATTAGTTTCCAACAAGGCTTTCTCCAAGATATCCTTATGAGTTGGTGATAGTTTGAGAAACTCAAGAATAGAGATTTGTGCGAGAGTTCTTTGTAATTGATCAACCAAGTTGTATTGTTTTGATGATGGTGTTGAAGCTTGGTTTGATAACACAATCTTTGGAGCATTGTTAGGTAGGATAATTTTTTATGCTTTCCCCCTAGTGACAACATTTGATGATACCTCCCTTGACTTATCTTTCACTATGATAACATTTGTGGTTTGATCCTCTTCTCCTAGAGTATTTATCATGTTATCATAAGTATGGCAAAGTTCACTTTCTCATTCCCCTTTTTTTGATTTTGATTAGCATTAGATGACTCACCCTTCTCATGATTCAAAAAGGGGTTTTTTAAGGCCGTGTGATCCTCGTTATTTTGAGGCCCTTCAATTTTAATGGTTCCATTGTCAATTAGATCTTGCACCAAGTGTTTTAACCTCATGCATTCATTTGTTGGATGACCTCTATTTCGATGATATTCACATTGATGGGCATCATTCCACCAATAAGGCTTAACTTGAGGTTCATAATCTTTCATATCTAGTAATGTGATGAAATTATTGATAACCAAGGTCCTTAATACATTCTCCAAAGGTTCACCTAAGTAGGTGAATTTCTTTTTATTATAATTGGAGTAGGAAGGTTTTGATTTATTCCCATTAGCATTGTTGTTGGAAGTGTTGGCATTGTTGCTGGAATAATTGGAATTATTAGCATTATATGGAGCTTTGTTTGATTGATTAACATTATTTGAAGAATTAGCTCCATATGGTAGGATAAAACAGGTTGAATTAAAGTTGTGTACCTCCACAACTCCATCATTCACAAGGTTTTTGTTGTTATTCTTTACCCATGATTTAGATTTATCATTGTGATTGTTGGACCCTTGATTATTGAAATACTTAGGAACATAATTATTGTTATTGCTTCTATTATTATTGTTGTTATTGTTGGACTTGTTATCTTTAAATAATTTGATTTCACCTCTCTTGACCAAAACATATTCAATCTTGATCTCATTTTCGATGAGTTTTTCAAATGTTGGGGGACATTGAAGTTGTAATCTATAATTCATTTCCGTGGTCAAATTGTTGGTGAAGATCTCCATCTTCTCTTTCTTGGGGATACTTCATGGATACCTTGTGAAAATGGTCCTCCACCTTTGTAGGAATCCTAAGAAGGACTCTCCATCTTTCTGTTTGGTATTACACAACTTGAGAATTGTGATTTCCTACTCAATGTTATAAGAGTAATGGGTTATGAACTTGGAGGCTACCTCCTCAAAGGTCTTTATTCCTAGGGTTAGTTTTGAGAACCACTCCATTGCGGGACCTCCTAAGATCCTAGGAAAGAGTCTCATGAGATATGTATCATTGTGCATGAACTCAATGCTTAGGGTGCAAAAATCTCTTAGATGATCCCGTGGGTCTGTTTTACCCATGTACTTATCATTTTTAGGAAAAATGGTATTGAAAGGAAAAGATACCATAACTAGGCTTTTGTCGAAAGGGAAAGGACACAAAGCTTCAATGAAAAAGGCCTTAGATTCAGCCACCTTATTCATGGTATCAATTTGTTCTTGAAAGGCCTTTATCTGCCTAGTCATAACATTCATGGGGTCATCTTACTATTGGTCTTTCTTGAGTTGGTCAATATCAAAATCATAAGGAAGCTTTACTCCCTTTTGGGCTAGATCTAGGAAAAAATTATCTCTATCCCTATCTATCAATTTCTCCATAACCTCTAGGAATTCTAGGTCTTGGGCAGCCCTCTCAACCTTTTCTTCAAGTGTTTCTTTATAATTATGATTGACATTGTTGGTATTATGATTATGATATGCCGAATTTCTATCCATCTCTCCAAGTCTTTGTTCAAATAGGTTTGGGAAGATTTCTTATGGATTAGGATCTTTGAAAAGACTTTGGTATTCAACTTCTTTCCCTCCATTTGCAACAAGAGTACTATCTCCTTGTAATGATACCCTATATGTGTGGGACCACGTGGAAACTGACATCCAACAAGGGTTTGATTTGGAATGATCCTTGATTCAAGAATTGTTGATTTTATATTGAAGAGATTTAAAAATATAAGATGAATTTTCAATGGATATATCTCTCACTTGTTTATGTATTTCAAACACAACAATCATGCATTCACTTGTCTCTTTTTACCCACTTAACACAAAATTTTTGATTTGAAGAACGTTGTCATAGGTTTTGCACAAAAAGACACTTCAAGCACCTACCTATAACAAGATTTGGTTCATAAACATGGCTCTAAAAGGTGGTCTTGCTATTTTATCAAGGTTTTAATGTAGATTCCATTCAAATAGATCTTAAAATTTCATCCCCCAAGCATGTTAAGGGGCTTCCCACACACATAAATATACGTTTTGGCACAATCCGTGAGGACTACTAGAGGAAGTTCAAAGAATTTAAAATCTGTTTGTCACACACCCCATTAAGGATGTATGCGTTTCATTTTATAGTGGGTTGGATTCCTAGAGCAAAAGTGAGCTTATCCCACTTTGGGCTGTCCCTCTCACTAGCCTCGTTAAGGAAAACTCGGGAGGTGAGCCCACTAATGTTCTAGCATGTTCATGTAAAGAAAGGAAAATGGAGTTAAGGTCAAGCTTTTGGGAATTTGGTTCACCGATAGGTGAAGAGCATATCCCTAACTTTTCATTTAGTTCCCAAACACAATTAGCAATGTTCAATTGATTTCACCCACTAACTATAGGGATTTGAGTATTTCTACTCTCTTCTACAAACAAGGGGCTTTGATTTTATGTGCTTGATTCCTTAACCTTTCTTATTAATAAAAAAGTTCAACACCTTTGGCATTTTGATTCACTAGAAGAAGTGAAGAGCATAGGCCTAAATGATAAACTTTCCAACAAAGAGAGTTTGTTTGTAATTACTAGATTTTGAAATGCACCAATGCCACAATTTAAGGGAAAATATGGACTAGTTTGAGGCTTACCTTTTCCTTGTAGCTAATCGAAGTTTGGGGCATTTTTGAGTGATTTCATCATTTTTATCCTTACCTTGGCAATAGCTCCTTCCAAATGTGCTTTTCCACCAGCAAGTTAGTCAACACCAACAATCACAATGAGGGAAACCAAATTGAAATTGAAGAAGAAAATAATTATGTAGTGAACCTTAAGCACCTTATTTGAAATTTTTTTAAGGAAAAACTTGAACTAAGGAGTAAAAATCCAATTGAGAGATACAAATTTTGTTTTGTAAGCTTCTATAATTGCAAGATAGTTTTGATATACCTAGTTTTCTTCCTCTTGTGATTCCTCAAGAAACAATTTGATATGAGCAAGGTTCTCCTTCTTAATCTTCTTAGCCAAAGCCTTGCCTTCTTGATTAAATTTGCTCTTTGGTTTTTGGACCTTTCTATGCCTGCTCATTTATCGTAAAAATGTATAGACAGAGAGTTAGGTAATTGAATTTATCAATCTAACATCAACTTAAAACAATAGACAGTATGCTTCATTGTCCAGCTAATACACGTGATCAAACTGTTAGCAGGTGTAACTTTAATAATAGCAAGCGTCACTTTCCAGCGACATGGGTGACATTGAAAGTTAATCAGGTGTAAACAATTTATCTGCTAAGTGTAAAGAGTATTGCAAATTGCGTAAAATGATTTATTTAAAGCAACAATTTAATGAATACTAGGTGTGAATTAGTAGATACTAGGCGTAAATCTCTCTATAAATTGTGTAGTCAAAGTCTATCACAGGCGGTGACAAATAGTAGATCTGTGACACTTCTTAAGTCATAGGTGTGACTTTACGAGAAAAGGCAAAACAATTTATCTCACAAGCATGAGCATTCATCTTGCAGGTGGCTAGAAAGAATTTAAGACAGAAGAGAAGTGATCAACCAGGCGTGAGTTAGCAACTTTTAGGCGTCAGAACAGTGATCTAAAACATCATCAGAATGATTATAGGCATGACTGAATTCTTTGTACGCATGACTTCACCTATTTTCTGTAAAAAATTCACAAAAAAGTGAAAATACAAGCACACAAAATATGATGAAAATGATAAAATGAGGCTTAGAGCCCCATGGTGGGTGCCATTTTGTATACTAGGGAAAGCATCTTCATAGAATTAAGATTGAACAATAAATGAAATAGTAACAATCAATGGAATAGTAACTAAATGAACCATAATAGAGCAACTATTTAGCAAATTAATGATCAATTGAGCATCCTATGGCTCTCTAACTAAGAATGTTAATGCAAAGCTCTCAACAAGCTTCCATTAATGATAGTCCTAGAATGAGAATGATAAGATAAACAAGTTAAAGCTAACAATTATATCAAAGTAAATGCTAATTAAGCTTTCAAATTCCTTTCTAAACTCAAATTGCAAGAGGTTCCATGCAATTCTTAGATGTTTGGTTGATAATAATGAAGGAATTTAGTCTTCCTTTTATAGATTTTCCAATGGTAGGGGGTCTAGTTGTGTTTGATCATGATTAAACCTTGGTTGAGTCCTTGGTTCCACCCTTTGAATAAAACACAAAGTTTATCTCCTCAAAGCTTGGGACAAATAGACAAGATCAATGGACAAGATTCTCTTTCACTTTGAGTGATTGAGATTGAGTTTGGCTTGATCCATGTGAATGCCTTTCCTTAAATCTCATTGGTTGATTGAATTCCCTCTCCTTTTGGGTTGTTGAGAGTAATTAAGATTTATTAATTGATTGAATTGATTTATTTTAGCCATGTACCCCTTAAATGGGTTGAATTTAATTTAATCCAAGACTATACAATTAATTATATTTTGATTTGATTGCACTTGATAAAAATGCTCTCAATTTTGATTTATCTCAAATGAGGACTTGATTTTAATTTTGATTGGCTAATTATGCATTATGATTCAATTACTTCAATTTTGTCCTTGATTTTCTTTGATTTGACTTGATTTTCTTTGATTTGATCTTTGTCCATTTTTAGGTGATTACAGTATCCCTACTCATTTCCTTGGGAGGCATGCTTCTAACCTCTATTCTTACCTCTTCATCTGACATACATAACTCTTTGGAAATCTTGACTCTGATACCACTCTGATGTAGAGAGGTCTTGGAACTTGAACTATATTTCTTTCTCCTAGCCTCCTAGGCTATTATGTCCATCCTATGGCCCTTGGTGTGGTTATGATTCCTCAAACTATTGAGCCTCCTAATATATGTTCTTTAACCTTCCTCCAAGCTATGACTCTGATCTTCTAGAGTTCTAACCTTCCACCCACTCTATGGTGTCCTTCCATCCAAGATCACACTTCTTCCCCTAAGTCCAAGACCCCTTTACCCTTAGGATATTTTCCCAAAAGTATTTCCACACTCCTTTTGCATGTGTCTAGACTTCTTATGACTCCCTTATCATTGTCCAAGTTCTTTATAATGATCCCCAAGGCATTTCCTTATCAATGTCTAATTGAGCCCTCAAATTAGACCTAATTGAATTAGGTTTCCAATTGGAGTGTTTCACCTTTAACTTGTAAAATTGCCAAAAAACCCTTCCAACTCTATACCTTTTGGAGTACCCTTTTCAAAGTTCTAAAGGGTTCCTAAGTTTGGCCCTCTAATCTATTGTACAACCAATGAACCATACCAGGCCTATTTCCTAGGCTTATAGGGCTTCCTAAACCAGTCTATGCTCAAATCCACACAAACCTTCACTAGTCAACACAATCATCCAATATATCTCTTGGATCATCACTAGTGTTCCCTATAGTCTCAAAATATTCACTTAAACGACACTCACCAATCCCCATGTGCGTGAACACCACACATCTTCTCTCTTTCCTAGCTCTCCTACTCCAACCAGTCAGCGTAGGCATCATTGTATATGTTTCAAACTAGTTTGTAGAGACAAAAAACATACTCTAACATAATCTATAGTATCTACCCTAACATCCCAAAGAGTTTTAGTGCAATCCATATGTGGAATCTCAAGCTAGAGACATTTTATTATACAAACCCTAGTTTTGAAGGTTTTAAGACCTAGTTACAGAAAATGGAGTGGATCTCTACAAATAGGGAGTTTCAAGTGTTGAAATATACTACTATAAAAAGTAGGTTCATAGAATTACATGCCATGTAGGTTCTGACCTTTGACACGACCGTACAAATCTGTACTTCCCTGTAGAACAATAAAATTTTCTTGAAAACTTAGGAAAACAATAGAATTTTTGTACACCAAAATTGTCTCTGCATTCCAATCTTTTAACCACACCTAAAAATGATGTATTTTTGGCCTTTTAAATGTCTAAGGAGGTTGGTTACAACCAACTATCTCCCATCAAACAACTTTTGTAATGCAACCTTCAAAAGTTGCAAAAGTTTCTCAACAACTTTGTAAAGTTGCTTGAGCAATTTATTTACATCTTTGAGGACTCAATTTGTCCTTGTAGCCCAGTGAGCTCTTAGGATCCTCCTAGGGACTCAATGCAGACTCTTTGCATCATAAATGTCTTTCAAAGCCTTATTACAACCAAAAACACATTAAGACTCTTGATGAAAGACAAAATTAAGAAAACAAAATAGAAAATGCAAGGAGGGTGCCTTGCACCATATCCACCCTATTGACACTAGAAAATCAATGCCTAAATCATTTGATCAAAATATTTTTTGTCAATACCATCGTCAACCTTGTCATGATACTCAAAGGTTTTATGCTTTGAATAATTCTATTTGATACCTTGTTGATTCCAGTGCTATATCTATTGATGATGAGGTTAATAATACAAATAAGTTCATAGCACCTCCTAATTATGTGTGTGAAAATTGTACCTGATCTGTAGACACAACACTTCAGTAAAACATTAGAGGTTAGTGATAATCAAAATCGTGCAAAATTGAAATCTAATTTAACCAAGCGATTTACTGCCTTTGAGTAGGTGCGAGATTAATGTTCTCAGATTGTAATCGAGATCAGTGACCTAGACGACACCTAAATGAAGGATTTGAATGCAAAAGATGGATATGAAATTGAATGCAATTAAGCTATTTTTTTGGATTTTCTATGCAATAAGAATGATAAAAACTGATATGAATCTATGCTAATATGAAATTGATATGCTATGAATGCTATTGAAAATTTATATGCAATGCTAATCTAACAATGATATGCAATATGAATGCAAAAATAAGATTGATCTCACAAAGATGTCGATTCGCAAGAGCTTTGATTCTTCAATTCCAATTCTCCAGCGTGATTGTGCAAAATATAAGATGCTTGGATGCAAATTTGAGAGATGATTGAGAGATGAGCTGAAGCCTTGATTTTATAGAAATCCAAGGCTTTGGAGGTGCATGAAAAAAAGCCATAAATCACTCAAATAACTCAGGTTGATTTTTGAGTTATTTTTAAATAAAGGATAATTAACTCACAAAAACATGCAAAAGCTAAGTTTTAACTCAAAATAGAGTTTAGCTTTAATTGATAATTGATAGTTGTTTGCTTTTATGATTGTGCATGTTTTATTTATGAATTAATTTAATAATAAAGTGATTTATTTCCAACTTAACTGCTTTTAAAAATAAAACATTTGATTTATGGGTTAATCAATTATTTAATCAAACTTTTATTAAAAATTATATTATTAAATAATGAAAATTTGCTTTAATTAATTAAATAAGAATTTAATAAATTATTCATATGATATTAGATTTATTGTCAAAATTAAATAATACAATTAATAATAGATATAATTAAATTTAATTACACAATTAAGTGGCAAGATATTAAATCTAATTAATTAAATATAAAAATATTCAATTAATCAAGCTTTAGGATAAATGTGATTTATTGCCAAATAATTATAAAATTAAAGATAATTATGATAATTAGGAATATTGCTAGGAATATTCCCTGATGCAGAATTTAAGATAATCAATTAGATTTGATGATGTTCAGATGTGCCTTAGGTTAGGATTTCGATGTCGATTTTGTTCGATTTGTTGATGTAGGAGGTTAATAAACTTATAGCCCCTTTTTGGGGTATTACATTTTGCCCCTCTTTGAATTACTGTGCGAAGCGTAGTGGTTCAAAGATAGTCTGTGTTTGATAAAGATATGAAACTGATTCAAAAGATAAACCGATCTCAAGATAGAAACCGATTGAAAGATATTGAGATAGGAGTTGATTGATATTGAATTTGATATGAAGATAATAGGCCCTGAATGACCAAAGATAATGTTCACTATAACAGAAAATGAACCTATGATTGCGAAAAAGTGTCCAAAACACTTGATTCCAAACCTTAGGATTGCAAAGAAGTGAGTGACCTGTTCTAGACTTGATTGTCTTAGCAGAACTAGCAAGTATCACATTCGAATCCTTCAGTTGCTGAAGAACCAAGGAAAGAACACTATGATCCGATGGTTATAAAAACTGATACAGTTTACAAGATTAAGAGAATACCAGATTGATATGGATCTTGATGAATCTGATATGCCCCAAGTGATGATAGATTTTCCCCGAGCGATGAGGTCTTTTTTTTTTATGAATCAGTAACTAGACGTGATTGTTTGTCTTGATTACTGATGAAAGATATTGATAGATTTGATTGACAGACTTTGATTTGTAGACTTTTAATGATGTGCAATACCATGCCCCCTTCAGGATTAAAATTGAAATCTGACAAGAAAAGTCAGTGTTGATAGTTTAGAAGCATGTTAATTGATTTGAGAAGTGGTTAAACACGTCTGAGAACGCATTCTGCATCGTTACAAAGTCCCAAAAGACCAAGTTTGACTAGGTTTGACCATGAGTTGACCATGGTTGACCAAGTTGAAATTTTGATAGTTTGATGTAAAATAATCAGTTAAGTTGAATACTAGATCTCTGTGATGATTGAAGGTCGATTATGCAAGTAGTTAATAATATGAATGATTTCAGATTTGAATTTTGATCCTGAAAAAGGATTCTACTTGCTATTTCATTGGAGGAACCTTCGTGTGAGATTCAGCTCTTGTTAGATTTGAAGATGTGAGTGGTGAATTGTTTAAGCATTGAAGTTTGTTTATCCATTGTGAGATCATGCAAACATGCAAAATGCAAAGAGACATACAAAATGAAATGAAACCTAAGACCTAGGACCTAGTCACTGATCATATGTCGATTTGTTATCATCATTGAACTTTTAGGTAACCAGATAAACCAATACAATGCCCACTAGCCATGAAACCATAGACATATGAATATCGATTTGTATGTGCAAGAATCAATACAACACCCACTGGTTATACAACCATGGACATATGAATATTGATTTGTTTTCAGAATGTTGGATTAGATATAAGCACCAAGGCACAAACACCAGGATGACTTGAATATCATGTCCATTTTGATATAGCAATTTGTACAAGCATCAAAACATAAACGTCGTGATGACCTGAGTACGCCTTGCATTGCAAACACATCAAACAGTCAAGAGATCATTCTAAATCCACTGTGAATTACTCGTAGTGACCCTTTATCATTCACATCCTTAGGTAAGATTGCGTTCCGCAGTAGGAGAAAGAATTCACTTCAAAAAGACAATAGTTAGATCAAACTTCCTTGAATTTTCTGGGTATCAATGGTCGAGGTACGCATGGCCATCCAATTTGAGATAGAGGCTCTTACAGTCGGACACCATTTCAATCCAGAATTTCCAAAGTTATTAGATTTTCACATACAAGCAGAAGACAAAGAAAAGATTATGCCCCCAGTCATCACTCTCTAAATCCTATAAAGGACATCATCGAAGAGCTCGAAGGGACACAATATGAAGAAATCTCAATGCGGATCAGCAAGCATACAAGGAGATAAAAGCATGAAAAGCATAAATTGTTTTCAGTTGAGTTTTGATGTTTGATTGTTGTAGATGCAAAATCCTTTCTGGAGACGAGACTGACTGACTGACTCAACTGGAAGCTTCAAAAGACTCTGACTCGATAGGAAATGTCTAAGATACATGGGAGACCATAGGATATGACATTGATTGCCCCCAAATTTGAACATTGATAGGATACAGACTCTTGAGCTGATTGGTGTACAGACCGACTTATTGAAAACTGAAAATGTTGAAACAAACCGGGAGATATGTACAAACTAAAGCAAGACTGAAAGCTGGGAAAGACCAAGATTGCATTGATAGATGGAGCATTTGGAACAAGTGGCACCCATTTGCTGGGTTTTCACCATCTTGGTAGAGATTCTATTTTTGCTACCAAGGCGCCTGTTTCCAGGTTTTCACCAAGGCACTTTTTCTTTTTCTCATTTTTTTTTTGTATTTTTCATTTTTTCAATTTTTTTGAATTTTTGATACTTTTTGATTTTTTTGAATTGTTGATATTTTCTGATTTTTAAGATTTTTTCAGGACATTTACCAAGCAATGAATGCCTTAGGCATAGAATTTCTTTAGATGGAGAACATTGATTGGTTCTCGGAGCTGTTCTCCTTCAGTCGTTGAGAGTTGATAGGCACCAGAGCCAAAAGTAGCAGTGATAAGACCCAGCCAATTGGGTTCAAACTTCCCCTTGCGTTCTCGATGTGATTGATTTTTAGGATTTTCTCTCAACACTAGATCACCAACCTAAAATTCTCTGTGTCGTACTTTCTTGTTGTAGCCTCTAGACATTCTTTTTTGATACACTCTGAGATGATCATACGCTACTTGCCTGCGCTCATCTAGTAATTCCAGTTCTTGTAACCTAGACACTCTGTAGTCTTCATCAGTGACAAGTTCATGCATTTTGATTCTAAGTGATGGGATTTCAACCTCAATAGGCAGTACCGCTTCAGACCCATAAACTAAAGGGAAAGGTGTAGCCCCTGTAGGTGTTCTGATACTAGTTCTGTATGCCCATAGAGCTGGATTAATCATGAGATGCTTTTTCTGATACTTGTGCTGATACTGGTTCTGATACTGATTCTGATAATTGTTCTGATACTAGTTCTGATACTAATTTTGATATTGATTATGATAATTGTTCTGATACTGGTTCTAATACTGATTCTGATAATGATTCTGATAATTGTTCTGATACTGGTTTTGATACTTGTTCTAATACTAGTTTTGATACTTGGTATACTTGATAGCATCTTTTTCCATTGCAAACTCCCAAGCAAGATTATATCATGCAGTCCCAATGTCTAGCAAGGTGGAGAACAAGAGGGATTGGCAGGCTGGTGGCAGAGATGGAAGATAAGAGAATGAAGGAGAATGAAGGGAAGAAATCCTCAAGGGAAAACTCCTCAAGAATACCCAAGCTAGGGAAAAATTTTCATGTAAAGTGCATTTGGACAAGCAATGAAAGGCCAGCATAGGATAAGTTACAAAAGTGTAATGCCAGAGCAGGATAGGATGCAGTCCAAAGGAGTAGACATGTCAAGAGGCTTCATAGCACTGTGTTTTACTTTTTCTTTCTTTTTTTATTAGATCAAGACCAAAGGGGAAAAGGATAGCGATAGGCAAAAATGAATGGAGGAAGATGGATATGAAGGCTAAACATGGAAGGAATGAAAGCAAGATCACCATAAGATAGCTCACAAAATAGCCAAATATTCGTGTATAGATCAACATTGTCAAGATCAAAGAGAGAAGATGGAATGGATGAAATATGTAGAAGAACTATGCATGATGCCTGATTGCCAGGTTTTCATCATGGTACTTATCTAAGGTGCCACAAGGAAGTGGTTTTCACCATAGGATGAATTTATTTCTCTTTACTTTTGCTACCAAGGTGCCTGTTTCCGGGTTTTCACCAAGGCACATTTTCAAATTTTTTTTTATTTTTTATTTTTGGAAGAAGGCAAGCTTTTTAGATAATGCTCCTTGAAAGGATAAACCATGATATGCCAAGGATTCAAATGACACGCTCAAAGATACTGATAGGGAAAGGGAGATGAAAGAGAAAAATGGAGGATAAGGTTTTATGTAAAGTGAGTGAGGTTGGAAGATAGGAGGAATAGGCAAGTGAGGAAAAAGGATAGGAGGTAGAAGGATAATGCATGGAAGGATTGTGAAAGGGTAGATGGAAAGGAAGGTAAGTTCAACATCAACACATACCTTGAAGGGTGGTGAGAGAATGGAGGAATCATGAATGAAGGAATACGTGAAAGAATATGGTGAATGGATAGCAGAGGTTGTGGTTTAGGCACATGAAATGGAAGAATATTTTTGGAGGGAGATGAAGTGGAAGCCTTTGGAAGCTTGAATGTCAATTTCACTTTTTTCTCAACACCAGACTCTTTCAAGAGAGACTTTGGAATCCATATAGTCGTAGGCTTTTTATTTCCTTTTGATGATTTAGAGATAATATCTTCAATGATGGATTTTGGAACCCATACTTGTCTTGTAGTTTTTTTCTTAGATATCTCTTTTGACTTTATGCCTCTGTGTCGATTAGAGGAGACATGGTGATCTTTTTTTGATGGATTCTTGCATTGCTTCTTTTTCTTGTATTGAACATTCAAGTTACTTCCAAAAGACTTGGGATTTGTGGAAGAGGGAGGATATGACTGGTTTAGATGGGTGGGTGGATGAAAAGGATTCAAGGGTATGCATCTATGTTGATCTTGAGGAAAGATGGGAGATGGAGGTATGTAAGGACCTAAGATGGATGGAGAATTAGGAAAGTTAGGAGGGGAAAGTGAAGGGACATAAGTGTTAGAGTAATCATACTTTATGCTTATTAATTAAATCACTTTGGTTTAATTAATTAAGTCATTTATTACTCTATTTACTTAAGCTATCTTTTAGGTGCATTATAATTAATATATTTATTAATTATAATGTGCAACCTAGCTTTATTTTTTGCTTTATAGCTTTAGGGTTTTATTGTTCACCTATATGGTTGAACCCTTTGTACATTCTTTTTAGGAATTCACTTATTGGATCATAATAGAGATTGCTCTTTGCATGTCCATAAGATGTCTCTGGCTTTTTGGCCTCCATGATTTTTCTTGCTTCTGTGCTTTGCTTCTTCCATGTGACAGGGTTATGCATGCAGGTGTTCTTGGGAGATTAGTATTTCACCTAATCTAACATGGTATCAGAGCCATCTTGCTGCTCGCTGTTCGTGTTTTATTGAAGTGTTTCAGAAGCAGGAGGTTTTCAAGGGTTTCAGAAGTTTTTTTTGTGGATCTGGGGGGAGCCAAAATTTGGCTCACCTTGGGCAAAAACGGACACCACCATTGTGTCCGGAAGACCCAAGAACCCCTAAATCCATATAAAACTTGTCCATTTTGGACACAGTGGCATCTGAGGCAAAAAATTTTTGCATACCAAGGCTGTACGGCCCTGGCACGCACTCCGAGACGGCGATTTTCAAAAAAAAAATTATTAAATTTTTTTTAAGGGGCGGCCTACCGGGCGCCACCCAGCGGCCACCCGGGCGCCACCCCGCGGCTCCTCCGCCGCCCCGCTGGCCTCCTCAGCCGGCCCCGCTCCGCGGCCCGCCCAGCCGCCGCCCGCGCCCGCGCCTGTGCCACCGCCGCCCTTCGCGGCCTCCGCTCCGTCGGCCTCCGCTCCGTCGGCCCCCGCCGCCCGCGCCCGCGCCCTCCGCTCCGCCAGCCCGCCCACCGCCGGCACCAGCACCAGCCCCTGGTCGCCCACATGACCCGGGGTTTCCTGATTCAGCCCCCAGGCCCTCTGCTGATGTCAGCATGACGTCAGCAGACATGCTTTTTAATTTTTTTAAAAAAATTTGCATGTTTTTTTAGGGCTCTGTTTTAAGGGTAATTGGGCTTTTTTTGCCATATCTTCTTCATCTGGAGGCGTATTTGGGAGTTTTTTATATCATCGGAAAGCTCTTTCCGAGACGAACGCAATTATGGAGGTTTCTTTTCAAGTTTTTTGCCTCATTTTTCGTACCATGCCTTCGAAGGTAGGACTACTTTTTTGCCTTCCTGGAGCACCTGATGCTTTTTTTGGCATAACTTGCTCATACGGAGGAGTTAGTGGGCGAACGAGACATCATCGGAAAGATGATTCTGAGACGGTCGTTTTATATGGAAAACTTTTTTCCAGATTCTTCTTCCATTTTTTGCACCAGGCTGTTGAATTCAGAGGTTTTCTTTTTCAGGTGCCTGCCAGAGCACCTGTCACTGTTTTTGCCGTAACTTGAGCATACGATGGCATTTTTTGCCAAACGAGATATCGACGGAAATCTGGTTCCGAGACCTTTTTGTTTTTTTTAGTTTGGTTGTTTGATTTTTCCGTTTGTAGGGGTTTTCTGCCAGTCAAAGTCACGGGTACTTTTTGCATTCCGGACACTATATCTCTCACATCCGGGCTCAGTTTTCAGCAAACTTGGTTTTTTCGAAAAGTTGGTTCAGTGTGCTATTCAGTGGCAGAGGTTATTTTTCCAGATTCTACTCCAGGTTTTCACTCCTCTGAGTTATGCAGTTTATGCCCTCTGGTGGAGTGCTTGGTTCTACAGGTCCGGGGATCTCTTCTTCTGAGTTCATAGCTCACTCTTCTTTCTGTCTTTTGAGCATTGTATGCTTCTCTTCTGTTGCATTCTTTTTTCTGTAAACGCACTGAGATAAAGTGCCTACTTTTGCATATCTGAGATCTTGTACTCCTTATGTTTGTTTGTACTCGCACTCAGTTATAAAGTGCCATGGGGGGATTCTGATGCATTTGCCACTATAGGCGCATCCACTCTTGTCAAGTGAGCGTACCTTCCACGACATTAGCCCATGTAGACTGTGTCTATGACACCGCCCTTTATCCTGTGCTTGTACCTTCTTTTGCACATAGGTGTTCCTGTTTCTTCTTCTTGCAGATGTTTCTGGCATTGCATTTCAGTGTTCCTGTCACCCCGTTCAGCATTATGGGGGGGTTCACCTATTGGCTCTATTGCTTCCTTGGTTTGGTTGAGTGATCTACGTATTCAGTTTTTGTTCCTATGTACTAGGCGGATGCAGTGGCTAGGCACCTATGCATTTCGGTGAGATGGTTCATCTACTATATAGACACTCATTCATTCCTATTTTGGAGGTCACCTCTTTGATTGATCAGCTCTTCAGACTTTGTCTTCTCTACCTGGTCATGCACTTCAGTGGGGGTTCCAGCAGTTTCTTCTGACAGTGTTTGCAGCTTCATGCTTCGGAGATGCTTCATGCTCTTTCTTGTTCCTTTCTTTGGGACATTCCCTAGATTGGAGGCTTTTTTTCCTTCATCTAGTTTATTTTCTTGTACTGGGTACCTGATCAGGCCTTGTTGCCGGGACCCATTTTCTGCTTTCATAGCTGTGCTAGGTTAGCTTCCCTCTTGAGCTACGCTTAAGGGGGGTGTTAGAGTAATCATACTTTATGCTTATTAATTAAATCACTTTGGTTTAATTATTTAAGTCATTTATTACTCTATTTACTTAAGCTATCTTTTAGGTGCATTATAATTAATATATTTATTAATTATAATGTGCAACCTAGCTTTATTTTTTGCTTTATAGCTTTAGGGTTTTATTGTTCACCTATATGGTTGAACCCTTTGTACATTCTTTTTAGGAATTCACTTATTGGATCATAATAGAGATTGCTCTTTGCATGTCCATAAGATGTCTCTGGCTTTTTGGCCTCCATGATTTTTCTTGCTTCTGTGCTTTGCTTCTTCCATGTGACAGGGTTATGCATGCAGGTGTTCTTGGGAGATTAGTATTTCACCTAATCTAACAATAAGGACCCAAGATGGAAGGAAGGCATGAAAATCTTTGTAGTGGTGGAAGAGGTCCAAGGATGGAAGTGGAAGACGCAAAAGGATAATCAATAAGTTCATCAGCATGTATATGACAACCAAGGATATCAGCATCTTTAGAGTGAGCATTAGAATTTTCAATAGAATTGTGGACATCTTGAATATGAGCACCTTCTTTGATAGGATTGTTCAAAGCTTGCAAAGACTTAGGAAGAGTAGAAAGTGGAAATGAACATGGAGTGGTAGAACAAGAAGATGGAAGACTTTGATCTTGACAATGATCTTTGGAAAGCATAAGCATATAATTTTTCTCTTGATTTTCAATAGGCTCAACATTGGAAGTAACAACACCATTTTTAACAACCTTAATGGAAGTATCATCTTTGGAAAGCACAAGTGTAGTAAGGTTATTTTGATTGTCAATAAGCTCAACAGTGTAAGTAGTAGATTGATCTTGCTTAGGAGAAGACTTAAGACATGGTGGAATGCATGAAAAAGGGTCTATAGGATCAAAAGAACCCCGAGGTAGATAAGAGACATCAGAAAAAGGAGTGGATGACATGGAGGGTTCTTGATCTTGATCTTTCTTTATGTTCTTTTCTTCATCATTTTTAGAGTCCTCTTGACATGGAGCCACTTCTAAGGACAAGGAAGTATGTTGGGATTGTATGGATGACTTTGGAAGAGATGGTGGAGGACTGGCTGAAGTAGGGATTATAGCATATGAAGGCTTAGGCTCTTTAGGTTTATCATCATTGAAAGTATTTGCAGCCAAGTGAAGGATAGCTTGAGTTTCTTTAAGAGGTAGCCCTGGAGGATAACTATAGGGAACCACATGAAAAGTATCAGGGCTTGTGTTGAATGAAGGTTCTGTGAAAGATTTGAAAGAATCAGAAGCTTTAGGAAATGTATGAGTATTGGAGGAAGTAGGGGATGGAAGGGAACCATCACAAGACAAAGGTCCAACATTAACATGATCTTGCTTGAGAGTGTAATCTTTATTTTCAGCCCGAGAGTTCTTAGAGGAGAGATCCTTATAGTATTGACATTTCAAGCTAGCACGATGTATTTTATAGTCCTCTGCAGTAGTAGATGGATCATCATCAAGGTATTGTCCACAAAAGCCATCAAAATCTCTTTCAAAATTAGAATCATATGGATCACCATCATGATCTATCCAATGTGATGGCTCATTTGTAGTAAGCAGGAATGAACGATGAGGAGGACTCTTAGGAACAGAGGTGTCATAGGTATCATTACATTGTCTGTCGTCATAGTCATCATAGTCTCCAAAGCTAGATGTGTCACTCTCCGTGGAAGAGGTATCATATTGCTCAATTTTTTTTTGGGGGCATGGTGACATGTACAAGTCTTTATCAAATGGAAAAGGGCGAAGGGCCTCCATGGAGAACTCTTTAGATTCCTTCTCTTTCTTAAGATTGTCAAGCTGGACTTGCATAGCATGCAGCTATTTTGTCATAGCTATGAGTGGAGTTTCTTCCTCATGTGTGATTATATCATCAACGTTAAAGTTGGGAGGAAGCTTAGCCCCTTCCTGGGCTAATTGTAAAAAGTATGCCTCTCTATCCACTTTCAAGAAATGCCTCATCATTCTCTTGAATTCATCGTCATTCTGACATCGATGGATTTCAGAGGGGGTAGGTTCTTGGTCGGCATTATGTTGAGAATGGTGTCCTTGGGACCCTCCTCCTAGAGAACCGTGGTTTGTCCCTGCTTGAGACATGATAGGAGTTTTTGGGCTCCCTGGAACAGATTGAGGAGGAGTTTGTTGATTACCTCTGTGAGTTGATAAAGGAGGTATGTAACCAGTTTTCAATCAAAAAATACCGAGACTGTCATCTTCGTAGATACCTGACTTGATGAGTTGTTCAAGAGTTGGACCTGGGGTATTGGTCAAAAGTAAGTTCTGAGATGTTTCTTTTGATTTCTTGTGTGAAGAAGCTCTGGTCTCCACCATTAACTTTGAATGAAATAGAAGAAAAGGATGAAGACAACTGAAGAACAATTTGATTCGAGAAAATCGGATGACGCAACCTTGTCAAGATTATGATAGTTTTGAAGATCTGATGAGATGTGGGTGAAGGAAACTATGCCCTAGATGTATGGGATAGATCACCCAAAAGATAGTGGACACGAGTTCTCAACACTTAGTCTATTTTTGAAGATTGATTGAAGATTGATAGTTATGACAAGGTTTTGACACGAGATAAAAAGGACTCAAATTGATCAAATAGAAGACTAGATCGGATTCAAAAGATCAAACTCAAAAAATGGTAGAATGCTCAATAGCTACTGCTCTGTTCCTGATACAATGATATTTTTGACAGATTCTGGAACTAGGTTGGAAACATTGGATATCTTGCAATTTGACAATTTCTGACAACTCTCTCAAATTTTTCCAAATGACACTCTGCAAACTCATACGACACTGGGTAGTCTATGAAATGACAGTTGCTAAACTTGTACGATAGTTGGGTAGAAATGAAATGACAGTTGTAAAACTTGTATGACAGTTGCTAACAGGGTTTTGACTTTCTTGAATGTGCTGGTTTGAAAACTCGTACGACTCTGGGTTCTCACTCATATGACAGATGGGCAATACTGAAACAACACTTGACAAAACTCGTACGACTTTTGACTTTTTGAAATGACTTTTGACTCCAGAAAAGATTTTACGTCAATTTTTGCAAAATTTAAGGTCTTTAGTTTTGGATTGTTTGCAAATTGTACTATCCAGATTTTGAAGGTTATACCAGATTTGATCATTTTTAATAGCCAAGTAGATAAACAAGCACGCAGAACAACAAGCAAGTGATTCCAAGCACGTCTGAAAATAATGAACAAGGGAAAAAGCAACCTTGCGCATGAACAATCAAGTGACCAAATTGTGCTAATCCCTGAGAGTACTAATTGTGTATGTTCTGAAAAGTTTTGCAATAACACACATATACCTAAAAGTGAAAAATTGGCCTCTCTAGGGTTTTTAGTAATGGTTTGACTCTGCAACTTTTATGATTCAAAGGGGTGAACTCCAATCCCGGTGCACCAGGGTTTTGACATAGTCTGAGAACTTAATCTTCAAGAGCTGCTAGGGAGATCTGACAACCCAACAATGAACCATACCTGTGGAGATTTGTTCCACAAGGACATTTATATAGCGGCTGTCACTACCATGGTGAAAATGGCTATTACCGCTTGAGGTTCTGTCAACACAGTTTTCCCTGTGAAGGGATTGTCCACTACGGTTAACCCTCTCTAAAGGTGACTCATAGATTTATACCACAAGGGGACTTGGCTCTAGATTCAAGGTTTTGACACCTCTTCACTTTTAACCCAAACAAAGCAAGCAGATTAATCCGATACGCTAAGACAAAGTTTTGTTCCACCAAGGTCTATGATATCAACTCCATGTGATCTATCAACCTCTCCAGGGAGAGAATGTATCAATCAATAAGAGAAGACGCACTAACCAATTTTGATTCACCAAAGCTCGTGATATCAACCCTACGTGATCTATCAACCTCTCCGGAGAGAGAATGTGTCAATCAATAAGAGAAGACACACTAACCAAGTTGAATGTGAAACACACTAAGTATCCTCCCTACCTACAAGGATTCTATCGTCAAGAAGGATTTCACTAGGAATCCAATCTCTCAAGAATCACGAATAGTGTTCATAGGGCCTAATTACTATGTGAGCATAGATATATTTTCGAAAGCAAATCTACCAAAAGTATCCAAAAAGCAGAAAGAGGAACACTTAACGCTTAAAGCGAATATGAGATGAGTCCACAAGGTGGAACATTTAACACCTCACACAAGCTGAAAATGAGTCCCCAACTTAGAAAACAAGTGAGTTCCTAAAAGCACAAAAGAGTTGCCAAGTGGAACACTTAACGCTTCTGTCCTATTGACCCCTCCCCTTTATGGCGCTGAGATTGCAACCACGGGGCGAAAATGAGGGGCCGGCAGATTAGCAAGTCCAATAACCCAAGATAGCAATCAAGATCAATCACAAGTATTCTAAGACTACTTAATGAATCCTTAAGGGATCACAACCTAGTATCAATTATGCAAGTGTGTAGAAATAGATAAAAGCATGAAAGGATGCACACAAGCCAGACACATAAGAGATTTATTTTAAGTCCAAATTGAAATGTTAATAGATGAAGGAGAATACCTTGGATCCTTGCAATGCGCTTAGTAGATTTTACCTAATTTTTAGCAATTTTTGTTGAGCTTTACTATGCAAGCAAGCTACGAACTCTCCAACAAGCAAACAAGCAAACAAGATATGCAAAATATATTCAACTTATGAAAAACATAGGGTTAGCTCTAAAAATCAATTGTTAGGAGCAATAATAACCAGAAATTAATCCAAATGACAACTCATATCATGCATTGAATCATATGAAAAATAAGTGCATACCCATCATAAAATTTTAATTTTTTTGCACTACATTTGACCTAGTCAACAAGATCTAATTTTTTTGATATGATTTTGGCCACAAAAATAGAAATTAAAAATAGAGACCCCTACTAAAAAACAAAGAGCTTTCTAAAAATACAAAAATTTTAGAAAAATATCTTCATTTGTGCCCTAGAGACTTGTTTTATCAAAATAGACTAATTTTTGCAAATTGACTATTTGAGCTATTAAATTGCATCCAAATTTAAAACACAAATAATAGATCCCCTATAGAATTTGAAGAGCTTTCCGAAAATGTAAAAATTTTAGAAAAATATGCTGATTTGCATTAGATATTAATTTTTTATGAAAAATTGAAAAAAAAATTATTAAAAATTCAAAATAATTCAAAAAATTCTGAATTTTTTTTCGAAGCTTCCCTGATATGTCTCCAACCTGCAAAAAAATTTCAGACCAAAAATCCTAGCCATTTGGGAGATAAAATTAAATCTTTGAAACATTAGGGTTTTAGCTCCAACAATCAAAATCAGCTTGCAAAGGTGGGTTGCCCCACGGTGGGCACCAGAAATGTGTGTGTGAAAATTGTACGTAATCTGTAGACACAACACTTCAGTAGAACATTAGAGGTTAGTGATAATCAAAATCGTGCAAAATTGAAATCTAATTTAACCAAGCGATTTACTGCCTTCTAGTAGGTGCGAGATTAATGTTCTCAGATTGTAATCGAGATCAGTGACCTAGACGACACCTAAATGAAGGATTTGAATGCAAAAGATGGATATGAAATTGAATGTAATTAAGCTATTTTTTTGGATTTTCTATGCAATAAGAATGATAAAAACTGATATGAATCTATGCTAATATGAAATTGATATGCTATGAATGCTATTGAAAATTTATATGCAATGCTAATCTAACAATGATATGCAATATGAATGCAAAAATAAGATTGATCTCACAAAGATGTCGATTCGCAAGAGCTTTGATTCTTCAATTCCAATTCTCCAATGTGATTGTGCAAAATATGAGATGTTTGGATGCAAATTTGAGAGATGATTGAGAGATGAGCTGAAGTCTTGATTTTATAGAAATCCAAGGCTTTGGAGGTGCATGAAAAAAAGCCATAAATCACTCAAATAACTCAGGTTGATTTTTGAGTTATTTTTAAATAAAGGATAATTAACTCACAAAAACATGCAAAAGCTAAGTTTTAACTCAAAATAGAGTTTAGCTTTAATTGATAATTGATAGTTGTTTGCTTTTATGATTGTGCATGTTTTATTTATGAATTAATTTAATAATAAAGTGATTTATTTCCAACTTAACTGCTTTTAAAAATAAAACATTTGATTTATGGGTTAATCAATTATTTAATCAAACTTTTATTAAAAATTATATTATTAAATAATGAAAATTTGCTTTAATTAATTAAATAAGAATTTAATAAATTATTCATATGATATTAGATTTATTGTCAAAATTAAATAATACAATTAATAATAGATATAATTAAATTTAATTACACAATTAAGTGGCAAGATATTAAATCTAATTAATTAAATATAAAAATATTCAATTAATCAAGCTTTAGGATAAATGTGATTTATTGCCAAATAATTATAAAATTAAAGATAATTATGATGATTAGGAATATTGCTAGGAATATTCCCTGATGCAGAATTTAAGATAATCAATTAGATTTGATGATGTTCAGATGTGCCTTAGGTTAGGACTTCGATGTCAATTTTGTTCGATTTGTCGATGTAGGAGGTTAATGAACTTATAGCCCCTTTTTGGGGTATTACACTAACCATAATTTGGAAATTTACACCAACCATTTTCCTTCACATTCAACAAATTTCATTAATCAACCTTCTTCTCTAGTTACAAACATTAGTTATGATGATAAGGTAGAATAAGCTAATCATGTGGTTAATCATGTTGAGTCTCAACCTAAACCTTCACCTAAACCTTCATACCCTATCAACTTTGATGACTTTGATATGTTTAAAGAACCTAATGGTCCTGTTTACATCACTGTCAGGGTTTTGCATATCCCTACTCGTAGTATTTTGATCAATCCCTCCTCCATCATGAATGTTATCACTGAAGAATATATTTTTAGTAAAATATTTCATAAGCATACATATGATACATCGAGTGTTTGGATTCAAACTTGTAATGGTTTTATTTATCACCCTCAAGGTTCTATTAGTATTCCTATGACTATTGTTGGTAAGGTTGTTTGTACTACCTTTTCTATCATTCCTTCTTCCGATCAATTTCAGGATAAGCTTGGCATTGTGTGGCTTTCCTCCATGCAATTTATAGCCTCTCCTATTCATAAGTGCATAAAGTCTCCCCAAAAATGATAAGTTATCACCATTAATCATTCCCTTTACAAACCTTCATTTCCTCAAGATTGTTTTGATATAGATTTCTTTTGGCCATCTCTCCCTCAAAAACTACCTAGTCATCCTGATCATCTCTTTTGATCCTATCAACAATACAAGGTAGAAAATATTCTTGAGCTTATCCTTCCTAAGGATGCTACTCCTAAAACTATCTTACCTACCCCACATATTCCTATGACTATTATTCCTCAACCCATAGTTGTTCCCTTCCCGAAACCTATGATTGTGGAAACTAATCCTTAAAGTTTATCTCGTAAAACAATTCATAACCAACATGCTCATCAGTGTCACAAGAACTGTCAAGCTAAGGATAAGGCTCATTCCCTTTCTTCTCGCACTGCATCTTCCTCTCAACCTTTGTCTTCCTTTGATCAACCCATGTTTGACCCTTTAAATAAAGTTAATCAAAATAAGAATATGAAAAAGGATAAACATGATTATTCTATTTGTATTTTAGATTTTATTAATCTTGATATGTAAGATACCATTAATGATGTTTCTACTACACACGTTAGTGATGATGACTATGAGAATATTGATATGGATTATGATTTACCTAACATACTTTCTACACAACTTATAATCACTCCTAGTGAAGAGCACATTGACTCCCACTAGAGTTATTGCTTGGATCTAGCGGTGGTTCCTACTATGTTGGATGTTGTTCCTCTTGCAAGATGCTCACCTTTCCCTAACATTTCATATTGAGATGGGGGGGGGGGGGGGGGGGTCATGCGACACACTTGATGTGTAATTCTCTAGCATGGTAGTATTTATGTTTTTGTGTTGTGTTTCCCCTGTGTTGTACTTTTTGTTGTGTTTTTGTCTAGATTTCTTTAGACAATTCTTTATTGCTCCATTGGCACAAGATGATAAAGTAATCAAACATGTTGTGTGATTATTCTATTTGTATATCTTTCCTTCTATTTTTTTGTTACATGTTGTGTTGTATATGTTCTATTGTTCGTAAATGTGCCCTTGTGTAGTCTACTTGGATGCTTACGACATAGTAGTACTGATCCTTTTTGGTCTCTATGTGGTAGGCCCAAAAAGACTCTTCCTTGTATATCTTACATGTTTTTCCTCCATTGTTTTTTAGTTCTACTTCCTTTGGGGAATGATGACATTTGATACTTGATATAATATTAATATTATCATATGGTCATACTGACCCCAAAGTTAGTGGATCCCTTCATGTTATCTCTTTTGTTATGTGTTCATTTCCGTTAGAATGTTCTCTCCTAGGGGAATTTTATAGTGGAAACATTCTTCGTGGATGCATGTATGCTTCTGTTAAATCTATTTATCTTATTGAGGAGTTTGCAATTGCTTTAACATTGGGCATACACTCCACTCACTTTTTTCACACACGCACATTGGTAGTTTTGTCTACTCTATCAAATTATTGATAGTTCTTGGGGGCTCTTTTCTCTTTTGGACCTCTCTTTGGAATACTAATAGTCTGGAAGGCCCAATCCTTTTTTTTTTATCTTTATTGGGTCTATTAACATTATGGGGGTCTATTAACAGTCCGGGAAGCCTGGTTGCATTTTGATCCCTTAAGGACACACACATCCTTATGCTTGGGTCATTTTTTTATTCTTCTTTTTGGGACTTGGAGTTCCCTTGAAGTTGAATCCTTTGATGCATTTACTAGCATGCCACACACACTTTCTAGACCATTCAATGCTATTTTTTGTTGCACCCTTTTTCTTTTTCTTTTGTTTCGTGTAGTTCACAATAAGGAACACAAACCTTATTGAGCAAGTTGGCTACACTTTCTAGTTAGTGACATCTCTCTTATTTTTTTTTCTTTGGATGTGATGAAGAATCAATTCTCTTGGGGTCTTGATAATTTTCTTGTCTCCTTAGCCATGATAATATCAACTCTTGTTTTTTAATCTACCTTACCATGATTTTGAGGCAACTCATACTCCTACTAAAGTGGGGGCTAAATGTATCATCTTAAAATGGATGCACTCCTCATTTAAGACCTTTTTTCTCCCAACCTTTATCAAATTTTTGGATCATGTATGGATTTGTGCGTAATCACCTTTTTCTCTTGTTCAGGCTCATATTCTCCCTTTTCAACAATACTGTATCTGAGACCTTAGGGTTAACTCCCTATGGGCCAACCCTAGAACATGTTGACCAAGTTGACCTATTCCCTTGGGATTTTAAACCTTGGGCCTAGTGTTGTCTTAGGGATTTAATTCTCAAAATATGGTGATCCCATCGGCTTGCTTTATTTTCCTGCCCGAAAAATTGTATAAAAGAAAGCCTAGGTACCTCATTTTAGCAAGAAAGGCATGAAATAAAAGGCATGAGACACACAATAAAGCATAAAGAAAGGATAAGAAAAAGAGAGGACAATTTGATGATTCAATCATTTAAGCATTCAAGCATTCAAGTCTTCAGAGATTCAAGGATCCTTTGTGAGCATTTTTCCTCTTCAAGATCTAGCATATTGTTGGTCATCAAGGGAGGAGATCTACATTGAGGAATTCATCATCTTCTTAATTTTATGTACACTTAGATCCATGGCTCCATCAAGTTATTTTGGTAGATCCATAGCATTTGTGGAGATTTCCTACATTGTAAGTTCAAGATCAACATACAAACACAACAAAATCCTTATTGACAAGGGTTTCTTAAGGCAAGGTGAATATTTACATTTTTATTGTTTCATTTACATTTTAATTCAAGGTTTATTCCTCAATCTAGGGCTTGACCAAGGCAAGTCCTTATCGAATCCAACCCCAAAACCTTGTTTTTTGTATGCAAGAGAAGGATCTTAGAATTGTAGGTACAGATATGGAAGTTGCAGACAAAGATCTATTAGAAAAAATTGGGTCGACTTCATAAAAGTGCCTCAAGAATAGGGTGACTTGGTTGACCTATTCCTGAACATGGTGACATGGTCAACCTGGTCCTAGCAACCTGAGATTTTCATCATTTTATGGGTTTTCAACCGTGATCATAGATCCACAGTCAGAAATTTAGTTATTGGTCTAGAACAATAGTTTTTAGAGAAAAAAAGCATATTCCCCTTCATACTTCAAGATGATTACTTGATTATCTATTTTATATCTTTTATTAGATCCATTTTCACATCTTAATTAGCCTTATTACTTAGATTTAGCATCTAGATCTCTATTTCTTATCTTGCTAAATTAATCAGTTCAATTTGACAAGTATATTTATACAACCTTAATCAAATCTTACATTGCATGAAGGAGTACTTTTTTGTGTACTTCCTTAGTATAATTTGGGTTTAGCATTGGCATTCCTTTATCTCCTTGGGTTTTACTAATCTAACCTAGGTTATATTGAGAGTTACACCTAGAAGCCCCTCTTTCTCTTGTATTTTGAATATTAGTATTGAAATGGTTAATTAATTAATACACCTCATATAGTTTACATTGTTAAATTTATCAACACCATTTTCACCCTAAACAAGATCAATTTAAAGTGATATATGAATATATGCTTTGCAGGGCACAATAGGTGGTGCGATTACTATAGGTTTGTGGTGATTGATCAGGCAAGTACTATACACTTTTCATTTATCATGAGGTTCAGGGAAACAACCAAAAAAATAATTTGGGGTTAACTTTGTTAGATAACCAAGGGGGGTGAATCAGTTAAGTCCAGTTATCCTATAGTCGCAAAGACTCCCAGATGTATATAGCCAAATTTTCAACTCAATTAATCAACTTGGTAAAATATCAACTGTGCCTTTCTCTTCATATACTGATTACCAGTAAATTAAATACTATGTTTATCGATCTATCCAGTTTTAGTAATGTGTAAAGTAAAATAACAATTCAACACATCCATACACATATTGTTATCTCTATTGAGAATTTATGGTTGTCATTAGTATCAAAGGTTTGTAAAGATATCGGTCGGTCACTTACATTGAGCTAATCGGTAACTAGAAGCAAGACAGACTAGTCAGTAAAGCTTACACACCAAGCATCAAACAATTTACCAAGAAACAAAATCATTGACACCGATAGATAGTAAACATCGAGTGTCAGTATACACTAAGCAGTTTATACAGTGTTTACCGAGGATCACAGAAAATGGCATAGTAATTTGAAATGACACATACTTCTATCCAAATGGTTACAATGATTCATAAAATGTTTTACCAAGATTGAGGAATATTTAATGTGATGATATTCATTAAATGTAATGTATATCTTTTGTAATAGTTGATCTAGGTTATTTTTGTACACCGTAGATCTTAGGGTTATGACTATGTTGTGTAACCTAATTTTGTTAAAGCGGAAAAAATAGAACACTATATATTTGTGTGTTCGCATCATTTTTGGTGTGAACTGATATATGAATCATGGAGCACTTGAAGCAATTGCCTAACTTCAAGTCTATCAGTTAACAAAGCATAACAAAATACAAAGGAATTTAGATTGAGCAGAATAAAAAGAGGCTACCGAGCAGTTCAGAGCAGAGATTCATCACAAGTGAGGTGATATTTTATCAGAACTTATAGATCTGTATCAGACAATTGAGTTGTCAATTAGCAGATAATTACCTATTCCTTTCTGACCATTGTAATAGAGTTTTGGATAAAATCTCTTAGCAGAGTAGACTTAACAGTCTTAAGTAAATCTCTTAACCGAGTGCACACTTCATTAGTATTGTTAAAATCCTATAACTAGGTAGATCTAGCTGATCTAACATGTCACTCCTAATAGGGTGAGATCACCAAAAGTGATCAAAACTTGTAGCCCTAATAGGAAAATGTTTTCTATCTGCAGTAGTAAAGAATTTGTGGGTTTCATCCCCACCGTAGTTTTTACCTTCTAACAAGGGTTTTTGCATTACCAAAATACTTGTGTTATGTGATTGTCATATTGATTTCATGTTGTTTACTTTCATAAGTTAAATGGATGATTGATACATGCAGTTAGATTCAAGTTATTTTGGTCGGTTATTACTATTTATAGTTTTAGATCTGAAAGGTTTACAAGTAAAGTTTTTGAAGGAACTGATTTACCCCTCCCCTCTTAGTACCTATCTCTCCTAATTCCAATAATTGGTATCAGAGCATAGTTCTCTTATTGAACAATTTAACCACTGAAGGGTAAAGATCTAAGTCATGGAGAGATATAAGCTTGATAAGACTATTGAGAATTAGAAGATACAAATGCAGATGTTTATTGAATAGTACAAGAAAGCCAAGGAAGGACTGAAGAAATTACTAGTTGAAAGGAAGAACCTAGCTATTCTACAAAATGAGATCGGTTACCATGAATAATCCATTGATGAAATGTTTGAGCTTATTGGATCTAGTTCTGGAAGCATCTCTGATGGATCTGAAAGCATAATCACTAATTTATCTAAAAAGAATCAACATCTAACTGATCAAGTGAAAGCACTACAAATCAATCAAGAATCTCAGATGGTGAGAATGGTAGAAATAATGAAAAATGCTAGACAAGCTGAATAAGAAAGGAATCTAGCTATTGATGACCAAAGACAGATGACTGAAAAAATTCAAGCTAAAGAGAATGAAATACAAAGACTCACTGATCGTCACTTCCAAGTAACTAATCAAATGATGACTGTGAATCAAGAAGTCAATAGAGTGAATGGAGAATTGTCAAGAAGACTAGAAGATGTTGCAAGACTCAGAGAGGAGAATGAGAAGCTGAGAAATGAAGTGAAAAATCAACAGCAACAAAATGAAATGAAGAAATTGGCTGAGGATAGTTCTAATAAGATTGATGATTTTCTAATTAATCAAAGAAGATTTGGGAGTAGAGTCGGTATAGGTTATACTGGTGAAGGAGAATCATAACAACAAGCTGAACAAGTCAACAACAATCAAAATCAGAAACCTAAAGTGTTGGCATGTTATCACTGTGGAAAATCGAGACATACATCTAATGTGTGTAGAAGCAAAGTACAAGGTAAACCTCCTGTCACTCCTAAGTTTAATGGATATTGTTATTGTTAAAAAGTAAAGACCACCAAGATAACTGAGAGGGGGGGGGGGGGGGGGGGGGGTGAATCAGTTATCTGATAATTAAACCATTTATCAACTTCAATAGCTTTAAACCATAAAATCAATGCAACAACCAACCATAGAAAGATAATCATACACAATGACACAATAACATAAGATATGTTAATTAGGGAACCTCTTGATCAAAGAGTAAACCCCGGTGGGAATGATGCTCACAAAATGATGCACTAATATGAAAGTTCCTTATGAGAGGATGGACCATGTTAGGAGTCTTATGAAATACATTCAGTACATATGAATCCTTGTTAGGAGATTTTGAATCCCTATTAAAAGATTCTAACCTTGTTAGGAGTTATGGAAGACAGAAGGACCCACTGCCCAAATAGCTTCAAGGCAAGATCTCTGAACTCACTATCCAATAGATCTTAGGATTATTCAATAGAATAATATGAAATATGTTACCTCCTTCACATTGTGCCAAAACCACACTCTCTTCTACACAAGATCACAAATCCAGATCTATGTACTTCACAAGTCTTCCTTCATCACTAAATTAGCTCTTTTCTTCACTTCATGCATACATTCGCATCCCAATATCATAATTCCATATCACAACCATCACACATCCATTACAACAAGGAAAAAATTCCTTCCTTTATACCACACTCAAATAATTACAAATGAGTTGGCATGCAAATACAAAATAATAATTTCAACACGCTACACCAAAATTACATAAAACTGTCGGCTTCCAGATATTGTAACTTTTGACTCATGTGACCTCAAAGTTTGTGCTATGAACCATGTCACCACTAATGAGTCTCAAACTTCCATTTAACTACACAGAATCAGATTCCATCCCGATTAGGAGATATCCTCCGATTACCAAAAACTGCTACTTAGGAACACTGCCAGAATACTGCTTCCACCAAAATGCTTATAACTTTCATGAATAAATGAATTTCTTTTTGCACTCTTAACCATAGACTAATAACACACCAAAGAACATAACATCAATCTCACATAACTCAATCTACAATATAACACGTGCGCAAAACAAAACTATGCCTGCTTCTCTGCTAATCTCCAGAATAACACTATGTTGACATCAATGACAATCATAGCCATGAATGCAAAAACCACTGCTATAGAATGAATGCCAAAGCTTCAGCATTCATTCCTAACAATCTCACCCATTGGCATTGATGGAAACATAGATGAAAAACATCCAATGTTCCAAAAATCCAATCACTGCTGCTCAACTGCTCTGCTGCTCTTCATCAATCAAATCTTGCTTTGTTTTCCTATTCAGTCTCTCCAACAAATGTAGTTCCTCAATGTTTTTCATGATTCTGTCCCCCATTGACATCAATGAAATAAATTCTATCACTATGTCAAACAATAGCTCAATGTCAAAAGACATTGTTCAGAAAAAAAATATTCACTAGAGTCCTTAATGACTCAGCTTAGATACACATACTCCCCCATAGAGAAAGTACCAACATCCAGTCTAGAAGAAAGATAGGTGCATAAAAAACTGGACAGATGCAACCATCTACATCTTTACTTAAGAGTAGGTTGGAGCATAACCCCAAGCATACCTCTTAGATACTCAAATGTATCCTTCGGCAAGGGCTTAGTAAATATGTCTACTATCTGTTCCTTTGTGCTAATGTACTCCAATCTGACTTCTTTATCTGCAACTTTCTCTCTTACAACATGATACTTGATCTCTATATTCTTTTTCTTAGAATGTAAAACCAAATTTCTTGACATACTAACTATACTTGTATTGTCACAATGTATGACAATAGGCTCGTCAAACTTGATTCCAATGTCCATCAACATCTGCTTCATCCAAATTATCTGATTACAATTTTTTGCTGCAGCTACATATTCTGCTTTTGTTGTACTCTGTGAGATACAATTCTACTTCTTGCTCAACCATGAAACCAATCTTCCTCCAAGAAAAAAGGCTCCACCACTGGTGCTTTTCTTATGATCAACACTACCTCCCCAATCAGCATCTGTATATGCACATAGGGTGAAATCATTAGAATTTTCATACCACAATCCATAGTCCATTGTGCCTCTAAGATATCTCAGTATCCTCTTCACTGCTACATAATGTGACTCTCTAGGTTCAGCTTAAAATCTAGCCACAATCCCAACTGAATGTGCTATATCAGGTCTTGTATGTGTTAAGTACTGCAATCCTCCAATCATAGATCTGTATTTCTTTTTCTCAACTGCTGGTGTCTCATCTTTACTAGATAGTTTATGTCTTGTAACCATAGGTGTTCCAACTAGTTTACAGTTCTCCATACCAAATCTTTTCAACAAATCATTCAAGTACTTTGTCTGACTTACAAAGATACCATCTTTGTTTTGTGTTATCTGTAATCCCAAAAAGTATTTCATTTCTCCAATCATACTCATTTCAAATTCTTTCTTCATTTCATCAGCAAATTCGTCACTAGCTTCATCTTCTCCTCCAAAAATAATGTCATCAACAAAAATAACCAAAACTAACAATCCATTCTCAATTTCTTTTGTAAACAAATTACTATCAGTTGTTCCTTTTGTAAATCCCAACTTCAACAAATACTTATCCAATCTAGCATACCAAGTTCTAGGTGCTTGCTTTAGTCCATATAATGCTTTCTTCAGTTTTACATACCATATCTCCTTCTTGAGTCAAAGGAAAACCTTCAGGCTGCTCAATGTAGACTTCTTCTTTCAATTCACCATTTAGAAATGCTGACTTCACATCCATCTGATATATTTTGAATTTCTTAAATGTTGCATAAGCCAAAAACATTCTTACTGCTTCAAGTCTTGCCATAGGGGCAAATGTCTCTTCATAGTCAATTCCTTCTTGTTGTGAGTATCCCTTACATACCAATCTTGCTTTGTTTCTAATTACTTCTCCTTGTTCACTCATCTTGTTTCTGAATACCCATTTAGTTCCAATCACATTTTTATCTTTAGGTCTAGCGACCAATTCCCATGTCTTGTTCTTTTCAATCTGATCCAATTCTTCTTTCACAGCTTTAACCCAATGTTCATCTTCACATGCTTCATTAGTAGATTTAGGTTCAATTTGAGAAATCAAACATAAATGTACCTTCTTTCGAGTAAGAACTCCTCTGTCTAAACTTCCAATAACTTGCTCAATAGGATGATGTCTTGAAATATACCTGTTAGGTGTCATAGTCTCAGATCTTGTCTCAACTGTAGATTCTTCTTTGTTTTCTTCAGCATGACTTTCATTCAACAATTCACTGTCAGTCTCAAAAAAAATTTCAGTAGCTTCAATATTAGGCTGAGGGTTAGTTCCTTCATCAGATTCATAATCAAGCATTCTTTCTTGAATTTTAAACTTCTCATCAACTTTCACATTTGCACTTTCAACAATAGTCTTAGTTCTCTTATTGTAACATCTATAAGCTTTGCTTTTCAAAGAATATCCAAGAAAAATTCCTTCATCACTTCTAGGATCAAACTTTCCTATATCATCATCTCTCTTAATATAACATTTGCTTCCAAAAATTCTAAAATAATTAACTAAAGGTGCATGTCCAAACCACAATTCATAAGGTGTCTTGTTTGTGTCTGCTCTGATTTGTACTCTGTTCATTGTATATACTGCTATATTCACTACTTCTCTCCAAAATGTCTTTGCCAAATCACTCTCAAACAACATAGCTCTTGCTACTTCAGTCACTGATCTGTTCCTTCTTTTTGCAATACCATTTTGTTCAGGTGTTCTAGGGGTTGAAAACTATCTCTTAATACCATTCACTTCACAAAAAGTGTTAAACTCTTTAGATGTAAATTCTCCTCCTCTATCAGATCTCAAACATTTAATCCTCATTCCTGATTCATTCTCAACTTTATTCTTAATCACCTTAAACTTATCAAATGCTTTAGATTTTTCTTTCAGAAATGCAATCCACATCATTCTTGTAAAATCATCAACAAGAATCATAAAATACCTTTTTCCATAGAATCCTCTAGTCCTAGTATGACCGCTCAAGTCTGTATGAACAATCTCCAACTTCTCTGTAGATGTGAACTTCTTGCTAGGAAATGAACCCCTTTTCTACTTAGCCATCACACATTCTTTGCAAATCATGTTAGTAGGCTTCATAATCTTAGGTAAATCTCTTACTGCAAGTGTAGAACTCACTTTCACAATATTATCAAAGTTTATATGACAAAACCTTCTATGCCATAACCAACTATCATCAATCTTAGTCATCAAACATGTCATCTTAGTAGGGTTCAATTGAAATACATTACCTTTGGTTCTAGATCTAGTTCCAATTAGATTTCCATCTTTATCTTTTATCACACAAGTTTTTTTAGTAAACCAAACTTGATATCCCTTATCCACTAACTGTCCAACACTCAAAAGATTATGTTTCAATCCATCAACAAAGTAAACATCGTCAGTATTAGTCTTTCCATCAAGAATAATAGATCATATACCTTTAATCAAACAAGGTGCATTGTTACCAATTCTAACAACTCCTCCATCATGATTGTTAAACTTTATGAAGTTTCCTTTATCACCAGTCATATGATGTGAACAACCACTGTCTATAATCCAATCAGCTTTCTTTTCAACTTGGGAAACTAAGGCTTTTTCTTCTTTAATATCAGATTCAAAATTTTCTTCCTTAATTGCTACAAATCTGATGCAGGGCCCTCTGTAGTTCATAATCTCATACAGAAACCTCCGGAGGTCATAACTTTTGACTCAGGTCTGGGTTTTTGCTAAGATTTTTTGGGTGCATGCCTCAGGTGGTGGCATTTGTTTTGCAATCTTAGATCGATTGGGGCCCGTTTTAACACATTTTCAGGAGCTAAAAGTTTCATCTTGGGCTCCGAAATCAACTTTTAGTGTTTTTTCTCTAGTTTTTAGAAAGTTCTATTTTGTAATAAATTCGAGTTTATGTTATCAAATCTTGGATATTAGTTGGCAATTCTTTCTAACTTAGTCGAGGGCATGTTTAGGGAAAATCTCAGCTTTTTAGGGGTTGTTTCAAAAATTACCAAAAATGACAAAAAATGTCTGTGGAAAAAAACTACCAAAAAGGGTAATTTTTGGATTTCTTGTTTTTTCTAGTTTTTTGGTTACTTAAGAGTTTGCAGTGAATTGTAGAGATAATCAGTGATGAATGAGAAATATTGAAGTACTCAAATCTATGTAATTTGTCTTGTGATCGATTTTATTGTTAACAGAGTGTGTTGTGGTACATCAAAATCCTATGTCATCAAGATTATCATTATCATTGTCACTCAAATGTCTTTCAATTCCTGCTTCAATTTCTTCATCATTTGCATAATAACATTCTTTAGATCTTCTAGACTTGAAATTGTTTCTATACTTCTTAACTCTCTTAGGACACTTAGATGCAAAATGACCATATTCTTGACAAGTCCAACATTTAAAGATTTTCTTACCATCTGGTTCTCTTTTCACGAGCAAGGCAATACCTTCTTCAATCTTCTTATCTTCTTCAGATTTGGATCTGCTGCTGCTGGCATAATCTCCATTCACACTTGTACTTCTTGAAAAAGTAGGTCGAATACTAAGAGCACTGAATGTTGTCTCCATTCTAGGTAAGTCTCCTGATAACCTCAGGTTCATCTCTGCTGCTTCCAATCTTCCAAGAAGAGTCTCTCTTGTAAAGTTTGTAGTACAAGGTATAACTTGTTCAATCATTTGTGTTGTCTGCTTAAATACAGGAGTCAATGTCCTCAGAATTTTCCATATCACTTCATTCTCTATCTTTGATCCTCCACAAGATTTTATCCCTGCAACAATTTCTTACATTCTACCAATATAGCTTCTAACATATTCATCTTCCATCATTCTAATATCTTCAAATGCACATATCCAATTATGTAATCTAGCTCTTTTTGCATGTTCATCACCTTCAAAAGTAGAGTGTAAAGCTTTCCAAATTTCATTAGATTTCTTAAAACATTTTACTTGACTGTATTCATTCTTCGGAAGTGCTGTCAAGAGTGCTTCTCTTGCAAGTATGTTACACATGAATAGATCTACCTCATCTTTAGTACTTGTTTCAAGATTGTCTTCTTCAATTATAGTCCTTTCATTCTTTGTAATCAACCAATAGCCTGGTCCTAAACACAATAGAATTATCTTCATCTTTCCCTTCCAGCTGTCAAAATTTACTCCATCAAACTTAGGGCTTTCTTTCCTGAAATTCACCATGGATCTCCTTAAGATGTTAAACTTTCCTTTCAAGGACCTGCCGCTCTGATACCAATTGTTAGAAAGTAAAGACCACCAAGATAACTGAGAGGGGGGGGGGAGTGAATCATTTATCTGATAATTAAACCATTTATCAACTTCAATAGCTTTAAACCATAAAATCAATGCAACAACCAACCATAGAAAGATAATCATACACAATGACACAATAACACAAGATATGTTAACTAGGGAACCTCTTTATCAAAGAGTAAACCCTGGTGGGAATGATGCCCACAAAATGATGCACTAATATAAAAGTTCCTTGTGAGAGGATGGACCCTGTTAGGAGTCTTATGAAATACATTCAGTACATATGAATCCTTGTTAGGAGATTTTGAATCCCTGTCAAAAGATTCTAATTCTGTTAGGAGTTATGGAAGACATAAGGACCCACTGCCCAAATAGCTTCAAGGCAAGATCTTTGAACTCACTATCCAATAGATCTTAGGATTATTCAATAGAATAATATGAAATATGTTACCTCCTTCACATTGTGCCAAAACCACACTCTCTACTACACAAGATCACAAATCCAAATCTCTATACTTCACAAGTCTTCCTTTATCACTGAATTAGCTCTTTTCTTCACTTCATGCATACATTCTCATCCCAATATCATAATTCCATATCAAAACCATCACACATCCATTACAACAAGGAAAAAATTCCCTCCTTTATACCACACTCAATTAATTACAAATGAGTCAGCATGCAAATACAAAATAATAATTTCAACCCGTTACACCAAAATTACATAAAACTGTCAGCTTCTAGATATTGTAACTTTCGACTCATGTGACCTCAAAGTTTTCACTATGAACCATGTCACCACTAATGAGTCTTAAAATTCCCTTTAACTACATAGAATCAGATTCCATCCCGATTAGGAGATATCCTCCGATTACCAAAAACTGCTACTTAGGAACACTACCAGAATACTGCTTCCACCAAAATGCTTATAACTTTCATGAATAAATGAATTTCTTTTTGCACTCTTAACCATAGACTAATAACACACAAAAGAACATAACATCAATGTCACATAACTTAATCTACAATATGACATGTGCGCAAAACAAAACTATGCCTGCTTCTCTGCTAATCTCCAAAATAACACTGTGTTGACATCAATGACAATCATAGCCATGAATGCAACAACAACTACTTCAAAATGACTGCCAAAGCTTTAGCATTCATTCGTAACAGTTATAACTATGGTAATTTTATACATCCAGCTTATGAGTGTAGAGCTAAACAGAATGATATTGCTAACAATACCACCGTGGAGAAAATATGCTATACTTGTAATAAACATGGACACACTGCATGAGAGTGTAAGGCTAAGATGAAGCAAGTATGGACTCCTAAGTAGAAAACATAGTGAAAGCCCTATCAAATGAAGAGACAAGGTAAATCTTATGTTTGGGATTATAATACATGGGCTAACTGGATTGCTTGTGGTAGATATGGGCACATTGCAGCAAATTGTTATAGAAAGAGCTAGATTGGACAATCAAGAAGCTGGAAAAGCACTGGAATGGCTTGTATACACTATCATAGGGTCGATCATTTAAGAAAGAACTATAGAGACTGAGCACTAGATGAAAAACATGCATTTGAGAGTGGATATACTATTGCAAATATTATGAAGTTAAGGAACACTATGTGGAAGAAGGGATCTAATGAGAATGTTGAGTCAAGTAATGCTATTGGTGAAACCTCATCCACTGGATTGGGTGACATCGGTACCTCCACTTAAGGTGAAATAGGTATGTATGGAACTGACATTTCAAAAGATCACATTTTACATACAATTCCTTATACATGATGTGTTTATACCAAATCAACATGAATATAGATGCACTATGGTTTATATGTTATGAGCTAACAATGTTATATAGTCAATAAAAGAGAGACCAAGAGTTGGTTACTCATCGGTAATCACTATACAAGGTTAACCAGACAATAGTGCAAACCGATGAAGAAATCCTATGTTAACCGAGCGGATAAATTTTTTGTAGTTGTCACCGAGCTGACAACTGTTTCATACTGAAAGTTAGGTCAAGCATTTATTGCATGAAATTTTGAGTGGGAATATTGAAAAGTCTATAAATACATGGGAAACAAAGTTCATTGTTATATTGTGATTTTGAAGAGAGAAGATTTCATAGAGAAGAGTTTGAGCTAGAAGATTCTCAGAAGGATTCAAGGCTACTGTAGATCGAACCAATATCACTCTTCGATGATTCTGAGTAAGTTCATTTGCTATCAAAAAAAAAATTTATCCTTCTGCTTGTTGAAACCCTAGAATCGATTTATGGCATCTACATCGTCTCCAAGCAAATCAAAAAGTATTGAGGAGGAAGTTAATCTAATTGTAAGGGAAAATTTTGATGAACCTAAGTTTAAGCCGCATCCTAAAGTCGGAGCACAAATAGATTTAATGGGTTCTTTCTTGAGCATACCAGATAGGTTTTTATTGATAGAAGACGTAAGAGCATATATTCATTGCAAAATTGGAGAAGTTGGAGATTTTGAAACTATTGCAGCATATCAACAAATCTGTGGCACCGATGGTAAATTGAAACAAGAACATAAGAAGATTGAGGAATGAGGGTTATCGTGTATCACACACTTTCCACAATTATTTAAGATAGATTGGATCAGAATCATTTTGAGCAGGTATCACGATGGAAAATTCTCGCTGGATAAACTGATAGAGGTTAGTAAGAAAATGATTAGTAGGGTTATTGGGCTCCCTACAAATGACAAGGCAAAAGCCTTTTGCAGTTCATCATGACCGAATGTTGAGAAGAACACTAGAGCACAATGGGACGGTTGGGCACTAAAAATTTCAACAATCAAAGACCCAGAAGTTAAATTTGCAGCACATGTGATCGGGTACAAGATATTTCAATCGATCAGACTCAACAGTGTACCTTGCATCGTAGTAGACATGCCACACAAAATTGTGAAGAAAGATCACTAGGTTGATCTTGTCGAGGTATTGTTTCATCAACTACAAGAAAATATGAAGATAATAAGAAAAAAGAAGTCCAATACCTGTAAGTTCAGATCGCTACTTGTTTGTATATTTTTCTATCTACAAAAGTATGTACCTGGCGTCAGTAAAGTAAATTGGCAATCAGATAAATTGATAATGAAATAGATGAATGATATGATGAGTAAGTTAGGAGTTAAATTGAATATAGAATTTGATGCATACTTCAAATAATTTCAGACTAAAATGCATAAAAGAAGTAGAATTCTGAGGGAATTAGTTGAAAATTTTGAGAATGATATATGTTTTGTAGTCAACATAGATTATACTATCATAAGGGTAGTTGAACCTAGAATAAAATGGCTGGCACCGATGGGTTATGAAATGTACCATGATTTCACACTGAAATCTATTAATGCACTACTTGCATTACCAAAAGATCCCATTGCCACTAGGTTCAAAACATATGAAGAGGCCAAATCTAGAATCTCAATAGGTATAGAGATTGGTAGAGTGTCTAGAAAGGCAAAGAAGATGAAGAAAGATCTCACTGCTAGATTTGGAGATGTATCTAAAACACCTGAGGAGACACTGATTGAACATGAAACTAAAGGTCAGTTATAGTTGGCTAACAAACCATATGATAGTGAGGAGACCGAGTCTGAAGAAGAAGAAGATCCCACATTGGTTCCTCCACCTGAAGTTCCTATGAAGAAGTAGTTACCAGTAAAAGAAGGTATGAAGACAAGATCATCAACTGCACCTTCACCACCTGAGAAGAAAGAAGTAGAGAAGGTAATAAAATGTAAGGCAACTACACCGACAAGGAAATATATCAAGAGAAAGAACAAAGCTGTAGCTGAGGCACCAAAGAAAAGGAGAAGATTGGTAAGAAGTAAAGAAGATCTTGAGGAGACTAAGACTGAAGATGACATCAATCAATTCAAGGTGGTTAGCAACAAGGTAAGAACACTAGATGAAATTATTGAATACATAATTGAGAATGGAGACCTTGCTAATCCAGGAATAGACAGATTTGACAAGATGTCAATAGAGGACCAAACTAAGTTAGAAGAGGCTGTCATCCAAATGATGATAAAATTCAAGAAAGTTCCAATGGAATTTTCTTGTGCATTACTGAAGAAGTTGGATGACAAGATTTCTAAAAAATGGGCTATTGCACTAGATACTAAGAAAAGAAAGAGAGAACGATCTCTAGTTCGGGAAACCCCACATCTAAGTTATGGAGAACTTAATGATTACATGGCTAAATATCAAGCAAGATTTATGATCAAGAACTGAGCCATGATGATACTAGATGAAAATGTGGTAGATATGGATATAAAAAGTGACTCTTTATGGTCATCAATTTTTAAAGCCGAAGAAAAAGCTGAGCAAGAAGCATTCTTAAACTTGTCTAAGAAGAGAAAAAATTCCAAAGGTAAAGGTATTTGTATTGATGATAGCACAACAAAGAAGTCAAAGAACACCACTATATCAGTTACCGAGGTAATTGATATCACCAAGAAAAAGGAAGAAATAAGTGTTTCATAGGATGCACCAGATCTAGTAAAGATCCAACTAAAGAAGAAAATCAATGACGGTGTACTCATTGAGGACATCACAAATGGTGATCCTGATGATAAGGATGATGAGGATGTGAATATTGCACCTAATCAAGATGAAGCACTAGACACTAAATGTATATTTACATCACTACTGAGTGAACTTCCTGTACTTATAGAGGTAGTCAAAATTATTTCACAAGTACAACCTGATGGCTCATACCTCGAGCAACAAAAAGACACAACTGAGGTACAAGAACCTGAAAAACATGCAGAGACAGATGAGCCTAATCAAATAGAGGCACCTTCTACTAAGACAAAGGTAACATATGAGACAAAGGAAACTGAGGTGATCCCACTTGACACCACATTCAAGGCTCCCACTCCATCAACCGAGACTACAGCTACTGAGGAGCAGAAGAAGGAAGAACGTGTGTCAACTGAGAAGGATACTCAGAAGACTGGAGACAAAACTATTGTTGTTATCGAGAAGAAATCACCTCTAGCACTGGAGAAGAAAAAGAAAAGAAAGGAAAAGGGTTGGTCACCCTAGATGAAGTGATAATTATTCTTGAGTGTGACCTAAGGACCCTAAGCCTTGAAGAATTGAGTAAATATGGGGAATTATGTTCAAGAAAGGCAGCTCAAGAGAATTTGAAGCAATAACACAAATGAAAAGAAATATTAATAGATGTGAGGGATATCCTACAACAGGTAGTACCTAAGGTGAATATTGATGAGGATACTCCTATCATAGATCAACTTGCTACACTTTCTGAGAAGATCAATGCCTCAGACACTGATGCAGATAAATGGATTGAAGAAAGGGTAGAATCTAAGATACAACACAAACTGGCAAAAAAAATAAGCCTAGAAGTGGCAATCAAGAAGGTCAAATTATCTGAGGTAATCACTGAGATAAAATCTATCACCCAGTTAATTTGTCAATATTTACTAAATCTTTGTACTATAGACACCTTCACTATTGAAGTCAGTGAGAAGATCACAGGATTGGAAGTAGAAATAAAGTTAAGTACAACTGTAGCTATAACTGAGCCTAATGCTTTCTCAAAGCACATTCACCGAGTTTAGGAACACCGGTGGTTGATAGCAGACTTAAAGAAATAAGAAGAGCACATAATAGATTAGGTTACTGAGTTACAGACAGAACTCCTACTATAACTGAAAATGTTTGAGGCACACATTATCAAAGCAAAACAACTCATTGCAACACTAGAAATTTTGGTGTTAGATAACATCTTTGACATGCATGCACAAGTCGGTCTTGAGCATATTGCTCTCACCAACTTGAAAGAGGAATGGGACAACCTCTTGGAGTCAGTAAAGAAAACCCACCAGCATATTTTTGACAAGATGTGAGTATACTACTTAATTTTTGTATTTGGCATTACTATCAAAAAGGGGGAAAATCAAAGTATATTTCATTATGCCAAATATGTACATAGATGCTACATATACTACATATTACCGGGAGCATGCACCAAGGGGGAGTACTTAGTACTTGGAAATTTTTTTGATGTGTATATGTATATGGTGGAAGTATAAGTTATATAGAAAATTTTGTCTATATACATTTGAAGTTTTGATACTAATGCCAAAGGGGGACATTGTTATCTCTATTGAGCATTTATGGTTGTCATTAGTATCAAAGGTTTGTAAAGATATCAGTCGATCAATTACATTGAGCTAATTGTTAACTAGAAGCAAGACAGACTAGTCAGTAAAGCTTACACACTGAGTATTAGACAGTTTACCAAGCAATAGAATCACCAACACCAACAGACAGTAAACATTGAGTGTCAGTATACACTAAGCAGTTTATACAGTGTTTATCGAGGATCACAGAAAATGGCATAGTAATTTGAAATGACACATACTTCTATGCAAACTGTTACAATAGTTCATACAATGTTTTACCAAGATCGAGGAATATTTAATGTGATGATATTCATTAAATGTAATGTATATCTTTTGTAATAGTTGATCTAGGTTATTTTTGTACACCGTAGATCTTAGGGTTATGACTACGTTGTGTAACCTAATTTTGTTAAAGCGACAAAAACATAACACTATATATTTGTGTGTTCGCGTCATTTTTGGTGTGAGCTGATATATGAATCATGGAGCACTTGAAGCAATTTCCTAACTTCAAGTCTATTAGTTAACATAGAAGAATCAGAAAAGGCTACCGAGTAGTTCAGAGCAAAGATTCAAAGAATACAGAGGAATTCAGATTGAGCAGAATCATAAAAGGCTACCGAGCAGTTCAGAGTAGAGATTCATCACAAGTGAGGTGATATTTTATCAGAACTTATAGATCTGTATCAGACAATTGAGTTGTTAATTAGTAGATAATTACCTATTGATTTTTGACTATTGTAATAGAGTTTTGGATAAAATCTCTTAGCAGAGTAGACTTAACAGTCTTAAGTAAATCTCTTAACCGAGTGCACACTTCATTAGTGTTGTTAAAATCTTATAACTAGGTAGATCTAGCTGATCTAACATGTCACTCCTAACAAGGTGAGATTGCTAGAAGTGATAAAAACTTGTAGCCCTAACAGGCAAACCTTTTCTATCTATAGTAGTAAAGAATTTGTGGGTGTCATCCCCACTGCAATTTTTACCTTCTAATAAGGGTTTCTGCGTTACCAAAATACTTGTGTTATGTGATTGTCATATTGATTTCATGTTGTTTACTTTCATAAGTTAAATGGATGATTGATACATGTAGTTAGATTCAAGTTATTTTGGTTAGTTATTACTGTTTATAATTTTAGATCTAAAAGGTTTACAAGTAAAGTTTTTGAAGGCATTGATTCACCCCTCCCCTCTCAGTACCTATCACTCCTAATTCCAACACATATAACACATATTTTTAATGTGGAAACCCTGTTAGGGGAAAAACCACCTCAGACCAATAACCCAAAATAATTCAATCTTTTGAAGTGAGATCAGTTAGGAGCCAACCCTGTTATGATATTTTCATGTATGGTAATTGTTAAAAGATGTTGTAGTCATAGAGGGAGGAATTAGTTCTAACAAACATGAAAGAAATCTAAAAAAAATTGACAAGAGGGATTAAACTAAGAATACATGCATACATCTTGCCTATGTTGTGTTGGACCTCCTCGTCGATGATCGGGACTCCTAACAAAATAGAATGGTAAAGAATCTATAGGAAGTCACAAAGGGAGATGTAATAGGTAAAAGATAATTAAAATAATTTAATAACCCAAAGTTGATGAGAAACACTACAAAAGTAAAAATGCATGTACTAATCTCAATCCATATGTTTAACATGTGTGTGTGTGTGTGTGTGTGTGTAATGCATACCAGAGCCTTAGATAGATCTCATGTTCTCTTAGGCGGCATCATCGTTGATGAGGCCACTATGACCATTTCCTGTATAAAAATCATAAAAATTATCATAGTCATAGAGGATCTAGATTTCTAAGAGATTTTGAACAAACAAGAATGCAATCAAAAGTGAATATAAAAATGTTACCTCTTCTCACTCCTAAACATCAGTGAAATTTGGTGCATTCATTAATTTTGTAAAACCCAATTGTTTTTGTATATAGAATAAATAAGATAGGTGCATTCATCGGTATACATGTACATGTTAAATAATAATAATACATTTTAAAAAATAAACTTAAATTATACTAAATTAACTTGTGTACTTTGGGTATTGTTCATGATTTCTTTTTTTGTCCCGGTGTCTTGGAGCCAGGTGGGGTACCCTAGCAGAAAAATAAAATTAACATAAGAGAAATGAATATGATAATACATAGGTTTAATTAAAATCATAAACAAGAGGTGTAAAAAATATGATACAAAAAATCTCTCTAGGCCAAAGTCAATGGCAGAAAGCATCACATCATCAACTTCAGAAATCTAAACCCCCAACAAGCCCTATAAAATAGAAAAGAAATATGCATTTAAGAAAAGATATCTTGACACCAAGAAATTATTCTATTTTTATGAATATTTAAAAACTATACCTCAAGCGTCGAAGCTACCCGTGCATGTCTAGTTAAATGATCACTTTGTGGTGTGCTCATAGTATCACATGTTGTACCCTACAATGCATATTATTCATATATCAATTTAATTTGTTCTTTAAATAAAAAATATTTACTTTTATAACATTTAGGTGATTAATTAATAACATGTCAAAACATAAATAAACATACATGTCTCTACCTCCTAGAAAACACCATCACCAACAGGTCATTTGTGAGGGCCACATCATCAGCAAAGAATTTCTGATATCTAATCCCACAATGTGTACATGAATGGGATGTTTAACCATCCTCATTCACATCGATATCTACCTCGACACATATAACCTGATAGCTCAGGCACATATGATCAATGGGATGGGCTGAGACAAATGGAGCATCTGATGATGATGGAGGTGGTGTAGGGGTTGAGCCACCCTCAGCCTTGACTAACTATGTTCCATGCTCAATAATGACACTAGTCAATGATGTAGCTTCCTAAAGGGTCTATAAATACATAGACTCCTTCACTACTATCAGGACTGCAACACAAACTATAGGTCTTTTAGGTAGATGCCTCCTATGTTGTAGCTCTACCACCGTATAGGTCCCAATTCTATCCTATGCAAAGCCTCTCCCTCTACCGTGGAACTGTCAAATGTCAAAGTAATTTTGCTTCTTGCTGCGGATAAACTCACAATATAGCTTTCCCAAAAAATATAAAGGCACCTCCCAATTATTATAGGGTGGTTGGTCAAAGACCATAAACCACCTATCCCAAAATGCAACTCTCATCCTATTATGAACACACCAATTTATGGGAAACTGATTCGTAGTTACTTCTAGGGAGTTACTACTAATAGGATCAATGAAAATAGCACATATGTCATCTTAAAGTATGCTATTTTTTTTACTTGTTCATATCACAACCCATCGACATAAAATGCATGACATTTATCCCTCTATGAACCCCATGTTGTAACCTCCCTAGACACCTCTCTTGTACTATTGGAAATTCTTTCTAAGGAAGTGGTGAGGGATGAGTAGTGCAAAAGACTAGAGGACCTCAACCTATTAACCAATATGGATATTTGGACAGTGTTATTTTGAAGGTGGTTGATAAGGTCCTCTTGTGTGGCATCAACGTGACCTATTGGAGGATGTGAAGGGTTTGGATTTGGGTTTGGCGATGGATTTGGATTTTGTTGAGGGTTTTCTTCTTGTGGGGATGCATTTTGAGGGTTCTCTTGTTGTTCATTTCTAACATTATCAAGGTTTTCCTATGTTCAAAGAGGTCTCTGTTGTCTCTTTTGTGGTCAAGGATTATTTTTCAAATCTAACATCAAATTAATTAAAACAAACTTAAATCACTTCAACAAACCCTACTCAATTGAAATTGAAACAAAAATAATTTTAAAATTTTTTTTTACATGTTTGACAGTGTGGCATGCTTGCAAAATGATCATATGGAAAAGAAATCCAATAACAACAAGAACGCGCTTGGGTTTAGGTGTTTTCCCTTCCTCCTCTCTCCTTCAAACTTGGTTTTTGCATGATAAAAATAGTCAAATGCAAATTTTAAAAAAAAATTTATGATAGTTAAAATGTGGTCGCATTTTGCAAAACTTAAGTTTTTATTTTTATTTTTTGTGGTTTGGTAAAGGATCTACTTTGCCCAGCCTAGTTTTATCAAATTTTGAATAACCCGATCATGTTATGAAAATTTTTAGTTTTTTTAGGATGTGGCCACATTTTTGCACACCATCTTGGTGCACTTACCCAATTACAAGTTGCAGATAGACCTCTTACAACATGGATTGCTTCCTTGGCTATCTTATGTAGTCTGTGCAACCATATTAATTGATCATGTATCATATTTAGAATATATCTTATCTATTCATCTTCAAATTCTTTAGGATAGTTAATAGGATGATGAAAACATTTATTAGAAATACATTTGTGTTCATCATTCAATATCAAATTCTCACCACAAACCTTCTTGTATTGATCATATATTGGACTTGATCCTAAATCTTCCAATTTATAGTGAACATAAGCTCTAATATCTTTCACATGTAGAACTCCATATGGTACATTGGTTAGGGTAACCCACTAGATCATTCTTCATTGACTTGAATTGGTGTCATTTGAATTATGGTTGTGGTCTCTCAATTATATTGACCAACTTAGGAGAATCCATATTAATTTTCAGTCACATAAGAAAATAACCAATAAATACCTCAAACTGTATGTAGCTAGGGTTTTTGATGAAGAACATGATAACACTAATTGATTATTTTTTATCAAATTGTATCATCTTAAAATGGAAGCACTTCCATGTTAAGAGCATTTAGCCCTCTGATTAGGTGGTTTGGGGTCATGTTAAGCACCTTGATCGGATCTTTGCATGTATTTGGCTTTCTCCCCGCTTTCCACTTCTCCGCGCTTGATTTCTCCATTATAGGTGAAATTGGGGTTAAGGTCCTGAGGACTTTTTTTGATTTTCCCCCTTCCATGGCTCTATTTTATAGGTAGGGTTCAGAAGTGAGACATCCTAGTCCTTCATCATATCAATCAAGGGATTTTCTATCTATTCCAGACACTGGGTCCTGCTCTAACATCAAATCCTACATCTCTGGCATCTCATGGAACCTCTGCTGCAAAACCTGGCAAAGTTAGGGTCTGAGGTCAAAGTCGACCTCAACCTTGACTAGGTCAGGGTCAACCTTGACCCTGACTAGGTCAAGGTTGACCTCGACCTTGACCTCTTCTCGCCAAGCTTTCAAATTCCAAATGTTGGCAGTTTGGCTTTCGGGAAAATTATTTCTCCGCCTCCGGGTCGACTGTTTCAGGCTCTGAAATGGTAAATCCTTTAATTGTATTTAATCAAGGTATATTTTCTAAAGGTGAGGACCTAATTGGAATTTAATTCTCCAAGGTGGCCCATCTAGAGGAGTGTTCCCTAGATCACTATAAAAGGAGGCCTTCCTCTCTCATTTTCACATCAAGTTTTCTCAATCAAGTATCTAGAACTCTCAAGTGCAAGAAAGTCTTCAAGCATTTAAGTTTTCAAGCATTCATCCATCAAGGAGATCCATTGTTAGCCATTGAAGGATTCAATCTCTTTGGAGCCCCCTTGAAGATCCACCCTTCTCCATCCATTCAAGCCTTCTCATATTCAAAGATCAAATCAAGATTGGTGTTGAAGATCAAAATACCATTGATTAGAGACATCTTGCCATCAATTGAAGCATTATTACTTGTGGATTTGAGGATTGGAATCCTCTACAAGGACTTCAACATAAGAGAGGTGATTTGTTTCAATTACTTTGTTTATGCACAATATATTTCAATTCAATTTCAAGGTTAATTCCTAAACTAGGGTTTGACTAAGGAAAACCCCCCATACAACCAAAAAACCCCATTTTCTTGTAGGTACAGGTGCGAAATCTTGGATCTGAGAGCAAATTCAGATACCCTTTTTGGAAATCTTTTAGGATCTATGAACAGAATCAGAATCAAACTTCAAATAAATAATGTGGTCTTTGACCTTTTAAAAGGTCAAAGTCGACCTATGTGAATTTAGAGAAAATATTTATGGGTTTTTTCCGCCACAACATTTCCAGTCTAGAATAGGTGACAAAATCTTCAGAAAGTTCATACAGAGGCCAAAATTCAACATTTTCCAGATCTACCCTAATTCAAGGTTAGTATTTGCACTTCAATTATTTCAATATCAAACATAATACATTCTACCTAGGGGAAACATCAAATTTATTCTTTCTTTCATATTCTCCATCAAATTGATTTGATTCTGCATTAGCCTCTTAGGTTAATCAAATTGAATCTCCTTGGTGGGAATTTGGGTTTGAGAATAGATCCCTTTTTCCCCCTAAACATTTTAAATAGGGTTGAATCCATTTTAACCCTATATATTTTGGTGAACCTGACTAGCTTACTCTCTTTCTTTTTGGTGTTAGATTTCCCTTTGTCTTATTGTGTGTGTTCACCTTCACTATATATTTTGGTGAACCCGATCTACTTACTCACTTTCTTTTTTGGAATTGGATTCCCTATTGTGTTATATTCCTCTTTATATTGTCTTGTTAGTATTAGATTTGTCCTTTGTGATTAATCTTGCATGCTAATTAGATTTCATATTCATGTTGTATGTGTTCTTAGTTTAGTTCATTTAGTTTATGAGCTTTACTACCACTAGTCCTACTTATAACATTCTGGTTAGAAGAAGTCGTAGACTCATGGGTGCCTTTGAGCCTGAATCTTCTCCTTTCCTTAGGATCCTCGATGATAACTTGATTCTTCATGATTCTAATCCTACTATGGAGCAAAACTCTTCTCACTCATCTCATGATGAGGATGATGCTTTAAGGGTTCCTCCTGAACAAGTCCAAAAACTTTCCACTGAACTTAATAAAATGGGTAATTGGCTTCTTCAAGAAAACCATAGTCAAGATTCTATTCAAGCTATCGAGGCTCTTAAGAAAGTTCTCCATGATAGTAATCAAGGTGTTAACCTCTTGCGTGGTATTACTCATCTTGTGCATTCCAATGTTAAACCTTTAACTCAAGAGGTTCAAGATTTAGGTTTTACTACTCCTATCACTAGTGTTGAACCTCCTTCTAATCCTTTACCTAGTATTCCTATCTAGACTCCTCCTTTGGTGACTATGATGGTTCCCTCTATTCCTATGAGTGTTCCTCTCATGTCCCTTCCTACATCACAACCTTCATATCATAATGTTCCTTTTACTTATTCCAATCCTGTTCCAACTGTAGTTCCTAGTGTTCCTCCAGTTGTGTCCTCTATTCCTGCAGCTTCTTACACTTTACCTAGTGTGTCTAATGTTTCTATTCCTCCTATTTCCTCTAATGATTCAATGATCATCAATTTGGCTCAAACTGTATCCTCCCTACAACAACAACTTGCTTCCTTAACTCAAAACAAGTTTAGTATTCCTACGTGTGACATGGGAAGTCCTTTGTCCTGGGATATTATCCGAACTCCTGTTCCTCAACAAGTCAATATGCCTCATCTTGAGAACTATAATGGAAAAGGAGATCCTGTTCATCATGTTAAAACATTCCAAATCCTTTGTAGTGATTATACTCATGATCATAGGATTTTAGCCAAACTGTTTGATAGAACATTTCATGACAAGGCCTTACAATGGTTTTGTTCCTTGCCTCCTTATTCAATTGATTCCTTACCACAACTTGCTAATGCCTTTATTCAACAATTTAAAAATAATATTAGCCCGAAAGTGTCATTGATTGATTTAATGCATTGTAAACAAAGTGCTAAAGAAAAATTGACTAATTTATTGGTAGATTTAAGCATTTGCATGCTCAGATTTCTTATCATGTTCCTGATATTGATATTCAACGTATGTTTATTTGAAATTTGCAAAAGGATATTAGAGATAAGATTCTGCTTACTGAATTTACCTCTTTTCAACAACTTTGTGCAGTGCTTCATCATTATCAATTACAAGTGAGTCAATTTGAGAGCAACACTCCAATGGCTCCTGTTCTAGTTGATAAGAGTAATGCTGCTCCTAATCCAAACAAGTTTCAAAAATTCAACAACTATGTCAAGATAAACAAACCAGTGAATGCAGTTGCTGATCAGGTCATTGTTGAATCTCATAATTCCACTTCTGCATCCACTGCTTTTCAATTAAATTGTACATTTACTCCTCTTTCTAAAACTTCACATGCTATTATGAATAGGTTGTTAGCTACTAATATGATTACTTTACCTCCTATTCGACCTCTTTTACCTACTACGATTACATCTAAATCTTTTGATCAACATGCTTTTTGTCAATATCATCATCAGAATGGTCATGATATTGAGAAATGTTTTTCTTTAAAACATAAGGTCCAAGATCTCATTGACGCTAAGGCTTTATCTATTGATAATCTAGATAGTAGTGGAAATCAATCTATTTCTCCTCCTAGTCAGAACCTTCAAATCTATACAAATCCTTTACCTTTGCATGATACTAATACTATTGCTCAGCCATCTTCTATGAAAATTGAATATGATTCAAAGATGGATGATCTTAATCATGTTGTTAATCAAGTGGAGCATGTTCATCACTCTATATCTCCACCTCAACCTCAACCTCAACCTCAACCTCAAACTCAACTTAAAGCTCCATTTAACACCAAAACTAAACCTAAAGGAAAACCTCAACCTAAACCTCAACAAAAATTTAAGAATAAAAGACCTCGAGAACTTTTGATTACCTTTGATGACTTTGAGATTATTAAGGCTCCTAATGGTCCCCTTTACATTGCTGCTAGGGTTGCTCAGATACCTACTTATGGTTGTCTTATTGATTCTACCTCGTTAGTCAATGTTATCACTGAAGAAAATATTTTTATGAAAAGTTTACAACGTGACTTCTATAATACATCGGATTTGTGGATTCAAACTTGTAATGGTTTTCTTTATCCCTCATTTGGTTCTATTACTTTACCAATTGAACTTTTTGGAAAACTTGTGAACACTACCTTCGTTGTGGTTCCTACTTCTGATCAATTTCAAGTTAAGCTAGGTTTGCCTTGGTTGATTGCCATGCATGTTGTTGCTTCACCTATCCATAAGTGTATTAAGTTCATTCATGATGGAAAAGTGAAGATGATCAATCATAGTCTATATCAACCTTCTAGGCCTAGAGATTGTACTACTCTGGATTTCTTTTGGCCTTCTTTACCTAATTCATGTCCTCCTCGCCCTGATAATCTTTTTCAATCATATCAAGCTTATAAGCATCATAAGATTCTTCAATTAAGTTCACCTCCTATGGATCTTAATTGTGGTCTGTCACCTACACCTTTGATACCTCCTTCAACTATGGCTTCTAGTTCTATTAATCAAGTTCCTCCTATCGAACCTATCAAAGATCCTGTGATTGTTTCTCCTATGGATAATAATCCTATTGATCTTCCTAAAGAACCTATGAAGGATCTTGCAATTGTTCCTCCTAGTTCTCAACCTATTTCAAATAAATCAAAAGATAACCGATCTGCTAATGGATGTCGTAAAAAGCATCGTGCTCATGCTAAAGCTAAAAGATCTCTACTTTCTATGGATACACCTATGCATAATGTATTAGAAGATCTTGTTACTACTAATAATGTTCACATGCATGATTATGATGATTCTATTCATATCTTAGATCCTATTTTGATTAATTTGGATGAAGAAGATACTCTTGATGATACTAATAATGTTAATGATGAATATGAGACTATTGACATTGACATTGATTTGCCAAATATGCTTTCATCTCAATTAACTCTTACACCTAGTATCGAACATTGTGATTCTCAAGAGGATCCTTGTTTGGAACTGGCTATCATTCCTACTATATTGGATATAGTCCCTCTTGTGAGTTACCCAACTACCCTAAGTGATATACAATGAGATGGGGAAAGTAGGCAGCACGCTTGATCGACTTGTCCTTTATGGTAGCTTTGTTGTGTGTTTTCCTGCTATACTGTGCTTCTCCCATAATGTGATTGCTAAATGTTGTTAGATTCTTTTATACGATTCTTGTTACTTAGTTGGTGCAAGATGATGGAAGAATCAAAACTGTTGTTCCATTCTTCTATATGTTGTTCAATGTTATGTTGTAAATGTGCTATTGTTCGTAAATGTTTCCTTGTGCAATCTAATTGGATTCGAGATATGGTAGCACTAAATATTTTTGGTCTCCATGTCATGGTCCAAAAAGCTTCTTCTTCATAAATCTTATGTGATTTTTCCTCCTTTGTGATTGTAGTTCTACATTCTTTAAGGAATGATGTCAATTCATTTGCAATAATATCATCTATATATTATCTTATGATCACACTGACCCCATGGTAGGTAGATCCCTTCCGTGTTCTCTGTATGTTTATGTGATATTTCCCTTGATTTATCTTCGTCTGGGGGCATCTCGATGTGGAAACGTAATCAGTGGAGTTGTTTATATTTATGTTAAAGCCATTGCTCCTGTTAAGTGTCAGCAATGACTTTAACATGGGGGCATATGCTCTGCTCACCTATTACACACACGCACTTATGAAAAATTCTAAACATGCTAAATCTTCTAAAGGTAACACACATAAGTTTCTAAATCCTAAGGAAGATACACACTTTAAATTTACTTTAAAAAAAAAACATTTTTCCTTTCTTTTTGGATTAAGAACTAATCCTTAAAGTATGGATTTATATTAGGATCTCTTGATCCCTCTAGTTTCAAACACATATATTTTTGATCCCTTAAGGTCGAAAGTGTCCTTAAGATTGGATCCCATTTTTATTTTTTTTTATTCTTATGGAATAGAATATTCCTAGGAATAAATTTTTGATGGGTTGACTAGTGAGTAGCCACATTCACTAGGCGGTTCAATTCCATCTTTCTAGTTGCACCTTTTATTTTTTGTGTGATTCACAATGGGACATAGGTTTTCATTTGGCAAGGTAATCACACTCTTTCTTTCTCTCTAGAGATGTCTCTCTTATCTGTGATCTAAGAGTCAATGAAGACTTCAGTCCCTAGGGGCTTGGGATTTCTCTTTGTCCCTTAGATTATGATATGATTATCTTGTTATTTCTATCTCCTTTACCAAGAGTTTTCATCGAGTCCATACTCTTGCTAAAGTGGGGGCTTAATGTATCATCTTAAAATGGAAGCACTTCCATGTTAAGAGTGTTTAGCCCTCCAAGTAGGTGGTTTGGGGTCATGTTAAGCACCTTGATCAGATCTTTGCATGTATTTGGCTTTCTCCCCACTTTCCACTTCTCCGCTCTTGATTTCTCCATTATAGGTGAAATTCGGGTTAAGGTCCTGAGGAATTTTTATAATTTTCCCTCTTCCATGGCTATATTTTCTAGGTAGGGTTCAAAAGTGAGACCTCCTAGTCCTTCATCATATCAATCAAGGGATTTTCTATCTGTTCCAGACACTAGGTCCTGCTCTGACATCAAATCCTGCATCTCTGGCATGTCCTGGAACCTTTGCTGCAAAACTTGGAAAAGTTAGGGTCTGAGGTCAAAGTCAACCTCCACCTTGACCAGGTCATGGTCAACCTCCACCTTGACCTCTTCCTGCCAGGCTTTCAAATTTCAAATGTTGGTAGTTTGGCTTTCGGGAAAATTATTTCTCCGCCTCCGGGTCGGCTGTTTCAGGCTCCGAAACGGTAAATCCTTTAATTGTATTTAATCAAGGTATATTTTCTAAAGGTGAGGACCTAATTGGAATTTAATTCTCCAAGGTGGCCCATCTAGAGGAGTGTGCCCTAGATCACTATAAAAGGAGGCCTTCCTCTCTCATTTTCACATCAAGTTTTCTCAATCAAGTATCTAGAGCTCTCAAGTGCAAGCAAGTCTTCAAGCATTCAAGTGTTCAAGCATTCATCCATCAAGGAGATCCATTGTTAGCCATTGAAGGATTCAATCTCTTTGGAGCCCCCTTGAAGATCCACCCTTCTCCATCCATTCAAGCCTTCTCATATTCAAAGATCAAATCAAGATTGGTGTTGAAGATCAAAATACCATTGATTAGAGACATCTTGCCATCCATTGAAGCATTATTACTTGTGGATTTGAGGATTGGAATCCTCTACAAGGACTTCAACATAAGTGAGGTGATTTGTTTCAATTACTTTATTTATGCACAATATATTTCAATTCAATTTCAAGGTTAATTCCTAAACTAGGGTTTGACTAAGGAAAACACCCCATACAACTAAAAAACCCCATTTTCTTGTAGGTATAGGTGTGAAATCTTGGATCTGAGAGTGAATTTGGATACCCTTTTTGGAAATCTTTTAGGATCTACGAACAGAATTGGAATCAAACTTTAAATAAATAATGTGGTCTTTCACCTTTTAAAAGGTCAAAGCTGACCTGTGTGAATTTAGAGAAAATATTTCTGGGTTTTGTCCGCCACGACATTTCCAGTCCAGAATAGGTGACAAAATCTTTAGAAAGTTCATACAGAGGCCAAAATTCAACATTTTCCATATCTGCCCTAATTCAAGGTTAGTATTTGCACTTCAATTATTTCAATATCAAACATAATACATTCTACCTAGGGGAAACATTAGATTTATTCTTTCTTTCATATTCTCCATCAAATTGATTTGATTCTGCATTAGCCTCTTGGGTTAATTGAATTGAATCTCCTTGGTGGGAATTTGGGTTTGAGAATAGATCCCTTTTTCCCCCTAAACATTTTAAATAGGGTTGAATCCATTTTAACCCTATATACAAATCAACATAGATAATCTTTTCCTATGGCTTCAAACTTGGCAAATAAATTAAATATCACTTCTTTCACTCTACAATAGTTTGCAAAGTATGTAAGGTAAGAATGAAATCAAAAAGTGTCTATTTTTTACCTTTACATATTTGCATTAAATGCTCTTATTGATCAAACTTGTCTTTTTTAACCGATTGACTCATACCTCATTACCAATGATCAAAACATCACAAAATTTCTCAAAAAGCTCTAGGATATCTTATTGTATCTTTATATGTTGATAGATCTTATCGCACACTTGCCAATGGGTTCATAACTGGATTCAACAATACTTTCTCCCCCTAAATCAAAGGTGACTTAGTTTGATGATGAACCATCCACACCTAATGGTGATGTGGATCCCTCCAATGTCTTTATGTCATCCTTCTTCTTCTGAATGTTGCTCATCTCATTCCTGGTCTCTTCCACATTAACATTTTTTTCCCTTTTGATTTTTTAATTGGTTTATCGATTGGTTTCTCATTGTACAATTACTCACTAGATGACCAAACTTTTAATAGTGAAAACATGTCATACCAGTTGACCTCTGTTGGTGTCCAAAATGACACTTATGCTCATGAGGCTGCCAATATACCCTCAGATAGATCTTAAGAATGGTTAGCTCCAAAATTGCTATGAGGTCTTAGGGTAATTGGACCAACTATAGGGACAAGACTGCCCTCTTCTGCTTCTGGCTTTGCAAAACCAAGGCGGGTGCACCTAACCCAGCATAAAATATACTTCACACACCAAGGACTGGGTTCATATAATAGATGACTGGATAGTAAGAGGGTACTAAATGATAACCACACATTCATTGACTCCTCTTTACTATGGGGTAGGACCTTGTACAACCAAATACTAAAAATCTAAAGGATGGTTCTTAATCTTATATGTTTGAATCATAACAATCTAAGTCAGGATATGTCAACAAGGAAATACTCATCTAGGCCAGTGCCTCATCCATTGGGAAAGTTTTCTTAAATAGATCACATACACACACCAGAATTATATCTGAGATTTAAAGCCATAAACACATCTATAATCTCCTTTACTACTTATATGACATCCTCACATAGACAAGAGATAGACCTATGTCTCATCTAAAGCATAATTTAATCTAATCCTTGATTAGAGCTAAAGAATGAAGACACATACACAAACAAGTATGTAGTTAACTAGAAAGTTCAAAATCTATCTACAATGACACAAAGGAGAGATAAGGATCATATATTTGCATTAAGTATGAAGAATCCTTAAGTGCATACAATCAATTCAAGCATAACAAGCTTGAAAATGACAGCTTAGTCCTACAACTTTCATTCAATTTCCAACAAAAACTAAGTCAGATCATTACAATTCAGACTAGGCAGAGGACTCACAACCGAAAAAGCTTGAATACCAAACTCCCAATGCTACAAAATGATCATGAAAATCCCTTTATACCAAGGTTACAATACAAGCATAATGATAATTTGAAAACAAGATTCAAATCCACCTAACCCCACCAAGAAATTAACACAGATAAGACCAGGATCAGGCCGCCACATGCAAGCTCAAACAGTTGAAAACTAATAGTTAACTAGCCCTGTACTGGTCCAAGTACCGAATCATCATCAGACCCTAAGAAATCAGGCCAAAATGACCCCTACAACATACTTCAGGGTATTGAATCATTTATTCTCTTATGGAAAGACATTCCTCTGCAACTACCATGGCAACCTGGACCACAATGCAACACTTGGCTATCAATTCTACCCACTCTAGCCGCTCAAGAATTAAATTTTTGGTACTTCCTTGCTTGAAACCCTCTGTAGAGTTTGAATTTGAATCCTAACAGTTACCTCATGGCACCATCAGCAAATTAGCGGTCCTCATTTGAATCTCTATTATCTTTAAGTCATGACCATCTGATTAATTCTATCTCCCGGACTTACTTTTCCTTTTAAAATAGTGCCCGGTCAAATCTAGCAAACTGGCGACAAAGACCTCCACCAATTCATGAGACACCTAATGCCTTTCGCTAAAAATCCAGTGATTACGTGACCATTATTCACCAAGTCGCTAGTCAATTTGGAGAATTGCCAAATCCTTAGACCCCACCTGGGCCCGCGTTCAAACCTTATCAACCACCAGCACGGACCAACCGGAGATTACCACGACCTCACCTACCAATGGGACCACCAAAAAAATATAGATGGGCCCCAGCACATGTGGCACCTTGTTGCATGATTGCAAGCTATGGAAATGGCCCTTGCGATCATGTGACAAGGCCATGAGACCACCACATCACCCACTTCTCTACATCTCCCAGGCCCACCGATGAAACACCACCACACTACCATGGACATGTGTCAACCGGTCGCATGATTGCATAGCCAAAAACTGGGCTATGTGATCATGCAACAGCCAACCCAAAGCTACCACATCACCACCTCCAGGAACACGAAACAACAACCACCAACTGTGAAGAGCTGGGACCCATGCAGACACATGGCAAGCAGTCGCATGATCACATGTCAGAAAAGTCTGACATGCGGCCATGCAATAGCCAATAAGGACATGCCAACGGTCACCCTGTGACACCGAGCCTAGGAAAATTAAGGCTGAAGACTTAAGAAAAATTAAAGCTTGCAGGGCACGACTTAGGAAAATATTTTAAAAGGGACCTGCCATCAAGTCGGACCTACGCAGCTAAGACCGGCGAACAAGGAGTTTTGAAAACACACAAGGTCTATTTGAAAATTTGAAATTCAACGACTAGTTTTTGAATCATTACAAGGGTTTAAGGACCCGGGAGTTAGAAAAATTTGCAGAGACCAGGGGAAAAAGGCTATGGCCATGAAATTTTTTGCATGTGCTAACAACCTCCATAGTCTAGCATTACCTCTATTTTTCTTCATCCTGCAATTCACAACCATGTGTCCATAGTTTCCACACACTGAGAAAGTGACATTAAATTTCCTCTCCCTTTGGTAAGGGATTTCCCAGTTCATAGGTGGCATTGGATTATTCACTCTTGACTTGCATTCATCAACCTTGTGGCCATATTTGTTGACTTTTATTTAGGGGGAAAATGGCATCAATGAGTCCAACAATGCAAAATAGGTATATCAAGTTTAACACTTTCTCCCTAAATCATTCAATACAAAAGAAAGAGAGGCTTTTGAGAATAACTCTCAATATGACCTAGGTTAGATTAGCAAAACCTAAAGGTGATATGGGATGTAAATGCTAAACCCAAGTTATATTATGGAAGTATACTAGCAAGGCCTCTTTCATGCAATGTAATTCGATTATAGCTATGCAATGAAGATGACAAAAATTGAAACAATTGATTAACCAAGAAGTGTAAGATGAGTCTAGTAAAAAAGTAAATGCAATCAGCCCAATTAAGATATGGTAATAGATCTATCCTAACAAATAAAACAAATAATAGGGTACTTACCTCGAAATAAGAAATGGAATATGACTTTTTGTTTTGCAAATTACATAAATGAAACTATGACAAAAATTTCGAATGCGGATCCACAATCACAATAAAAAACTTAGAAAATGTTGTTTTTCTCAAACCTTGAAGAATAGGTCAACTATGTGTTGGAAACAATTGTTTGAAGAAAATTGCTACTCAAATTATGTATTGTCTTTGATGTCACACAATGTCATAGTCTGCAACAATCAGTACCTACCGAGCTCAGTCGGTCTGCCTGGCATTAAAATTAGTGTTTACCGAGTTCACTCAGTTATCAAAGAAAAATCAGCATTTACCGAGTTCACTCGGTTATCAAAGAAAAATCAGCATTTATCGAGTTCACTCGGTTGTCAAAGAAAAGTTAGCATTTACCGAGTTCACTTAGTTATCAAAGAAAAAGGATTATCAGTGTTTACCAAGTTCTCTCGGTCTCCAAAAGATTGTAGAAAATTTCATTATGGTCACCGAGCACTGTCGGCCCTTGAAGGATCTTTGCAAATAAAGTTTGCTTAATTCAGCCGACAGTTATACTAAGTAATTCCGATTTGACAAATCTAAAATCATATAAATAAAAGGTCAAGTGTGAAAAATAAAGAAGATATATAGAAGAAAGATAGGAAAGGTGTGTGCGAAATTGTGAAGGATGACCAGATATCCTTGAGGAGTAGCAGAGATATATTCGATCAGGAAGGATCTCACTTATATAGAATAGAGATCTGTAATCAACAAGGCAGTTGCATTATTATACAAGTCATTTTCATTGTTACCTTTTTATCATTGTAACAGTGAATTTTAAATCTCTTAACCGAGTTGGTTTAACAACTATATTGTAAATTCTCTAACAAGGTGACAATTCCATTGAATTGTTCTCAAGAACTCTTACCAGGCCACTCCTAGCAAGGTGATTAAATCCTCTAACAAGGTCACACCTAACAGTGTATTTTGTAACCTTTTACCGGGTTGGCTTCTAACCGGGCATCACTTCAGAAAAGTGAAAATCAGTATCTAGATACATTGGTGGTTTTTCCCATATTGGGTTTCCACGTTAAATCTTGTGTCTCTTGTGTTCTTAATAGTTATCTTAATCATATACAAGTGGTGATGAATATCTAAAAAAATAATTTTACTAATACTCTCTGCATCTACCAAGTTACTGCAATCTATTTACTGAGTGTTAAACAGATAATATTCATTAAGATATCCTAAGGGATCTGGAAAGAATTAATAGGAAAAGTGTTTTATGGTTGACTGATTCACCCCCCCTCTCAGTCACTTCATCCATATTCCATCAATTGGTATCAGAGCTTTTGGTGCTTGCATGAAGGGTTTCAAGGACCTAAGCTAAAGATCAGGATGTCTTGCAAGAGAGAAATTCCAAAGCTCAATAGAGATAACTTTTCAGCATGGCAAGGTCTCATGAGGCTTCATCTGGCTTCCATTGGTGATTCAGGATGCAAATACATTGATGAAGAATACACAGTTCCTACTGGCGCATTAACTGTTGAAGACATTGCAGAGAAAAAGTGTCATAACACCATGATGATAGACATTGCATCAGCTCTCAGCTATGAAGAATTTGATGAAATTAAAGAATGCACTACTACATATGAAATGTGGATCAAACTGAAGAAAATATATGGTGGTGATGCAAATGTGAAAAGAGCCAAAGCAAAAAGCCTAAGAGGATAGTTTGACAAGATGAATATGAAAGAAGATGAAAACATTGCAAAATATGTTGAAAGGATCAAAGCAAGTGTTAGTGCAATTAGAGCTTTTGGAGGAACAATCACTGATGAAACTATTATAAGCAAGGTACTCAGAACATTACTCCCTATCTATGCAATAAGAGTATCAGCTATTCAAGAAAGAAGATGTGAAACAAACCACAATATAACTTTGGATGCTTTAGTTGGAAGATTGACAGCCTTTGAATTAGACAACTATGACAACTATGTTTCAATTTCCAAAAATATTGAGTCAACATTTGAGGCCAAGGTTTCACTAAGGAAGAACAAGAAAATAAAAGAAGTTTAGTCAGAAAGTGAAGAAGTATCAGAAGAAAGTTCTGATAGTGATCTTGAAATTGTAGAAGCACTACTTGCAAAGAAGTACTCTAAAGGGAAAGGTAAATATAAAGGTAAAAATCCTTTAATCTATTTTTCATGTGAAGAAATTGGACATATTGCAGCTAGGTGCCCAAACAAGAAAGCCAAGGAAGAGAAGAGAGGTCACAAGTACTATGGCAAAAAGAATTTCAAATCATTCAAGGATAAAGGTAAGAAAACATGTTTTATGGCTAAAGATTCTAATGATAGTGAAGAAGAAATTGTCTTTATTGCTATAAAAGATGAATCTAATGATGATGAAGATAAGATGGCACTTATTTCTCATATAAGCAAAGATGATATATGGATAATAGACAGTGGATGTTCACATCACATGACTGGTGACAAGACAAAATTTGAATACCTAGAAGACTGTGATAGTGGCAATGTAAGATTTGGAAACAATGAAACTTGTTGTATAAAAGGAAAAGGAAGAATCTCATTAACCAAAGAACTCATATGTGATAATGCTTATTGGGTTGAAGGACTAAAACATAATCTTCTAAGTGTAGCACAGCTAATCAACATTGGTTTCAAGGTTGAATTCATGAATAGTCAAGCAAGACTGCTGGATGGAAAAGGAAAACTCATTGGATCAGGCAAACAAACAAAAGGTAACTTATTTTATCTTGATCTCAGTGAATATTCATGTTTTATTGCTCAAATTGAAGAAAGTTGGCTATGGCACAAAAGGTTATGTCATGTGAATTTTGATAACATGATGAAAATAAGCAAATTCAAGAAGGTAAGAGGCTTTCCTACTTTGAAGAAACTTGATACTGGTCTATGTAAGAATTGTCAGATTGGCAAAATGAGTAAGACTAGTTTTAAGAGTAAGAACTATCAGTCTAAAGAGATTTTGGAAATTGTGCCTACTGATTTATGTGGACCTATTGGAATAGAAAGCTATACTGGAGATAAATTCTTTATTCTTTTCGTTGATGATTATTCTAGAATGATGACTGTTATGTATTTAAGAGAAAAGTCATAAGCATTTGAAAATTTCAAATGGTACTTGGCAAGAGTGGAAAAGGAAATAGGGAAAAGATTGAAATGCTTAAGATCAGACAGAGGTGGTGAATTCATCTCCCATGAATTTAACAAATTTTGCATTGAAAGAGGAATCAAAAGACAGGTATCAGCTCCTAGAACTCCTGAGCAGAATGGAATAGCTGAAAGAAGAAATAGATCTATTATGGATTGTGCAAGGACTCTAATGATAGAAAAGAACATCGCCATAAAGTACTGGAAGGAAGCTATCAGCACTGCAGTTCATACCTTGAACCGAGTACAATTGAAGAAAGACACATTCAAAACTCCTTATGAGTTATGGTATGGCTATAAACCCAATGTAAGTTACATGAAAGTATTTGGTAGCAAGTGTTATATCTTAAAAGAATCCAGAAGAAATAAATTTGATGTGAAAAGTGATGAAGGAATATTCCTAGGATATTCTAGCAAAAGTAAGGCATACAAATGTCTGAACTTGTCTACTCACAAAGTCATAGAAAGTATACATGTAAAATTTGATGAGTTTGCAGAAAAGATTGAAGAAGAAAGCAAAAGGGAACCTGAAAACTATAGGAGATTCATTTACATTAAACCTGAAACATTGCCAAACACAACTGTCAATAAGGAAACTATATCTACCGAGCCTAGCATAGTAACCGAGTCATAGGAAGAAGTTCAAACTGAGTCACAGGAAGAAGTTCAAATCGAGTCACAGGAAGAAATTCAAACTGAGTCTCAGCCTAAAGTTACGGAGCAAATATCTACCGAGCCAAAGCAACCTGAAGAAGATATCCTAGAAGACAACAACATGACTCATTCAAAAAGCAAGGAACCTATACTAGCCAAATATGTCAGAAGGCATCATACACTAGATCAAATTATTGGTAACAAATCAGATGGTACTATGACAAGAAGTAAGCTAAAAGGTACATGTCTGCTTACTGATTTTGAACCTAGAAATATCAAAGATGCATTGAAAAATGAAAGTTGGATTGAAGCAATGAATGAAGAATTAGAACAAATACAAAAGAACAAAACATGGACTCTTGTACCTAGACCTAAAGATAAGAATGTAATTGGAACAAAATGGATATTCAGGAATAAGCTGAATGAAGACGGTCAAGTATCTAGAAACAAAGCTAGATTGGTATGTAAAGGTTATTCTCAAGAAGAAGGTATAGATTATGGTGAAACTTTTGCTCCTATTGCAAGATTAGAAGGTGTAAGGACTCTACTTACTTATGCAACACATAAAGGATTTAAGGTATATCAGATGGATATAAAATCTGCATTTCTCAATGGAATTATTGATGAAGAAGTCTACATTGAGCAACCTGAAGGTTTTGTTGATCCAAATAAAAAGGACATGGTCTGCAAGTTACACAAAGCATTGTATGGTTTGAAACAAGCTCCTAGAGCATGGTATGAAAGACTCCATAACTATCTGATTCAGATTAATTTCAAAAGAGCCAATGATAATAGCAATTTGTATATTAAAGAAGGACCGGATGACAAAATTGTATTGGCAGAAATATTTGTAGATGATACTATATTTACAGGGAATGATGATCAGTGCAAAGAATTTTCAGAGCAAATGAACAAAGAATTTGAAATGTCTATGTTTGGTTTAATAAAATTCTTTGTTGGTCTTCAAATTCAGCAAAGCAAGAATGGTATATACATTACTCAATCTAAATACATTAAGGAAATACTTAAGAAGTTTGGTATGGAAGATTCAAAACCAGTTGGTACACCCATGTGTACTGGACTGAAACTTACCAAAAATGATGATTCAAAAGAAGTAGATCAGACCTTATACCAATCTATGATTGGAAAATTGCAGTATGTAGTACATACAAGACCTGATATTGCCTTAGCAGTCGGTATAGTAGCAAGATTCTCAGCAAAACCTAAGGAAAATCATATGATGGCAATCAAAAGAATCTTAAGGTACTTAAGAGGAACTGAAGAATATGGTTTGTGGTATAAATTTGGAGGCAATCTAGACTTAAAAGTGTTTACTGATGCTGATTGGGCAGGGAACATTGATGACAGAAAAAGTACAAGTGGTGGAGCATTTTTTCTTGGAAAAAGACTGCTATCCTGGACCAGCAAAAAGTAAAATTGTACATCTCAATCCACAGCTGAAGCAAAATATGTTGTTGCTACAGTAAATTGTTCAAATATTGTTTGGTTTAAACAATTATTACAAGGTATGAAGGTTGAGATCAAAGAACCAGTTGTTATATTTTGTGACAATACAAGTGCAATAAACATTTCGAAGAATCCAGTAATGCATTCCAAAACCAAGCACATTGCTATTAAATATCACTTTGTCAGAGAATTGGTGTAGGACAAGGAAATCAGATTAGAATATATTCATACAAAAGAGCAGATTGCAGACATTTTCACCAAACCATTACCCAAGGATGCATTTGTGTATCTAAGAGGTAAGTTAGGGGTCATTCCCCTATCCGAGGCTCACTAAATACAGTTTTAGTGATGCATCAACTAGAACATGATTGAAAATCAACAAGTTGGTGCAGCATATTCAAGGAATCATTGAATATGAATCAGTACTTGAGGTACATTAGTTTACACCGGTAATATGTGAATTGTCTTTGGCATGTGTTGTCAAAGAGGGAGTGTCTTTGCTATGTCTTTGCTATTACTTCAAGAAATTTTCAATAGTCAGGAGGAAGAGTTTTTAAGAAAAAGGAAGTTTGCTGACAGAGGGAGGTTTGAATCTGAACCGAGCTAATCCTTTCAAAATTTCTTATGCTATGACATATTGTGTTGCCATCAATGCCAAAGAGGGAGATTGTTGGAAATAATTATCTGAAGAAAATTGCTACTCAAATTATGTATTGTCTTTGATGTCACACAATGTCATAGTCTGCAACAATCAGTACCTACCGAGCTCAGTCGGTCTTCCTGGCATTAAAATTAGTGTTTACCGAGTTCACTCGGTTATCAAAGAAAAATCAGCATTTACCGAGTTCACTCGGTTATCAAAGAAAAATCAGCATTTACCGAGTTCACTCGGTTGTCAAGAAAAGTTAGCATTTACCGAGTTCACTCGGTTATCAAAGAAAAAGGATTATCAGTGTTTACTGAGTTCTCTCATTCTCTAAAAGATTGTAGAAAATTTCATTATGGTCACCGAGCACTGTCGGCCCTTGAAGGATCTTTGCAAATAAAGTTTGCTTAATTCAGCCAACTGTTATACTAAGTAATGCCAATTTGACAAATCTAAAATCATATAAATAAAAGGTCAAGTGTGAAAAATAAAGAAGAGATATAGAAGAAGATATATAGAAGAAAGACAGGAAAGGTGTGTGCGAAATTGTGAAGGATGACCAGATATCCTTGAGGAGCAACAGAGATATATTCGATCAGGAAGGATCTCAGTTATACAGAACAGAGATCTGTAATCAGCAAGGCGGTTGCATTATTATACAGGTCATTTTCATTGTTACCTTTTTATTATTGTAACAGTGAATTCTAAATCTCTTAACCAAGTTGGTTTAACAACCATATTGTAAATCCTCTAACAAGGTGACAATTCCATTGAATTGTTCTCAAGACCTCTTACCAGGCCACTCCTAGCAGGGTGATTAAATCCTCTAACAAGGTCACACCTAACAGTGTGTTTTGTAACTTTTTACTGGGTTGGCTTCTAACCGGGCATCACTTCAGAAAAGTGAAAATCAGTATCTAGATACATTGGTGGTTTTTCCCATATTGGGTTTCCATGTTAAATCCTGTGTCTCTTGTGTTCTTAATAGTTATCTTAATCATATACAAGTGGTGATGAATATCTAAAAAAATAATTTTACTAATACTCTCTACATCTACCAAGTTACTGCAATCTATTTACCGAGTGTTAAATAGATAATATTCATTAAGATATCCTATCATTAAGATATCCTAAGGGATCTGGAAAGAATTAATAGGAAAAGTGTTTTATGGTTGACTGATTCACCCCCCTCTCAGTCACTTCATCCATATTCCATCACTATGTCACTGTGTTTTGGAACAAGTTGACTAGGTCATCATGTTCCTGGGATACCATAGCCAAGTTGACCCAACTTCTTCAAAAATGTCTCGGAGAGTGGATTCTAGATATATGATTGCCAAACTAATAACCTTCAAGTCTGTTATAGAATTAGTGTGGGTGGGTGGCTATAAAGAGGTTTGCCTTAGTCAACCCCCATTTTGGTGATTTCCACCTCCACAAATAGTCATTAGAAAATATTTTGTAAGTAGTGCTTGTGAACCCTAGATTGTAGATCTAGAATGTGAAATAGCTAGTAAATGCTAAGAATCTACTCTATGAGTGAAACCTTGGCATGTAAGTGCACTTGTAAATGTAAATGTGTGAAAAAATATGAAGAGAAAAAGATCAAATCTGAACATAGCATAGAAAGAATACCAAACCCCCAAGGCTAAAGTACCCTAACTATCTTCATGATCCCCTTATATCTGCATGATGTCATGAAATGCTTGAATGCTTGAATTGAATATATGTCGATCAAGACCTCACTTTGCAATGAAATAACTAGATCCAACCCTTAGATTCCACCTTGCAATTTCTCTATGTCATATTGGGGTGTCCATGCATACTTGTACCTTTCTTCCATCAGCATCCATCATGAGGAAAATGAGGCATTGGGCATCTTTTTATAGTGAATTTTCAAAATTACCCCTGTAGGAGCCAACTGCAATGAGTGGGAAGTAATGAAACTTTGAAATAGGACTAGTCCCAACACTTTCCAACCACTAGGGAATAGGCCGACTTGGTCAAACTATTCTGGAATAGGTCAACCTATTCCCTAGGAGGCCAGAGTCTTGGGTTTGTAACCCAGGTTTCCAGAATTGTAGAGGATCCGGGTGTAGTGTGTATCCAGGATATATTTAGGAAAATGGGGCCTAGAAAGAGGAGGATGCATAGAAATTAGATCCTACCTCAACCTATGAGTAAGACAAAGGGAAATCAAGGAGTAAGTGTTAGGTCTTACCTCAACTTCACCTAGTAGAGAGAGAGAGAGAGAGAGAGAGAGAGAGAGCTCCAAGTGCAAATGTGCAATGTAAACACACTAAAGAGGATCTAAAAGGTCATAAATTAAAGTGTGTCTAATTTAAGATGGTACATTTAGCCCCCAATTTAGAGGTATATGACACTACGTGCATATGCAAGCTAAAGTAAGAAAAGCATCTATATAACTGAAAAAGGATATGACCAAGTCTAAATGTGCAATTCCTACAAGAAAACATTAGTAACCACATCCTGAAAAACTATGGGTTAGTGATAATCAAAATCACCTAGGACTGACTAGAGAAAGATGATGAAGTTCGTGGGTAGCTATATGCCCCCCTGTTTTGGCTTGCTTATTAAAGAAAGGTGAAACATGGTATCATGTTCAATACAACAAATTGAATAAAGAAAATAATAAAAATTAGCATTCAAAACAATTCAAGATGAATCCTAAATGTTTTCAAAGGTACTTGGATAACAAGGTTGTAATACCCCAAAAATGGGCTATAAGTTCATTAACCTCTTACATCTACATATCAAACGAAATCAACATCAAAGTCCTAACCTAAGGCACATCTGAACATCATCGAATCCTAATTGATTATCTTAAATTCTGCATCAGGGAATATTCCTAGCAATATTCCTAATTATCTTTAATTTAATGATTATTTGGTGATAAATCACATTTATCCTAAGTTTGATTAATTAAATATTTTCATATTTAATTAATTAGATTTAATATCTTGCCACTTAATTATGTAATTAAATTTAATTCTATCTATTATTAATTGTATTATTTAATTTTGACAATAAATCTAATATCATATGAATAATTGATTAAATTCTTATTTAATTAATTAAAGCAAGTTGTCATTATTTAATAATATAGTTTTTACTAAAAGTTTGATTAAATAATTGATTAACCCATAAATCAATTATTTTATTTTTAAAAGTAGTTAAGTTGGAAATAAATCACTTTATTATTAAATTAATTCATAAATAAAACATGCACAATCATAAAAGCAGACAACTATCAATTATCAATTAAAACTAAACTCTATTTTGAGTTAAAACTTAGCTTTTGCATGTTTTTGTGAGTTAATTATCCTTTATTTAAAAATAACTCAAAAATCAACCTGAGTTATTTAAGTGATTTATGGCTTTTTTCCCATGCACCTCCATAGCCCTGGATTTCTATAAAAATAAGGCTTAGCTCTTCATAATTCATATCTCAAATTTGCATCCACAGGATCTCATAATTTTGCAAGCTTACTTTGCCAAAGTCATCTACGAATTGCACAACTATTTTGAAGAATTGGAATTTGGAGAATCAAAGCTTATAGTGAATCAAGGCTATTGTGAGATCAATTTGTTTTTTTTACATTCATTTAGATTCTTTTTCATATCATTGTTAGATCATTTTAGCATATAAATTTCCATATTAGCATAGATTCATATCAGTTTTTATCAGTCTTATTATATAAAAAATTTAAAAATATAGATTAATTGCACTCAATTCATATCTAGATCAATTGCATTCAAATCCGTCATTTAGGTGTCATCTAGGTCACTAATCTCGATAACAATCTGAGAACATTAATCTCGCACCTACTCGAAGGCAGTAAATCGCTTGGTTAGAGTAGATTTCAATTTTGCACAATTTTGATTATAGCTAACCTCTAATGTTTTACTGAAGTGTTGTGTCTACAGATCAAGTATAATTTTCACACACACATTTCTGGCGCCCACCGTGGGGCAACCCACCTTTGCATGCTAGTTTTGATTTTTTTTTAGAGCTAAAACCCCAAAGTTTCAAAGATTTAATTTTATCTCTCAAACGGCTAGGATTTTTTCTCTCAAATTTTTTTTGTAGATTGGACACATATCAAGAAAGCTATAGTAAAAAACTTAGAATTTTCTAAGATGTTTTGAATTTTTAATAATGTTTTCTTAAAATTCTAGAAAAAATTAATATCTGATGCAAATCAGCATATTTTTTAAAAAAATTATATTTTTAGAAATCTCTTTAAATTATATAGGGGGTCCATTCTTTGTGTTTTAAATTTTGACATGATATATTAGCTCAAATAGTCAATTTATAAAAACTGGTCTATTTTGATAAAATGGGTCTCTAAGGCACAAATGAAGAGATTTTTCTAAAATTTTTGCATTTTTGGGAAGCTCTCTATTTTTTAGTAGGGGTCTCTATTTTGAATTTCTATTTTTGTGGCCAAAATCATATCAAAAAAATTAGATCTTGTTGACTAGGTCAAATGCAGCAAAAAAAAAAAAAAAGTTTTGTGATGGGTATGCACTTATTTTTTTTACATGGTTCAATGAATGATATGAGTTGTCATTTGGGTTAATTGCTGGTTATTATTACTGATAATAATTGATTTTTAGAGATAACCCTATGGTTTTCATAAATTGAATATATTTTGCATATCTTGTTTGCTTGTTTGCTTGTTGGAGAGTTCGTCACTTGCTTGCATGGAAAAGCTCAACAAGAATTACTAAAAATCAAGTAAAATATACTAAGCGCATTGTGAGAATCCCAAGTATTCTCCTTCATCTAATAATATTTTGATTTGGGACTTAAAATAAATCTCTTATGTGTCAAGCTTGTGTGCATCTTTTCATGCTTTTGATCTATTCCTACTAGGTTGTGAACCCTTAAGGATTCATTAAGTAGTCTTAGAATACTTGTGATTGATCTTGATTTCTATCTTAGGTTATTGGACTCGCTAATCCACCGGTCCCTCATTTCCGCCCCGTGGTTGCAATCTCAGCGCCATAAAGGGGAGGGGTCAACAGGACAGAAGCGTTAAGTGTTCCACTTGGCAACCCTTTTGTACTTTTAGGAACTCACTTGTTTTCTAAGTTGGGGACTCATTTTCAACTTGTGTGAGGTGTTAAGTGTTCCACCTTGTGGACTCATCTCATATTCTCTCTAAGCATTAAGTGTTCCTCTTTCTACTTTTTGGGTACTTTTGGTAGATTTGCTTTCAGGAATATATCTGTGCTCACATAGTAATCAGGCCCTATGAACACTATTCGTGATTCTTGAGAGATTGGATTCCTAGTGAAATCTTTCTTGACGATAGAATCCTTGTAGGTAGGGAGGATACTTAGTGCGTTTCACATTCAACTTGGTTAGTGTGTCTTCTCTTATTGATCGATACATTCTCTCCCAGGAGAGGTTGATAGATCATGTGGGGTTGACATCATGAGCTTTGGTGAATTAAAATTGGTCAATGTGCCTTCTCTTATTGATCGACACATTCTCTCCTTGGAGAGGTTGATAGATCACATGGAGTTGACATCATAGACCTTGGTGAAGCAAAACTTTGTCTTAGCGTGTCGAATTTATCTGTCTGCTTTGTTTGGGTTAAAAGTGAAAAGGCGTCAAAAACCTTAGATCTGGAGCCAAGTCCCCTTGTGGTATACTATTGTGAATCATCTTTAGAGAGGATTAACTGTAGCGGACAATCCCTTCACAGGGCAAACTGTGTTGATGGAACCTCAAGCGGTAATAGCCATTTTCACCGTGGTAGTGACAACCGCTATATAAATGTCCTTGTGGAAGAAATCTCTATGGGTATGGTTCATTTTTGGGTTGTCAGATCTCCCTAGTAGCTCTTGAAGATTAAGTTCTCGGACTATGTCAAAACCTTGGTGCGCCAGGATTGGAGTTCACCCCTTTGGATCATAAAAGTTGCAAAGTCAAACCATTACTAAAAACCCTAGCGAGGCCAAATTTTCATTTTATAGGGTATATGTGCGTTATTGCAAAACACTTTTGGAACATACACAATTAGCACTTCTGAGGATTAGAATGAATAAGTCACTTGATTGTTCATGCGCAAGGTTGCTTTTGCCCTTGTTCATTATTTTCAGACATGCTTGAAATCACTTGCTATTTTGCATGCTTTTTTATCTATCTAGTTACTGAAAATGAACAAATCTATTACAATCCTCAAATTTGGACATTGAAATTTGCAAACAATCCGAATATGCAAACTCAAAATTTTTCAAAAATTGACGTAAAATCCTTTCTGGAGTCAAAAATCATTTCAGGAAGTCAAAAGTCATACGATTTTTTCTAAGTGTCATTTCATTACAACCCTTCTGTCGTATGATTGAGTACCCAGTGTTGTACGAGTTTCCATGCCAGTAAATTCTCAAAGTCAAAATCTTGCAACTGTCGTATGAGATTTTCAACTATCGTTTCATTGCTACCCAACTGTCGTATGATAACCAACCCAGTGTCGTACGAGTTTTGATGCCAAAAAATTGTAAGAGTCAAAATCTTGCTTGCAATTATGGTACGAGTTTTGCAACTATCATTTTACAGCATACCCACTGTCGTATGAGTCTGCAGAGTGTCATTTGGAAAATTTTTGAGAGTTGTCAGAAAATTGTCAGAATTGCCAGATATTTATCTTTTTCAACCTAATTTCATAATCTATCAAACAAATCACTGTGTCAAGAACAGAGCAATAGCTATTGAGAATTAGTACACATGTCTCAAAGAATCATTACACATGAGGAAGAAATTTTGATCACCGCTATGATGAAGCAACTGCAAGCTATGCAAGTTGAACTTAACAATCTTAAGAAAGAGAAGGAATCTAAAGAGTTCTCCATGGAATCTCTATCCTCTTTTCCATTTGATAAAGACTTGTACATGTCACCATGCCCCTGGATAGAATTTGAGCAATGTGATAACCCTTATGATACCTCTTCCATGGAGAGTGACACATCCAGCTTTGGAGAATATGATGATAGACAATGTAATGATACCTATGACACCTCTGTTCCTAAGGGTCCTCCTCGTCGTGTGTTCCTACTTACTAAAAATGGGCCATCACATTGGATAGATCGTGATGGTGATCCCTATGATTCTAATTTTGAAAGAAACTTTGATGGCTTTTGTGGACAATACCTTGATTATGATCCATCTACTACTACTGAGGACTATAAAATGCATCGTGCTAGCTTGAAACATCAATACTATAAGGATCTCTCCTCTAAGAACTCTCCTACTAAAAATAAAGATTATCTTCTTAAGAAAGATCATGTTAATGTTGGACCTTTATCTTGTGATGGTTCCCTTCCATCCCCTACTTCCTCCAATACCCATACATTTTCTAAAGCTTCTGAGTCTTTCAAATCTTTCACAGAACCTTCATCCAACACAAGCCTTGATACTTTTCATGCGGTTCCCTATAGTTATCCTCCAGGGCTACGTCTTAAAGAAACTCAAGCTCACCTTCACTTGGTTGCAAATACTTTCAATAATGATAAACCTAAAGAGCCTAAGCCTTCATATGCTATAATCCCTACTTCAGCTAGTCCTCCACCATCTCTTCCAAAGTCTTCCATACCATTCCAACATGCTTCTTTGTCTTTAGAAGTGGCTCCATGTCAAGAGGACTCTAAAAATGATGAAGAAAATAATATAAAGAAATATCAAGATCAAGAACCCTCCATGTCATCCACTCCTTTTTTCGATGTCTCTTATCTGCCTCATGGTTCTTTTGATCCTACACACCCTTTTTTATGCATTCCACTATGTCTTAAGTCTTCTCCTAAGCAAGATCAAGCTACTACTTACACTGTTGAGCTTATTGACAATCAAAATAACCTTACTACACTTGCGCTTTCCAAAGATGATACTTCCATTAAGGTTGTTAAAAATGGTGTTGTTACTTCCAATGTTAAGCCTATTTAAAATCAAGAGAAAAATTATGCGCTTATGCTATCTAAAGATCCTTGTCAAGATCAAAGTCTTCCATCTTCTTATTCTACTACTCCATGTTCGCTTCCACTTTCTACTCTTCCTAAGTCTTTGCAAGCTTTGAACAATCCTATCAAAGAAGGTGCTCATATTCAAGATGTCCATGATTCTATTGAAAATTCTAATGCTCACTCTAAAGATGCCGATATCCTTGGTTGTCATATAGATGCTGATGAATTTATCAATTATCCTTTTGCATCTTCCACTTCCATCCTTGGACCTCTTCCACCAATACTAAGGGCTTCACGTCTACCTTCCATCTTGGGTCCTTATGTCCCTTCACTTTCCCCTCCTAACTCTCCTGATTCATAATCCATCTTGGGTCCCTATGTCCCTCCATCTCCTATCTTTCCTCAAGATCAACATAGATGCATACCCTTGAATCCTTTTCATCCACCCACCCATCTAAACCAGTCATATCCTTTTTCTTCCACAAGTCCCAAGTCTTTTGGAAGTAACTTGAATGTTCAATACAAGAAAAAGAAGCAATACAAGAATCCATCAAGAAAAGAAGATCACCATGTTTTCTCTAATTGACATGGAGGCCTAAAGTCAAAAGAGATATCTAAGAAGAAAACTACAAGACAAGTATGGGTTCCAAAATCCATCATTGAAGATATTCTCTCTAGATCATCAAATGGAAATAAAAAGCCTACGACTATATGGATTCCAAAGTCTCTCTTGAAAGAGTCTGGTGTTGAGCAAAAAGTGAAATTGACATTCAAGCTTCCAAAGACTTCCACTTCATCTTCTTCCAAAAATATTCTTTCGTTCCATGCACCTAAACCACAACCTCTGCTATCCATTCACCATATTTCTTCACGTATTCCTTCATTCATGATTCCTCCATCCTCTCACCGCCCTTCAAGGTATGTGTTGACATTGATCTTGCTTTTCTTTCCACCTACCCTTTTACAATCCTTCCATGCATTATCCTTCTACCTTCTATCATTTTTCCTCATTTGCCCATTCCTCCTATCTTCCAACCTCACTCGCTTTACATAAAACCTTATCCTCCATTTTTCTCTTCCATTTCCCTTTTCCTATCAGCATCTTTGAGCATATCATTTTAATTCTTTGGCATATCATGGTTTATCCTTTCAAGGAGAACTATCTAAAAGCTTTCCTTCTTCTGAAAAAAGATATGAAAAAAAAAAAAAATTTTGAAAATGTGCCTTGGTGAAAACTTGGAAACAGGCACCTTGGTAGCAAAAGTAAAGATAAATAAATTCATCCTATGGTGAAAACCACTCCCTTGTGGCACCTTGGATAAGTACCATGATGAAAACCTGGCAATTGAGCATCATGCATAGTTCTTCTACATATTTCATCCATTTCATCTTCTCTCTTTGATCTTGACAATGTTGATCTATACACGAACATTTGGCTATTTTGTGAGCTATCTTATGATGATCTTGCTTTCATTCCCTTCCTATTTAGCCTTCATGTCTATCTTCCTCCATTCATTTTCACCTATCGCTATCATTTTTCCCTTTGGTCTTGATCTAATAGAAAGAAAGAGTAAAACACAGTGCTATGAAGCCTCTTGACATGTCTACTCCTTTGGACTACATCCTATCCTTCTTTGGCATTACGCTTTTGTGACTTATATCCTATGCTGACCTTTCATTGCTTGTCCAAATGCGCTTTACATGAAAATTTTTCCCTAGCTTGGGTATTCTTGAAGAGTTTTCCCTTGAGGATTTATTCCCTTCATTCTCTTGTCTTCCATCTCTTCCACCAGCTTGCCAATCCCTCTTGTTCTCCACCTTGATAGACATTGGGACTGCACGATATAATCTTGCTTGGGAGTTTGCAATGGAAAAAGATGCTATCAAGTATACCAAGTATCAAAATAATTATCAGAATCATTATCAGAATAAGTATCAGAACTAGTATCAAAAATAGTATCAAAACAAGTATCAGAACAAGTATCAGGACCAGTGTCAGAACCAGTGTCAGAACCAGTATCAGAATAAGTATTAGAACCAATATCAAAACAATTATCAGAATTAGTATCAGAATTAGTATCAGAACAAGTATCAGAATGAGTGTCAGATCAAGTATCAGAACTCCCACTGGGGCTACACCATTCACTTTAGTTTATGGGTCTGAAGCGGTACTACCTATTGAGGTTGAAATCCCATCACTCAAAATTAGAATGCATGGTCTAGTAACTGATGATGACTACAGAGTGTCTAGGTTACAAGAACTGGAACTACTAGATGAGCACAGACAAGTAGCGTATGATCATCTCAGAGTATATCTGAAGAGAATGTCTAGAGGCTACAACAAAAAATTCAGACAGAGAATTTCAAGTTGGTGATCTAGTCTTGAGAGAAAATCCTAAAAATCAATCCCATCGAGAACGCAAGGGAAAGTTCAAACCCAACTGGCTGGGTCCCTTTGTCATCACTGCTACTTTTGGCTCTGGTGCCTATCAACTCTCAATGACTGAAGGAGAATAGCTCCGAGAACCAATTAACGTTCTCCATCTGAAGAAATTTTACGCCTAAGACATTTAGTCTATGGTAAAATGTCCTGAAAAAATTAGAAAAATTAGAAAAAGTCCTAAAAAAATGAACATCTTGGTGAAAACCTAGCAATAGGAACCTTGATGATTCACAAAAAAAATCAAAAAAATCAAAAGTACAAAAAAAATTAAAAAATATCAAAAGTACAAAAAAATTGAAAAAAGAGAAATTAAAAAAAAAAAAAAAAGTGCCTTGGTGAAAACTTGGAAACAAGCGCCTTGGTAGCAAAAATAGAATCTCTGCCAAGATGGTGAAAACTCGGCAAACAGGTGCCACTTATTCAAAATGCTCCATCTATCAGCACAATCTTGGTCTTTCCTAGCTTTCAGTCTTGCTTTAGTTTGTACATATCTCCCGGTTTGTTTCTGCATTTTCAATTTTCAATAAGTCAGTCTGTACACCAATCAGCTCAAGCGTCTGTATCCTATCAATGTTTAACACTTGGGGGCAATCAATGTCAACTCCTATGGTCTCTAGTATATCTTAGATGTATCATATCCAGTCAGAGTCCTTTCAAGCTTCATTTGAGTCAGTCAAGTCTGTCTCGTCTCCAGAAAGGATTTTGCATCTACAACAATGCAATCAAACATCAAACATCAAACTAAAAATAATCTATGCTTTTTTACATGCTTTTATCTCCTTGTATGCTTACTGATTCGAATTGAGATTTCTGCATATTGTGTCCCTTCGAGCTCTTCAATGATGTCCTTTATAGGATTTAGAGAGTGATGACTGGGGGCATAATCTTTTCTTTGTCTTCTGCTTGTATGTGAAAATCTAAACAGCTTTGGAAATTCTAGATTGAAATGGTGTTCGACTATAAGAGCCTCTATCTCGAATTGGATGGCCATGCGTACCTCAACCATTGATACCTGAAAAATTCAAGGAAGTTTGATCTAACTATTATCTTTTTGAGTAAGTTCTTTCTCCTACTGTGAAGCACGATCTTACCTAAGGATGTGAATGATAAAGGGTCACTACGGGTAATTCACATTGGATTTAGAATGATCTCTTGGTTGTTTGATGTGTTTGTCATGCAAGGTGTATTTAGGTCATCATGACATTTATGTTTTGATGCTTCTACAAATTGCTATATCAAAATGGACATGATACTCAGGTCATCTTGGCGCTTGTACTTTGATGCTTATATCTAATCCGACATTTCAAAAATAAAATCAATATTCATATGTCCATGGTTGTTGACCAGTGGGTGTTGTATTGATTCTTGTGCATACAAATCGATATTCATATGTCTATGGTTTCATAGCTAGTGGGCATTGTATTGATTTATCCGGTTACCTAAAAGTTCAATGATGATAACAAATCGACATATGATCAGTGACTAGGTCCTAGGTCTTAGGTTGCATTTCATATTGCATGCTTCTTTGCATTTTTCATCTTTGCATGATCTCACAATGACTAAATGAACTTCAAAGCTTAAAAAATTCTTCAAGTCTAACAAGAGCTGAATCTCACACGAAGGTTCCTCCAACGAAACAACAAGTAGAATCCTTTTTCGGGATCAAAATCAAAATCTGTGATCATTCATATTATTAACTACTTGCATAATCGACCTTCAATCATCATAAAAATTCAGTATTCAACTTAACTGATTATCTTACATCAAACTATCAAAATTTCAACTTGGTCAACTATGGTCAACTCATAGTTTCACCTAGTCAAACTTGGTCTTTTGGGACCTTCTAACGATGCAAAATGCATTCATTGGACGTGTTCAACCACTTCTCAAATCAATTAACATGCTTCTAAACTATCAACGCTGACTTTTCTTGTCAAATTTCAATTTTAATCCCAAAGGGGGCATGGTATTGCACATCATTCAAAGTCTGTAATCAAATTTGAAATCATATCTTTATGGAAATCATATCTTCATCAGTGATCAAGACAAAAACCACGTCTAGTTGCTGATTCATCAAAAGTCCTCATCACTTGAGGCAAATCTATCATCACTTGGGGCATATCAGATTCGTCGATCCATATCAATCTGGTATCCTTCTAATCTTATAATCTATATCAATTTTTGCAACCATTGGATCATAGTGTTCTTTCCTTGGTTCTTCGGCAACTAAAAGATTCGGATGTGATACCTGCTAGTTCTGCTAAGACAATCGAGTCTAGAACCGGTCACTCACTTCTTAGCAATCCTAAGGTTTGGAATCAGGTGTTTTGACACTTTTTCACAATCATAGGTTCATTTGCTGTTATAGTGAACATTATCTTTGGTCATTCAGGACCTACTATCTTCATATCAAATCAATATCAATCAGCTTCTATCTCATATCAATTATCAATTTTAAACATCAGTTTCATATCTTTATCAAACACAGACTATCTTTGAACCACTGCGCTTCGCACAGTAATTCAAAGAGGGGCAAAATGTAATACCCCAAAAATGGGCTATAAGCTCATTAACCTCTTACATCTACATATCAAATGAAATCAACATCAAAGTCCTAACCTAAGGCACATCTGAACATCATCGAATCCTAATTGACTATCTTAAATTTTGCATCGGAGAATATTCCTAGCAATATTCCTAATTATCTTAATTATCTTTAATTTAATGATTATTTGGTGATAAATCACATTTATCCTAAGTTTGATTAATTGAATATGAAATTTCATATTTAATTAATTAGATTTAATATCTTGCCACTTAATTATGTAATTAAATTTAATTCTATCTATTATTAATTGTATTATTTAATTTTGACAATAAATCTAATATCATATGAATAATTGATTAAATTCTTATTTAATTAATTAAAGCAAGTTGTCATTATTTAATAATATAGTTTTTACTAAAAGTTTGATTAAATAATTGGTTAACCCATAAATCAATTATTTTATTTTTAAAAGCAGTTAAGTTGGAAATAAATCACTTTATTATTAAATTAATTCATAAATAAAACATGCACAATCATAAAAGCAAACAACTATCAATTATCAATTAAAGCTAAACTCTATTTTGAGTTAAAACTTAGCTTTTGCATGTTTTTTTGAGTTAATTATCCTTTATTTAAAAATAACTCAAAAATCAACCTGAGTTATTTAAGTGATTTATGGCTTTTTTCCCATGCACCTCCATAGCCCTGGATTTCTATAAAAATAAGGCTTAGCTCTTCATAATTCATCTCTCAAATTTGCATCCACAGGATCTCATAATTTTGCAAGCTTACTTTGCCAAAGTCATCTACGAATTGCACAACTATTTTGAAGAATTAGAATTTGGAGAATCAAAGCTTATTGCGAATCAAGGCTATTGTGAGATCAATTTGTTTTTTTACATTCATTTAGATTCTTTTTCATATCATTGTTAGATCATTTTAGCATATCAATTTCCATATTAGCATAGATTCATATCAGTTTTTATCATTCTTATTGCATAGAAAATTCAAAAATATAAATTAATTGCATTCAATTCATATCTAGATCAATTGCATTCAAATCCTTCATTTAGGTGTCATCTAGGTCACTAATCTCGATAACAATCTGAGAACATTAATCTCGCACCTACTAGAAGGCAGTAAATCACTTGGTTAGAGTATATTTCAATTTTGCACAATTTTGATTATAGCTAACCTCTAATATTTTACTGAAGTGTTGTGTCTACAGATCAGGTACAATTTTCACACACACAAAGGTAACTAAATCACAATTATGACGCTCGTGACGATGCCCAAATCAGATCTACCGAACTCAAAATATGATTGAAAGAGAAAAAGAGGGAAATAACATCTAACAATGATAAGCTAAATTTTCAGAAAAAAAAAGTAACCTAATTAATGACATACATAAAGCGAAGTTACCTTTGTGAAACTCATTTGGAAAATTTTCTAGAATGTGAAGAAGGAGAAGGATGTCGAGGAAGGGGGAACTATCACCTGTGATGGTTAAATATTGGTTTCAAACTTAAAAACAACCAACACTCAATAAACCATTAGCTCAAGAATTTAGCTATAGGAGGCCATGTCAAATGAGCCAACTAAAATCTCAAAATTAGCTTATTGCTTCCTAGTTAAAGAGATTTTAATCCTTCTTTGAATGCTCATTAGATTGGCATAAGGATTAGTGACTTGAATACTCCAAAATGGAAGATTCAAATGCTATACAAACCTAGAAATGAACTAGAATGCAAGATTAACAAAGCTAGAATGAGATATTTAAGCTATAATGGATGTAAACAACTAGTATTCTAGAATGAGAATGCAAGAGATTATGCTATGAGAAAGAAAGAAAACTAGATTTAAAAATGCAAGATTATGCTAAGAATGAAGTAAACTAAGAATGCAAGAGAATTATGATCAACTATGAACTAGGAATTCAAAATTAGCAAGATTAATCAGGTTATTATGTCTTGTAATCAAATTCACCAAGAGCTAAGATGCAAATGATCAAGATTGGAAGATGACAAGATGGAACCCTTGAGCCAAGGAAGAGCTTCCTTTTAAAGGAGTGGCTAGGATAAAGAGGCAAAGGGTGAATGAAGGAGATGCAAGGTTAGGTAGGAATGAGTGGTGAGGATTAAGAGGCAAAGGAGATGTTAGGTAGGATAAGACAAAATAGAAATCTTAAAAGCACAAATCTCTTTTAATTACTAATTAGTCAAGATTAAGTGTGTGCACACATGTGAATGTGTTCTTTTAATAAAAGTGTAGGAACTTTATATTATGCAATGTTATAGCAATTAAATAAATATGTAAGCTCTAGAAATTAGACCATAGTATAAGCTTGATACAAGATTTTTTATTTTTGGATTTAATTATACAAAGGGGATTTTAAGGTTTACTTTGCATAATTATGTCTAGTAAATATGCCTTTGAGATTTGAGATTTGATTTGAGGTAATTTGATCAGAATTGGGGGCTTATGTTCTACTAGAAAATTTTTAGGTAATTACATTTGCCCCTCTTTGAATTGATTTGTGAGTAGCATGTTGATTCAAAGAATAGATTGCAGATAAGGAACTGACTTCAAACTTGATTGAATGAAGATCGATAAGAGATGTTAGCTCTTGAATTAATTGAGCGAAGACTGATAAGCGAGACGAGAGTATCCAACCTAATATGAAGTGATGAGACTAAATATCTATCCAAAAAGATTAAGATAACTGCTTTAAAAAGGATTATGAGGAAGCTAATCACTTGATTAAGAGATAATACCAGATTGATATGAGTCTTGATGAACCTAATATGCCTTGGGAATAATGCCAGATTGATATAAGTTGTGATGAACCTGACATAGCCCAAGAGATCAAATGGATACCTATCCGAGTGAACTGATATGAAGTGATGAGAACACTCTTCCAGAAAGGATGTAGAGAATCTCAACTTGATATGATTCTTGAAGCTAGGATGCCCCGAGTGATGATGTTTAGTCCTGATTGTCTTGTTCGATAAAGATTTGGTTCAATTACTAGATTTGTAGATTGGGATATTTTATTGATGAAGAGGATTTTCTATATTGTCATGCCCCCTCAGGATTGAAATCAAATTGAGGTATAAGGGGTGAAGCCTGAGAGAGGCTATCAACATGTTTAGAGCTATTTTGAGGTCATGTTGACCAGGTTTGACTAAATTTTGACCTTGTTTGACCAAGGTTTCCCAACATGAAGTCACTTGGATTTGATAAATTTGTGTAAGATAAACCTCAGAGGTTTTGAAAAAAGAAGGCGGAAGTGAATGAGAAGTGATAACATTAGCGGTCAACTATGTTTGACTAAGAAGGGTTGACTTTGCAATTTGACTAAGAAAATGATTTTGGATTTTGATTTTTATCATGAAAATGGATTCAAGATGTCGAAATTAGCTAGGGGTGCAATTTTCATGGGATTTTGAGCACTTTGAAAATTAGGTCAAAATCTATAAAAGGGGCCTAAAGGGGTTATTTTTAAATCATTTGCTACAATTGACTTTTCAAAACTTGGAGCCTTCGAGAAGCTAAAAGATGCCTATTCTAGTCCAAAATCATTGGTTCAAACTTCAAAGATGGCATAATCAGCTCCAGGTGTATGATGCACCAATAAATAGTCGATTCCTCCTTGTGATTTGGTAGATTTTAGTTATTTTTGAAGCTTGTAGTCTTGTTTTAGGTTTTTTTGTGTGGTTTATCATATGATGAAACAAGTTCATCACATACATCTTTGGAATGTATCATATAATAAACTAGTTAATAAAATTGCATCGTATGGCTTCTTTAAAGTTTATCGTATGAGAGGTATCCGTGTATCTGATGAAGGGTGCTCCCCTTAATACCACAAACACATAACAGAAATAGAGGAACAACAACAATTTGCAAGAACAGAAGATGGGCTTCTTATTATCTCTACAAATGTGGAATTACAAATTTTAGAATTACAATATGAAAAGCCACATGGGCGTTTTCCCTTACATTATTATGTAGGACAAAGCCTCGAATCATTACCTAGATCTACCCAGAACTGCCCTAGACAACACTACGGACCTTTCTTATATAGGCAATTTCCACCGCCCGAGAAGGTTCCATAAATTTAGCCCTTAAGGCCAACTATCCTAAGAATTCTTTTCTTTTCTTTTCTTTTTACATAGGGTCAGCTCCAAATAATTACAAAATATGTTTTTAGGTACCCCAACTTCCGGAGGCCATAACTTTCTAATTGTAGCTTCATTTCTCTATTGTAACCACTTTTTGAAAATGGTAGGACCTGATCTACAGTGCCTAACTCACCCAAGCTCTTGTTAGTTGGGGGTCAATCACGATCCAGAGCCTCTAAGGCCTTCAAAATTGACCTGAAAGATTTCGTACCCAAAAACCTCAATAACTTCACCAATATAGATGATGTGGCAATTAAACTCAACTGGTAGGCTGATATGACTAAGATGAACCTCCAATTGTGAAATCAGAACATTCCAAGATCATATGACCAACTTACTAAAAATAGTAAGCTTCCATAAATAGCAGCTCTGCACAAGATAGCCCTTATTGAAAAGAAACCAAAAATATTTTTGGGTGATGCAAGATTTCTCTTATACCCAGGATGCTCTTACATCAATATTGTATGATACGAGGGACTTCATCATATTGAGAAATCATATCATACCCTTTGTTGAGTTGTATTGTATGATAAATGTGAATCAACCCCTTTCATTATATGACCAAAATTTGATGCTTTGACTCTTTTAATCAATATTTTTTTGTTCATTGTACTTTTCCAAATTTATAGAGATGCTTTAGTAGTTGATTCTTGATAGCTTGATTTCCATTTGAAATTATTTAATGTTTTTCCATGTTTCCTATTTTGCAAATTCCTCTAGTTGATCCCATATTCATATGTGCATATCCACAAGCACTATGCCTAGCCTGATTAATATCACCAACATACCTAGTGATACTAGATCAGTGTGGTCTGGGTAAGTTGCTCACATTGCTTGATATCCATGTGAACCATGAGTTATGTATAGCTCTAACAAAGAGATTTCACAGTGAGCATAATACATTTCACCTACCAACTGGAGAGCTCACGGTGAATCATGAGGATGTATATTGTATTTTGCAGTTGCCTATTGTTGGTGATTTAGTGTATTATGACCAGGATCCTACAAAGGGGATTGCATCCATGAGGAGGATCTTTGTTGACGACACAATCATCGATCATCATATCACATGGGATTACATGATTCATCAGTACTGAAAGGATTATCTATTGGCATGTACTTTAATAGGTTTGATAGGAGTGTCTTAGTACCTGATCAAGGCCAGCAGGGCTTCCAATGCGGATGGGGCTGTATTTTATATGATTACTCACCCTCATAGGTTTAGTTGTGGAGCTTTCTTGATCTGTCATATGAATAGAGAGATGCATGAGATAATTTATTAGTGTGGCAAGAGCATGGCTGCAAGTGTGATTGTTTTGCAGGTCTTGGCCTCAGAGCATATTTGTATTACACGCCCTATGACACAAATTGTTTGAGGAGTGGGTATGCCTTACATTTTTTAATATATAGGATATATTCACCAACCCAATTTGGGCAAGACCTTATTTTGGAAGCATCAGATTGATGACATGATCACAGTGACATAGTGACGATACCTTGGTTCCAAGAGGTGGATGGGCTCGACCGGTGAGTATGCATATATGTTTAGTAGCAGGCTCTTGATTGGTAGGTAAGCCTTGTTGTGATTTATGAAGCATTGTCAATACTAGATTTTAAATATCTTGTCTCTTTCTTGATATATTTGTATGCTTTCTGATTTCTAACATGTATCCTTTGATTTGCAGGAGTGCTCCCATTGTGAAGAGATTTTGCATTAGCCGCATCTGGTGACAGTTTGGGCATTGCCAGGATATGCCTACCAAGTTTTCAACCTATGCTCATTATGATGATGAGAAGGGAGATTCTGGAGCATGAATTTTGTATGCAATGTTTATACAAGAGATGAGAGGGTTTCTTGAGGCAGACTGGGATTACCTCCCTATTATTACAGATGCAAGATTTATGCCAACATATAGGCAGTATTGTATTGATCATCCATTCTCATGATTAACTGATCTAGTGGAGCGCACACCCACCTTAATGAGGATGATCCTGTCAATGAGCCACAAAGTGGAGGTGCTACTAGGAGATGGGGTGGGAGAGCATGGCTAGTTGTAGGAGGGGCGAACACTATCCATTCAGCAGCATCAGGTCAATAGAGGACTAGGAAAGAGGGAGGGTCTTTGGGGGCTGTGGGGGTAGCGATGGTAGAGGAGGAGGATATGGAGGAGGATGAGACTGAGAGACTAGTTTTGAGGAAGCTAAACAAAGACCACCTCCTTAGGAGATAGAAAAGGTAGACCAATCATGCAAGATACAGGATCTCAGGAGGAGACTATAGTGGAGGCTCCACCTATGGAGGCACTGAGGGCTGAGGGAGTAGGTGGCAGGGAGGCTCAGCTGATGGCAGAGGCCAAGACTCAAAGGGAAATGGCCAAGGCACAGTTGTAGCTAGTTGAGTGAGACAAAGATTGACAGATTCATGGGCTCCAAAGTGCACAAAATTCCTTCCAGTAGGCCACCACATACCAGGCATCTCTAGTAGCCTATTATTATGCTCTATATATTGGTGTGGTACGCACTACTAATAGGGCACCATAATATTCATAGTTTTTCACATAGTCTGAGGGAGCCACACCAACACTAATTCCCATGAGAGTAGATGCCCCTCCTCCTTGAGATCAGGTGGAGGGAGGGAGCCAGTCTTGATTCCCCCTTTCTAGTCTTATCTCGTTCTTCTTATTTTGATGTACTCCATTGGATATATTTGTATTGACGATGCACCAATTTTTTAGTTCACACACACACACACACACACACACACAGATATATATATATATATATATATATATATATATATATATATATATATATATATATATATATATATATATATATATATATATATATATATATATATATATATATATATATATATATATATATATATATATCGGGATAGGTTTGATTCATATTTGCTATCTCTTGATGCTCATGTTTTTATCTATGTATATGCTTGTGTATGCTTTAATTTCTCTTTTCTTTGATGTATGTCTCAAGCCATGATTATGATGTTGATCTATATGTCTTTACTTCATAAGCTTCCACTGAACTATATATCATAGATGTAGATAGTAATGCCTATGTTGCTTTGATATTATGCTCATTTAATTGTTATCTCTGCTCTTATATATGATTATGCATGTGATAATGAAAACTTAGCACTTTAGACCCCTTGTATGATGTTTTTGACCTTAGTTTATGAAGATACTAGTAAAATTCAATGGAAGATGATGCAACTAATTGCTTTGGTAGAGAGAAAGGAAGGACAGATCAAGGGAACCAAAAATGCACTCCTAAAAATATGCAACCCTAGAATACAAATGCAACCTACGAGACGATTCAAGTCATTGATATTATAGCCGTTCATTTTTCATCATTGGAGTGTTTGGGACATCAAAGGTTAGTACAACCTTCACTAGTGTGAGAGAGACCATGGAGATATGAATACAATCTTATTGAAAAATATGTAGGAAACACATGTAAGCATCGAGGCATAAGATCTGAGATGACCTAAACATGGTTTCTAGGTCAATATTGTAAGATAACACTCATATCAAAGCACAAGTTGCCAAGATAACCAAGAGTGTCATCTTACATGCTATGCACAAGAAATAGACAATGAGATCATTCCAACCTCACCTAAGTGTCCAAATAAAGAGGGTTGAGGTATTTGCAGTTTTCCAATCATGATGGAGGCTCTTACCATAGACACTCATTTTATTGGACAACTCAGGATAATTAAAACCGCACCACAAGTAGAAATCAAAGAAAACATTGTTATTCTCCCAGTTGTGAATCTCCAGTCAAGTAAACATCATCGAGTGAACTTAGAAGACAGTAAATGAAAATAAATTATAATAGATAGCACACCAGAAAATACTTCAGCATATCTCAGTCATTTTTAATTTTCTAGGATGTAAGTTGTGATGGGTGTTAAGGAACATTGTTGTGCTAATGTCAAAGTACAAGTGTGCAGTGGATAATGCAATATCCTATGTGTTGAGAAAAACATTGATGTCCAGATTGGTAGTGTTAAGGAACACTATAGGATCGGGGTGTTGAGAAACACCGAGTAGTGTCAATGATAAATTGCCCATCAGAAAGGACTGATAAATTGACTCAAATTAAGCTCAAAAGATCAATCAAGTGATAAAGTGCTAACAACTTTGATAGGTGTATAATTTCTCCTAGACAATAGACAAGAACTGAGGACAAGACCAAGACTAGCTCCAGCCCATGATGTCACAAGGAAATAGAGAGAAGGAATGAAATGGATGCAGAAAGGTTGATATAAGCGCAAGAGTTCATCTACACGTTAATAGATGGCACATTAATTACAAGTGGTGCATGTTTACCAAGTTTTCACCACTTGGGATTAGTTATTTTTTCTACCAAGGTGTCGATTTCCAGTTTTTCAGCAAGGCACCTTTTCCTCTTTTCTAATTTTATTTTATTTTTATTTTATTTTTTATTTACTTTTTAGATACATCAAGGTGCATGTTTTCAGGTTTTCACCAAGATGATCATTTTTTAGGACATTTTACAAGTTTAAGGATTTTCCCAGGACTTTATATGATTTTTAAGATTTTTTTTAGGATCATAGATTGTTGTATAGGAAATGTCAAATGTCTAGCTATAGAATCATTTCAAGTGCAAAGCGTTGAGAGGATCTCTAAGAACATTGCCTTGCGGAGTAGTCAGCTAATAAGCTCCAGAACTAAATGTTGATGTAGACACCTAAATTTGATTACATTATTTTATAATCTTATTTAGTTTTCTCCTGGGACATCCAATTAATTAAATATTATTATTTGATTAATTTATGTCATCCCCTAGTTAATTAATTTAATTAATTAACTATAGTCCAATTAATTATCTATATGAAAAACCTATAGTCTAATAATTAATTAATCCCTATTCTTCTATTAATTTAAATGGATACACTTATCTAATTAAATTAATTCATAAAACTCTTTTTCCTCTCACTTGGAATTTAATGAATATTTAATTCTAAACCCTTAACCAAGCCCATCCCAAACTCCTAACATGTAGTTCATACTCAACCCAACCCATTAACCCATACTAATCCTCCTTAATTAGCTAATGACCCATATTAGATAATCTAACCCTCCACTCATTCTCTCTCCTCCCATCACATCCTCTTAAACCCCCCACTTGCCTCCTAATCCAAGCCTAATCACCTCCTAAACATTTGCACAATCATACTCCATGGATTAAGAAATCGTAAGCCAACTCAAGTCAACCTTCATATCACATCCTCACATCCCCCAATTCCCTCACCTCATGTCAACCTTAAATGCTCTTACATACCTCTTACACACTCCATCCTCCTCTTACACATGTGTCCCCTCTCACATCTCCCAAAATAGTCACAGTCCCCCATTCCTTCCAACCTTTCCCATTGTGACACTTGTCACAATGAGATGCATTTGATAAAGCACAATCCATGTGCTCCCCCTCAAATTCATCTTGGCCCTTCCTTAGGTTTGCATCTTGACCGTCCATTCACCCTCCCATTTGCCTATAAATATTGCCTCCATCTCCTTCATTTTCATCTACCTTTTTATGCAAAGTTGTCATGCCCATTTGAGAGCCAAGAAATATCAAGTACATCCGTATAATGCCAAAATCACTCCAAGATCACATCCTTTGAAGATTGAGCAATAGAATTTGAGCACACATATCTCCATCATTTGGACAACATCTCTTCAACAAAGAAGGTTTGCATTGTTTTGGTTTTAGTCTAAGGTTTCTGTAATCACCTAAAAGTGGACAGAATCATTTAGGTAATTAATCAAGGCAAATCAAGGCAAAATCAAAGCAATTGAATCAAAACAATTATTTAGCCAATCAAAATTAAAATCAAGCTTCAATTCAATTTAAATCAAAATCAAGAGCATTTTAATCAAGTTAAATCAAATCAATGTGCAATTAATTCAATTAATTGTATAGTTTGGAATTAAATAAACTCAACCCATTCAAGGGGTACACTTGGCTAAATAAATGAATTCAAATCAATTGATTAAATCCTAATTTCTCTCAACACCACATGGGAGGAAAAAGCCTCAACCAATAGGATTTAAGAAAAGAACTCACATGGATCAAGCCAAATTCAATCTCAATCACTCAAATTGAAAGAGCATCTTGTCCACTCATTTTGTCTTCTTGTCCCAAGCTTTGAGGACACAATATTTAAATTGTCTTCAAAGGGTGGAAACAAAGACTCAACTCAAGCCTAATCATGATCAACTCTACCACACCCCCTACCTTTGCCAAATCCTATAAAAGTAAGGCTAAATTCACTCATAATCAAATCCACAGATCTGAGAATTGCATCTAACCTCTTGAGAATTATAGCTAGAAAGGCAATTTAGAAGTTAATTGAGCATTTCTATTTGGAATTGAATTAATTAGCTTAGCTTATCACTCATTTCTCATTCTAGGACTGTCATTAAGGGCCCGTTTGGTAGCGGGAATTAGGAAATGATGAATTTGATCAAATGCTGAAAATGGTCAAATCATGGATTTGATAATCCAGTTTTTCATTTCTGGATTATTTTTTTACCGTTTGGTTCCACTTTTTGAAACTGGAATTGGAATTTGAGTATGATTTTTTTTTTTTTTTGGAATTGTTTTAATGTTTTTAAATTTAATAATTCATTTTTATTAATGGAATTGAATTTAAAATGTAATCGTAGACCATTTTAGGTAGCCAAAGTTGGTGGCAGGCAACCAAGTTACAATCACTGCAACCAAAATTCGATAAAAAATTTAGAAAAAAAATTTGAGAAAAAATTCAAAAATCAATTTTTTTAAAAAAAAATTGAAAAAAAATTCATCAAAAAATTCAAATAACAAATTCGGCAAAAAATTTGCAAACAACAAAGTTACTAACCACCCAGACAAATAAAAAATAAATTAAATCCCCCCCACACAAATAAAAAATAAATTAAATCCCCCTCCCACACAAATAAAAAATAAATTAAATCCCCCCCGACATGAAAAATTTAAAAATTTGCTTTCCCTCCATTCAAATTCCAATTTAAAATCCCAATTCCACCTTTTTAGATGGAAGATGTTAATGCTCATTTTGAACCAAAATGAGCATTAACACATTCCTATTCCATTTTCATATTGTACTGCCAAACTAAGGATTCGACGAAATGGGCAATAACAAATGCCAATTCCAAGCAAATGTTGGAAATGGTCCACTACCAAACGGGCCCTAATGGAGGCTTATTGAGAGCTTCACCATTAACACTCTTAGTTAGAGAGTCATAGAATGCTTAATTGCTCATTTATTTGCTAAATAGATTTTCTATTTGTGGTAACTTAGTTTCTATTTGATTTATTTGACAATACTAATTCTAAATTATGAATGCATTTCTGGATTGATTGTGTGTGGTTTTTAGATCAAATACTAATTCTATGAAGGTACAATTTCTAGTACACAGTTTCTTTGGTCTAATCTTAAAGGTTTTATCTAATTTGTATTGTTGAATGTTTAGCGTAACTTCATATTCCTTAAACACTATATTTTAGGTATTACATTTTGGCACACTTGGTGGGACCCACTTCTAGGGCCATTTCTTCATCTTTCTCATCTATTTTTACTTGCAAAACTAACCAAAAACTAATGTTTCTTGTTGTTTAAGTGCTTTGCAAGGTGTTTTTGGGTGTTTTGCAGGTTGGAGGCCAAAGAAGACACATTTGCACCATCATTCCCGCCTTCAGATTTCACATAGTGAAAAAAAAAAACCCACAGTTTTGCAGGAACGTGTGTACAGTCTACAAGAACACCTGTACGGTCTGTGGGAATGCATTCCCATGAAGAAACTTCTAATCTCCTATCTTTTTCTTGCTCTTTGTCCCGGTTTACTAGTCGGTCCTATGTACCCATTTTGTGGGATCGCATTCTCGCAATGCAGGGATGTTGTTTGACCAGGAGGGAATGCCTGTTGACTTTTGTAAGCCATAAGGCAATAACTAAAAACCTTGAAATTTGTGTCATCATTCCCACAATGCGGGAGTGCCTATTGACTATGTGGGAATGTTGTTTGACCAGGAGGGACCGCGTCCATAGGTATCGCTTTATATTTGGCATTTATTGCTTTCTATTAGTTTTTTTTAATTTCTGTCAGTCCCACGGGATCACTGGTATGGTCTGCGGGAACACAATTTTTTGTTGGCAAGATTGCAGGTTTTTGCGGGAATGCAGGTTAAAAGTTTTTAATAACAGAATTAACCCACTTTCTTTTGGTGCACTAAAAAGAACATTGAATGCCTACACAACACCTCACTTTTCGATTTGGGTTTAAAACAAACAAAGGCTAAAAATTAACAATCAACACGTCTCTTTTGGTACTTAAAATCTATCAAAACTCAATCTTGAATGCTTAAGGGACAAAAAATCAATGCAATGAACATTTCTTTTGGTGCTTAAAAAATCAAACCAACTCAATCTTGAATGCCTAAGGGACAATCAAATTGTAATAAAAATACTTCGAATTAATGCTTAAAAAGAATGAAACAAAGTCTTGAATGCTACAGGGAGTAACACTTTTCTTATTTTTGCAAAGCAATTTCCTTTTTCGAGCATTGTCATTTACTTTTCAAAGAACCTTGCATGTTAAGAAAATGAGTGTTTGATGTGCTAGGATAGAAAACACTTAGTCTAAACTAGGTTCAATTTGGAATGAATACTTCTTGGCATGTTTGAAGGAGTGTTTTTCAACACTTCCTTAGAGATTTTTCATTTTTTGCATAAACCTTGGTAAAGTAAGTGACATGGAAGAAATCCACTTGTATTTGTATCCTCTCCCCTCATCTTTATGGATCTTGGGTGAAGAGAAAGATCAAGTTTGATTGACAACACTTCTAGCAAGGCTTGTCTAGAGAGAAGCGCTTCCTCTTTAGAGAATGACCTCAATCCGATAATTCCCCAATTGGTATAGAAACAAGGTGTTGATAAAACTCTTGCCTTATCCTCTCAAGCTCAGGCGAGGCATGTTGATGGTAGCCCAAGGTAGATCAATATCCCTACAATTTTTGCATGGTCAACTAGGCTCTTTAGTGAGTCACACATGTATAAACTGATTGGGAGGATGCCACAGACCTTATTAGACACCAATTAAATTAGAGGCCTACTCAATTCAACCCTGAAGGCTTTCTAATCCTTTTGCAAGAATAGTAATCTCCCTAAGAAACTCATCATATCGTGCCATCCTTGTGTGCTTGGAACTGGATAATACGGCATTGCTTGATCCATTATGTTCAGCAGTGGCCATTTTTTGATTAGCTCTTGGATGTGTACCTAAGTCAATGAGAAAGGGTTTTTTAGTCACACCAATTCCTTAAGATAGAAAGTGCTTGTGTGTGTATTCAAAGTTACAAACCCAATGAAAACATTTGTTGAACATACACAAAGTTGAAATTACAAGTTCTTTGCCAAAGAGATCATCTTCTTGTTTTCCCACAAGATTGCTTTGTCTCTTGTGGGGATTGTTTGTCACAACCTCCCAAATTCAAATATCTATTCAAAACCAAGTCTAGGCACACTTACCATAGTCACTTCCTAGCTTGAATCCTTCCAATATTCAGAGAGTGAAGATATTTTGGACCCATGACCGATTTAGTGAAACACAAGAAAGCTAAGCTACCATCGCCCCATGTATATCAAGAAAAGAAGGTTGTCGAAAGAAATCTCAAAGATCACCAACCCACTATCATTGCAGCCCAAGAAGAAGAGAAATACCAAGCCAGATTAGATAACATAGAGTATAATGCAAGGATCAAACAATTTGCCTTTCAAATCTGAGTTGACCATTGATTTGTTAGGCTGGAAAGTGAAGACTAGTAGGCTCAATCTCCTCCACTTCCAAAATCTACGAAGTTGTCTCAACATCCCCTCACCTTAAAAAATCCCATAGGTGCATTCACATCATCCTCTTAGGAAGTGTCATTTAGCATCATCTCCTATTCAAAATCCAAATCATCATCCTAAATCCACATTACATCCAAGGACTCGCCTTGATTTTCCCAAACCTTATCCTAAGAATCAAAATCTCAACCACACCCGTTTGACTAAACCATGTCTAGCATAGCTAGTACTTACTTTTGTGAACCTCATCATCTTGATCTAGAGATTGGTTCACACTAGTAAGGATCCCATTGTCCAAAGATCACAAGTCTATCCAAGGAAAAAAATCCCACATTTTGATCCCACATCAGGAAAAGGTAGCTCATCTCGACCCTTAGCACATCACTAAAAATATCTCATCACCCATAATCCTACATCTAGGATACCACCAACCTCATCTAGATCCAAAATCCTCATCCCAAGCATCCCTTTTGGTACATCTACATCCACCCCATCTTAGGACTTTTTGCATTTTCATGCCTGTTGAGACACGATCAAAGAAGTGGAAAGGAATGGATCCCAACCAAGCCACTAGTTCAACGGACCCAAACAATCCCACTGGTAGGATGGTGATGTATGATCCCCAACCGCTGATAGTTTAGAATGTGTCTTCCAAGACACGTGCAAATGGTAAGCATGATCATTGCACAAAACTATCTGGCCATCTTGGCAAACTACGCATAAGAGGGTAGTCCCATTCCCACATACCTACACCCTTTTGATCACACAAAACCTATCCATATCTCCACCAACATCGACCCCTATATCATCCAAAAAATCCATGATCTGACCATGAAATTATCCCATATAGCGTTGCCTATCCCACATCTCATGCAACTCGGCACAATGATTCCTGTAAGTACCCCTCTCTCCATCATGGGTGCACCACCCCCACCTTCTTCCTCGTAGATAGCCACTCAATCATAAGCATCTACACAAGTGCCCCCACCCACCACACAAATGATACATGCACCTATTGCAAGCCAAGCTTTTGCATCAACATTCCTTGCACAAGGAACAACCCAAGCCACCCCACTTGCATCTACCCAGTCCATTCCACAATCTCCTTCCACACAATTTCCCCCTTCCACATTTGTTACCAGCACATAGGCCCAACAAGTCACCTTCACAATAGGAATGCCATCCATGACATCCCAAAATCCTCCACTTGCATTGCAAACTCCCTCTTTCACTCCCACATTCATAGCAACATCCACATCAAAACCCTCGATAGGGATTGGTGCCTCTTGGAGCCTCAACCAAGCACAAATGCATGCCATGGGCATACCTACACAAGGGCACCTTTACCAAACAACTCATCAACAACAAAACTTCCCCCAAGCTGGGCAAAAACCACCCCCACTGCCCTTCACTTCTTTTCCCACATTCATCAACTATTTATCTATGCCACTAGTTGTTCCATTAGCTCCCCCTCCATAATCACAACAACCTAGCTTTACCCATCCTACTGGTCCCCTCACCCAATGACCTATAGTGCACACCCAAGCCTTTTGTTCTTCTTTTGGTAATGCAGGCATGCATCCTTCATATGTTGGCCAAGCCCAACACCAGTCCCAACAACAACCCTTCTACCAACCTCCTCCACAATAGTAGTACTTCCCAACACAATAGCACAACCCTCTCATCTGACAGCAGCAAGCCACTCCCTATCACATGCAACAACATGCCTCAACCCTGCATCAGCAATATGTTGCCCAACAAGCTATCCAAAATCCATTTCAAACAACCTTTCCTACCAGGAAATCCCCACACCCAACCTTGCAATATCCTCCACACATCCCACCATATTCACCCGCACCATCAGATCCATTCCCAATGGGAGTACCCACCCTAATGCCTATATATTTAGAATGGGAAGAAATAAAGAATGCCCTCAAAGAACTCAAGCCTAGCACTAAGAATAAAGCATTCAATTTTGAAGAATTTTGTCCATACCCTTTCAATAGATCAATCACAAAACTCCCCTTCCCTAAGCATTTTGAAACACCCAAATTCAACAAGTATCGAGGGAAGGGACACCCAGTCAGCCACATCAAGGAGTTCTACATGGCATGCTAAGAAGTGGCACACAATGACATATATCTCATGTGCCTTTTCCCCAAGAGTCTTGGAGGAACCGCCATCGAGTGGTTTTATAAAATACCCTATAGATCTATCTCCATGTTCATAGAACTCTCAAAGAAATTTGTGGCCCAATATGCCCATAATATCAAGAACGAGCTCTCCTTGCTAGACTTGTGCAATGCTAAGAAAAAGGGAGGTGAAACCTAGGCCGATTATCTACAATGATTGTAGGACCTCACCTTGAGGTTGTCATGTCAACTTCCAAAAAAGAACTTTACCAAGATATTCATCAATAATTTGCATCCAAAGTTATCCCATTTCATGCGCATGAACTGCATACAAAATTATCAGGACATAAAGGGAAAGGGAATAGATATCGAACAAGGTCTTTTGGCCGATGGTACCATTAAGCATTACAAGGAGAGCTCCCAAGATAGATCTAAAAATGACCACTCCCGCTACTAGAATAATAATAAAAATGTGGTCACAAACAGATCCACGAACACTAGGCATGTCCAAGTTATTGTAGCCGGTCGCAATCTCCCGCACCCAAAATACCAATAACAAGCACCTGTAGACTAGAAACAAGTGCCCACCTATCAATAACCGCCTTGTCAACCACCAGGTAACCAAACCAATGCCATATCTATCACCCAAAGACATAACAAACCTCATGTTCAGAACAATCAGAAATGCACGTTTACACCCCTTGGAGAACCCTTGGATGTTATCTTCTACCGCATGGCCAGTGCAAACCTAATTTTGTATCCGCAAACCCATTCCTTTGATGAGTCGATGCCCAAGCCAGCCTGGTACAAGGATAATGAGTATTGTGACTATCACTGTGTGAAGGGACACACCACCATGAAGTGCATGAAACTCAAGCACTACATCCAATATCTCATCGATAAAAAGGAGATCATAATTGACGCCCCTTCACAGACCTCGCCAAACACCAATCTATAGATCTACTAAAATGTGTTTCCTAAACATAATGTAGGAAAGAGTCAACCCAATGCTAACCCTCCCATGGAATAAGGTAAGGGTAAAAAAGGTGACCACGGTGATGGGAAAGATTATACCACTACCTACATCAACTATGACAAATTTGTTGGTTGCATCTCCCAATTTGAACCAACTGTGAACATAATTCATGTCAAAGGTGTCGACAGTCAATGTTTCATTACTACCCATAGAGGCCAGATATCTATTATCAGTGCTAGCACTACAACTATCCCTAGTGCACAATATAACCTCCTGGAATACCTTGGGAACACACCAGCATAAATTTCCATCCTTGACCTCGTTCGTACATCCCCCCTTCACTAGGAAGTCCTCAATAATACCCTCCAAGAAACTCATGTTCCTATAGACATCAATGCCATTCAATTCAAGAACCTCGTAGGGCACCTATCCACACCTTCAACCCTCTCCTTCTAGCCATTCGACATGCCATCCATTGAACTAGATCACAATCTCCCACTCCACATCATCGTCATGATTAATGACTTCATCATAAAAAGGGTCATGATAGATAATGGTTCGGCCCTAAATCTTTGTACATTAAAGTTCATCCAGCAAGTTGGTTTCACAGAAGCAAAAATCTCTCACAATGTAATCACCATCAAGGCTTACGACAACCTAGAGTGTACCTTTGAAGGTACCATTTTTTTTCCTATTAATATTGGTCCCATCACCCAGGACACCATATACCACATTATTGATCTTGACCTCCCTTACAACATCCTCCTTGGTCACCCGTGGATCCATTCCATCCAAGAAGTTCCCTCCACCTATCACCAGTGCATCAAATTCCCATATTAGGACACTAAAATCACCATCCACATAGATCCCCAGCCTTTCACATACTTTCATTCGATTGAAACTTCATTTCCCCACTCCACTCATTGTCCTAGAATCAACATTGGCACATCTATTGCCATTTCTTTCCAATCCCACTGCAATCCAAAAACAATCCTAGCCTCCACTCTCTCTTTTGTCAAGATCAACAACAAGGGTTGTTGAGAATACAACCTTACCAATGCCTTTGCAGTAGGGGCTCTCCCCCTAGACCTGCACACTTAGGGATGAACCTATCATCAAATCAAGGTGCCACAAGAAGGCCCCAAGATCAAGACCCTAGGCTCATCTGCCTTTATCTCCAATAGAATTTTAAATGGCCAAGAGTTGGCACTTGACATCAATCAATGGTTGTACAAAGATCCCTCACCTCTTGATACTGAGTTCCTCAAGTACTTCAAAGACAAATATTCCATACCACACAAATGGGCCACTGAATAATGGGATTATCAAGGAGGTGGTCTAGGATCCAACTCCACAAAATCAGGGCCTTGGCTTTAATATCCCTCACCTACACATATGGGGACCTGATGTCATGACTAGGGGCACCAATTCTCCCAATGTGAGCCTTTTGAATATCCAAGATGAAATTGTTGAAGTCAAAGACATCCTAGAAGAGGAATAAAAATGGTCCTATGATGATATATTTGATGATGAAAATTTCCTGGGCAATTCTATCCTTCACCAACTTGCCATCAACCTCATTGACCTCCCCCTCATTCACGCCGACCTCATAGACTAGAACCATCCAAGTGTGGTACACATTGATGAGTTTTGAAGTGAGGCCATGCTCCTAAAATTCATGGGAACCATAGATCCACAATAAGATTGGGGGAAAGACTCAGTGGAGGTTTATCAACTTGATCCCAAGGGATATTTTTGGGAAGAGGAAGTCTCCAGCCACAAAATTAAAATAAAAAAGAAAATAAAGAATCCGCATGTGAAAACCCCTCTGGGGCACATCCTGATTTAGAAATAGTAAAAATAAAGGGTGTTTCCACTAGTGAAAACCTCTCTAAGGCACTAGAGGATGGAGACTTGCATCTTCCACCCATCCAAGATTACTAACCAGAACACTCATCCATAGTCATCGAAGAAACCAAACTAGTCAACTTGGGCACATAAGAAATTCCAAGAATCACCTATATCGTAGCATCCTTAGATGAAGGTGAAGAATCGACCCTCATAGCTCTTCTTCGAGAGTCCATCATAAATTTTTCATGGTCTTATGCCCACATGTTAGGATTGGACCTAAATCTCATTGTCCATCATCTGGTAGTAGATCTGAATGCCAAGCCAATCAAGCAGAGGCTTAGAAAAATGCATCCAAAAATGGCCTTGTTAGTAAAAGTAGAGCTTGAGAAACTTCTCCAAGCTAAGATAATCAGAGCCATCGATTATTTAGACTAGATTTCTAACATGGTACCCATCACTAGACCTTTAGGAGAAATAAGAATATGCATAGACTTCAGAGATCTCAATAAGGCATGTCTAAAAGATGATTTACCACTCCCCAACATAGACATGATCGTAGATCTCACAGCCGGTCATGAGATTCTATCGCTGATGGATGGTTTCTTAGGATACAATCAGATTAGAATAATTGAGGCAAACCAACACAAGACAATGTTCACAACACCATGGGGCACATTTTTCTACAACATGATGTCATTCAGGCTCAAGAATGCAAGAGCTACCTATCAAAGAGCGATGACCGCAATCTTCCATGATATGATCCATAAGATTCTAGAAGACTATGTAGATGACATCCTAGAAAAGTATAGAACATGGTATAAACACCTTAATATCCTTGCGAGTGTGTTTGATCACCTACATTAGTATGGCTTAAGAGTGAACCCAAAGAAATGTGTCTTTGGCGTTAAATCTAGAAATCTTCTAGGATTCATCATATCCAAGTGAGGCATAGAGATAGTCCCAAAGAAGGTGAAGGCCATCATGGAAATGCCTCCTCCCAAGACACTCAAGTAGATAAGGAGCCTCAAAGGAAAGTTACAACTGGTCTGAAGATTCATTTCCCAACTAGCTAACAAGTGCCAACTGTTCACGCATCTATTGCAAAAGGACACTACCTTCAAATGGGATCCCATCTGTCAGTGTAGCTTCGAGAACCTTAAGGAATACCTGGAAAACTCACCTATTCTTGTACCACCAACACCAGGTAGGCCCCTCATTTTGTACATATCCACAACTACCATAGTGCTAGGGGCACTCCCAGCCCAGCTTGATGATAATGGAAAAGAGAGGGCTATTTACTATATCAGTCATCCTTTGGTATGCTATGAGCTGAACTAATCCCCAATAGAAAAGGCATGTTTGGCGGTGGTCTTTTCCACCCAAAAAATTCATCACTATATGCTCATCCACACGGTGAAGCTAATTCCAAAGGTTGATCCTCTAAAGTACCTCCTCTAAAGAACCACACTCACTGGATGAATGGAAAAGTGGGTAATGCTACTTAGTGAATTTGACATCCAATACGTCAATCAAAAATCCATCAAGGGATAGGTTATCACAAATCAGCTTGTTGAAGCACCCTTGGTCGATGCATACCTTCTTGTTATGGAATTCCCAGATGAGCATCCTTGTATGGTCGAAGAACAACCCCTATGTAAACTATACTTTGATGGATTGTACACATCACATGGATCAGGGGCAGGGATAATTTTTGTGACCCTGCAGGGTGACTACATCCCCAAGTCTTTCAAATTGGGATTCCAGTGTACCAATAACATCTCATAGTATGAAGCCCTCATCACAGGCCTCAAAACAGCTATACATTGCAATATCATGGAGTTACAAGTATTTGGGGACTCTCAGGTGATTATCAAACAAGTCCTTGATGAGTTTAAAATAAAGGATGACAACATATTACCCTACAAAGAGCTTGTAGATAAACTCAAAGAACACTTCATCAGCATATAGTTAACACAAGTACCAAGACTCCAAAATAAGGTAGCTAACATAATGGAAACCATCAGGTCAATATTGGAAATCCCCCGTGATGCTACACAATATGAGTTTCTAGTTGACCAACTACACATGCCCACTTACGAGAACACTGACTCTAACATGGTTGTTAGAAATAGGGAATACTGAGAGGGGGGGGTGAATCAGTATTCTACAAATTTTTAGTTTTTCCCAATTATGGATATAATAGATAATCTTAATGCATGCATAACATAGAAAGCTAAACAAATTGCATCGCAATAAAATAGAAGAACTCATAACACATTATTTGTTCTCGGGGAAACCCTGGCTAAGGGAAAACCCTAGTGGGGATGGTACCCACAAAGATCCACTAATCAAAAGCAACCTATTAAGGATGTTGACCCTTTTAGGATTCTATTACGTGCATATAGTGTCTCAGTCCTGATTAAGGGACTATAGGCCTTGTTAGAAGCCTCAACCCTATTAGGAGTTGGTAGTACAAAATGTGATTACCAGATGAGCCCACTGCCCAAACAAGTAATGTACAATATCCATTGATTACAAAAGTAGTTCAAGGTACATAACCTTATACTTCTTGCATCAATATCTCTTTGCTGCTCTTTCACTATCACTATTACATATACATCATATATATCGCATCATATCACTGCTTCTCCTTCTTAAAATTTACATTTACATTTAAACAAGTTATTAAGACTAATAAATTTTCAGTCGGCTACCATATTACAAAATAACTCTATCCAAGGGTTAACATCTAGGATTTCATCCCTTTATATTGTTAAGTCATTATTTTGATAAACAAAATAATCCCTTAACTCTAAATCAATTCTATCTTCATATTTTGTCATGTTGGCTTAACACTGTCTTTAGTAAAATTGTCATAACTTCTTCTGTACATGTCATACTATCTTGCACTCTAAGGTGAGTCTTCAATAGTCACCATAGAGTCTATGTTCAAGTGCACAAGCACTGAAATTACTCCAATCAACATTGCAAACCAAAACTATCTTCAGGTTCATTGGTAAAAACACAATGTCTCATACTAAGACAATTTTGCATTGCACTCTGACATACTAGCTCTCTGACCTATGCAATCTTCATGTAGATCATATGTTTCCATAATGACAACATCTATGTAACCAACTCATCCAAATTTCCAACAATCTCCCCCTTTGTCATTGGTGGAAACATATGAGAAAATTGGCTAAGTCTTACAACTTCAAAATCTCAAAATTATGGCCATAATAAAAAACATATATATAATGTCCTTATGACTTTATTAATCCTTTCTATGTACTATACTCCCCCTAAGAGTATGTATCCTTAACAAATTTTTTCTATATATCTCTCCCCCTTTGACAACAATGACAAAAAAAAGGTAAGGAGGGTAACAAAACTATGTTCACAAAAGGTTATACCTTAATTCAATATTGCAAAGCCGGTAGGCTTGCAACACAATCTGCAAAATTGATCTTCATAGCCTCTAACTCTTTCTCCCATGATTTCTTCATTGAATCTTCCACACTGAGTAGTGCGCACAATCCATAAGTTGCTATCTCACATGCTTGGAGATTCTCAAAGCTAAACTTTTGAAAAGATGTCTTAGCTAAAAGACATTCTTCCAATTGCCCTTCAATAGTGCTCAAGTTTATAGAAATGTGCTCTCTTAAAAGAGTGAATCTCTTCATTTTCCTATCCTTGTCATCTTGCAAAATTTTGATCTCATCATATATCTAACGAATTTTCTTCTCAACATCAGATATCTTCAACTTGGGGCTCGAAAGAAGGTTCAATTCATTCTGAATTTATGCTTCCTTCATCTTCATCTTATGATCTTCTTCTGCTACCAAGGTCTCTGATTTTGTACCCTGAGTGTACAAGGATTTACCTCTTTCTAAATTCTTCCTCAAGTCCTTTATACATATATCAATGTTATTGATATCATTCTTGATATTCTGACTAATTTTTAAGAGTGTTTTGGCCTCATAAGCTACATGAGCTTTCATCTTTTCCATATTAGATAGATTTGTAAACTCATCATCAAAAGTATTCATTACTTCCTTTTCTCTTTCCAGAGGGTCATCTTTTGCAATCTATGTAGTAATAATGCCTTGTAATTTCTCAGTAAGCTCCTTCAAGCATCCTTCAAGACTCTTTACTTTCTTATTCTTACCGATGATCTTGTTCAAAGATGTGATCAATTCCATCTTATCATCATCATCTACTTCCTTTCCCAAATTCTCAATCATAGAACCAATCTGATTTTTCTTGCCAGTCTCAGGTGTAAGACTGATTTCTTCTTGAGTGGGAATAGCTACTTGTTTTTCTGTCACTTTAGGTTCTACAATTGTGGTCTCTGATTTCTCTTCTCCTTTGGTAGTCTGCTACTCTTTAAAAGCAAAATTGTCAACAATGTTTTCAAGATTCTTGAATAAGTTATCATCACTATCCAAGGTGATCTTAGTTCCTTCTACATTCATGACTTTGTCCTCAATGTTTATGGCTAGTGGAGAGGGAATGTCCTCTTGTTCTACTTCTTCTGCTACTTGATCTTTAGATTTTTCTGCAACTGATGATTCTCCAGCATTCTCTAACATTACCTTAATGATTTCTTGCTTTGTTTTTGAATTAACTTCTTCATATCTACCTCCCATAATCTAAATAGTTCTCTTCTTGGTTCTCAAATGGGTGCTTAGAGCTTTCATAATCTAATTGAAGTGTACTTCATCTCTCACAACACAAAGTTTTCTTACAATATTTTCTCTAATAGATGTGTCCTCTTCTGATGCTCTCTTCTTCCTATTTACAAGTTTCTTATATAAGTCATCAGGTATCTTACCCCAAATTATGTCAAACTTCTTATCAGATAGAATCATATGCTTTACCACTGCATTTTCTAGATTTAATCTTTCTGCATAATCATAGAGTTTATAATACTTGCTCATCTTTGTAAAGTCTCCATCTTGAATGATCTATTCATTAACCTTCTCAACTCTAGGTTTCCAAGTTTTCTTCTTAACAGGAGTACTTTCATCATCTTTGATTTCTACAATTTTTCTTGGAATTGGTGCACCAATGTCTTCTACCTCTTACCCGGTCCATTAGCACTCTCTTTTACTCTTTTACTAGGTGTGGAGGAGGTGGATCTAGTGGATATCCTCACTTCTTGATCCTTCTTTGTTACTTCTACTTTCACCTTAACTTGTGTTTCTCCTTGTTGTACTGCAATTGATGATAAAGGTGGAATAGACAAAACTTCTTTTTGTCCAATATCTCTAATTGCTACTACTATTTTCTTGGCTACCAAGAACTCATGCTTAGTCATCCCTTTATCTTTTATAATTTTCTTGATAGTACTCTGAACTCTTTTCTTTGACTGTTTCTCTTCAAGTAAGGTCTTTGTAGAGTTGAAGTTCTCCTCAAAGGTTCCAAACCTATTACTGTGAGTGTCCAACTTATACTTAAGTAATCTGCTCACATACTCTTCTGTCTCAATCTTAGATATCTCATAGCCAAGAGGGTCTATGAACTATGTTCTAGGTTCTACTGCTTCAATGTAAGTAAAGTTAGTATCAACCATGAAACATATCTCATTTTTATACTTCTCCACAAGAGACTTTGGGATCCTTGATCTGCTTGTCACCAAATTTTGAAATGTCTTGATTACCAACACTGCACTTTCATTCACTTTATCAATAACATGCCTCCTATACACATTTTTAATCCTTTTCATTGTAGTTTTTCCATCATTCTAGTCATTTCCAATGGTGTAAGGAAATCTTCTCAATAAATGAAAAAACATATAAGTGATTAAGGATGAGAATCTAAACTATGTATACTTAGTCTTCTTAATCTTTTCCAAATTCTCAAATAGTTGAATTCTCAAAATCTCACACATATCAACTTGTACTTTATCAACACACATCAGATAAGTTACATGTATCATTCCAACTGCCATGTCATCCTCTCTTGAGTTTGCACAAAACTTAGTGGTTAGGATCTTGCACAAGTATCTGATATCATCTTGTTTAATCTTACTAATCATAATTCTTCTACCATTATAGGATGAATTTGTGTTGTCTTTGACTATTTTCCTCATGTTATTCTCATTTAAAGGAATGGCTCCAATTTTAGATAGTCCAGTAACTTCATGAATCAAATCAGTTGTGATATCTATCACTCTATATTCTAACCAAAACTTCCCATTATGAATTCTGCTTAGGATTATCTTAGTACATTCTTCATTATCAAATTCATACCGTAATGCATACTTAATGATCTCATTATCTTTCAAATGTTCAAATCCTTCTCTCAATGACATGTCCTAATTGTAGATCTTCTGATATTCCTTGGTGAAATCACTATCACTGATAGTCTCTAGTTTTCATCCAAGATAACTTATAACATTCTCTAGATGTAAAACTTCATCTAGTACAGATGATAAAGCTAACCTAGGATCATCTTCCAAGGGTTCTACTGGTTCCCTTTTCATCTTAGGTCTATTTTTATGTCTAACATTGTGAATCAAAGAAACATCCATGATTTCCTCTAATTCCTTAACTGATTTAAATATTTGCCAAGTAAAATACCTCAATTTCATGATTTAGGGCTTGCGTAGATTCAACACAAAATTCTTCACCAAATCCTTGCAAAACACTTCCAATCACTACTCTTTGATCTCCTTAACACTTGTATTTTCTTTGATGATCAAATAAAATCAATCGTGACCTTTTATTAATTCAATCTCACTTAGATCTGACATCGCATTCAATTCTTTTGCTGCTTCTTTCTGAAAAGCTGATTCTGTTAACCTACAAAACTTAAAACTTCTTGCAATCTTGCAAAACATAATATTTTTCTTTGCGCTCTTAACCATAGCATTAGAACATCATATAATACCTTGCATTAACTATGCAAGAATCAATTCATCATATATCTACTTCTACACTAATCTAAGTTCCTATTCTACTGCAATTTTCATAAATTAAGTACTTTGAGATGGGTCAGGTAAAGATTCATTCTTATCTTTTAATACTTCACCTTCCTGATTACCTTCAATGTTGAATATGTCTCCTTGATTTGTGCTTTTGATAAACTTCACTTTATCTAAATTAGTACAGCATCCTTTCTAAATGTTACTTGCATCTTCATTTCTTCTTGCATGATTTCTAGGGTTAGGGTTAGGATGAAAAACTCTATTGTTCATTCTGCAAAACCTTGTTGTATGTCCAATCTTGTTGCATATCTAACAAACAATTACATTGTTTCCATATCTTGGTCCAGGCTGATTGATCTATGATCTATAATTTCTAGCAATGTGTCCAACCTTGTTCTTCTATAACATACTACTCCATTTCTTCTGTTCATATCTTCAGTAAGTTTCTTATCTACATTGTTAGTATTCCTAAACATTCTACTACTATTATTATTCTCAACAAATTTAGATTTTCTACATTCAATAGTTCTATGTCCAAAACCATGACAATTATAACAATAACCATTAAGAGGTTTAAATTGCTTACCTATGCAATCTCTCTTCATATGACCATCAATATTCCTATTGCTTAGGTGGTTCTTCTTCCTTAGGTGTATCTTCAGATTTTTTAGTCTCATCAAACTTCTTCTCATCTATACTTTCAAATATTTTCAAATCTGGTTCCTTGCTTTCTTCATTTGTTTTGGATGTGTTGAATCCAAGACCAGTTTTATCATAGAATGGTTTCTGATAAGATATTTGTTCATCAATCTTCTCACTAGTGAATATAGCCTTTCAAGTTGTTTGGATTGAGTCAGCTCACCTTTCACAATTGTATTGTATTTCTCAAGTTCAGCATACTGCAAATTGACTTTCTCAAGTTCAGATGTTACTTTACCAAGTTTAGATTTTAGTTCTTCATTTTCAATCTTTAGACTTTCATTCTCAAATTTTAGATTTGCTTCATTCTTTCCATTTCCATCTTTCAGACTTAGCTTCAAATTCGCTATCTTTAGTTCATGCTTAAGGATCTCATTTTCTTTTTCTAAATTGTCATTACAATCTTCAATAAGAACTTCGAATTCCTTTTCATATTTCAGATCTTCCAACTTGTTTTTTAGTTTCTCAATGAGGTTCTTTTCATCATCATATTTTCTTTTCAGAGTGTCTCTTTCATTAGTAAGCATATCAATATGTTCAAGAGCTTCTTCAAGATTCTTTTTTAGTTGATCCATATCCATAGAGATCTTACTCAAGCTGCTAGGCTTTCCTTGAATGATTCTTTTCTGAGTAACTAAGCTCTGATACCAATTGTTAGAAATAGGGAATACTAAGAGGGGGGGGTGAATCGGTATTCTACAAACTTTTACTTTTGAACAATTATGGATATAATAGATAATCTATTACATGCATATAGTGTCTCAGTCTTGATTAAGGGACTATAGGCCTTGTTAGAAGCCTCAACCCTGTTAGGAGTTGGGAGTACAAAATGTGATTACCAGATGAGCCCATTGCCCAAACAATTAATGTACAATATTCATTGATTACAAAAGTAGGTCAAGGTACATAACCTTATACTTCTTGCATCAATATCTCTTCACTACTCTTTCACTATCGCTATTACATATACATCATATATCTCACATCATATCATTGCTTCTCCTTCTTACAATTTACAATTACATTTATACAAGTTATTAAGGCTAATAACTTTTCAGCCGGCTACCATATTAAAAAATAACTTACCCAAGGGTTAACATCTAGGATGCTATCCCTTTATATTGTTAAGTCATTATTTTGATAAACAAAATAATCCCTTAACTCTTTATCAATTCTGTCTTCATATTTTGTCCCATTGGCTTAACACTATCTTTAGTAAAACTATCATAACTTCTTCCGTACATGTTGTACTATCTTGTGCTTTGAGATGAGTCTTCAATAGTCACCATAGATTCTATGTTCAAGTGTGCGAGCATTGAACTTACTCCAATCAACATCACAAGCCAAAACCATCTTCAAGTCCACTGGTAAAAATACACTGTCTCATACTTAGACAATTTTGTATTGCACTTTGACATACTAGCTCTCTGACCCGTGTGATCTTCATGTAGATCATATGTTTCCATAATGACAACATCTATGTAACCAACTCATCCAAATTTCCAATAATGGTATGTATTTTGGTTGGTCCCCAATCCCTATGGTACCATGATATTCATGCTTACCTAAAAAATAGTATCATATCTCCTCACCTCACCAACACCTAATGCCAAAACCTCATTAAAGGAAGAATCCCACTAAAATCTTGTAGCCAACACCCTATATCATCGTGGGTATCATAATGTCCTCTCCCAATGTTTAGACTTGAATGAGGCCACCTTGGCTTTACAAGATGTTCACACTAGTATTTGTGTTGGTGCTCACATGAGTGACATCATCCTTTCCAAGAAGCTACTTAGAGTTGGGTATTACTGAATGATGGAGCACGATACTTGCGATTTTGTAAAGAAGTGCCTATAGTGCCAACAACATGCTAATTTGATACATGCACTAGCACAAGATCTACAACCCATTATACCTCCATGGCCCTTCTTGTGTTGGGGTTTTGACCTTGTTGGCATGATCACCCCTCATTCTTCTAACGGACACAATTATATCATCACAACCACTAAATACTTTACAAAGTAGGTGGAAGCAATTCCGCTTAGCTTAACTACTGGTGTCTAGATTTCCAAACTTATCCTCTACCACATCATTTGTCATTTTGATATCCCCTACACCATCTTCAAAAACCATGGCACTCCATTCAAAAACCAACATGTCAAAGGACTCTATGACCAGCTCCACATCCACCAATGCTTTTCCATCCCATATTTCCCACAAGGAAATGGTCAAGATGAGGCAACTAATAAAACCATCCTAAAAATCCTACAGGAAGTTGTCAATGATTCTGGTCATGATTGGCACCTACAAATCAATCTTTCCCTCTAGGCCTATCACACCTCATTTCATACCCCCACGAGCACCACCCCATACTCCCATGTATATGGTATTGAATCCGTTCTTCCAATCGAGATCAAAATCCCTTTACTACGCATGTCCATGAAGAATTACATCACAGATGAAGACTACTGCATGGCACGCTTGACCCAGTTGGACCTATTAGATGAAAGGAGGAAACAAGCCTATGACCACCTCATCATGTACCAAAACTTCCTCTAAACGAGCTTCAATAAAAAGGTGCACCCCCAACAGTTCCAAGTGGGAGACCTAGTCCTAAAATAAAACCAAAAAGTATAGGCCAACTTGGTTGGGTCCCTATGTAGTGACAACTTGCTTTGGCTCAGGAGCTTATTAGTTATCTATGCCTAAAGGGGATCCCCTTAATGACCCCATTAACATCATACATCTGAAGTGGTTTAGTGCTTGAACCATTTATATGATCTTGAAAAAAATCAACAAAAATACCAAAAAAAAATGAAAAAATGAAAAAAAGTAAAGAGAAAATAATCATCCAATGGTGAAAACATGGAAATCAGGCACCTTGGGTAAGTATGTTGGTTAAAATATAGAAACATGTGCCACACATAGTGGACCGTATCATTATCTATCAAACTCTCATTCCTTCATCAGCATCGCTCATCATTTCTCGCCATACCCTCGCTCTTCCATCTCACCCACCCTTGTTCCCAAGGTGTTATTCCTTTCATACCAGTAGATGAGAAATACTATCCCACATCCTAAGCTTCCTATATATATCAAGGCATGACCTACTTCCATAGTACTAAGCTTTGTATATAATTGTCACTTGTTGACCTATCCCAATCACCTGAGCTTCTGTAAATATCCATTGTATATAGTGTCTCCAATTTGTACATATCATTTTGTTTTCCCCAGTAGTACCTTTAGATCACAAAACACATGGCATATCATGGCCCCAATATTGGCAATGTCTCCTTAGCAAGCATCCCATATCACTGTGATTCTTCAAAGGTTCTCCGTTTGCCCATCAACAATTCCACTTGCAGTCAAAACCCACCAACCAAGTCCTTGTAGGATGCATCCTTCCTCCATGTCAGACCTAATCACAACATCCTCAATTGGTCGATCTCTTTTGGCAAAGGATTTCTTTTGGTCTTATCACACTAATTTCGTAATGTTTTCTAGGATTTTTTAGTTGGTTTTGAGGTGCCAGTTGACTATTCTCCTCAAAGTCACCATGATCCTTTATATCATGGTGCGTTGCAATGAGAGGCATTTTTCTAGGGCAAGGTCTTCTACACTATTTTTGTTTCTTCCTATGAGTTAGTCAGACATAACCCTTGCACGGTTCATAGGTGATCTTGTGGATTACTTGGTGCACTTGGGAAATGTTGTTTGTTTGTGGGTTCCCTCACATTGTTTCCACCATGCTTCCTTATGGGTGCATGCGTGATGCAGGGGAAACCCTTGCGTGTCTTTTTAACATTAGTCCTATGCAATGCTAGCGACATGGCCTCAAGTTCCTAGTAACTTTGGCTAGTCCCTTCTATTGCTATATAAAACTAAGTGCTCAAACTACATGGTGCTATTCCATTTCAAAATACCCCATGCTCAAGCTTCACTCAATATCCCCCCCCCTATCACACTTCCTAGCTAAAATCCCACATCCTTATCCAATCTCAAAAATCATCCTGCAAGATCCCCAAAAACACCATCCCTACATCCTTCTTTTCACCTGTCCTTTCCCTCATAAACACCTTGTCATGATGCAAAACTATACAAATCATTCACCCTTAGCCCACATTCCTAACCCATGGATTTTGATTGTGAAAAAAAACCCACCCTTTTTCACCATCCCATCTTCACCCCTCAGTCAAGGTTCAGTCAGGCAGTGATATGTTGTGGCATCCATCCTTATCTCCCACCTCATATCTCCCATCTACATTCGTATCCCCCCCCATTTTCCCACGTGCGTTTCATTTCATGGCACTATCCTAGGTCACATTACCTCCTTTTGACTTCTATCTCCTCACCCCTTGTTACATTCATTGCTTCACTATAGGTTCATTTTATCTTTTCTTAGGTTCATTTCATTATTTATTTCCACTTAGATTCATTTTCTTACATTGTTAATTCATTTAGGTTCATTCTTAACCTTGCATTGTTAATCTATTTTGGTTCATCCATTTATGTTCATCTTACATTGTTAATCCATTTTAGCTTCATCTTGCATCATTAGATTCATTCTCATCTAGGTTCATTTTTAACTTTTGCATTGTTAAGTGTCATCTGGCATTGCACCCATGGTTTGTCATTCAATCCATTATCAATCATTATCACATAGGTTCCTTTTAAATCTTGCATTGTTAAAAGATTCATTGTAGGTTCATTCATTCTCCTTCATTTAGTTTATCATTGTCATCAAAGCATTCATTTTTAGGTTCATTTCATTATCTTCCTTTTTAGTTCATTTTAGGTTCACTTATTATCTTCATTAAGTCATTTTAGGTCATCATTATCATTTAGGTTCATTGTTATCTTGCATTGTTAAGTCATTTTTTATCTTGCATTGTTAATACATTTAAATATTCACACATTACATTTGATCATCATATACATACATCATACATATAAAGCATCACATCACATCCTGCATCCACAAACTGTTAGTATATGCATCTCATATAAACACATCACATGGCATATCACATAAAACACCTCGCATCCTGCATCACACACATGTTAGTCTCACAACATATGGAAAATCACATCACATCTTGCATATCCACGTCAATACATCATATGCATCCATACATTTACATTTCACATCCCACCTAGATTATCATCATCATCATCATCATATATATATATATATATATATATATATATATATATATATATATATATATATATATATATATATATATATATATATATATATATATATATATATATATATATATATATATATATATATATATATATATATATATATATATATATATATATATATATCATTGCAAAGAATCAGTACATGTCCCAGCCCAAAGAATGAAAAAGTGTTTGTCTCAGTCCATGTCCATCAAAGTACAAATATAAATCTACATAGGGACTATGCCCCCCATCAAATAATAACCATGATACACAAAATAATTAGGACCATAGCATATCACTACCCATCTTCCCCTCCTAAGGGAGGTTGCATTTCAAAATCCTCACCTAGAGGGTCCCCCTGTGATGGATCCTAGAAAACTACCCAACCACTTGCCAAGCCCTGTGTACCTATACAGCTCCCTGACCCATTTCAGAGTCTACCTCCATCCCTGCCCCTAAGATCTTAGCCTCTACCATCTTTACCAAGCCATCAGCTGATTGATGTTAACTTTGTGTGTACCCTGACCGATGACTCCCTTGACCTAACCTATGAGATGTGTCAATCATGGGTGTGTTGCCCCTATCCTCTAGCTACTCCTAGGTCTTGTACCTAAACTCCTTGTGGTCCCTGACCCTATGGCCACTGAGAAGCTAGGATGCCTATAATATTGGCATCACTCTATGAGTACTGCTACATGATACATCCCCCTATACCACCTGACCTACTTTCTCATCCTGATGAGCTCTCACTAGAGGTGGGATACCTCTCCTGATTGACCTTGTGAGCCTCGCGCAGTGGAATACACTGTGCACTACTAGACATCCTTATCCCTCTCTCCCTAGAAACAATCTCACTCAGACCACAGACTGTCTCTCTCTCCTCTTAGTTGGTCTCACTCCGTCAGTAGCACATCCCTCTCCCTCTGAAGTTCATCCCTCTCATCGATCATCATCAAGATCTCCTGTATAGACTACACTAATCATGCTATCAGGCTATCCCCTCTCAAGCTATCCCTCTCCCCCTATACATCCCAGAGAATCTGACTCACTTGATCATATGTAGCCTATATTGAGGACAAGCATCCTACTACATCATACCCCCTCTACTGGATGACCCTACTCCTACTGCTATTGGTGGCCCTACTGGTGGTGATGGCTCTGCTAGTGGTGGTGGCCCTACCAATGGTGGTAATCTGGTTGGTGATGGTGAACCTGTAGATATCTATGTCCCATCCCTTCCCCCATCCACATCCATCCCCCTCCCCCATCCCCATCTCTATCTTTATCTCCACCTCCCACTCTCCCTCTCCCCCTACCTCCTCTCCTCCCCTGGCCTCTGTACACAGGCACTGCTCTCTCACCATCTAGCAACCTTGATCTCCCTACCAATCTAGGTGGCCAAAACCATCCATCATACATAGGTGTGATACCTGGATCTGCTGCCCCACCAACCCATTCCCACTGGAATAGTTGCATGGCCTAATACTCGGCCAGCAACCCCATCTTGTCTTGAGCTGGTCTAAACTTTGACACCCTCTCTCAAGTGGCGCATTGATACCACTGCTCTGGCCCTAACACATCCTACCTAAACCTAAATGGTCAAGAGGCCCTATCTTTCCTATACTACTCTATAATATACTCCCATCACCCTACCAAAAAAGTTGACAATGCAGTATATGGCAGCTCCCATGCATCCTTTTCCCAATGTGCATTCCCTAGGTATGGTCTCCATGTAATCCCACCCTAGATCTCATCCAACATCTCCCACTAAAAATCTATCTCTACCACCCTGGTATGTCACTAGGCCCCCCTAGCTATACACCATCAGCTCCTCCACCTATCTATCCACTCGGCCTAAGGGTCGCAACACTACTATGTTCTCCCAAGCCCACACCTATAGGAGTGAAGAAAACCTAAAGTTCCTCCCCATGGTACCTTCTCCATGATACACTATCTAGTGTAGGTCACAATACTTCTCAGCAAGCATCAGTGTCCTCCAAGCTATTGGGACCCCACATCCACTATCCGCACAATCCCTAGGATCAATGACAATGTCACACTCATCCCACTAGTGTTTGGGGAAATGTACCTCAACACTAGTTTGCACATGTAGAAATAAACCTATCTCCCCATCGATACCGCTATTGCATGATGCATCAAGCGTAACTACCCATGGCATAGTTATGGTAACACACCTAGCCCTAGAAATGGGGCCACCACTTGTAGCTACGTATACAACCCTGCTAGCACTAGTATACCTCACACCGATAATTGAAAGATGTGATACACATCCTCCAAGGTCACGGTCATCTCCCTAGTCAGTAGATGAAACATCCATGTCTCTAAATGCCACCGCTGATAGAGCATTGTCACCAATACCATGAATGTATGCCTCCATAGCATCCGCACTAGGTAACCCAAACCAAGTGCATCAACCCAAGCCCACTCTATAGGAGTGAACTGATCTCCAATCGCCAAAACTATGGCCCATTGCTCCTGACTTGTTAAATGATCCACATACCACTACATCCAAGTTAAGCCAAAATGTTAGACTTTCCTCTATACCCAAACCTTTTTTTCTTCCCTCAATCCTACCACCCCCTTTTTCCCTGCATTCCTGCAAACCTAGTTCTCCCTGCATTCCCACAAAGAATTTTATCCCTGTGTTCTCACCATCATGTGATCACATTCCTATTTGGGCATGGGAATGCATTCCCATGCCACCCATCTACCCCCTCCCCCCAGGAACACCTTTTTTTGACTTCCCGGTATGTTTCACTCTGGGAACGCGATCTCACAAGATATCTTTGTGAAACCACAGTCCTGCAGAAGCTCCCACGCCACCCTGGACTTTCATGATCCTGCAAAAAGTCCTTTAACCCTTCCCTTTCCCCACCCTGAACCATGTTTTGTAGGAACATGTTCCCACATACCTGGGCACATTCCCACTGATCTTGCGCTCGTGAGATCATTTGTTTTCCCCACCCCACGTGCAAAAAATGCATTAAAAACATAACAAAAAGTTGTGTTTTTTGAGCCTACCTCTTGGTTGGGCCCTCCATTATGCCGCACACATTGCACAATGTCAGAATGGTGAGTTGGTCGCCCTCTATGTGTCATATCATCCTTGCTTATTAGAGCTCAAAAATCTTAAATTCTAAGCTCTTCGTGTGCAAATGACCTATTTTTGACCCCTCTGACCCTTATTAAGCCCCTTCTAAACCCTCATTTTCCCTCTTGAATTCCTTTTCACCCCCCATTATCTCCCCTCACACTAAATCTTGTCCCTCATTACCTTTTTCACATCTCTTTTCCTCATTCATCCCCCTTCTTAGCCTATCACACACCTTCTTCCCCTTTTCCTTTCGAGACACCACCCAAGCCCCTTTTTCTTTCCTTGCCACCCTCTCGAGGGGGCATCACCTAGTCTAACATCCTAGCCCATAATTGGGGCAATTTTGCTACCAATTCCATTCATCGCGTTGTGTATTATTGCTAAAAACATCTTCGAAATAGTGGTATTTTAACACTATGTCAAAGAGGGGCAAAATATAGACACCTAAATTTGATTACATTATTTAGTAATCTTATTTAGTTTTCTCCTAGTACATCCAATTAATTAAATATTATTATTTGATTTTTATGTCATCCCCTAGTTAATTAATTTAGTTAATTAACTATAGTCCAATTAATTATCTATATGACAAACCTATAGTCTGATAATTAATTCATCCCTATTCTTCTATTAATTTAAATGGATACATGTATCTAATTAAATTAATTCATAAAACTATTTTTCCTCTCACTTGGAATTAAATGAATATTTAATTCTAAACCCTTAACCAAACCCATCCCAAACTCCTAACATGTAGCTCATAATTGTACACACTAAAAAGGTGCACTTCTATGAACCATTACATGCAAGGTTTCTCAAGAATGAGGCCTCACAAAGTGGCTCATAGCTCTCTATGTATGGAGTTGCAAGATTAAAAATTACTCTCAGCTAGAGCTATGAACTCATGACCTTGCTAGTCAACCACATAATGAGAGATTCAAGTGAAGACAAGGGCAACAATGCCAATATCTCCAAGAACCAAATATGCAATGCAATGCAAATCTAAGTGGGAATGCAATCTAAGCTATGCAAGGAAAGTACAATGAAACTAATCTATGAAAGGAAATAGCAATGGATTACAATGCCTCCTATTTAGACTATGTGAGATTAATCTATTGCATAAAAAAAAATCTACACTAAGAATGCCATTATCATGCAACTAAGAAAGAAAATATGCAACTAAATGATGAGAGCAACAAGTCTTCAATATCCTCAAAAGCTCCAAATGCACCTAAAACCTGCAGCATAACATTAGCATAAAAACATGGTATGCAAATGAAGGAGAGAGCTCTTCTTTTATAAGAAATGAGGTGAAATGGACCATTGAGATTAAGAGGCAAAAAGTCTTAATCAGCGGTGGAGCTTGAAAGAGGAGCAATCCATGTGCACAAATATCCTCCAATGAGAGTGAAGTGTTGACTTTTGAGCCTCATGTGAGACAAAAAGTGTTTTTTTCCTTTTTGTAAAATAGGAATAATGCTTTATTTGTGCAACTTAGGATAAGAGGGAAAGGTGGGCTTTTTATTTAATCAAAAGGGGAGGAAATATTCTTTTTAATCAAATAAAGACTTAGGATAAATGGTTAGCCCGAGGATAAAAATCCAATATATGATCGAATTTAAGATTTGATCAAGAGATTGATATTGTTGAAAATATTGATTATTGATAAAAATGATTCAGGATTGATAAATTGAATAAATGGGGCCCAAAGTCTAGGCGACCATTTTTGGGTACATACATTTGCCCCTCTTTGACTAATGTGTGATTGATCTGGGAACACATGCAGTCAAAGAATGAAGTTGAAATGTGAGATTGATCTGGGATCACAAAACAACTCGGATGTGAGGTCAATTCAGGATCACACCTGGACAAACATAGACAACAGCCTTTGAACATGAGGTCAATTCGGGATCATATTTAAAATAAGAGATAAGAATCTCAAATTTGAGCGAAAGCTCACAAAAGATGTTTGAATCAGGAAAATCAAGGAAATCAGGGATGAGAATCCCATAGGTACTGCCCCCTCAGAATTGAAATCGAAATCAGGTAGAGAGGAGAACAGCGAATTGATAAGGATTTGATCAAATCAGAATGAAATCACAATCGAAGGTAAGGGTCAATAGGTTAACCATTAGGCAATGAAACATGCCCTAGCCTGACTGAAAAGATGCAGTCAAATGTGAGAAAGGAGGGAATGGAATGAATATGAATGAAAGACTAGAAGTTTGGAAGACATGGAAATGAAGAAATGACAATGCCCCAACAAAGATCGAAGGATTAGGCCTCAAAAGATCAGTCAACTGCGCAGAAGAAGGGAAGATTTTAAAATGCAATTTTGATTATGAAGATGACCTCAGATTTTGATTTCAAGTCTGAAAATTGATCCAGGACGTCGAAATTAGCTAGGGGTGCAATTTTCACGCTATTTCGAGGTGTTTTGACAATGAGGTCAAAAAGTCAGAAGGTTATAAAAGGGGTCAAAATGTCATTTTCAAGATCATTTGTCTTTTAGCGATTTGAGAATTTTCAAAGCTTTAGAGAGAGAAAATGGCCCAGCAAGCAGGAGTTCCCATCCACAGGCATCGATTTGAGTGCGCCCAGTTGCACAATCGACCACCACACTATCCTGCCCCGGTATGTTTTTGAAAAACTTAAGCTTTTTGAGGCATTTTTCACATTTAATAGCTTTTTTAGCACATTTTTCAAATTTTAAAATTTCAAAAAAAAATTTGTTGGGCGAAATATCATGCGATACTTTAGAAGTATCGCGCCCTTTGGGGAGAAGTGTCGCGTGATACTTCGCGGGTCCCCAAAGTATGACGTGACCTAAGACACCAGTATCGCACGATACTGGGCAAAAGATCGCATGATAGCGGGTGAAGTATCACACGGCATAAGGTATATCACCCCGCTATAGGGAGAAGTATCGCGCGACACTTCTCCAAAAAAGAATATCACCCAGTTTAAAAATTTAATATTTAACACATTTTTGAGCAAAAATGACACGGGTCTAGACAATGTTATGTTTTAGAGATGTTTTATACTGAGTTTTTAGACATCCATCATGATATGTGCTAACAAATGGCTTGGTTTTTGGCTTGTAGGAGGTCTTTCTGGCACTGATCATCAGAGTGCCGAAGGTGACTAGATTGCGGTGTGTCTGAGATCTAGATGATCCGGGCAATGCTGATGTCTGGGCCATGGGATTTAGATACTTATTGAGATATCCATACATCAGAGCTGACCATAGGTTGTTGACTGCTCTTACCGAGAGATGGCATAGCGAGCACAACACCTTCCACCTACCTACTGGAGAGGCATCGATCACTTTAGAGGATGTCTACAGGATCTTACGAGTGCCATGTCATGGTGAGCCGGTGAGTATAATCATGTTTTGAGATATAATCATAAATGTAATATTTCTATATGATGAAAACTGACATAATTTATTTGTTGGCATAGGTGTACTATGATCAGGATGCCACTAAGGGGCACTGACTGATCCAGGAGATGTTCCAGGATGTCACTATTCTAGATAGGCATGTCAGCTGGGAGAGGCTGATAGATGATTTTGGCAGAGACTACACAGTGCCATGTATTATGGCCTCCATTATCTCACAGATCCTAATGACTGATTGCAGTCAGAAGGGATTCCCACTCAGATGGGCTTAGTTATTGGTTGATTTGGTAGGCAGGCCTCGTCAAATGGCATGGGGTCCTACCATATTGGCAGAGATGTACCACAAGTTACATGAGATCATCTATAGAGACAGTCAGACATGGGTGTGCGGTGCCATCTTGGCACAGGTGTGGGCATGGGAGCACATCGCTGTGGTGCACCCCAGAGTTTAGCCGAGGGAGAGGAGGTACCCCTTCATCTACAGGTACCTAGGATTCATATCACATGCCCATACTGGGGATGTGACATATTACAGGAGGATTTTGGATGAGATAGCCTCGTTCACTTGGAGGCCATACAGGGAGGTGGAGGTCTGGGGAGATGCAGCCAATGAGCTGAGCTACATGATGTGCACTCGGCCACTGGTAGGTCGATATGCTAAGATAGTGGAGAGGTTTTGCATCACTCGGGTGTGGCGGTAGTTTGGGAGGCAGTAGCGAGTCTCGACAAAGACTACTACATATGCCAGGGCCAAGGATGAGGAGGGTCATGGGTGGCTACCCATGTTGGATTATCAGCAGGCTATCACAGAGACAGCAAGTATCAGGAGTGAGCCCTGAGAGTATTTCTCAGATGTGGTAGATGCGGGGGCTGATGCAACATATAGGGCAGAGCGACAGAGGGTGCCATTCCCTCGGTTTATAGTACTAGATGCACAAGTACTAGCGCAGGGAGGAGACGGAGGGGATGATAGGGGAGACGGAGGGGATGGAGGGGAGGGAGGGGAGGGAGGGGATGGAGGATGATGGAGAGAGGAGAGGGATCAAGATTAGGTGGCTAGAAATGGTCACGGGGACAGAGATCAGTGATGCCTGAGGATGAGGCGAGACCAGCTCGCCGGCAGGCAGAGGCACAGCAAGATCAGCCTGCGGGTGGAGATGATCTGAGAGCCTAGATACATACTCAAGAGGCAGAGATACAGCAACTCTAGATTACTATAGCTGTGAGAGACTAGCAGCTACTAGATCTGAGAGCAGAGTGAGATCAGCAGATAGCTGATCTCAGGGCAAAGATAGCACGCCGTGCGGCAATGGCACAGGCAGATGCACTGGAGCTTTGACGGGAGTAGGTGAGAGTAGCCTATTATCACAGACTCTACTTGCAAGCTGTTCTAGAGGGTGAGAGAGAACCATCATACTCTCAGAGGGCAGGGATATCAAATGTGGTACTCAATAGGAGAGCTATGCCTTCTCCACCACCACGAGCTCCTCACGAGGGTGGTAGCGAGTCTTAGGGTTAGGTCTTAGGTTGATAGATGTCTATACATATCTTGAGACATTGATCCAGATTATGGGATCCCATTTGTATATTGTATCATGACATTGATGTATATATGAGATTACTGGATGTTTGATTGTATCATGTGTTTATGTCTCTCTTGTGATGGATGTATCAGTTTATGTATATTGTCTTGTCATTTTGCTCAAAATGCTTATGTATATGCTTATGTATGTTCTCTCTCATAGATGTATGTTTAATTCTCATGTGTATGATATAGACTCATGTTTCTTGAAAATGATAGTTTTGATATAGCTATGATAATATGATTAACCCCTTGTGATGAACAGGAATAGGTTTGAGATGGAAAAGACAAGGAGTGAAAGACATGATCAAGAAGAAGGAAAGGTGAGCACAGTCGACTAATAGGTCCACATAAGATGAAAAGGAGAGCTCTCTCCATATGCAAAATGCAAAACTAAACTAACATGAACCAAAAAATGCAAGCTACTATGAAAAAGTGGTTTACTTGCAAGGTCACAAAGCTTTTAGACTCTAATAATCATCATCGAGCATTATTGGTAGTGTCGTAAGATCATACAATGCACACTAGCATAGCTATGTGGATATGAATATGATCTTTATTAGATAGAAATGTGGAAATCCCACCTAGGCATCAAAGACATGTAGGTCAAGATGACTAGTGCAGTGAGATTACCTAAGTTTGATATGGCGAGATTATGCTTGTATCAAGATACATGAAAATCAAGATAGCTAGAAGCATGCACTCGCAAAATAGTCAAGGATAATACCTTGTCAATCCATAGGGTCAAGTAAGACCAGCATAAATGCTCATGATAGTTAGGATCAACAAAATATACCCACAAGCAGATAAAGAAAGAAAACATGTTCTCATTCCCTCAGTCTTCTAGCTATGCATCATCGAAAACTTCTCAGGGAGAGACCACTCATCAAAGAAATCCTCATAGACAGCACACAAAGAAAAATAAAGTCATCATATCGTCAGAGAGTTGTGTGTGTGTTGGTCATAGAGTCAAACTCTGAGTATCATATCTGCTTAGTGAGAAATATCACATCATACGAGACTGTTGGGTAAGACACCTGATAAGTGTTAAGAAACACTTGACACAAGGGTAGTTTTGAAAAACACTATTTGGGGTGGTGTTGAAAAACACCTGTTGTGAAATGCCCCAAGAGACAAACGCACCTAAAAGACCAATGCTAACAGTTATGCCCCCTAGACAAAGACAAAGACCAATTCCAGACTAAGCCAAATAAGGTCAAGGCATGAGGGAAAGGCTTAGTGTCGAGGATGCATGCTAACAAATAGGAGTGCAAAGGCCTCAAGTAGTGACTGTTTCCAAGTTTTCACCACTTGGAATCTTTTTTCATTTTTTCATTTTTGCTACCGAGGCACCTGTTTCTAGGTTTTCACCAAGGCACTTTTTCTATTTTTCTTGATTTTTTGAAATTTTTTGATTTTTTTGTATTTTTTCAAGACTTTTTATACTTTTTAAGATTTTTTCAGCATCATATATCAATTTTTTTGGTATTTTTTTAGGATCAATAAGATATATACAAAGGATGCCCCCAGACAGAAACAAGCATCAAGGATAGAACTTCTTGAGATGCACAATGTTTATGGGATCAGGGAGCTATTCTCCATCGGGATCTGATAGTAAATACGCACTGGTACCAAAAGCAGCTGTGATGACATATGGTCCAAGCCAGTTAGGTTCAAACTTTTCCTTTTGCTCTCTGTTCTGTTGATTCTTAGGGTTTTCTCGCAAAACGAGATCACCTATTTGAAATTCTCTAGGGTGAACCTTCTTGTTGAATGCTTTGGACATACGCTTCTGATACACTCTCATATGATCAAAGGAAGCCTTACGCTTCTCATCTAGAAGGTCTAATTCCTGTAACCTCATGGTGCGGTAATCCTCATCTGTAATCAAACCTTTGAGTGAGACTCTAAGTGATGGTATCTCAACTTTTAAAGGCAATACTACTTCAGCACCATAGGTGAGAGAAAAAGGAGTGGCTCCTGTAGGTGTGCGAATGCTTGTTCTGTAAGCCCATAGTGCTGGATTGATTTGTAAGTGCCAATCCCTACCATTCTTGTGCACTTTCCTATGAAGAATCTTAAGAATGGTTTTGTTAGAGGCTTCTGCCTGTCTGTTTCCCTGTGGAAAATAGATGGAGGACCAATGTTGCTTGATTTTAAACTTTTTGCATAAATGCTTTAGGTCCTTATTCTTGAATTGACCTCCGTTATCAGTGATAATCTTAGAAGGCACTCCAAATTGGCAAATAATATGATTCAAGATGAACAAGGAGATAGTCTTCCCTGAAGTAACAGAAAGTGGCATAGCTTCCACCCATTTTGTGAAGTAGTCAGTGGCAGTAATAATAAACTTATGTCCACCTAATGAGTTGGGATGAATCTACCCAACTAGATCAAAGGCCCAGCACTGAAATGGCCAACGAGAAATAGAAGGGATCAGCTCCCTACCTGGAGCATGAATCAGGTTTCCATGTTTCTGACATTTTTCACATGACTTAGCAAAGGTGACTGCGTCTATCTGCACTGTGGGCCAATAATATCCTGCCCTAAGCAACCTTCGAGCCATGGCAAGACCATTAGAATGTCCACCGCAAATGCCCTCGTGGATGTCAACTAATGCTTGGTTGGATTCCTCCTTTTCCAAGCACCTAAGGAGCATCCCATCTAAACCCCTCCTATATAAATCACCAGAGATAAGGGTGTGGCGAGAGGCATTATGGATGAGGTTTCAGTGTTCAGAGCAGTTGAATGTGTCGGGGATGATGCCATCACGAAGATATGAATAGATAGCACCATATCGGGAAGACTCATGTGTGACAATGGTACAAATGACATGGCTTTCAGATGAGTCAAAGATGGGATAGTGTAGCTCTTCCACTAGGAATTCAAATCTAGATTCATGTGTCTTCAATTGAAGAAGGGAAGCTAATATGGCCATGGCATCTCCAGCTTTGTTCTCTGTCCTAGGGATCTATTGAAACATCACAAAGGTGAAATAGCATCTCAAAGAATCAACCATCTTTTTGTAGGGTATCAATTTATCATCCTTGGTTTGATACTCCTCATTGACTTGGTTGATGATTAACTGGGAATCCCCAAAGACATGTAACTCTGTGATGTTCCATTCTATAGCCATTCTCAAGCCATTGGTTAAAGCTTCATATTCTACAATATTATTCATACATGGGAATAAAATTTTGTAAGATTTTAGAATATTGTACCCATGTGGAGAAATAAATAGTAGTCCAGCACCTGACCCATTTTGCATGTGGGAACCATCAAAGAACATTGTCCAAGTGCGAGTAGTTGTATACAATATGTGTTCATCTGGGAATTCCACTTGGACTGGCATACTATCCTGAATTGGGAAATTAGCTAATTGGTCAGCAATAGCTTGCCCTTTTATGGCCTTCCTTTCAATGTACTCTATGTCAAATTCAGTTAGGACCATCATCCATTTAGCAAGTCTACCCGTGAGGGCAGCCTTACTAAGCAAGTATTTAAGAGGATCAATTTTGGCAACCAAATGTATGGTATGAGCAAGCATGTAGTGGCGCAACTTTTGAGAAGCAAACACCACTACAAGACAAGACTTCTCAATATTATTATAATTGATCTCATAGGAGACTAGAGTATGGCTGATATAGTATATGGCCCGTTCTTTCCCAGTATCATCTGATTGAGCCAACAATGCCCCCAGGGAAGAGTTTGTAGCTGAAATATATAGGATCAATGGTTTCCCTAGAATAAGAGGCATTAGGATCAGAGGATTAGCCAAGTATTGTTTGATCTGATCTAGGCTCTTTTGACAATCCTCGTTCCAAACACAAGAAGCACCCTTATGTAATGTCTTGTTAAAGGGTTGTGCTCTATCTGCAAGCTGAGAAATAAACCTCCTAATCGATTGAAGACGTCCCTAAAGACTTCTCATTTGGCTAATATTTTGAGGAGGTGGCATATCTAGAATTGCTTGGACCTTTTCGGGATCAACCTTGATACCTTTTGCTGATATTATGAATCCTAAAATTTTGCCTGAGGTGATGCCAAATGTGCACTTCTTTGGATTCAACCTAAGTTGAAACTGTTCCATGCGATCTAGAATTACTTCCAGATCATCGAGCTGTGTGTCCCATTTTCTTGATTTTGCCAGGGTATCATCCACATAATCTTCCATGTTTTTGTGCATCATATTGTGAAAGATAGTGGTCATAGCTCTTTGGTAGGTTGCTCCTACATTCTTTAATCCAAATGGCATGATGTTCCAGCAATAGGTTCCCCATGCACATGTGAATGTTGTTTTCTCTTGGTCTTCAGGAGCTATTTTGATTTGATTATACCCTTAGAAACCATCCATTAGAGAGTATATGTCATAGCCCGCTGTCATGTCCACTATCATGTTAATGTTTGGAAGTGGAAAATCATCCTTTGGGCATGCTTTGTTTAAATCTCTAAAATCCGTGCATACACGAATGGACCCATCATGTTTGGAAATAGGTACTATGTTTGAGATCCATTCTTCATAATCGATGGCTCTAATAAATCCAGCTCTCAAAAGTTTTTCTAATTCTATTTTGACAAGGAGAGCTACATGTGGATGCATTTTTCTAAGTCTCTGTTTCACTAGTTTGACTCCTGGAGCTATGGATAAGTGATGCATTATAAGATTTGTGTCAAGCCCTGGCATGTCTGAATAGGTCCATGCAAAATTAATTTTCTTCTTTTGTAAGAACTATACATATGCCTTGGTCTCTTCCTCTGATAAAGACTGAGCAAGATGAACTATTTGAGGAGTTTCTTCTGTGTTCAAATTGACTGGCTTTGTTGGCTCAATCAATACCAATGATCTATCCTGGAAATAACTCGGCAAGTTATTAAGTACCCCATCCTTAGGCACCTAAAAGAGGTTTTCACCCTTGGATACGTCATTTCTTTTTACTATTTTTGGTTCTGATACCGCCACAAAGTGGTTTTCGCCATCAAACCTATTTTTCTTTTTTTCTTTCTCTTTTATTTTTAGACTGAGGTACTTAATATCAGGCTCTATCATGCTGGTTGTTGGTTCACTGGTGGAAGAAGCCATGGGTTCAAGAGCATTCAGATAGCAGGAAATTTTGTAATCATTCTAAAAAGTGAGGAATATAGGCTCTTGATGTCGCTGAGACCAGTCAATTAGGTCAAAGTGAACAAGGGGTAGGTCAATGACTGGTTCAATGTTGTTTATGCAAAAGGTGTCATCTCTGGTGACCATATAATCAGAGTTCATCAAGTCATCTCCTAAGATACCCAAATTAGGACTCATCCTACCAAACAAAGCGTCATCCACTAAGGCAATTTGAGGAGTACAATCCTCTAGTCCTACACTAAGCTCGTTAGTCGCATCAGGTTGGATACTATAGGCATGGACAATATCTATGTCCAAATCAACTGTTGCATCTGAAAGTGAGTCCCATTCATATTCATGGGAGTCTATGTCTAAGTCATCATTTGGGCCTCATGATGTAGAAGCCTCAAGGTTAGGAAGGGTCTCCCCCTCTCTAGTGCTAGCATTGGTACTATCCGTCGCAACTAGGATAGCAACACTTTCTATTATCGATCTAGCAGTCATACAGTCACTATCTGTCATAGCTGGGATAGTAGGACTGTTAAGTATCAAATTTGTGGAATCTCCCCAAAGGAGATTTGTTGAGGGCACCCAATCATCAGACACATCTTGTTGATTAGAAAGATCAGGCGTATAGTCTGAGTCACAGTCCGTCGTAGCTGGGACAGGGACACCTTTCTTCTTATTCTCAAAACCTAAGCCAATCGTGGACTTATTCTTTCATCCGAAAAGAGCATGATCAAGAGGCTCAGCTTTAGCATCCAACCTATGACTAAGGGGACCATATCCAAGATAACCCATATTCTTAACCATTGTATACCCTTTCCCATAAGCTTCAGGTGGAGGAGCAAAATTCTCATTGTGTTTGTATTTTTTCTCGTGATAGATCCAGTCCCTTATGGAAACTTCCTCTTTCTCTTCCTGAATGGGGACCGAAGACTCAACAAATTTTCCAAATAATGTCATTGCTGATGATGAAGGCTTCATATTTGGTGATGGTCTCCCATAAGACCTAGGAGAGATAGGCATGTTTGTAAAAGAATCAATTTTATAATCTCCCATCCCAAGATCTATGGTCTTAAACCTCTGCTTGCATTGATCAAGTGAACTACTAGGACTGTCAGCTTCCCTATTCAAAGGTACATGTTATCCAGCAGAAATTTTATTAACTGACAAAGCACTATCTCCAGGTATGCAAATTTCTACACCATTATAGGGAAATTTAACATGCTGGTGATATGTTGATGGGACTACTTGCATTTCGTGAATCCATGGCCTACCTAGCAAAATGTTGTAGGCTAAAGGTCCAACATCAACAATTTGAAATAAGACATCCTTTTTGACTAGACCAATGCGAATAGGCAAAATGGCCAATCCCTTAGAACTTCTTTCTGCTTCACCATATGCTTTGATCATGATCTTTTTCCTTGTGTCAATGACATTCTCAGAATATCCTAGAGCTAGCAACAAACTCATGGTACAAATATTGAGCCCCGCACCCCCATCTATCAGTACACGCCTAACACAGGTTTTATGAATCATGACTTCGATGTGTAAGGCCAAATTATGTGGGTGACTAATGGATTTGTCGTCTTCTTTTGAGAAGGTGAGATAATGAGGGCTAGCCAAATGGTTGACCATATTCTAGAATTGATCAATATCTAAGTTGTTAGGGACACTGGCTGCTCGCAAAGCATCTTCAAGGACACGCTTATGTTTAGGGGACAATTCTAAAAGCTCAAAAATGGATATCTGTGCGGGTGTACGTTGTAATTGGTCAATAAGATTATAATTGGAATTAGGACCAATAATAGATTTAGGAGGAATGCCTTTGGACATGGGCTGCTTAGACTTGCTAGTACTAGGACCTCTGATAATAATAGGAGTTTGAGCCTAACCCCTAGTGACAGCATTGAGGGACTGGGGCATTCTTTGTGAGTGAGGACCTCTTATCACCATAGTAGATCTTTCATCATTCATAGGAGTTGAGTCCACATTATGTCCATAAGGATCTCTCCCTCTCACCATGTTGACACTATCATCCACAACTTCAAGCATGTTAATAATGTTCTCCGCATTTGTGTAGGTGTAGTTGATAGCCGCCTTGCCATTCTTAGAATTCTCTCCTTTCTCATATTTAGGCAAGGGCTCTTTAAAGGCTTTATGATCCGCATTAGTGGTTAACCCATCAACTTGTAATTGTCCTTTTTCAATAAGGTCTTGGACAAGATTCTTGAGTTTAAAACAATTTTCTATGTCATGTCCAATCCCATTATGGAAAATGCAAAAAGCCTTCGCATCCCACCAATGAAGTAAAGGATCTGGTATACGATGTTTTGTAGGATCCTGTGGGTGTGCCAAATTATGAGAAACTAATGTCTTAAAAACATCTACATAAGATTCTCCCAATTTAGTAAATTATCTCTTCTCCATTTTAGATCTCCTTTGATACTTAGGTTTGTCTTGTTGTGTTGAAGATATTTGCAACTTCATAGCTTGAACTGCATGAGAGAGGTTAAGAACTCCTTCATTTTTGCGTTGAGATGAGTCAACAACTCCATCGTTGACCACTTGCTTGTTTTTGTTCCAATAGGAGTTCTTTTTGTCCTTATTATCATTAGTATTGTTATTTTGGCTATTGTTGTTATTTGTTGGTTTAGCCAAAATTCTTTTTTCTTTTAGGACATCCTCAATGCGACATGCCACCTCTACCATAGTATCAAAGGAATTAAACAAGATTTTCTTGACTTCATATGTTAGTTCTGGTATTAGATTGCTCACAATGATATCAATTCTCTCCTCCTCAGGAATTGTCCTTAGGTATTTCGAACACAACCACCTCCATTGTTGTAAAAATGTGACAAAAGATTCCCCTTGATTTTGCTTGAGTTTGGACAAATCAAACATTGTGACCGACCTCGATAAGTTGTAAGCAAAATGCTAAACAAACCTTTGGACAAGTTCTTTAAATGTTTTTACTGGAGGGGAAAGGTTGGTGAACCACTCCATGGCTTGACCTTTTAAACTCCTTGGGAATAATCTTATCAAGTAGGAGTCTTCATGGTGAAAGGAAAAGCTCATTATGTAGAATTGTCGAACATGGTTGTGAGGGTCACCAATGCCATCATATTTGTCATATGTTGGGAACTCAACTTTCTTAGGGAATTCTACCATCACCACACTTTTGTCAATGGGGTTAGGACATATGGAGTCCAAATGAAATGTGCTCTTGGGAGCCTTCATCCTATCTATATCCTTTTGCATTTGTAAGATCACCTCATTAGTGGAAGGGCTTTGTTTCTTGATCTTTTGGTGAACATCAAAATTATATGGAACTTTAGCACCTTTGTTAATAAGACTTTCCAAGAATTGATCTTTGTTTTGTTCCACATATTGCTCCACATATTCTTGAAAGGATGGTTCTTGTTGCATAGTCCTGAAATCCATATGATCAAATTTAGCATAACTTCCTCCATGTTGTGAGCCATGATGTGCTCATTGGGAGGGTTGCTTTGAATGTCTATGAGATGACTGTCTCCTATGATGGTCATATCTTGAAACCCTTCTTCCTCTAGGGCTTGGAGATCATGAGGGTGTCCTTGATCTTCTTCTAGGACTTGGCGAAGGGGTAGATGGGGGTGAGTTGGTCCCACTATTGGTTCCCCTCCCATTAAATCAACTTTGGAGTTGTTGTGCGCAGAGTCTATCTTCTTCTTCTTGGGTGACTCTTTTCTGTATATCCAACAACGCACATTCCTCTTCTTCTAGTTGTCTGAATTTTTCCTTTTTAGTAGCCTGTTCATCTAAATAGGCTTGCTTCTCCCTCTCAATGCTTCTCAATCTTGTATTTGCATATCGAGAGGTGTCTTTAAGTGGGGAGGATTGTCTCGAATGCCTTATTGCATTGGCTACGTTTATGTGGTGATCACTAGATTCATTGTTCTGGTCTTCGTGTTGTGACCCTGAATCTGAGTGAGCTTGCTTATGATGTCTCTCGGCTCATTGGTGAGCATCAAAATACCTCACATTGTTGGGAGGTGACCCAGGTGGACTAGCATGAGAAGAACCACCATACTCTCTTCTGTGTCATTGGAAGATGTCCTCAAGAGTTTGATTCATGGCTTCTCTTTGTTGTCGGGTGAAAGTGTAACTCGTGTCCATACTTGATGAAAGTGGTACAAAAGAGGTGCTCACTTCACTAGGATTAGCTCCCAGATTAAAACAAACCTTAGATTCACTCTTAGGAGATTGATCAAAAAGGGGTCCTTTTCCCTTATGTTGTCGACGGGTCTTGACGGGTGGTAACTGGCTAAAGGCAACAGGGGGTCGCTTCCCTTGATTGACTTGGTACCTTGTCGTAACTGACATGAAAGAAAGATACTCTCAATGATAAGGTGACCTCTCAAAGTGTCAACGCCAAACTAGGATAATCAAAGTTCTCTATTGTCCAAAGAGAAATGAAAAGATAAAAAAAGGGCTTTACCAACACTGTCAAAGAGGTGCTTCAAATCAAAGGGTGACTACCCTTGCACTTTTGAATCAGGAGGTTGGACTAGGCCAAAAATATAATTAAAATTGAGATTTAAATGAAAGCGATTTGGACAATAAGAGTACTAAAATTTTCCAGGAATGTAGCTAACAATCTTAGAGATGAACCTTGGCACCAAGAATGACCTTCTAACTTGACAATTATTCCAAAGTGATTTCATAAATCAAATGATGCTATCTCAGAGGACTAAAACCAAAAATTTAGAGTCAAGACAGGTCTCAAATGTCAGGGCGAGAAGCCTACTCTAAGACCTAGCCTGATTAACAGCAACTGAAACTGACCAAATTGTAAGCACGATAGAAATTAACCAGGCGATATACTCTAGGCTACTGGGGTGATATACCTATAACCGCGTGATACTTCGCACGACACCAGGTGATATACCTCAGCACTGGTGGGTGATATACTTCAGGTAGGTCGGGCGATAGTCCATCAAGGGTGAACTATCACACGATATTTCTCTTCAAAGCAGGTGATATTTTTAGCAAGCGTGAAGTATCGCACGATATTTTGCTTTACAAAGTGTGATACTGTTGCAGAATTGTTCAACTCTTGACCAAAATTGTGTAAAATTTGCGCTTTTGAGTCTGCTTGGTTAAAAATTTTAGTCTGAGGATTGATGTTTTCAATTTCAGTCATAATATCAGTAGAATTTTGGCAGGTTTGCAAACAGTGAGGGATCAAAACATGTCTCAAACACTTGAAAAAAGGGCAAAAGCAACCTTGCCAAGACAAACACTTGTGATATCAGAATTGAAACAGCACCTTATGAATGCTACCGATAGTTTGTATGTAAGAACGTTTGCACTGGCATCACACAACCGAAGACAATTCAAGCAAATCTATCCTAAAAGGTCAAGGCTCAATGCTTACCAACTTAGCCCACAACTTGATGTCCCCTTGCCTCACACCAAGTGGTTACCCACAAGAGATGTTGGCTTTGTCATGGAAGTGTCAAATGACACAACCAAAAGGACACATATGGTGAGTATCTTAAGGTGATCCAGGTAAACCACTTGGATCAATCCTTGCACTAAGAAGATAAACGGCTAAACAAGGTGGCTTCTATCTAATGGTTCTTAATAAAGATTTTTGTTCACAACACCCCTCTTGCTCCTCATAAAGGACTAGGACCTTGCGGCCTCAAGAGTACCTTAAGCATTCTTGTTCAATGTTTTCCCCATGGTCACAATCCCATGAGCTACTCACATCAAACAAAGATAAGTGTTATGTCTACCAAGGTTTTTGGTGTCCTTGATAGCCTTGAGATTATAGTGAGTTGGAATCACTTGCCACCAAGAAAAATGATGACAAGGTTGTCCCCACTTGAGTTGTTCCTCTTGATTGCTCAAGAGCAAGCCCGCTAAAAGATTCTTAAACTAAATAAAAATGGATAATTTATGAGGTTCAAGGTTTTTGATTCACCTCAAGGGTGAAGAGCATACTCCCCTATCTCAAAAAAATCTCTCCCAAACACACCAAGCAAAGAGGTTCAATTACTCCCTTGCTTCCAAAACCTTAAGATGGGTCAAGATTTTCTGATTCACCTAAAGGTGAAGAGCATACTTCTCCTACCACCTCAAAGTCTCTTTCACAAGGTTTTAAAAATTCCTAATACAATTAGTGAATGCCACACTTGAAAGGAAAGCAAATAAACAAGCAAGAAAAAAAAAATTTTGTTTTTATGCTTGGGCAGCCCTGCAAAAACTGTTAGTAGCCCTCTTTGACATGCGTTTTTAGCAATTTTCAAGCAATGAGAGCACCTACAAACACAACTTGTTAGACCAACAAGGTTAGAAAAATCAAAATCCAAATGTAAATATACAATAAACTGATAGATTCAAGCTAAAAGATGTAGGTTAGACCTATGTAAATACAGTAAAATAAGACAGCAAACTAAAATGATCAAATTCGGATGATAAAACTGGAAATGCAAGTCTCTGTCAGATCAGGCGATATACCTCAGACTTCACCAGTATCGCGCGACACAGTTTCCTATAGTCGCACGATATACCTCAGTCTGGGTGATACTCTACACTATGGGTGGGCGATACTTCACACAATGCCAGACGATATACCTTAGTACTGGTGGGCGATTCTTCTATCACGCGAAGTGTCACACCACTATACAAAGGTATATTGCATGATATTTCTAAGAAGTATCATGTGATACTCTGAGACAGAAAACCAGAACTGCAAAATTTCCAAAAAATAATCTGAAAAATGATGAAAATGCAAATGAAATAAAGGACAAAGTCTATCTACTCTGCCCCATGGTGGGCGCCAGAAATGTACACACTAAAAAGGTGCACTTCTATGAACCATTACATGCAAGGTTGCTCAAGAATGAGGCCTCACAAAGTGGCTCATAGCTCTTTATGTATGGAGTTGCAAGATTGAAAATTGCTCTCAGCTAGAGCTATGAACTCATGACCTTGCTAGTCAACCACACAATGAGAGATTCAAGTGAAGACAAGGGCAACAATGCCAATATCTCCAAGAACCAAATATGAAATGCAATGAAAATTTAAGTGGGAATGCAATCTAAGCTATGCAAGGAAAGTACAATGAAACTAATCTATGAAAGGAAATAGCAATGGATTACAATGCCTCCTATTTAGACTATGTAAGATTAATCTATTGCATAAAAAAAAATCTACACTAAGAATGCCATTATCATGCAACTAAGAAAGAAAATATGCAACTAAATGATGAGAGCAACAAGTCTTCAATATCCTCAAAAGCTCCAAATGCACCTAAAACCTACAGCATAACATTAGCATAAAAACATGGTATGCAAATGAAGGAGAGAGCTCTCCTTTTATAAGAAATGAGGTGAAATGGACCATTGAGATTAAGAGGCAAAAAGTCTTAATCGGCGGTGGAGCTTGAAAGAGGAGCAATCCATGTGCACAAGTATCCTCCAATGAGAGTGAAGTGTTGACTTTTGAGCCTCATGTGAGACAAAAAGTGCTTTTTTCCTTTTTGTAAAATAGGAATAATGCTTTATTTGTGCAACTTAGGATAAGAGGGAAAGGTGGGCTTTTTATTCAATCAAAAGGGGAGGAAATATTCCTTTTAATCAAATAAAGACTTAGGATAAATGGTTAGCCCGAGGATAAAAATCCAATATATGATCAAATTTAAGATTTGATCAAGAGATTGATATTGTTGAAAATATTGATTATTGATAAAAATGATTCAGGATTGATAAATTGAATAAATGGGGCCCAAAGTCTAGGCAACCATTTTTGGGTGCATACAATACTCAACCCAACCCATTCACCCATACTAATCCTCCTTAATTAGCTAATGACCCATGATTAGATAATCTAACCCTCCACTCATTCTCTCTCCTCCCATCACATCCTCTTAAACCCCCCACTTGCCTCCTAATCACCTCCTAAACTTTTGCACAATCATAATCCATGGATTAAGAAATCCTAAGCCAACTCAAGTCAACCCTCATGTCACATTCTCACATCCCCCAATTCCCCCACCTCATTTCAACCTTAAATGCTCTTACATACCTCTTACGCACTCCATCCTCCTCTTACACATTCTTCCCCTCTCACATCTCCCAAAATGGTCACATTCCCCCATTCCTTCCAACCTCCCCCATTGAGACACTTGTCACAATGAGATGCATTTAAGAAAGTAGAATCCATGTGTTCCCCCACAAATGCATCTTGGCCCTTCCCCAAGTTTGCATCTTGACCATCCATTCACCCTCCCATTTACCTATAAATTGAGCCTCCTTCTCCTTCATTTTCATCCACCTTTTATGCAAAGTTATCATGCCCATTTGAGAGCCAAAAAAGATCAAATACATCCTTATAATGCCAAAATCACTCCAAGATCACATCCTTTGAAGCTTGAGCAATAGCATTTGAGCACACATATCTCCATCATTTGGACAACATTTCTTCAACAAGGAAGGTTTGCATTGTTTTGGTTTAGTCTAAGCTTTCTTTGGTCTAATCTTAAAGGTTTTGTCTAATTTGTATTATTGAATGTTTAGCATAGCTTCATATTCCTTAAACATTACATTTTAGGTATTATAGTTGCAATAATAACAAAAGGACCTAACTAGTTAGGTTCAAATTTGCCCTTTTGTTCATGATGTTGTTGATTCTTTGGATTCTCTCTTAGAATGAGATCACCAACCTAAAATTCTCATCGTCAATCCTTGTTGTTGTAGCCTCTAGACATATGATTTTAATAGACCCTCAGATGCTCAAATGCTACTTTTCTACATTCATCCAATAGTTCTATCTCTTGAAGTTGAGAGATTTTGTAGTCATCATCAATGATAAGCCCATGTAGTAATACCCTAAGTGAAGGTATCTTGACTTTGATTGGTGAGATAGCTTCATAACCATAGACTAAACAAAATGATGTAGCTCATGTTGGTGTTCTAATGCTTATTCTATAAGCCCATAAAGATGGATTGATCTTCAGATTCCAATCTCTTCCTGAATTGTTGACCGTGCGGTGTAGGATTTTTAGGATTGTTTTATTTGAGGCCTCTACCTTTTCATTCCCCCAAGGATAGTAGATTGAGGAGGAATGATGTGTGATATGGAATCTATTGTAGAGTTCATCAATGTCACAATTTTTAATTTACCTCCATTATCTATGACAATCAAAGATGGGATCTTGTACTTGTAGATGATGTAATTAAGGATAAACATAGCTATCTATTTTCCTATTGTGTGGATGAGAGGTATAGCTTCGACCCATTTAGTAAAGTACTATGTGATTTTAATGATGAACTTGTGTCCATTAGAAGATGAAGGATGGATTTTTCCCACAAGGTCAAAAGCCCATTGTTGGAATGTCTAATGAGTGATAAAAGGAAGCAAGTCTCAGGCAGGAGCATGAATTAGATTCCCATGCAATTGGCATTTCTGACAAGTCTTGGAAAATTGGATGGAATTATTTTCCATGGTAGGCTTTTAATACCCTTCTCTTAAGAGTTTCCTAGTCAAGAAAAGACCATTTGAGTGAGATCCACAAACACCCTCATGGACTTATCTTAACACTTTGATGGATTCCTCACATTCTAGACACCTAAGGAGAGTACCATCTAAAATACACTTAAACAAGTCATTAGAGATGACTAAATATTGAGATGCACTTCTTATAAGGTTTCTTTTTTCATTTTTGGATAAGCCTTCAGGAATGGTTTGATGTTCAAGGTAGTGATAGATTTGGCTATAGAGGGAAGTAAAAGAAGCAATGATGGAGAAAACAATATGGGAATCAGGTGTGTCATAAGCAAGGAATGGGAGATCTTCCACCAAGAAGTCATAGAGAAATTGGTTCTCTACAAGTTCCAGCATGGAGGCTAAACTAGTCATGGCATCAACTTCTATGTTCTTTGTGTGTGGTAGCTGCTAAAAAGTGATGAATGTGAAGTATTTCTTCAAATCATCAATCAGACATTTGTAGGGAAAGAGCTTCTCATATCTAGTTTGGTATTCATTAGTGACTTGGTCAATTACCAGCTGGGAGTCACCATAAACATGAAGTTATTTAATTTTCCACTTGATAGACTATTTGAGCCCATTATCTAATCGTTCATATTCCACCACATTTTTTGTGCATGGGAAGACCATCTTGTATGATTTAGGGATTTTGTAACCTTGTGGGGAGATGAAAAAAAACTCCAGCACATGTATCCTATTGTGTGAATGAGCCATCAAAGTACATTTTCTAGGGATTTTGAGTTAAGTGTAAAATAGATTCATGAGGAAAATCTACCACAATGGGTCATGTATCTTGTAATGGTGCATCTGCTAGTTGATCAGCTAGTGCCTACGCTTTGATCACTTTTTGGTCAACATATGTGATGTCAAATTTATTGAGGATCATGACCCACTTAGCTAGTCACCCAGTTAATGTTGCTTTTCTCATCAGGTACTTGAGAGGATCTGTTATTTCTATCAGCTATGTAGAGTAAGCCCACATATAGTTCTTGAATTTGTGAGAGGCAAACACTACTGCTAGACAAGCCTTTTCGATTACTATGTAGTTGAGCTTTAAGAGACTAGTTTTTGGCTAATATAATAGAGAGCTCTCTTACATCCTTGATCATTATGTTGTGTGAGACATGCTCCCAAAGAAGAATTAGTAGCTGATATGTAAAGCAACAAGGGCTTTCTAGGAGTAGGATTCATTAACACTCGAGGATTAGCTAGGTATTCTTTCATTTGTTGGAAGTGTTTCTCACAATCATCATTCCATTTGAATGTGACACCCTTATGTAAAGTCTTGGTGAAGGGTTGTGCCTTGTCAGCTAGCTGAGAGATAAATCTTCTGATGGATTGTAGTTTTCCTTGCAATGTCCTCATTTGGCCGATGTTATGTGGAGGTTGCATTTCCATAATTTCTTTGACTTTGGTCAGGTCCATCTTAATTCCATGTGTTGAGACAATGTAACCAAGCAGTTTACCAGAAGTGACTCCATAAACACATTTCTTCAAATTAAGTCTTAGTTTAAATTGTTCCATCTTGGTGAATATTCTTTCCAAATCTAAAAGATGCATGTCTCTAGTGATGGATTTAGCTAGTTTATCATCCACATATTATTTCATGTTTTATGCATTATATCATGAAATATAGTCATCATGGCACGTTGTTATTATGTGGATTTGATTGTAGCCTAAGAATCCATCCGTTAGGGAATACATATGAAATCTAGCAGTGAGATCTACAATCATGTCAATATTTGGTAATGAGAAATTGACGCAGAGCTCTCCCCTACTTAGGCAACTTGGTAAGTGGAGAGACCTTCAGTGTTTATCTGAACCCAAAGTGGGCTTAGGAGAGTCCTCTACACCCTTAGAAGATCCAAAAACAAACACAAATCTACTATCCTCACTAGAGGATGTTATGTCTTTGCTATTTTTTACTCCCCTAGGCTTGATTGATGCTCGGTTGATTCCTTGACCAATTGGGCTTTGTTGATACTTGGTTCCTTTGTTAACCAAGTGGGCTCGGTTGATTCACCGAGTAGTTTACTGATGCTCAGTAATCCTACTATGAAGTGCCCTTACTAGTTCAAACTTAAAATGGGAACCTTTATGTTGGGAAGGGGATAGAAAGGTTCCATGCTCACTATAAGCCTCTTATGGGAATAATTTCTACACCTTATAGGTTTTGGAACAACCAATACTCAGTTTTAGGCCTTCCCAGCTTGTAGCCCTCTGAGAAAGGTTCTAGGGACTTAGTTCCAGATTCTTACAAAGAACATAAAAAAAAATAGTATATTTGAATACCCTTTATTGATTTGTATCAAACATCCAGATCGCAAGATCACAAACAATAAGGACAATGTCTAACAATTCCTGACCCACTAGTCCTAATAGGGTTAACTAGCTTGATTGCTTAAGGAAATGTTCACCAGTCAATATTCTAAGGCAAACCAATGATTGAAATGATACTAGGAATCCCCAAGAGACAACAATCTGACATCAAATTGCTTTTATCCATCTCCAAAGTGCTACTACCACTTCAATCTTCCATATTCTAGACCAATGATGCAGGATCATCTTGGGTCCTTAGCAGTCCTATGTCACCAAAAACATTTTGAAGTTTGTATGTGTTGCTCGGTTCTTGCTTTGACTGAGTTGGTTGGTATTTGGTTAGTTTCCTTTGGTTACTGAGTTTGGTTGGTTATCTCCTAGGTGGATGGTTATTTCTCTAGCATTGGGCGATGCTTGTCTGTTGCTTGGTCATCCTTGCTTACTGAGTAGTATCTTTTGAGTTCATGTTGAGCCACATTGTGCATTTATTTTGTGTCATGGATTTAATGTTGGAATCCATCATTAGGAAGCATGTGGTCCCAGATCTAACCATTGCTTCCATTGATTATCGATCTGAAGGTTGACTCAGTTTGGTGGACTCTTGTATAAATGTAGTTGTTTGGTTGTAGTTAGGGGGAGTTTTTTTGGTAGAAGACAGAATTAGAGATTTCTACAAATCCTCACATGTTTGAGGACTTTTGTAAATCATTGTAATATCTGGCCCTAACTGGGAAGGCTTGGATCATTAAGGTGTTCTATTGTTTGGCCCCTCTTGGCCCCTCTCTCATGCGTCAGGTGGTATTAGAGCAAGGTGAGATCTTCATCTAGGTCTGTGAATCTAGGTTTGCAGGTTCCTCTTGAAGCCCTAGTTGATTTTTGTGGGGTAGCAGATTGTGATCTGACTTGGAATTGTAGAGGGTTGTCAAGATGGTTCATGGGAGGTGAGATGTAGATCTAGGATTGGCAGATATGCTAAGGCAGATTGTTGCTAGGTTAGAAGCTATTGAAACAGCCCAGAGAAGAGGTAGACATCTTGAAGATGTTAGTGATGATGAAGTTGAGGAAGAACATGCGAATGAAAAACCTACACCTATTATGGATCAAGGTGAAGAAATATTTTTGAAGGCTTTGACAAGTCTAAAGTCAACACCACACTTCAATCCTCCTGAGTATGGTGGATAGCTAGATTCTGATGAATTGGTGGACTGGATCACCGAGATGGAAAAGTATTTTGAGTATGAAAACATTCCTGAAGACAAGAAGGTAAAGATTGCAAGCACAAAGTTAAAATTTCATGCATTCTTATGGTGGGAACATCTACAATTGGATAGGAGGAGGAAAGGAAAAGACAAAATCAAGGTATGGAATAAAATGGTGAATAAGTTGAAAGGAAATTTCTTACCTTGTGATTATCAGATTAACCTAGTTTAGTGAATGTAAAGTTTGAGACAGAAAGATAACTCAATAAAAGAGTATACTAAGGAATTCTATAAATTAGATATTAGATCTAGACATGATGAAGATGATTTGGAAAGAATTCATAGATACCTAAATGGTTTGAGAGTTTCCATCCAAGATGAAATTAGTATGGTCAAGTTGGAGAACATTGAAGAGGCTTATCAATTTGCATTGAAGGCCGAGGAGAAATTGAACAAGAGACATGAGCAAAGACAAAGAGGTTGAGGTGGTAGATTCCCTAGAGGAAGAGGTAGATCTAATGGTGAAAATGGTAGATTTTAACTAGAAAAGACAAATCTGGACAAAGGCAAGACTGAGTGGAAAGGTGAAAGTTCATCTAGAGGTAGAGGCAGTAACTACCGAGGTGGTTATAGCAGAGGAAGTTTTTGAGGAACTTGTTAAAATTGTGGAGAAGAAGGACATAGATATTTTGAATGTACACATGCTAGTAAGAAGGCTAGTAGTAGTAGAAATGCTTTGGTGAAAGAAGAGTCACCGAATGAACCTGAGAAAGAAAAGAACTTGATGGTAAGGAGAGCACTCTGGAATGAAAGCAAAAAGGAAGATTCGGTAAGGAAAAGTTTGTTCAAGACCAGATGTAGAGTTTTTGATAAAGTTTGGAGGTAATAATTGATAGTGGTAGCTTAGAGAATCTAGCATCAGAGGAGATGGTCACAAAATTGTAGTTGGAAAGGTTGGTACATCTAAAACCCTATCAGATTTCATGGATCAAAGATGAGCATACACTCCTAGTAAGTGAACAATGTTATGTGAATTTGAAGAAGGGAAAGTACTATGATAAGGTGTTATGTGATATCTGTATGCACCCTAAAATGGTCACCTAGACTTTGGGCCCCCATTCAACGATTTATCAAATCCCCGAATCAATATTTTCAAAAATCAGCATTTTATCAATAATATCAATTTCCTTAATCAAATCCTATTTTATCATTTTTGATTATTTGCCTTGGGCTAACCATTTTATCCTAAGTCTTTATTTAATTAAAAGGAATATTTCCTCCCCTTTTATTAAATAAAAAGCCCCCACCTTTTCCTCTTATCCTAAGTTGCACAAATAAAGTATTATTCTTATTTTATAAAAAGAAGAAAAGCACTTTTTGTCTCATATGGACACAAAAGTCAACTCTTATTTTCCCATTGGAGGATATTTGTGCACATGGATTTCTCCTCTTTGATGCTCCACCATTGATTAATTCTTTTGCCTCTTAATCTCCATGGTCCATTCCTTTTCATTTCCTATAAAAGAAGAGCTATCTTCCTCATTTGTATATCCATATCTTTTATGCTAATGTTATGCTGCAGGTTTTCTAGGTTATTTGGAGCTCTTTGAAGACCTTGTTGTTGCATTTCATTTAGCTTTTTTTCTTGCTTTCATAGTTGCATAATCATGGCATTCTTAGTACAGACTTTCTTTATGCTATAGATTAATCTCACATAGTTTAATTAGGAGGGATTGTAAGACTTGTACTTTCCTTTCATAGCCTAGTTTGCACTTTCATTTTCATAGACTAGCTTGCATCCTCATTCTTAGCTTACTTGCATTGAATTTCCATTTTATTCTTTGGGGATATTGGCACTCTTGCCCTTGTCTTCAATTTTGGAATCTCTCATTGTGTGGTTGACTAGCAAGGTCATAAGTTTATTAGCTCTAGCTGAGAGAAATTTTACAATCTTGAAACTCCATACATAGAGAGCTCTAGGTCGCTATTGAAGGTTTCCCTTTCATGGATTTCCTTTGATGTAATGACTTAGAGAAGTGCACTACTTTTGTGTGTACATTTCTGGTGCCCACGCCTGTGAGCATTTTGTTCACACCTGTGAGCATTCTGTTCACGCCTGTGAGCATTCTATATGCACCTGTGAGCATTCTATTTGCACCTATGAGCATTATGTTTTGTTCACACCTATGAGAATTTTGTTCATGCCTGTGAGCATTTTGTTCATGCCTATGAGCATTCTGTTGATGCCTGTGAGCATTCTGTTGTCACCTGCGCACATTCTATTATCGCATGTCCACATTTTGTTGTCACCTGTGCACATTTTGATCATGCCTAAAAGCTTTTAAATGATGCATAATAGCTGTTAAATGCTGCCTAGTATCAAAAATTTATGTTTGATATATCGTTGGAAAGATCTTTCCAAGCTTGATCTAACCATGTTGGTTTCATTTTCAAATTTTTTCATTTGATCAACTATTTTACTTACAGATTATCTAAATTTTGATGTGCTAACCTTTCTGGGGCTAACAAGTTGTGTTTGTAGGTGCTCTCATTGCTTAGAATTTTCCAAAAGAACGCATGTCAAAGAGGGCTACTAATGGTTTTTGTAGGGCTTCCCTAAGCATAAAAACCAAATTAAGTGCTTGTTTAATTATTTTCTTTATTGAGTGCGGCATATACTAATTGTTTCTTTTATTAGGCACATAATATCTTGTTGTAGGAATTCTTGGGTGGTAGGAGAATTATGCTCTTCACCCTTGTGGTGAACTAGAAAATCTTGACCCATCTTTGGATTTTGAAAGCAAGAGGGTAATTGAAATTTTCTTGGTGTGTTTGGGAGAAAGCTTTGAGATAAAGGAGTATGTTCTTCACCCTTGTGGTGAAACAAAATCCTTGAACCTCATAAGTTGATCCAATTTTTATTTAGATCTTTAGAATCCTTTAGCGGGCCAGCTCTTGAACAATCAAGAGGAACGGCCTAGGTGGGGACAAGCTTATTCCTGGCTATTTCGACCCACTATAAACTCAAGGCTATCAAGGACACAAAATCTTGGTAGACGTAGTGCTTGTTTTCACTTGATGTGAGTACTTGTGGGATTGTGACCATGAGGAAAATATTGAGCAAGAATGCTTAAGGTACTCTTGAGGCCACGAGGTTCGTTACTTGCTGCAAGGTAAGTAGTCCCTTTGGGGAGCAAGAGGGGTACTATGAATGAAAGCCCTTATTAAGAACCATAGTTAGAAGCCACCCTATTTTTCCGCTTAGCTTCTTGATGCAAGGATTGATCCAAGTGGAATAACCCGAATCACCCAAAGACTACTCACCATATGTGTTCCTTTGGTTGTGTCATTGACACTTCCATGACAAATCCAACATCTATTGTGGGTAACCACTTTGTGTGAGGGGAGGGGACATCAAGTTGTGGGCCAAGTTGATAAGTAATGAGCATTGACTTTCTAGGATAGATATTGCTTGAAGTGTCTTCGATTGTGTAATACCAGTGTTAACATTCTTGAACATTCAAACAATCGGTAGTATTCATAGGGTGTTTTTATATTTTGATATCACAAGTGTTTGTCCTGGCAAGGTTGCTTTTGCCCTTGTTTCAAGTGTTTTAAGACATGTTTGATCCCTTACTATTTGCAAACCTATCGAATTTCTATTGATATTGTGATTGAGATCGAAAACATCAACCCTCAAACTAAAAATTTTGATCAAACAGACCTGAAAATGCACATTTCACACAATTTTGGTCAAGTGTCATACAAACTAGCAATAGTATCACTTGGTTAGCCTAGAAAGTGTCGCCTGAGAATTTTCTATTGTATACCTGGTTTCATTCATTTCGCAGTTGCTTTTAGTTAGCTAGGTCTTTAAGAAGGTAACTTATCTTGCTACTGGAAGCTTGTCTTTACTCTGAATTTCTATTTTTAGCCCTCTAGGGGTAGTGTCATTTGATTTACCAAGTCACCTCGGGAAGAATTGTCAAGTTAGAAGATTATTCCTATTGAGAAAGTAGATCTCTAGAGTTGTTAGTAACATTCTTGGAGAATTTTAGTACTCTTTTTGTCCAAATCATTTCCATTCAAATTCAATTTTAATTATACAATTTGGCTAAGTCCATCCTCCTAGTTCAAACGTGCAAGGATATTGATCCTTTGATTTAAGCACCTCTTTGACAGTGTTGGTAACACCTTTTTTAATTTCTATCTTACCATCTCTTTTTCTTTTGGACATTAGAGAACTTTGATTATCCTAGTTTGGTGTTGACACTTTGAGAGGTCATCTTATCATCAAGAATCCTTTTCTTTCATGTCAGTTACAACAAGGTACCAAGTGAATCAAGGGAAATGACCCCTGGTTGTCTTTAATCAGTTACCCTTAGTTAAGATTTGTCAATAGCAAAAGGGACAAGAGCCCATGTTTGATCAATCTCCTAAGAGTGAGTCTGAGGTTTGTTTTGACCCAAAGAGTAATCCTAGCGAATTGAGTACTTCTGTAGCACCTTTTTCATCGAATATGGATATGAGTTATACCTTGACCAAGAAACAAAGAGAAATAATAGATCAATCACTTGATGACATTTTTTAGAGACATAGGAGAAACATGTCATTCGAAGATGGAAATCAACCTGACTCACCTCCTATTAATTCAAGATATCTAAATGCTCATAAATGAGATGAAAGACATTATGCACAAGCTCATCAAGATGTATGATCACAACATGAGGACCAAAACAACCAATCTTATGATTCTAATGTGAACATAGCTAACTTGTTCAACCATTCAAGACCAAGTTCCCCACTAAAAACAACTTCAAGATATACAAGTGAGAGGCTAAAAAGAATTGAGCGGGAAAAATAGGCTACAAAAAAATGAATGGGCTGCAAAAGAAGAAAAACTTAGGCTTCTAGAAGAGGAACAATGATCCTTGTTGGGCATAGAGAGAAAATCATTCCAAGAGGAACAAGATAGGATATTGGCCCAACAGCTCAACAATCAATTCAACAACAGGGGTACCAACAGTGGAACCAACTCTCCACCATCTACTCCCTCAGTAACTCCAAGAAGTAGAAGGAGGTCAAGGACCCCTTCAAGATCACCTAGTCCTAGAGGAAGAAGGACTTCTCAACATGTACATTATAGGAGACACACACCTCCTAGACTATCAAGAGATCCCTCCCAATGAGCACATCATGGCTCTCAACATGGAGGAAGTAGTGCCAACTTTGATACTCACAATTTTATGAGAATGCAACAAGAACCACTATTTCAACAATATGTGGAAAAATATGTTGAGCAAAATAAGGATCAATTCTTGGAAATTCTAATCAATAAGTGTGCAAAAGTCCCATACAACTTTGATGTGGACCAAAAGGTCAAGAAGCAAAACCCTTCAACTGATGAGGTGATTAAACAGATGCAAAAGACTATGGAGAAAATGACGGCTCCAAAGAATACCTTCAACTTGGACTCCATATGTCCCAATCCCATTGACAAGAGTGTGGTTATGGTGGATTTTCCTAGAAAGGTTGAAATACCCACATATGACAAATATGATGGTAGTGGTGACCCCCATGACCATGTATGACAGTTCTATATCATGAGCTTTGAATTTCATCATCAGGACTCCTACCTTATGAGATTATTCCTGAGGAGCCTTAAAAGCCAAGCTATGGAGTGGTTTACTAACCTTACCCCTCCTATTAAAACATTCAAAGAACTTGTCCAAAGGTTTGTGCAGCACTTTTCATATAATCTATCAAGGTTGGTCACCATTCTTGGTTTGTGCAAGCTAAAACAAAATCAGGGGGAACCCTTTGTGACATTTTTACAAAGGTGGAGATGCTTATGCTCCAAATATTCTAGGACCATCCCTGAGGAAGAAAGGATTGATATAATTGTGAGCAATCTAGTGTCAGAATTAAGATATGAAGTTAGAAAAATGGTCTTTAATTCTTTTGACACTATGGTAGAACCTGCATGTTGCATCGAGGATGTTCTAAAAGAATAAGGTATTTTGGCCAAACAAAGTAACAACAACAATAAGAATAAAAATAACTCATATTGGAACAAAAATAAGCAAGTAGTCAATGATGGAGTTGTTGACTCTCCACAACCTAAGGAACAAGGACTTCTTAATCTATCTAATGTAGTTCAAGCTATGAAGCTGCAGACATCCTTTGATCAACAAGAGCACAAGCTCAAGTATCAAGATAAACCTAAGTAAGGAAAGAGGCAATTCACTAAGCTTGGAGACTCTTATGTAGATATTTTTAAGACCTTGATTGCTCATAATTTGGCACAACCTCAGGATCCTACAAAGTTTTTCATATCGGATCCTAAACCTTATTGGTGGAATGAGAAAGCTTACTGTGTATACCACAATGGGATTGGACATGACATTGAAAATTGTTTTAAACTTAAACATCTTATTCAAGACCTTATTGAGACTGGGAAATTATAGGTTGATGGGTTAACCGCAAATTCAGACCACAAGGCCTTTAAGGAGCCCTTGCCTAAGTATGAGAAGGGGGAGACTTCTAAAAACAAGAATGGAAAGGCCACAATCAATTATACCTATAGAGCTGTAGAAAATGTCATCAATATGCTTGAAGTTGTGGAAAATGATGTCAACATGATGAGGGGGAAAGTTCCCTATGGTTATGATGTAAACTCACCTCCCATATTTCATGAGGGACCCGTTGTTGTGCTTAGGTGTCCTCAATCTTGAAGGTCATCTCAGCCTCTCAATGTTGTTACTAGGAGTCAGTCCCAAGGTCCTATTATCATTAGAGGTCCTAATTCTAGTAAATCCAAGCAACCAATGTCCAAAAGTGTTCCTCCCAAGTCTGCAGTTGGTCCTAATATGAGTTACAACCTTGTTGATTAGTTACAATGAATGCCAGCATAGATTTCCATTTTTGAGCTCTTAGAATTGTCTCCTAGACATAGGCGTGTCCTTGAGGATGCCTTGCAAGCCACTAATGTTCCTAATGACATAGATGTCAATCAATTCTAGAACATGGTCAATCACCTTACTAGCCCTCATTACCTCACATTTTCAGAAGAGGATGATAAAGCATTAAGTCATCCGCACAATTTGGCCCTTCATATCAAGGTCATGATCCACAAAACCCATGTTAGGCGCATGTTAATAGATGGAGGTGTTGGGCTTAGTATTTTCTCTTTGAGTCTATTGAAAGCTTTGGGATATTTTGAGCAAATAATTGACACTAGGAAGAAGATCACAATTAAAGCCTATGATGAAGTAGAGCGAAGCTCTAAGGGATTGGTTGTTCTTCCTGTTAGGATCGGTCCTGTGGAAAAGGAAATTTTGTTCCAGATTGTTGATGCTAGACCTTTGGCATATAATATCTTGTTGGGTAGGCCATGGATTCATGACATGCAAGTGGTGCTTTCTACCTACCACCAATGTGTTAAGTTCCCTTACAATGGAGTTGAAGCATGCATACTAGGGGATAGCACATTATCTATTAATGTGATTTCAGCTGGCTCTCATGTCCCTTTGAATAGAGAGGCTAATAATTTTGATGCTACTCTTGAGCAGTGTAAGACTAAGTTTAAGTCCATAGACCTTGGCATGGGAGACTACCAAATGGATTCCTTCACAAAAATGCCAATCTCACCTAGGTCTTATGGAAAACCTTCACCTGAGAGGAAACCTTCATCCTCAGCTATGACCTTGTTTGGAAATTTTGTAGAGTCCTCAGTACCTATTCATGAGGAGAAAGAGGAGGTAGTCATTAGAGATTGGATTTATAGAGAAGAAAAGTATCAACACAATGAGAATTTTGTGCCATCTCCTAAAACCTATGGGAGAGGGTATACTTTGGTTAAAAACATGGGTTACCTAGGTCATGGCCCTCTCAGTCATAGGTTAGATGCCAAGGCTAAACCACTCAACCATGCTCTTTTTGGTCATAGGACTAAGCCAACAGTTGGCCTAGGCTTTGATCATGAAAAGAAGACAAGTGTCCCTATCCTAGCTGCGACGGATAGTGACAGTGACTCAGATTATACACCTAATCTTCAAAACTAGAAAGACATGATTGATGATTGGGTGCCTCCCACCAATCTCCTTTGGGGGGATTCAGATGATTTAGCAGCTGAAAATATAGACACTAGAGAAGGTGATACCCTTCACAATCTCGAAGCTTCTACATCAAGGCATCTCAAGCCTTCTTGGTGTAAACATCCAAGAAGAGATTCAGAAATAGATTCACATGAGTTTGAGTGGGACTCTCTTTCAAATGAAATAGTTGATTTAGACATGGATGTTGTCCATACCTATAGTACTCAACCCGATGTGACCAACGAGCCTAGTGTAGGACTAGAGGATTGGACTCCTTGAATTGCCTTAGTGGATGATGCTTTGTTTGGTAGGATGAGTCCTAATTCAAGTATCTTAGAAGGAGACTTGACAGATCCTAACTATGTGATCACCAGAGATAATGCCTTTCATATCAATTATGTTGCACTAGTCATTGACCTACCCCTTGTAAACTATCATTTGATTGATTGGTCACAACTTTGTCAAGAGCCTCAACTCCTCACTTTTCACAATGACTACGAGATAGCCTGCTACTTGAATGCTCTTGAACCCATAGTCTCTTCCACTAGTGGACCTACAATGAGTATGATGGAGCTAGATATTAAGTACCTCAGTCAAAAAATAAAATAAATGAAACAAAAGAGAAATGGTTTTGATGGAGAAAACCAATTTGTGGCGGTGTCAGAACCCAAAATAGTAAAAATAAAAGATGTATCCAAAGGTGAAAACCTCTTCAAGGTGCCTAAGGATGGGATACTTAATAAACTGTTGAGTTATTTCCAAGACAGGTCATCAATTCTTATTGAGCCTACACAACCAGTAAATTTGAATATAGAAGAGGCTACACAAGTGATACATCTAGCTTCGTCTCTATCAGTGCAAGAAAAAGAGGCATACACAAAGTTCTTACAAAAGAAGAAAATCAATTTTTCTTGGACATATTTAGACATGCCAGGGCTTGACACTAATCTCATTATGCATCACTTATCTATAGCTTCAGGAATTAAACCAGTAAAATAGAAGTTGAGGAAAATGCATCCTCACATAGCTCTCCTTGTTAAGGCTGAATTAGAAAATCTCTTAGGAGTGGGATTTATTAGAGCTATCGACTATGCCGAGTGGATCTCAAATATTATTCTAGTTTCAAAACATGATGGGTCCATTCGTGTATGCACAGACTTTAGAGATCTTAACAAAGCTTGCCCAAAGGATGACTTTGCACTCCCTCACATAGACATGATAGTGGATATGACTGCGGGCTATGAGATATACTCTTTAATGGATGGTTTTTCCAGTTATAACTAAATAAAAATAGCTCTTAAGGATCAAGAAAAGACAGCCTTCACATGTGCATGGGGAACCTATTGTTGGAACATCATGCCATTTGGATTAAAAATGCAAGAGCCACATACCAAAGAGCTATGACCACAATATTTCATGATATGATGCATAAAAACATGGAGGATTATGTGGATGATACCTTGGCCAAGTCTAAGCAAAGGGATACACACCTAGAAGATTTGGAAGTAATTCTAGATTGAATGGAGTAGTTTTAGTTAAGATTGAATCTGAAAAGGTGTGCATTTGGGGTTACCTTAGGTAAACTTCTAGGATTCATAATTTCAACCAAAGGAATAGAGGTGGATCCTGAAAAGGTTCAAGCTATATTAGATATGCCACCTCCTAAGAACATTAGTCAGATGAGAAGTCTTCAAGGATGACTCCAATCCATATGGAGGTTTATTTCACAGCTTGCAGATAGAGCACAACCATTCAACAAGGCATTGCATAAGGGAGCCACATGTGCTTGGAATGAGGATTGCCAAAAGAGCCTAGATCAAATAAAGCAATATTTGGCTAATCCTCCAATTTTAATGCCTCCTATCCCAGGAAAACTATTAAATTTGTACATCTCAATGATAGAATCTTCCTTGGGGGCATTGTTGACTCAACTTGATGATACTGGGAAGGAAAGAGCCATCTACTACATTAGTCGTACTCTAGTATCTTATGAGATCAATTATAATAGTATTGAAAAGTCTTCTCTTGCGGTAGTGTTTGCTTCCCAAAAGTTGCGACACTACATACTTGCCCATACTATACATCTTGTTGCAAAAATTGATCCTCTTAAGTATTTTCTTAGTAAGGCTGCTCTCATAGGTAGACTTGCTAAGTGGATGATGGTTTTGTCAGAATTTGATATAGAGTACATTGAGTGTAAGGCTATAAAAGGGAAAGCTATTGCAGATCAACTTGCTGATTTCCCAGTCAAGGATAGCATGCCTATTCAAGTGGAATTCCCAAATGAGCATATCATGTACATGACCATGCGTACTTGGAAAATGTTCTTTGATGGTTCAAATAAGCAAAATGGATCAGGAGCTGGACTATTGTTTATTTCTCCTCATGGGTACAACATACCTAAGTCTTACAAACTTTTGTTTCCATGCACAAATAATATTGCAGAATATGAGGCTCTAACCAATGGACTAAAGATGGCTATAGAGTGGAATATAACAGAGTTACATGTCTTTGGGGATTTTCAATTAATTATCAACCAAGTAAATGAAGAGTACCAAACTAAGGATGATAAGCTGATACCTTACAAAAAGATGGTTGATTCATTGTGACATTACTTCACATTTGTGACATTTCAATAGATCCCTAGAGTAGAAAACAAGGTAGCATATGCTATGGCTACACTAGCTTCACTCCTTCAATTGGAACAACATGAATCAAGATTTGAATTCCTGGTGGAAGAGCTACGTCACCCCATTTTTGACTCCTCAAATAGCCATGTCATTTGTACCTTGGTTAGTCATGAGTCATCCCGCTATGGTGCCATTTACTCCTATCTCTGTGATGGCATTATCCCTGACAGCTTCAACCATTTTGAAAGAAGAAACCTTATCCGTAACACCTCTCACCATACCCTTATCTCTAGTGATCTATATAGGAGGGGTTTAGATGGGACACTTCTTAGGTGCTTGGAAAAGGATGAGTCTGACTGAGTGTTAGTTGACATTCACAAGGGCATTTGTGGAGGACATTCCAATGGTCTTTCCATGGCCCAAAGGTTGCTTAGGGCAGGGTACTATTGGCCCACAATGCAGATGGATGCTATAGCTTTTTCCAAATCATGTGAAAAGTGTCAGAAACATGGAAACTTGATTCATGCTCCAGGTAGGGAGCTTATTCCTTCTATTTCTCATTAGCCATTTCAGTGTTAGGCCTTTGATCTTGTTGGGTAGATTCATCCCAACTCATCAGGTGGACATAAATTCATTATTACTGCTACTGACTACTTTACCAAATGGGTAGAAGTTGTTCCACTTTCTATTCCTTCAGGGAAGACAATTTCTTTATTCATCTTGAATCACATCATCTATCAATTTGGGTTACCTTCTGAGATAACCACTGACAATGGAGGTCAGTTCAAAAACAAGGACCTTACACACCTCTGCAAGAAATTTAAGATAAAACATCATTGGTCCTCCATTTACTTCCCACAAGGAAATGGACAAGCAGAGGCTTCTAATAAAACCATTCTTAAGATTCTCCATAGAACAGTTCACAAGAATGGTAGGGACTGGCATTTATAGATCAATCTAGCCTTATGGGCTTACAGAACAAGTATACGTACTCCAATAGGGTCTACTCCTTTTACCCTTACCTATGGCACTGAAGTAGTATTACCTTTAGAAGTAGAGATCCCTTCACTTAGAGTCTCTCTCAAAGGTTTGATAATAGATGACGATTATCATGCCAGGAGGTTACAAGACTTAGAACTTCTAGATGAGAAGTGCAAGGCCTCATTTGATCATATGAGAGTGTATCAGAAGTGTATGTCAAAAGCATTCAACAAGAAGGTTTTCCCTAGGGAATTTCAAGTGGGGGATCTTGTTTTGCGTGAAAACCCTAAGAATCAAAAAAATAAAGAGCAAAAAGGGAAGTTTGAAGCTAATTAGCTTGGACCATACATCATTACTACAACTTTTGGTACAGGTTCTTATTTACTATCTAATATAGAGGGGGAACAGCTCCCTGAACCTATCAATGTTTTACACCTCAAGAAGTTCTATCCATGATGCCTATTATGTCTGGGGGCATCCTTTGTACATATCTTACGACCCTAAAAAAAAATTTCAAAAAAATTCATATATGATCCTGAAAAAATCCTAAAAAGCATAAAAAGTCCTGAAAAAAGAGCATCCTAGTGAAAACCTAGCAATAGGCGCTTTGAGGTCTCATCAAAAAAATAAAAAAGTCAAAAAATTCAAAAAAATAGAAAAAGTACCTTGGTGAAAACTTGGAAACAAGCGCCTTGGTAGCAAAAATACAAAAAAATCAAAAAAAATAAAAAAAATTTCCAAGTGGTGAAAACCTGGAAACATGCGCTACTTGAGGCCTTTGCACCCTTGTCTTTTAGTATGCATCCTCGACACTTAGCCATTCTCCATCATGCCTTGACCTTATTTGACAGGGTCTGGAATTGGTCTTTATTTTTGTCTAGGAGGCATACCTGTTATCATAGGTCCTTTAGATGCATTTGTCCCTTGGGGCATTTCACAAACAGGTGTTTTTCAACACCACCCCAAATTGTGTTTTTCAACACTACCCTAGCATCGAGTGTTTCCTAACACTTATCAGATGTCTTACCCACCAGTCTAAGTATGATGCAATAACGCTCATTAGAAAATTTGATACTCAAAGTTTGACTCTATGACCAACACACACACACTTAAACAATCAACTCAATTGAGATATGTTGACTTTATTTTTCTTTGTGTGCTATCTATGAGGATTTCTTTGATGAGTGGTCTCTCCCTGAGAAGTTTTTGATGATGCATAGCTAGAAGACTAAGGGTATGAGAACATGTTTTATTTTTTTATCTGCTTATGGGTATATTTCGTTGATCCTAACTATCATGAGCATGTATGCTAGTCTTACTTGACACTAGGGATTGACAAGGTATTATCCTTGACTTTTTTTTATGTGAGTGCATGCTTATAGCTACCCTGACTTTCATGTGTCTTGATACAAGCATAATCTCACCATAACAAACTTAGGTAATCTCACTACACTAGTCATCTTGACCTACATGTCTTTGGTGCCTAGGTGGGATTCCCACATCTCTATCTAATATAGATCATATTCATATTCACATAGTCATACTAGTGTGTATTGTATGATCTTATGACACTACCAATAATGTTCAATGATGATAATTAGATGTCTATAAGTATTGTGACCTTGCAAGTCAACCACTTTTCATAGTAGCTTGCATTTTTAGGTTCATGATTAGATTAGTTTTGCATTTTGCATGTGGAGAGAGCTCTCCTTTTATCTTTTGTGGACTAATCAGTCAACTGCGCTCACCTTTCCTTTTCTCGATCATGTCTTTCACTTCTTGTCTTTCCCATCACATCCTTTTCTATTTATAGCATTTTGACTTTTTGACCTAATTTTCAAAACACCTTGAAATTGCGCAAAAATTGCCCCCTAGCTAATTTCAACGTTTTGGATCTATTTTCGGACTTGAAATTAAAATCTGAGTTAATCTTGATAGTCAAAATTGCATTTCAAATCTTCCCCTTCTTCTGCACAGTTGGTTGACCATTTGAGGCCTGATCCTTCGATCTTCATTGGGGCATCTTCATTTCTTCCCCCCCATCTCTTTCAACCTCCTACTATTTCATTCATTTTCATTCGCATCATCTCTTCAAGGTTTGACTTTATCAGTCAAATTGGGGCATGCTTTCACTACTTGATGGTTATCCTATAATGTTTCAGCTTTGATCATGATTTTTAGTGCTTTGATCAAGTTTATCAGTTTGTTGCTTCTCCTCTACCTGATTTCAATTTCGATTCCGAGGGGGCAGTACCTATCAGATTTAATCTTTGATTCAGCTTTATCATTCAGCTCAGCTTGAGATTCCTATTTTGCAACTTCACTATCACTTAACAACAATGGTGATGGTTTTGTCTTTCGATTCTTATCTCTTATTTTGAGACCCGATTAGCACTTAACAGCAACAGTGTTGATCTTGTCTTTTGATTTCAGACCTGACTATCACTTAACAGCAACGGTGTTGGTCTTTTCCTTCAGCTTATGCTTATGCTTGTCCTGATGTGTTCCCATCCATCGAACACGCATCTGAGTTGTCTTGTGATCCCAAATCGATCTCACATTTCAATTCTTCTTTGACCACATGTGTTCCCAGAATGATCACACATTAGTCAAAGAGGGGAAAATGTATGCACCCTAAAATGGTCACCTAGACTTTGGGCCCCCATTCAATGATTTATCAAATCCCTGAATCAATATTTTCAAAAATCAACATTTTATCAGTAATATCAATTTCCTTGATCAAATCCTATTTTATCATTTTCGATTATTTTCCTTGGGCTAACCATTTTATCCTAAGTCTTTATTTAATTAAAAGGAATATTTCCTCCCCTTTTATTAAATAAAAAGCCCCCACCTTTTCCTCTTATCCTAAGTTGCACAAATAAAGCATTATTCTTATTTTATAAAAAGAAGAAAAGCACTTTTTGTCTCATATGGACACAAAAGTCAACTCTTATTTTCCCATTGGAGGATATTTGTGCACATGGATTGCTCCTCTTTGATGCTCCACTATTGATTAAGTCTTTTGCCTCTTAATCTCCATGGTCCATTCCTTTTCATTTCCTATAAAAGAAGAGCTCTCTTCCTCATTTGTATATCCATCTCTTTTATGCTAATGTTATGCTACAAGTTTTCTAGGTTATTTGGAGCTCTTTGAAGACATTCTTGCATTCAAGCTTTGAAGACATTGTTGTTGCATTTAATTTAGCTTTCTTTCTTGCTTTCATAGTTGCATAATCATGGCATTCTTAGTATAGACTTTCTTTATGCTATAGATTAATCTCACATAGTTTAATTAGGAGGGATTGTAAGACTTGTACTTTCCTTTCATAGCCTAGTTTGCACTTTCATTTTCATAGACTAGCTTGCATCCTCATTCTTAGTTTACTTGCATTGAATTTCCACTTGATTCTTTGGGGATATTGGCACTCTTTCCCTTGTCTTCAATTTTGGAATCTCTCATTGTGTGGTTGACTAGCAAGGTCATAAGTTTATTAGCTCTAGCTAAGAGCAATTTTACAATCTTGCAACTCCATACATAAAGAGCTCTAGGTCGCTATTGAAGGTTTCCCTTTCATGGATTTCCTTTGATGTAATGACTTAGAGAAGTGCACTACTTTTGTGTGTACAATATCATGTCTATGGATTGTTATCATATTTTGTTGGGTAGACCTTGGCAATATGATAGACGTGCTATATATGATGGGAGATTGCATAAGTATACTACTGTGGCTGATGGAAAGAAAAAAATCTTGTTACCTTTGATGGAAGAACCTATTAGTAATGTTTGCACATCTGTGAGATTTTGTTTAATGTAGGGAAGAAATTTTGTTAACTCTTTGAAGAAGAATTATGTATGTTTTGTTGTGATCCCTAACAAACCAAGTAAGAAAACAGAGGATAATGTCCCTGAGGAGATTGATAAGTTACTCACCAGGTATAGTGATATCATTTATGATAATGTACCTGATATTTTTTCATTGAAAAGAAGCATTGATCATTCTATAGATCTAATCCCCGGAGCTAGTTTACCGAATAAGGCACCTCATCGGTTGACACCTACCGATAATCAAGAATTGAACTGATAGATTCAAGAGTTGCTAGAGAAAGGTTTGATCAGAGAAATTTTTAGTCCTTGTGCAATACCTATTGTATTGGCACATAAAAAGAATGGAGAATGGAGAATGTGTACTGATTTCAGAGCAATGAATAAGTTAACAATGAAGTATAGGTTTCCTATACTGAGAATGGATGACATAATGGATAGTTTGATGGGAGAAAAGTATTTCACCAAAATTGATTTGAAAAGTGGGTATCATCAGATCAAAATCAGAGAACGTGATGAATGGAAGACCGCTTTCAAGACAAAAGAAGGTTTGTATGAGTGGTTGGTTATGCCTTTTGGCTTAACTAATGCACCAAGTACTTTTATGAGGCTAATGAATGAAGTTTTGAAGAAATTATTGGGTAACATTGTGATTGTATATCTTGATGAAATTCTGATATTCAGTAAGACCAAAGGAGAACATTTGTTGCATGTTAGACAAGTTTTGCAGAGATTGAAAGAAGAAAAGTTGTTGTTAAATCTAAAAAAAGTGTTCATTCATGAAAGAGGAGATTGTGTATTTGGGATTTGTTATTTCAACTGATGGTTTGAAGATGGATCCTGAAAAGGTTGAAGATATTTTAAATTGGCCTACACCTATGAATGCTAGTGAGGTAAGATCATTTCATGGTTTGGCAAGTTTTAACCAAAAGTTCAAAAGGAATTTCAGTTCAATTTGTAATGCTATGACTGAAACTATGAGAGGAGACAAAAGAGAATTCAAGTGGACACATGGAGCTGACAAAAGTTTTGAGACTCTGAAGTAGGAGGTTGTTGAATTACCAATTTTGGCATTACCTAATTTTAGTAAATTATTTCAAGTAGAATGTGATGCAAGTGGAAGTGCAATTGGAGCTGTGTTGAGTCAAGAAGGTAAACCTGTTTCTTTCTTTAGTGAAAATTTGAATGATGCTAGAAGGAAATATTCTATGTATGACCAAGAATTCTATGTTATTATTCAAGAACTGAAGAAATGGAGACATTATTTGATACCGAGTGAATTTATGTTGTATACTAATCATAAGCCTTTACAGTATTTGGGTAGTCAGAATAAGTTGAATCAGAGACATATGAAATGGGTTGAGTATTTGTAGAGTTACACATTTGTGATAAAGCATAAGAGTGGAGTCACTAACCGAGTTTCTGATGCATTGAGTAGAAGAAGATCTATGATGATCGAGATGAAAATTGAAGTTCTGGGTTTTGATGAGATGAGAGATTCTTATGAGTTTGACCCTAATTTTTCTAAGCCATGGAGAAAGTGCAGAGCACCTATTCAAGATCAACAAGATACTAAATGGGATGAATATTTTATTCAGGAAGGTATATTGTTTAAAGGTATTCAGTTGTGTATACTAAGAGGAATAATGAGAACTAATCTGATAAAGGAGAAACATAGTAGTGGTTTGGATGGACATTTTGGTATTGATAAAACATGAAATTTTCTTAAGGAGAAGTACTATTAGCCGTAGTTATATAAAGATGTTCAAAAATTTGTAAAAATTTGTGGAATTTGTCAAGTTGCAAAAGGAGTAAGTCAGAATACTAGATTATATGTACCGATTGTTGTTCCTGTGAAACCTTGGATTGACATTAGTATGGACTTTGTTCTTGGCTTACTGAAGATAGTAAGAGGTAATGATTCTATATTTGTTGTTGTGGATAGATTTTTTAAGATGGCACATTGTATACCTTGTAGAAAGACATTAGATGCAGTACATGTAGCAGATCTTTTCTTTAAGGAAATTTTCAGATTGCATGGATTACCGAGGAATATTATCTCTGACTGAGATAGTAAATTTTTTGGATACTTTTGGAAAACCCTTTGGAAGAAATTTGGCACTGAGTTGAAATATGGTTCTACATTTCACCCACAAACTGATGGATAGACTGAAGTTGTGAATAGAAGTTTGGAAAATCTTTTGAGATGTTTAGTTGCAGACACACCGAGTAATTGGGATTCTATGTTGGCACAAGCAGAGTTTGCATACAATAATTTAGTGAATAGGAGTACTAGAAAGAAACCATTTGAGATTGTGAATGGCACACAACTGAGAGGTATATCTGATTTGAGGGACATTGCTGATGAGAATAAGAAAAGTGCTGAAGGAGTAAAATTTGTTGAGTATATTAAGACATTGCATGAAGATGTGAAGCTAAAGCTGGAAGACAGTAATCAGAAATACAAAGACAAAGCTGATAGATCAAGAAGACATAAAAAATTTTATGTTGGTGATGAAGTGATGGTTCATTTTAAGAAAGGTCAATTTCCTATTGGAACATATGGGAAGCTGAAGATGAAAAGGTTTGGACCTTGCAAGATTTTGAAGAAATTTGACAGTGGAAATGCATATGAGATTCAGTTACCTGATGACATGGACATATCACCAATTTTCAACATTGCTGATTTGTATGAATATCATGAACCTGATGAAGAAGTGACAGTACCGACAGAATATCCTAAGAAGCAAAATGAATAAATTGAATAGATTTTGAAGAAAAGAGTTGGCAAGAGTACAAGAGGAAAATAGTATATGGAATATCTGGTAAAGTGGAAGAATAGACCGATGGAAGATAGTTCATGGATTTCATAGTCTGAGTTGGATGCAACTTAGATCATACCTACCAAATGATTTAGAGAATCATTTCAAAATAACCCCAAGTGTCTGATGCAGGAGCATCTTGGGTCCTTGGCAATCCTGTGTCACCCAAAACATTTTGAAGTTTGTCTGTGTTGCTCAGTTCCTGCTTTAACCAAGTCGGTCGATAGTTGGTCGGTTGCCTTTGGTTACCAAGTGTGGTCAGTTATCTCCTGGGTGGTTGGTTATTTCTCTGGTGCTCAACGATGCTTGTCTATTTCTTGGTCATCCTTGCTTACCGAGTAGTTTCTTTTGAGTTCCTGTTGAGCTAACTTGTGGATTTATTTTGGGTCACGAATTTAATGTTGGAATCCATCATTGGGAAACATGTGGTCCTAGATCTAACCATTCCTTTTGTTGATTGTGGATCTGAAGCCTGACTCAATTTGGTGGACTCTTGTATAAATGTAGTTATTTGGTTGTAGTTAGGGGGAGTTTTTTTGTTAGAAGATAGAATTAGAGATTTTGATAGATCCTCACATGTTTGAGCACTTTTGTAAATCATTGTAATATATGGCCCTAATCGGGAAGGCCTTACAGCCTGGCATGTATCATTCTATTTGATGAAAATATATGAAAGCTTCTACACTCTCTCTATCAATGTTGTGTTTATTTGCTTTCTCATGTGTTGAGTAGGCTTGGATCATTAGGGTGTGCCATTGTTTGGCCCCTCTTGGCCCGTCTCTCATGCATTAACCAAGCATATAGAGATGCTTGGCCTAGGGCTTGCAAACATACTTCTAAAAATAATCCCCTTTCTCCTATGCCTTTAAGGACCTAAAATATATTGGCCCAACTTTCATTTCCCCACTTCACATGGAGATCCCACGAAGGAAAATCAAGTTAGGGCATTATTTGCTAAAACCTTGGTTCAAAAAGGTTTCCCAAAAACCCAATAAACAAACTCTTCTAACTCTTGACTCCAGTCTCCAAACTGAGTCAATCCAAGTGAATTGGAGTCCTAATTCATTTCAAGTGTTGGATTTATCAAACTTCTTCTATGCACTTCCATCCCAATCCATACACACACTATTTTATAGTCCAGAACATGAAGAAAAATAGGGATTTTTATTGATTGAATGCAAAAATAACATAAGTGTGTCTAACTTTCTCTAACTATCTTCCACCCACCTAAAAGGGCTATTTGGAGACCTTCCCCCAATGGATCCAACCATTTTTCAAAGGTTGTGACCCTTGGGAGGTCATTTTACAAGTCGGTAGCAACTTTTCAAAGAAGTTGTCGAGCAACATTTCTTGCATTTTGCAACTTTTGGCAAAATGTTGCATTCTTGCTCCTAATGAGCTTATAGGCATAAGCCATGGATCCTCTAGATCCCAAATATTATTAAAACATTAAAATAATCTAAACACCTAAATGTGTCTTTGGACCATAGTAAAAAAACCCATGGTTTATAACCACACCGAGGGTGACTAGGTCTTACAAGTTGGCTTGCTAATCAAAATTTAAAAACTCTTTGAAAACACCTAGGCATGAAGACCCTTGGGTGAATATTCCAAAGACCATAGATGTATAGATGTTGTAAAGAGTGGAGGGGGTGCTCCTGCGCCAAAAATCATGCTTAGGGAAATCCTTGTTTAGGTCCTTAAAGTCTATCGAGATGTGTATTGATTTTTCAACCTTGGAGACAAGCACAATGTTGGAAATCTAGTTACCATAGTTTATAGCTCGAATAAACATGGCTTTGAGTTGCTTCTCGAGCTCAGTTTTAACAGTAATGTGATATGTGGATGCATTTTTATTAGCTTTTTTTTTCCTAGTTTAATGCCTAGAGAAATACACAAATGATGCATGATTAGGTTTGTATATAAGCCAGGCATATCAGAGTATGACCATGCAAAATTAATCTTCTTTTCAGTGAAGAACTAGATGAATTTATTCTTCTTTTCTTCAAATAAGGATTGTGTTAGATGTATTATTTGGGGATTTTCCATTGTGCCCAATTTTACTTGTTGCATAGGCTCTATAAGTGTATGCACCCTAAAATGGTCGCCTAGACTTTGGGCCCCCATTCATCAATTTATCAATTTCCTGAATCAATGCTTTGCAATATTTTCAATTTAAATCAATTTCCTTGATCAAATCGTAATTAATTTAAATATTTCAATATTTCCTAGGTTTGATTATTTTATTCTAAGTTTTATTTAATTAAGAGAACATACTCCCTTTTAATTAAATAAAAAAATCTTTTAAATTAAATAATAAAATCACTTTATCCTAAGCCGCATTTAATTAAAAGAAAAAATCTCTTTTAAATAAATAAAAAATCTTTTAATTAAATAATGGAGACCACTTTGCTAAAAATAATAAAATAAAAAGACATTTTGTCTACACATTGAATGCACACTTTCCAAGATGAGTGGAATCTCCTTTTGCCTCTTAATCTCTTCCACACATCTTTTTGCCTCTTAACCATGTCCATTGATTTTGCCTCTTGATAATCTTGAGCACATGAATCAACCGAGATTTAATCTCCACCATTGCTCATTTATTTTTGCCTCTTAATCTGGACCATCCATTCATTTCTAAAATCCTTTATAAGGAGCCCTCTCCTTCTCATTTATGCATGGAGATTTTAGAGATCAAGATTTTATGTTATTGTTATGCAGGTTTGGAGAGCGATTTTGGAGGAGAATTTGAGCACTTGAGCTTGAACATTGCAACTTCTCTTTTCTTGTCTTCTTCTCTAATGTCTCCATGGCAATCCATTTAAATTACTCTTGCACTTGCATATTAAATTAGATTCATATTTCTTTTCATAGAATAATCTTGCATAAGCATTTTCTTTCATAGATTAGTTTTTTTTCATACATTGTTATCATATAGAATAGCTTTCAATTTTATTTGCATGCATACTTGATGAATCATGGAGATTAGAATTCTTACTTTGCCTCTTTGAATCTCTCATTTTATGGTGTACTTGCATGGGCACAAACTAGGTCTAATCTGAGGGCCTTCATCACAAACCCTTGCACTTCATGAATATAGAGCTATGAGTCATCATTTGAGACCTCATTCATGAGCAATCTTGGATATAATGACTCATAGAAGTGTGACAATATTTTAGCACATATTTTTGGCACCCACCGTGGGGCAACCCACCTTTACATGCTTGTTTTGGTTATTTTTTGGAGCTAACCCCTTTGTGTAGATTTGTTGGAGACTAAAACCCTATACTTTCAAAGATTTGATCATATCTCCCAAATAAATTGAATTTTTAGTCTGAAATTTGTTTTGCAAGTTGGCAACATATCAGAGAATCACCAATAAAAAATTCAAAATTTTTTGAGGTATTTGAATTTTTTTCTTTATTTTTCATAAAAATTTAATTTTGGCACAAATCAACATATTTTTTAGAAATTTTTATATTTTTAGAAATCTATTTAAATTTCACAGGGGGTCCATTCTTTGTGTTTTAAATTTGGATGCAATATCATAAATCAAATAGTCAATTTACAAAAACTGGTATGTTTTGGTAAAATGGGTCTCTAGGGCACAAATGAAGAGATTTTTCTGAAATTTTTACATTTTTGGAAAGAAATCTATATTTTAGCATGGGTCTTTGTTTTGCATTTTTATTTTTGTGGCCGAAATCATATCAAAAAAATCAGATCTTGTTGACTACGTCAAATGCAAAAAAAATAAAATTTTGTGATGAGTATGCACTTATTTTTCATGGTTCAATGCATGATATGAGTTGTCATTTGGATTATTTACTAGCTATTTTTTCTCCCAACAATTGATTTTCAGATCTAACCCTAGGGTTTGCATAAGTTGGAAATACATTGCATATCTTGTTTGCTTGTTTTCTTGTTGGAGAGTTCGTGACTTGCTTGCACAGAAAAGCTCAAAAAAAATAAAAATAAGGTAAAATCTACTAAGCGCGTTGCTTTGGACTTGAGGTATTTTGTTGCATCTCTATAAAATTTGGATTTTGGAAATTAAATGAGCCTCTCATGTGTCTTACTTGAGTGATTTCTTGATTTCATAGATCACACTTCAATTTGTTGGAAACTGCAATTGAAGCAATTGTTGTATTGTCATTAATGTCAAACCTTAACTGGTAAGACTGTTGCTACTTAGGAAAGTACTATATCTATTTTGAGAAGGGAAAGAAAGGATGGTAACAATAGTACCTAGGGAAAGGTTGAGTTATCTTGATACTACAAAGTGTACTTGACTATGTTGTACAATGATGGGACAATGTATTATTTATCTTAGTAAGATTGAGGACTAAACTGGTAGGCTTAACCAAGCAAAAATGAAGAAATCATGTTTAAGCTAAGTTATGTTAATGTCGACCAAGTTAGTGTATGCCGAGCAAAAATCTAGTGTCGACTGAGTATCAGTTAATTTATGAGGAAGACAATATATGTCGAGGAAATAGTTTTAGTAGTGACCAAGCATTTTACATGAAGACCAAGTGGATGATCATAGTATTGACCAAGCATCAGCATTTTTATATTTGAAGAGAATTCAAATTTGGAGCCGACATTGTTAAATTCTTGGATTATGTAAAATGTGTTGACTTTATTTATTAATTGTATGGAAGCATTTAATGCTTTGTAAAATATTTTATTGTAAATCTTTATGATATTTGAGATGATTCTAGAAGAGGAGATGAAGAACATGAAGCGGGTAGATTCAATGTATTCAACCTAACCCTAAGATCTATGAAGGAGATTAAGCAAAAGAAAATTTAACTTAACAAAGGAAAGTATTAAGGGAACTAAAGCATTAGGTATGTGTATGCATGGGTGAAGTAGATGCCGGAAGAACAGTAGAGTTTTATTGATTGTATAAGTGAAAAGGTTGAAGGAAAAGTGTGGTGATTGCTTGAAGGAAAGTTTCAAGCAGATCAGAAGTGGAGATGGAAAAGTTTCAAAGTCAGTAAACCAGCATTTATGTATGGAATTGGATCTGATATTTTCAAAGTGAGTTGTATGTTTTTTAGATCAATACTATTGCTACTTTCTAACCATTGTAGCAATCAAAATCCTTTTAATAGAGGTTGACCTAATAGTCATATGTTAAATCCTTTGAACAAGGTTGCATTCTAATGGAGTGTATGTAAGTCCTATAACTAGGCTCACTTTTAACAGGGTGATTGAAATCCTTTAACTGAGTCACACCTGACAATGTGTATTGTAACCTTTGATAGGGTTGGCTTTTAACCAAGCTCACTTCAGAAGAGTGAAAATAATATTAGCATGTTACAAAGTGGTTTTTCCCATATTGGGTTTCCACTATAAATCCTGGTGTCAATACTTGTGTGAATGTTTTGGTTTGAACATTTCTATGTTTTACAAGTTAGTTACAGCTAGGTAGTGGACTGCAGTGTTATATGTTTCTATTATTGAATCAGTGATGACCGAGTTTGTTTTGGTTGCTTGATATGATTTAAGAAAAAAAATTTGAGGTTATTTTATACATCAGGAGCTGAGAACAACTGATTCACCACCCCTCTCTATTGTTCTAAATCATATTAACAATTGGTATCAGAGCTGTGTTGCTTATTGGTGTCTACAAAAATCAAGTTTAAAGAGACTTGAAGCAAATGATCAAGATGTATAAGAAGGAGGTACTGAAGCTGAACAAAGATAACTTCCCTACATGGCAAAGCTTGATGAAGCTACATCTAGCTAGTATTGTTGATTCTATAAAATACTACATTGAGCATGACTATGTCACACTTGTTGCACCTTTGACTACCGAGGAAATGAGAGCTAAGCAAGAACATAATCAGGCAATGCTATAAATTGCATCTACCCTAAGCTATTTGGAATTTAAGGATATTAAGGACTGCACAACTGCTAAAGATATGTGGGACACTCTTGCAAAGATCTATGGTGGTGATTTATATGTACTGAAAGCTAAAGCCGAGAGTCTTAGAGGTAAGTTTGATGAAATGAGAATGAATGAAGATGAAAACATTGCACAATATTGTGGTAGAATAAAAGGAGTTGTGAATGTTATTAGAGGAGCAAATGGGACTATTGATGATGAAACTATAATTAGAAAAGTGTTAAGAACCTTGCGTCCTATATATGCTATTAAGATCTCAGCTATTCAGGAATCTAGATGTAACTCTACAAATGTGCTTACCTTGGAAGGTCTGATTGGCAAACTGACTGCTTTTGAACTGTCTAACTATGATAATTTCACTATTGGTAGTATTGGAAATGTTGAATCTACTTTCAAGTCATAGTTAGTTTTGAATAAGCTAAAGAAAGAAAAAGAAAGATGCACCAGTGAAAGTGAAAGTGAAAGTGAAAGTGATAGTGACACTACTGATGAAGACCTTGAAGATCTAGAAGCTCTTATGGCTAGAAGACTGAGAAGAGGAAAAGGAAAATATAAAGGTAAACTCCCTATTATATGTTTTGCATGCAATAAAGTCAGTCATATAGCTGCTAGATGTCCTGATAGGAAGGATAAAGATGAAGAAAGAAATAGAAAACACAAGGATAGAAGAGATGACAAAGGCTACCAAAGGTACAAAGACTACAAAGGAAAAGGTAAGAAATCTTGTTACATTGTTGAAGAAGAGACTGACACTGATGGTAATGATTTTGAAATTGAGGTGTTCTATGTTGCAATGAAAGATGAATCTAATGAGCATGAGAAAACTGCATTTATTTCCTATGTGAACAAGAATGACAAATGGATTATAGATAGTGGTTGTTCACATCACATGACTGGTGACAAGATTAAGTTTGAGACCCTACATCATTATAAAGGTAAAAGTGTAACATTTGGTAATGATGCACCATGTCCTGTTAGAGGAAAAGGATTGATTAAACAGACTGATAAAATATCTTATGAAAATGCATATTGGGTTGAAGGTCTAAATTAAAATTTGCTAAGTGTTGCTCAGCTTAACAAAACTAGTTACCGAGTGGAATTTCATCACAAGAAAGATAAAATATTTAATACTGTTGGAGAACTGATTAGAAGTGGTGATCAGACTAGAGGTAATTTGTTCTATCTTGACCTATCTAAAGAAACATGTTTGATTGCACAACTTGATGAAATTTGGTTATGGCATAAAAGGTTGTGTCATGTTAACTTTGAAAATCTAGTAGAGATAAGTAAGAAGAAAAAGGTAGGAGGTCTACCTAGATTGAAGAAACCTAAGAATGTGATGTGCAAGGAATGCCAGTTAGGAAAAATGACAAAGTCAAGTTTCAAGAGCAAATCCTTTACTTTTGAAAACATTTTAGATTTGGTTCATACTGACCTTTTTGGACCTATGGGTGTACAAAGTTACTGTGGTGCTAGATACTTTATCTTATTTGTTGATGATCATACTAGGATGATGCATGTGATATTTTTAAAAGAAAAATTTGAAGCTTTTCAATATTTTAAGTGGTATTTGGCTAAGGTTTAAAAGGAGATAGGTAGGAACCTGAAATGTCTTAGATCTTATCAAGGTGGAGAATTTACATCAAATGAATTTAATCTATTTTGCAATGATAGAGGAATTAAAAGATAGATGTCTACACCTAGGACACCTCCACAGAATGGTATAGCAGAAAGAAGGAACATATCTATTTTGGACTGTGCAAGGACATTATTGATTGAAAAGAATGTGGCACAAAATACTAGAAAGAAGCTATAAGTATAGATGTTTACACTCTTAACCAAGTACATATCAAGAAAGGTACAAATCTGATACCCTATGAATTATGGTATGGGCATGCACCAAGTGTTAAATACTTTAGAATCTTTGGAAGCAAGTGTTACTTATTGAAAGACAATACGAATGGAAAGTTTGATGCCAGGAGTGATGAAGCCATATTCCTAGGCTACTCCACAAAAAGTAAAGCTTAGAAGTGTTTGAACTCTAACACTAACAAAATTGTGGAAAGTGTGAATGTAAAAATTGATGAGTATGCAGAAAAAAATGAAGCTGACAGCAAAAGAGAACCAGAAGATTACAGATCTTTTGTGTACATTGAGGAAATAGAAGAGGCAGGTAACAAACTTGCACCTGATGTCGAGCATCAGGAAAATAGTGCCAAGAGAGAACAAGAACATGACGTGCTACAAGACAATGCTGCCAAGTATCAGGAAGAGGTTGTCGAGCATTCAGAGGTTGAATCTAACAATCTTGTTGGGGAACTTAATGAAATAGAGGAGAAAAATGTTGAACCTATTTTGGCAAAATATGTAAGAAGACATCACAATCCTAAATAGATAATTGGAGATAAAGACACTGCAATTCAGACCAGAAGCAAAACCATAGATCCAACATGCTTACTATGTGTGTTTGAACCTAAGACAACTAAAGAGACATTAGAAAATGAAGACTGGATACAAGCAATGAATGAAGAGATTGACCAGATTGAGAAGAATGAAACCTAGAATCTAGTGCCGAGACCTGCAGATAAGAATGTTATAGGAACAAAGTGGGTATTTTGAAATAAGTTGAATGAAAAAGGTGAAATCACTAGGAACAAAGCTAGACTGGTATGCAAAGGCTATGCACAAGAAAAAGGAATAGATTATGGGGAGACATTTTCCCCTGTAGCTAGATTGGAAGGAGTAAGAACTTTGCTTGCATATGTTGCTTATAAAGATTTCAAGGTATATCAAATGGATGCCAAGTCTACATTTTTTAATGGTATACTAGAAGAAGAAGTTTACATAGAACAACCAGAAGGTTTTATTGATCCAAACAGAAGACACATGGTGTGCAAATTGAACAAAGCATTATATGGATTGAAGCAAGCACCTAGAGCATGGTATGAGAGATTGCACAACTACTTGATACAGATTGGATTTTCAAGAACAAATGACACAAGCAATCTATACATGAAGGATGAAGAAGGTAGAGGTATCTTGTTGGCAAAAAATTTTGTTGATGACATTATTTTTGGTGGACAAGATGCATTATGCAAAAGTTTCTCAAATGAAATGCAAACTGAATTTGAAATGAGTATGAATTTGAAATGAGTATGTTTGGTGAGATCAAATTCTTTGTTGGTTTACAAGTATATCAGATGAAGAAAGGTATTTTCATTACACGGTCTAAGTATGTTAATGAAATATTGAAAAATTTTGGGATGGAAGATTCTAAACCAATAGGAACTCCTATGGTTACTCGACAAAAGTTATCTAAGAATGATGATGCTGCAAAAGTTAACCAGACTTTGTATAGATCCATGATTAGAAAATTGTAGTATGCTATACATAGTAGACTAGATATTGCAATAGTTGTTGGGATTGTGGCAAGATTCTCTACCAATCCTAAGGAAACACAGATCATGGCGGTGAAAAGAATCATGAGATACTTGAAAGGAACTATTGACTATGGGTTATATTACAAGAAGAATGACAAATTTGAACTTAGAGTATACACTGATGCTAATTGGGTAGGAAATGTAGATGATAGAAAGAGCACTAGTGGTGGAGCTTTCTTTCTTGGACAGAGCTTAGTCTCCTGGACAAGCAAGAAACAAAATTGCATTTCCCAATCTACTGCTGAAGCCGACTATGTTGTTGTTGTAGTAAACTGTTCAAATTTAATATGGATAAAATAGTTGTTGATAGGCATGAAAGAAGAAATCACTGAACCTATTGTTATTTTCTATGACAACACAAGTGCCATCAATATTTCTAAGAATCTAGTGATGCACACTAAGACCAAGCATATAGCAATCAAGTATCACTATTTGAGGGAATTGGTACAAGACAAGGAAGTCTGAATGGAATATGTGAATACAAAAGAACAATTGGTAGACATATTCACTAAAGCTTTACCTAAAGAAGCTCATGAGTACTTGAGAAGTCAATTAGGGGTCCTTCCCCTAACTGAGGCTGCCTAGTCAAGCTAGGAGCACTGCATTAAATATGCTACAGCAGAATAATTGACAAATTGATGCAGAAGATTGTCACACTTTAGGATTGTCCTAGAGCTGTGAAGAAGAAGCAAAGACAACAAATCAGTCATAAGCAAGTTGACAGAGGGAGAAACACTGAACTGCACAGATCTATCTACATCTGTTGGATGTAAGTTTTAGTTGCTAATTTGGCATTTTTGTCAAAGAGGGAGATTGAACTGAAATGATACTATAACACATGAACTAAAGAGTAGGGATGATGAACAGAAATGAAAGATCAGGATAGAGGAAGATCCAGATACTTTTGACGGTCATAGAAGTGATATTTATAGATTCTGAATCAGAATGAAGCTAAGGATATTATAAATTTTCTCTAATTGACAGATAAGTTTTGTTTTGTTTTTGGATTGGTTGGTAATCCATGTGTTATTCAGGTGATATCATATGGTGTAGCCATCAATGCCAAAGAGGGAGATTGTTGGAAATTATAATTGAAGAAATTTTTGTATTATCATTGATGTCAAACCTTAACTGGTAAAATTGTTGCTACTTAGGAAAGTACTATATCTATTTTGAGAAGGGAAAGAAAGGATGGTAACAATAGCACCTAGGGAAAGGTTGAGTTAAATTGATACTACAAAGTATACTTGACTATGTTGTACAATGATGGGACAATGTATTGTTCATCTTAGTAAGATTGAGGACTAAATTGGTAGGCTTAACCGAGCAAAAATGAAGAAATCATGTTTAAGCCAAGTTATGTTAATGTCGACCGAGTTAGTGTATGCTAAGCAAAAATCTAGTGTTGACCGAGTATCAGTTAATTGTCGAGGAAGACAGTATATGCTGAGGAAATAGTTTTAGTAGGTACCAAGCATTTTACATGAAGACAGAGTGGATGATCACAGTATTGACCGAGCATCAGCATTTTTATATTTGAAGAGAATTCAAATTTGGAGCCGACATTGTTGAATTCTTGGATTATGTAAAATGTGTTGACTTTATTTATTAATTGTATGGAAGCATTTAATGCTTTGTAAAATGTTTTATTGTAAATCTTTATGAGATTTGAGATGATTCTAGAAGAGGAGACAAAGAACATGAAGCGGGTAGATTCAATGTATTTGACCTAACCCTAAGATCTACGAAGGAGATTAAGTGGCAAAAGAAAAGTTAACCTAACAAAGGAAAGTATTAAGGGAACCAAAGCATTAGGTATGTGTATGCATGGGTGACGTAGATGCTGGAAGAATAGTAAAGTTTTATTGATTGTATAAGTGAAAAGGTTGAAGGAAAAGTGTGGTGATTGCTTGAAGGAAAGTTCTGAGCAGATCAGAAGTGGAGATGGCAAAGTTTCAAAGTCAGTAAACCAACATTTATGTATGGAATTGGATCTGATATTTGCAAAGTGAGTTGTATGTTTTTCATATCAATACTACTGCTACTTTCTAACCATTGTAGCAGTCAATATCCTTTTAATAGAGGTTGACCTAACAATCATATGTTAAATCCTTTGAACAAGGTTGCATTCTAATGGAGTGTATGTAAGTCTTGTAACTAGGCTCACTTTTAATAGGGTGATTGAAATCCTTTAACCGGGTCACACCTGACAGTGTGTATTGTAACCTTTGACAAGGTTGGCTTTTAACTGAGCTCACTTCAAAAGAGTGAAAATAATATTAGCATGTTACAAAGTGGTTTTTCCCATATTGGGTTTCCACTATAAATCCTGGTGTCAATACTTGTGTGAATTTTTTGGTTTGAACATTTCTGTGTTTTACAAGTTAGTTACAACTGGGTAGTGGACTGAAGTGTTATATGTTTCTATTATTGAATCAGTGATGACCAAGTTTGTTTTGGTTGCTTGATCTGATTTAAGGAAAAGTTTTTGAAGTTATTTTATACATCAAGAGCTGAGAACAATTGATTCACCCCCCCTCTCTATTGTTTTAAATCATATTAACATAATTTTTCTATAAAGGAGACAATGAATCTAGATTTTCTTTCTTGCATATATGTCTCACATAGTAATTAGGCCCTATGGACACTATTTGTGGCATTCTTGAGAGAGTGGGCCTCTTGAGAAGCTCTTATTGATGATAGAACCCCTTGTAGGTAGGGAGGATATTGTTACTATCGCACGGTCTTGCTTGGTTTAGTCCTCAACATTGATCGATACTTTATCTCTTGGACCCACTTAGAGAGCTCGGTAGACATTTTTTTTGACATCATGAACCTTGGTGAGGTGGTTTTTTATCTTAGCATATCAATTAATTTGCTTTCTATATTTGGGTGTAGTGAAGAGGCTAGAGGATTTTGCTCTATTCCCTTTTTGGGTAGTATCTGAAACTCAGATCCTTGAATCTAAACCAAGTCCCCATGTGGTCCTTTTGTGAATCACCTTGTTAGAGAGGGTTAACCATAGTGGACACTCCCTTTATGGGGTAAACCACATGGATGGAACCTCAAGTGGTAATAGTCATTTTTGTCATGATAGCAACAACCGCTATATAAATGTCCTTGTGGAAGAAATCTCCACGGGTGTAGTTTCTTATTGGGCTATCAGATCTCCTTAGCATCTCTAATTGATTAAATTCTTGGAATGTGTCAAAACCCCAGTTCGCCTGGATTGGAGTTTTCCCTCTTAAAATTACAAAAGTTGCAGAATCAAACCATTACTATGAACCATAGTGCAACTAAAATTTTCTTTCTAGGACTATGTGCATCACTGAAAAACATTTTGAGAACATACACAAATAGCTTCTTTAGGGAGTAGAATACTAAGTCACTATTCTTGTTCATGCGCAAGGTTTCTTTGTCCCTTGCTCATTGTTTGAAGACAATTGTTTTCTTGAACTCCCTGGTTGTTGTCTTGTGTGCCTGATTAATGATGAAAATATGTTGATGCACCTAGTTGGTCACATTAAATAAACAAATCTGAGTTCCCAAGTGATAAAAACTTTAAATATCTCTACCAAAAGTGCTATGAAATGTTTCTCAACATCCAAATGAACTTAAATGGTATTTAGTTGTACAAAATGACTCTTGGTCTTCTTTCTTTCATGTCTCCCATGTCTGCCTAGTCTCCCATTTCCATTATTTCTCTTCTTCCTTCACACTTCTTCCTAAACTCTTCATGTCTTCTTGATTCTTTTCCTCTTATTATCTAGTCTAACTTCTTCTATTCATCTCTTGTGTCACTTCCATGCTTGATTCCTCCTCTTCTAGAACCATGAATCTCAACTATCTTGTTATGGAACCTCTCTTGAAAATAGATGATCTCAAACTCATTGCTTAATTCAAAGAGTTGTATTCCTCCAATAGTCCTTCTAAATATTGCATGGGTGATAAAATTAAGACAAAAATAAAAGAAAAATTGATTGAATCAAATGCCTTTGCTAGGATCATATGCATGATCCTATCATGACCTCTTTCTTCCAAACATCTTTCATCTTCTAAGCCTTCTCATCCTTCCTTATCTTCCAAGTCTTACCATGACTCTTCTAGACATTATTCACATTCCTCATTATCCAAGTCTTCTTCTTCCACTAGGTCTTCACTTTCCTCTTCTTCACGATCCTATTCCTCTTCTACTTCTCCCAAGAGTCTTACTTCTCTTCTCAAGAGATGCCATAATGAGCAATGTGACAATCCTTGCGATACCTCTTCTAGAAAGAGTGACACACCCATCTTTGATGACTATGATGATGGATAATGCAGTGATACCTATGACACCTCTACTCCTAAGAGTCCTCCTTTGTGTGCTTGTGCTTACTGGAAATGGGTCATCACATTGGATAGATCATGATGGTGATCCATATGATTCTGATTTTAAAAGAGACTTTGATGATTCTTGTGAATAATACCTAGATGATACATCTACTTCTATTGAGGAAGAGAAGCTTTCCACTCTGATTATAAATGTAAATACTATAAGAATCTCTCCTCTAAGAACTCTCATGCTGAAAATAAATATTACACTCTCGAGCAAGATTATGTTAATGATGGACCTTTGTCTTGTGATGGTTCCCTTCCATCCCCTACTTCCTCCAATACCCATAAATTTCTTAAAGCTTCCAAGTCTTTCAAATCTTTCACAAATCCTTCATCCAATAAAGGTCCTAATACTTTTCATGTGGTTCCCTATAGTTGTCCTCAAGGGTTACCTCTTAAAGAAACTCAAGCTAACCTTCACTTGGCTACAAATACTTTCAATAATGCTAAACCTAAAGAGCCTAAGCCTTTATATGCTATAATGCCTACTTCAACTAGTCCTTCACCATCTCTTTCAAAGTCTTCCATACAATTCCAACATGCTTCCTTGTCCTTAAAAGTGGCTCCATGTCAAGAGGACTCTAAAAATGATAAAGAAAAAAACATAAAGAAAGATCAAGATCACGATCAAGAACCCTCCATGTCATCCAATCCTTTTCATGATGTCTCTTATCTATTTCATGGTTCTTTTGATCCTACACGCCCTTTCTCATTCATTCCACCATGTCTTAAGTCTTCTCCTAAGCAAGATCAAGCTACTACTTACATTGTTGAGCTTATTCACAATCAAAATAACCTTACTAAACTTGCACTTTCCAAAGATGATACTTCCATTAAGGTTATTAAAAATAGTGTTGTTACTTTCAATGTTAAGCCTATTGAAAATCAAGAGAAAAAATATACGCTTATGCTATCCAAAGCTCCTTGTCAAGATCAAAGTCTTCCATCTTCTTGTTCTACCACTCCATGTTCACTTCCACTTTCTACTCTTCTCAAGTCTTTTCAATCTCTGAACAATCCTATCAAAGAAGTTGCTCCTATTCAAGATGTTCACGATCCTATTGCAAATCCTAATGCTCACTCTAAAGATGCTAATGTCTTTGGTTTTCATATAGATGTTGATGAACTTATTGATTATCCTTTTGTATCTCCATGTCCATCATTAGACCTCCTCCACCAATACTAAGGGCTTCACATCTTCCTTCCATCTTTGGTGCTTATGTCCCTTCACTTTCCCCTCCTAACTCTCCTAATTCATCATCCATCTTGGGTCCTTACATACCTCTATCTCCTATCTTTCCTCAAGATCAACATAGATGCATACCCTTGAATCTTTTTCATCCACCCACCCATCTAAACTAGTCATATCCTCCTTCTTCTTCCACAAGTCCCAAGTCTTTTGGAAGTAACTTGAATGTTCAATACAATAAAAAGAAGCAATACAAGAATCCATAAAAAAAATATCACCATGTCTCCTCTAATCAACATGGAGGCATAAAGTCAAAAGAGATATCTAAGAAGAAAACTACAAGACAAGTATGGGTTCTAAAATCCATCATTGAAGATATTCTCTCTAAATCATCAAAAAGAAATGAAAATTCTGCAACTATATGGATTCCAAAGTCTCTCTTGAAAGATTTTGATGTTGAGAAACAAGTGAAGTTGACATTCAATCTTCCAAAGGCTTCCACTTCATCTTCTTCCAAAAATACTCTTCCATTCCATGTGCCTAAACCGCAACCTCTACTATCCATTCACCATATTCCTTCATGTATTCCTTCATTCACATTTCCTCCATCCTCTCACCACCCTTCAAGGTGTGTTTTGATGTTGATCTTTCATTCCTTTCCATCTACCCTTTCACAATCCTTCCATTCATTATCCTTCTACCTTCTATCATTTTTCATCATTTGCCTATTCTTCCTATCTTCCAACCTCACTCACTTTACATAAAACCTTATCCTCCATTAATCTCTTCCATCTTCCTTTCCCTATCATTTTTAATCCTTGGCATATCATGGTTTATCCTTTCAAGGAGCATTATCTAAAAATCTTGGCTTCTTCCAAAAAAAAAAATTCAAAAAATAGAAAAATTCAAAAAGAAAACAAAAAAAAATTGAAAAAATTGAAAATGTGGCTTGGGGGAAACCTGGAAATAGGTGCCTTGGTAGCAAAGTAAAGAGAAATAAATTTTTCCTATGGTGAAAACCACTCCCTTGTGGCATCTTGGATAAGTACCGTGATGAAAACCTAGCAATCAGGCATCATGCGTAGTTCTTCTACATATTTCATCCATTATGTCTTCTCTATTTAATCTTGACAATGTTGACCCATACACAAACATTTGGCTATCTTGTGACCTATCTTAAGATGATTTTGTTTTCATTCCATTCATGTTTAGCCTTCATATTTATTTTCCTCCATTCATTCTAGCCTTTCACTATCATTTTCCCCTTTGGTCTTGATCTAATAAAAAAGAGTAAAACACGATGCTATGAAGCCTCTTGACATGTCTACTCCTTTGGATTACATCCTTTCCTTCTTTTGCATTACACTTTTTTAACTTATCCTATGCTAGCCTTTCATTTCTTGTCCAAATGTTCTTTACATGATAATTTTTCCCTAGCTTGGGTACTCTTGAGGAGTTTTCCCTTGAAGATTTATTCCCTTCATTGTCCTTCATTCTCTTGTCTTCCATCACTTCCACCAGCTTTATAATCCCTCTTGTTCTCCACCTTGCTAGACATTGGGACTACATGATGTGATCTTGCTTGGGAGTTTGATGCCCATTCTGTCTGGGGGCATCCTTTGTACATATTGATCCTGAAAAAATTCAAAAAAATGATATATTGTCAATAATTCTAAAAATTAGAAAATATCCTGAAAAAATGATCATCTTAGTGAAAACCTAGCAATAGGTGCTTTGATGTATCTCAAAAAAATTATATATTCCAAAAATACCAAAAAAATTTCAAAAATTCAAAAATTCAAAAAAATAGAAAAAGTGCCTTGGTGAAAACCTGGAAACAGGTGCCTTGGTAGCAAAAAGACAAAACAAAATTATAAAAAAGTCTTGAAAAAAAAGAAAAAGGAAAAAAGAAAAAAATTTGCAATAAAAATCCAAGTGGTGAAAACCTAGAAACAAGTGCTACTTGAGGCTTTTGCACCCCTATTTCTTAGCACTCATCCTCGACACTTAGCCTTTCTCCATCATAACTTGTCCTTGTTGCCTTGGTTTGGAATTGGTCTTTTTCTTTGTTTAGGGGCCATAACTATGTTTTGGTCTCTTGGATGCGTTAGTCTTTAGGACACCTCGCAATCAGTGTCTTTCAACACCACTGGCCCAACTATGTTTTTAAACACAACCCCTGGCATCGAGTATTTTCAACACTTATCGGTTTGGTCTTACCTAGTTTTGTCATGCGATCTTACCTGCTTGCAAGCATTCGATCCTTATCCTTGGAACTCAATATCAATTAACACACTTAAATTTTTAAACACAACGCTTAATGCTTGAGATATGTCATGATATTTTCTTTGTGTGTTGACTGTTATTGATTTTCATTGAGTGTCCTTGTCTAATAAGTCTCTTTGGGATGCATAGCTAGAGGACTTGGGGCATGGGGCATGTTTTTATTTTCTTTCTACTTGTGGGTGTGGTCTTGAAACTCTTGAGTGTCTCTTGTTGAGACCTTGAAACACTTAGGAGATTTGAGGCATCATCCTTGATTGTTTTTGCACAATCGTTCTTATGGTCATCCTGACATTTTATGCCTTGATGCGAGCATGGTTTTTCTTCATTAAATTGGGTAAGATAACATCAAAGTCATCTTGACTGTTATGTCTTTGATGCTTATGTTAGAATATTTCCACATTCCAATCCAATATAAATCACATTCATATCTTCATAGTTGTGCTTGTGACTAGTGATGATTGTGTGATTTTTCAATGTTTGTTAATAATGGCTCAATGATGAAAATAAGTTCCTTAACATTCTCTAATGAATGATGAACACAAAGATCCTATGTTATAGCTTCTCTATTGCAAGTACACATTTGCATTTTCATGTAGCTTGCATTGTTAGACTTCATGTTAATTTGCATTTTTAGGCTACATTAGGAGTTTGAGAGGGTTTTCCTTCATCTTTCTTTTATACTTTTAATCAACTATGATCACGTTTTGATTTTTATTTCCTTATCTTCTTTCGTGATCTCAATCAAAATTTCCTATCTTAAACAGTTGATTGATTTTGAGGCATCCTCTTTCTTCAAGCAAATTCTCTTTCTTCTCTCCATTTATTTCCACCTCTTCCAAACTTCTATCTTCCATTCACTTTCATCCCACTTCTTTTCTTCTAATTCAACCTTGGGGCATAATCTTTCATGCTTGATGATCTACCTTGGTTTTTTTATCCTTATATCTTGCATCGTACATCAAGAACCTTATTTTTAGTTTGATTTAATCAAATTTATCAATTTACTATTTCTTCTCTATCTCATTTCAATTTTGATCACGAGGGGGCAATACCTATCAAACTTCAATCCTTGATTCATCTTTATCAAACCTATCAATCAAACCTTGCTTAAGACTTGACAATTACCTATTTACAGGGGTGTTGGCCTTGTCTTTTTCAATCAGCTTATCTTTGTCTTGATGTGTTCCCATCCATTGATCACACATCTGGGTTGTTTTGTGATCTCAAATCGATCTCACATTTCAACTTCATTTCTTTGACTACATGTGTTCCCATGAAGATCATGCATTAGTCAAAGAGGGGAAAATGTATGCACCCTAAAATGGTCACCTAGACTTTGGGCCCTCATTCATCAATTTATCAATTTCTTGAATCAATGATTTGCAATATTTTCAATTTAAATCAATTTCCTTGATCAAATCGTAATTAATTCAAATATTTCAATATTTCCTAAGGTTTGATCATTTTATTCTAAGTTTTATTTAATTAAGAGAACATGTTCCCTTTTAATTAAATAAAAAAATCTTTTAAATTAAATAATAAAATCACTTTATCCTAAGCCATATTTATTAAAAGAAAAAATCTCTTTTAAATAAATAAAAAATATTTTAATTAAATAATGGAGACCACTTTGTTAAAAATAATAAAATAAAAAGAAAAAGAAAAAGACTTTTTGTCTACACATTGAATGCACACTTTCCAAGATGAGTGGAATCTCCTTTTGCTTCTTAATCTCTTCCACACATCTTTTTGCCTCTTAACCATGTCCATTGATTTTGCCTCTTGAGAATCTTGAGCACATGGATCAACCGAGATTTAATCTCCACCATTTCTCATTTCTTTTTTCCTCTAAATCTTGACCGTCCATTCATTTCTAAAATCCTTTATAAAGAGCCCTCTCCTTCTCATTTATGCATAGAGATTTTAGAGATCAAGATTTTATGTTATTGTTATGCAGGTTTGGAGAGCAATTTTGGAGGAGAATTTGAGCACTTGAGCTTGAACATTGCAACTTCTCTTTTATTGTCTTCTTCTCTCATGCCTCCATGGAAATCTATTTAGATTACTCTTGCACTTGCATATTAAATTAGATTCATATTTATTTTCATAGAATAATCTTGCATAAGCATTTCCTTTCATAGATTAGTTTCCTTTCATGCATTGTTATCATATAGAATAACTTTCATTTTCATTTGCATGCATACTTGATGAATCATGGAGATTAGCATTCTTATTTTTCCTCTTTGAATCTCTCATTTTATGGTGTACTTGCATGGGCACAAACTAGGTCTAATCTGAGGGCCTTCATCACAAACCCTTGCACTCCATGAATAGAGAGCTATGAGTCATCATTTGAGACCTCATTCTTGAGCAATCTTGGATATAATGACTCATATAAGTGTGACAACATTTTAGCACACAATAAGCACTGATGATCTTTCTTTGAAATGTTCTGGGAGAATATCAAGTATCTCATCCGCAGGCACCTTAGAGAGGTTTTCACCATTGGATGTGTTGTTTATTTTTACTATTTTAGGGTCTGATAGTGCCACAAAGTGGTTTTCACCATCAGACCACTTGTTCTTTTGTTTTTATTTCTTTGACTGAGATACTTGATATCCTCCACTACCATATTTTTTCTCATTTCACTGGTGGAACAGGGGGAAGGTTCAACAACATTCAGATAACAAGCTAGTTCATGGTTAGTGTCAAAGGATATGAATTGGATAGATTTAGAAGTAGTCCAGTCAATTAGCTTAGGATGGAAGAGGGACAAAGGCTCAATGGGTTCAAGTGCAAAGACAGTAGTATCAACCTCATCATTCATGAATGTCCCTAAGAGATCAAGAAAGTTATCCTCCATAGATCATTATCTATCACAAGCTATCCTAAAAGCATAAGAGCGGTTTAGAGGGGTATTATGTGAATCTAACTAAGATAGCCTATTCCTAGAGCTAAGTCCCTCGCCTTGTTCTTGAATATTTTTTTATTCTAAAAATGTTTGAATAGGAACCATCTCGATCCTAGACCTTCCTAAATTCCATGTAGTTGTCATAGGATGAGGTCTAATATACCTATGATTTTCTTGATCAGATGGAGTGTTGTCTTGATTATAAGTAGATGACCTAGGATCCATAGGGTGATCTCTATGGGAGGATTGAAGGGATCTTCATCATTTGTTTAGTTTTGAGAATTTGAGCTCTCTCCTCTTTCAAAATTTGTAGTAGTGGCATACTTGTGTATGACATCAACCTGAATCTCCACCGTAGCATTTGATAGTGAGTCTCATTCATATTCATGTGAATCTATTTCACTCTTATGGTATTATCTGATGTAGTTAACTAGGGTTATTGTAGGAGAGAGGTCCTCATCATCACTTTCTTCTATCTCAAGAGGTGTACTTTTAATAGTGGGAGCTTATTTAGTAGTAGTAACAATAGAGTAGTCTAGAATAGGAATGAACTAAGGCCTATCCAAGATATGGAAGATGTCAACAAGTTGCCCCCAATTAGGATGCATGTGATCAGGGTCAATGATGTGTTCAATAGTTAGGGTAGTAGTTGTAGTATCATCAGTAATAGTAGTGTTTGATTCAGGGGACTGAGTGAGATCATTTCCTGCTAGATTTACGGGTTCCATGGTGTCATTCTCTTGAGGCACTTTAAATGGTATATAGGGTTCTCCTTGGTAATATGGATTATTAGTTTGATTGTGTAAGAGCCTTTTGTATGTCATTGGTTTAAATTTTGCATCTGCCTCATCTGAGTTCTCATATTGGTCAAATATGGGAGTGTTGCTGGTGGGTTTGTCAAATTTCCTTTCATGGTAACCAACACCAATCTTGTCTTTAGGATTTCTAAATTCAGCATGTAGAGGTTCAAGGATGTCTTTTCCTTTTCTAAGAGGACTTCTCCCATCATATCCCATTTTTTTCATAAGCTAGTAGCCTACACCATAGTTTTCAAGTGAAATCTTAGCATATTTTACCTCTTGTTTAGATTATTCTCCTTTGTAAAGCCATTGTAGCATAGCACTCTCCTCCCTTTCTATTTCTAGGAGATTTTTAACCTTAACCATTCTGATACCTTCATGTATGATAGGTGTTGTCACAATTGTAGGAGGAAATGAGGAAGATGGTCTACCATAATATCTTGGGGAAATGGGAAGAGTGTCCATTCGATATTCTCCCATACCAGTGGGTCTAACTAGTATTATTTTTCCATAATCTAATAAAGTGGTTTTTTCCCTTTATTCTTAAGGATTTGACCATGCTTTGTTATGAGGAACCATTATCTCTATTTGTTTAAGATTATTTCATGTATATGTTGAATCTGTAGGAATAATAACCTCAATTTCATTGTGAGGGAATTTAATGCATTGATGGTATGTACAAGGGACTTCTTGCATTTCATGAATCCATGGGTGACCCAAGAGTATGTTGTATTCCAAAGGAAGGTCCAAGGCTAGACAAATGATGTCCTTATGAATAGGACATTTCTAAATGGGCAAGACTACCATGCCTTTTGAAGAATGTTACTCTGCATCATATGCCTTGATCATTATTTTGCGTCAAGGGTCAATGGAATGTTATAAGAAACTAAGAGCTTTAACTAAATTTAGAGTGTAGATACTCAAACCCACACCTCCATCTATCAAAACACAACACACTTAAACCTATGCTTATGTATGAGAAATTCGATGTGGAGGGGTTGATTATATGGATGGCTGATAGATTTTTCATCTTCTTCAAAAAAATTTAGGTAGAGATGAGAAGCAAGATGACCAAACATGGACTGGAACTTGTCTATGTCAAGGTCCTTAGGTACATTATCCATAAGAAGGGCTTGAATGAGAATCTCTCTATGAGCGGGAGAGATCTTCAACAGTTCAAGAATTTAAATTTGAGCTGCCATGCACTAGAGTTGGTCAACTAGATTGTAATTATGGGTCATCAAGGTAGTAGTTGGTTTAGAAGACAAGGAGGAGGACTGACCAGCCCCTCGTAGAGAAAATTTTCCTTGAGAACTGGTTACAACGTTGGATGAATCTACCTCAGCCTTACCCTTTATTTTAATAACATTGATGGTATGGTCAGAGGAATCAAACATGTGAATCACATTTTCAATATCAAGGTATGTGTAACCAACCTTATTGTCTTTTGCCTTAGAAGACTCCCCTTTCTTGTATTTGGGAAAAGGCTCCTTGAAATCCTTGTGATTAGTATTCATTTGTGGAGGATCAATCAAAATTGTCTCATTATCAATTAGATCCTAAATAAGATGTTTAAGCTTCATACAGTCATTAGTCTAGTGACCTTTGTTGTGATGATAATCACACTAGTGGCTATCATTCCACCACTTAGGCTTAATCTCAGGATCATACGGTTTAGAATTAGTAGGTAAAGTGTTGATCTTGTTGGTTAAAAGTGTCTTCAAGTTTTTCTCAAGTGATTCTCTGAGAGGAGTAAAGTCTCTCTTAGGCCTAGGAACCTATGGCCTATCTTTGGTAGTTTTAGTTTTAGAGTGTGTTTGAGCACTCTTGTTAGCCTTCACAATAGTAGACAAATCAAAAGGTGGCTCTTTGGGCTTAGTAGAGATAGCTATCAAGGTTGTACCTACAATTATTTCATTGACGACATCTTTGGTTTTGTTTCATAACTTATGCTTGTCCTTATTAAGTTGGTTGTTAGAAGAGGATTTATGCTCTTTATGTCGAAGAGTGATTTCACCCTTACAAACTAGGACATCCTCTACGTGTATAGATGATTCAACCAATTTATTGAATGAAGCATGCATTTGCATTTGCAATACATAGTTCATCTCAGGAACCAAAATGTTAATGAATATGTCAATTTTCTCAGTCTTATGAATCTATCATAGATATTGAGAAAACATTATCCACCATTGCTAGAGGAATGTGACAAAGGGTTCTCTCACATGCTTCTTTAGGTTTCACAAATCGATCATGGTGATAGTATGAGATATATTGTAAGAATGTTGTTGGATAAATTGTCAAACCATCTTGTCAAAGGTTTTTATTCCAGGGGCAAGCGAAGTGAACCAACTCATAGATTGGCCACCAAGACTTAGAGGAAAGAGTCTCATCAGGTAAGTCTGTTATGCATAAATTCCATGCTTAGAGCACAAAATTCACACACATGATCCCGAGGATCCTCATTGCCATCATACTTGTCATATTTGGGGATCTCCACCTTGGACAGGAAAGGTGGCATGTAGAGATTTTTGTCAAAAGGAAAAGGACAAATTGATTCAATTGAGTACGTGTTAGAGGGTTGGTCCTTATCCTTCTTTAATTGGGAAATCTCACAACATAGATCCTGTAGTTGTTTAGTAAGGGTAGTGAGAGGAGACTCTTCCTCTTTTTGTAGAAAAGCATCAACATCAAATTCTGGCAGAAGCTTCACACCCATGGAAGCAAGATACATAAAATAATGATCTGTGTCTTGATTAATCATGATGGATTGCATCACTTTGTGAAATTTTTTGTCTTCCTAACATTTTTTAATCTCTTCTTGCATTGGCTCTTCATCCTTAGAGGAATCAAATTCATGCCTTCTATGGGCACTTGAGTCAAAGGACATGTTGAGGTAATCAAAGCTTCCAGCATTAGAAAAGGGTACTGACTAATAATCAAAATCTTGATGCAAAGGTTCTTCATAAAAAGATGGTCCAGAAGTGTCATAAATAGCCTTCCCTAGGGGATCAATTTTAGCCTTATAAGAATGACTATGAGTTCTTTCTAGCATGGAAAATTAGGTTAACAGATTGATAGTAATAAGGTAACCTAAGATTGTATCAAGAGATCGAGGTAATGATAGTGTTGTCTAAAGAATAAGTAGTTAATAGTAAAGTGGTTGGAATAAGGTACAAGGTATCGAGATTGAGGACTGAATGCCTATTGAGTGGCACTTGTGATTGAGTTGATATAGCCAAGAGAACTAAGTACAAGGTACTGAGAGTGAGGCATGAATGCCTACTAGATGGCACTTGTGACAAATTTTTAAGCAAAGTATAAATTTTTAAAAGGATTCTTGAGACAAGACTAGAGCACTTCCAAGATCTTAGAGAAAATGAAAAGAGACACCAAATCACTAACAAAGGGTTAACCAATAAGGGATACTAGTTTATAGGTGGATAAATGCCGATCAAAAGGAGCCAAGAGGACACATGAGGAACAAAGATTTGAGAATTTGGGAGCAATTTACCACTATTTTCACAAAGTTTTTGATCAACTTGGACAAGTTTGGCTTTGGATTTGTGATGAGTCTATATGTCCCTAAACCAAGTTTGAATATTTCCAAGTAAGCAAATAGTTTGATCAAGCAATGGTCTCCAAAAAATCCATCAAAGGAAAAAGAAACTTTGTGGATACAAGCAATTGTGAATTCTAGCAAGGTATAGAAATGTGTCAAATATATCAAGTGTATGTTCACAATAGTTTTCATGGGTCTTATCACATTAAAGAACATCAAGCACACTATACCTAAGGTCAAAAAGATAAGTGTTCCAACCTTTTCCCACATCTTGATGCTCTTGGCTCCATAATTAAGTGGTTGAATGGCCTTTCCTAGGACTATGCAAGTTATGGATCAATTGGAAGAGAACAATTCTTGTAGCGCATGTCTTTCCATGTTGCCACATTAAGGCTTTAGCATCCAAGGGAGCACATATGGTGAATAATCTTGGGGTGATCTTGGTAAGTCCACTTGGATCAATCCTTGCACAAAGAAAGTCACACAACTAAAATGACTGGCCTCTAAATCTTTAGGTGTTTAACAAGGGTCTCTATTCATGACTACCCCTTGTAGTTTTGCAAGAATAATTAAGGCCTATAGCCCTACAAGCACTCAAAATGTTTAGTCTCACAAGAAATATTTAGACCTCTCATCCCTATACAATTTGAATGGACTCCCCTTGTAGTCTTGTAAACAAGATTGAGACCATGAAGGTCCTACAAACACCTAGTCAAGTGTAGTCTTTCTTAGCAAGATTGAGGCAACTAGGCCCTACACATGAAGAAGAATTAGAAGTAGAAAATATCCAAGTCTTCCCTCTATTTATATTGAAGGAATCTTTTGATTATAGTGGGAAGGAGTTAGTTGGGTTTGCTTGTTCCCAACTTGGGTCATTCCCAAAAGATTTATCTTTTGTCATTCCCTCTAAAGGTAAATGCAAGAAAGTAAATGGATAGCTAATGGAGGTCAAGATTTTTTATTTTCCAGAAGGAAAAGAGCATACTCTACTATTCCATAGTTTCTCCCAAATGCATCAAACACATGTTCATTTACCCAAGATTCATTTTACAAGTAAACAATCAAGTAGGTCAAGATTTTTTATTCATCCTCTAGGAGGTGAAGAGAATACTCTCCTACTACTCAACTAATCCCAAGAAAATGAGCCTTCTAATTAAGCTAGATGCCTAGAAAACAAAACTTATGAAAACACAATGTTGATTTGTATCTCTAAGGCAATCTACAACATGGATATCTTTAGTAGTCTCCAAATAAGTCATTGGCAAGCGTCCTACATCACAAAAGCATTAGTAGTCTTGAAATAAGCAAGTGTTGACATCTTTGACAAGTGTTTTCTTTACCAAATACCTTGCAAAAACCTATTAAAACCTACAAAATAGAAGGTCAAGGTTGAGACAAAGCCGAATCAAGTATCAAAATCTAAAAAATCTAACTGCAAGACTCTTAAAAATGCTCACTATTTTTTATACAAAGGAACACAATCAGTCACCATATTAAAGTATGATAAAACCTAGAAATCAACACAATAAACTCTAGGGATGTTCTATTGTATGATAAAAGTTAACACTACATATGATGAAATACCCTTCACCATATTATCTTATGATAATTCTCACCATTACATGCGATGAACTAGGGTATCGTACAATAAATCGTATCATTGGGTACAATGTTTTTGTTATTTCAGAAAATTAATAAATAAAACCTGCAAGCAAAGGGGCAATTTTTTTATTCGAGCCCCATGATGGGTGCCAAAAATGTGATGGCTAAATATTGGTATCAAACTTAAAATAAACCAACACTCAATAAATCATTAGCTCAAGAATTTAGTTATAGGAGGCCAGATCAAATTATCCAACTAAACTCTCAAAAGAGGTTTATTGCTTCCTAGTTAAAGTGAGTTTAATCCTTCTTTGAATGCTCATCAAATTGGCATAAGGATTAGTGACTCGACTACTCCAAAATGGAACATTCAAATGCTATGAAAATCTAGAAATGAACTAGAATGCAATATTAACAAAGCTAGAATGAGATATTTAAGCTAGAATGGATGCAAACAACTTGTATTCTAAAATGAGAATGCAATAGCTTATGCTATGAAACAATGCAAGAAAGAAAACTAGATTTAACAATGCAAGATTATGCTAAGAATGAAGTAAACTAAGAATGCAAGATAATTATGATCAACTATGAACTAGGAATTCAAAATTAGCAAGATTACTCTAAGAATGTAAGAAATCAAGAATGCGAGAAAGCTAAATTCACCGATAATCAGACATAATAACCTAACCAAAATAACCCTGGACACAATAACCCCACCATAATAACCCAAGGACACAATAACCCAGGGTCACAATAACCCATGGTCAAAATAACCCATGGACAAAATAACCCATGGTCATTTTAGATCAAGTTAGTATGCTAAAAAAGGGATTGTGAGGCACCATAGAGGATATTTAGGTCATTTTAAAACCATATATCCATTATATACCCCTAAAATAGCCTTAAAACATCTTTTATATGCTTAAATAATTTATAAAATGGTAAATAATTATAGAAATAAAGACAAATTCGTGGGAATAGGCTAAATAAGAGTTATTATGAAAAGATATAAGTCAAAAGGCATTATAAAGAGGCATTAAGAGGATATATAAAGTGGTAGAATTAAGAGATGTAAAGGAAAGAAGGGGAGAAGAATTAAGAGTGTGTAGAGTGATAAGAAAAAGAGAAATCAAACTTCAAAAAAAAATATTTTTTAATATAATTTTTTGAACATTATATTAAATTTTTCTAAGGGTTTCTATAAAGTATACAAAAATAAATATACTTTTAGGGAATCAATAAATTATTCATAATTTTTAACATATAAAATGCCTCTTCAATTTTTAACAAGTCAAAAAAAAAAAAAAATTACTCATTTTAAATGGTTACACATTTTTGCTTCATCAAGGTGTTAATAAAATGATCTAGCATTGTAATGAATATTTTACAAATAAATGTTCAAGTTGGTGCTATACTACAATACACAGAATCTGGTGATGTGATTAGGAGTACAAGACAAAATCATGCTCCAATAATCTTATGGGGTTATTTTGTCCATGGGTTATCTTGTCCATGGGTTATTTTGACTGCAGGTTATTTTGGATTGGGTTATATGACCCTCAGTTATTTTGTCCTCAGATTATTATAGCTAGGCTATTATGTCCAAGGTTATTTTGGTCGGGTTATTATCTCCTATAATCAAATTCACCAAGAGCTAAGATGCAAATGATCAAGATTTCAAGATGACAAGATGGAACCCTTAAGCCAAGGAAGAGATTCCTTTTAAAGGAATTACCTCAAGAATGGAGGATGGAGATTAATAGGTAGAAGAATGAGTGGCTAGGATGAAGAGAAAAAAGGAGAATGAAGGAGATGCAAGGTTAGGTAGGAATGAGTGGTGAGGATTAAGAGGAAAAGGAGATGTTAGGTAGGATAAGACAAAATAGCAATTTTGAAAGAACAAATCTATTTTAATTATTAATTAATCATGATTAAGTGTGTGCACACATGTGAATGTGTTCTTTTAATAAAAGTGTAGGAACTTTATATTATGCAATGTTATAGCAATTAAATAAATATGAAAGCTCTAGAAATTAGACCATTATATAAGCTTGATACAAGATATTTTATTTTTACATTTAATTATGCAAAGGGGATTTTAAAGTTTACTATGCATAATTATGTCTAGTAAATATGCCTTTGAGATATGGGATTTGATTTGAGGTAATTTGATCGGATTTGGGGGCTTAGGTTCTACTAGAAAAATTTTAGGTGATTACATCACTGACGTAAATGGAGGTGCTCTGGTAGGCATTGGTGCATGGTGCAAAGCTAGAAGAGGTATGTCTTGATGCATGTGCCCATTTCCTTATGTTTTCCTTCCATTCTCATGTTTTTTATAGATTTAGGAAGTTATTATGCATGTCATAGGAAGTTTTTTTTTATAGCTAGGTCAGGAAGTCGACCTGTTCCTAGGAAGTTGACCTATTCCTGGGAGGTCAACATGTTCCTTAGGGAGAAAGTCAACCTCTTCCTGAGAAGTCAACATGTTCCCTAGATAGGTTAGAATGAAGAATTATATATGTTAAGAACTGCTATTTAATGTTGAGAAGTGATTGAGCTTTTCCATGTTGATATTGTAGGAGTTGTCAGTAATTAGAGAGCACTATAGGTCAAACATTATGATATACATTTGAGAACATATAGGAGAGATTGACATAGTAGAGACATAGATTATGAGAGACACTAGAATCTTTTAGGTTTCTCGACTACCTCACATTCAATTTTATAGAGCCATACTATTAGCATTCATAAAGAGATGGGATGAGGATACATGCTCATTCCATCTACTTGTGGGGGAGATGATAGTTACTCTAGAGGATGTGTATCAGATCTTAAATCTACATGTTCAAGGACCGACGATTAGACCATGATTCAACTATTCTATAGAGGAGAACACCAAAGATTTTGAGTACTGTATGGGGCTACCAAAGAGAGAGAGAGAGAGAGGATTAGGTGAGCCTAAAGGGTATCTTTCTTAGACAAACTCCTTTGCTAAGGAGTCTCATGCTTTGTACTATTTCCATAGTAGTGATTCCCGATACGAAGGGTGCCATCTTCTGCATTCCTCTTACACATGTGGTTTAACACATGGAGAGAGAGTCTACAATGTATGTGTGGGGTCATATCATTCTTGTGTGCCTTTACTATGAGCTCAGGAATTTCATCAGATATCAGAGGCACAACCTAACAATGTGTACACTCTTACAAGTGTGGGATTTTGAGCATTTAAAATGTATGAAGCTCATGGGATGTCCTATGGATATACCAATTGATCACCGAGAGTATTTGCATATACATTAGGCTATTTCTAGCAGTTTGGTGATGTTATATACTAGAGGGTCAGACTAGACCGACTACAAGCCACGAAGGTTGTGTGGAGGCCTTACCATCACATGATACCATGATGAGACTCAGTAGTGCAGCTAAGATGGATGTAGCAATAGAAGCTACTAGAGGGAAGGCACAACTATATAGTGGTGCCCTACTATTATGAGAGAGTGATGCAGCAATTTGATCTTCAGCATGGCCCCCCAATACAATTACCTTGACACTCACATGGGAGGGGATACATGTAGAGGCCTGGGACCACACCGCAGATTAATATTGATGATATAGAGCTAACAAATACTAAGATTCTAATCAATTTCAAGGTCCCTCCTACAATCGAGGATGTAGGAGTGTCGAGGGACTACTTGTGATACACCAATGTGCAAGGCATGAGACTTGTATTCCCAGATGATTATCATACTGGAGATCTAGGTTCATATTTTAGGGCTCAACATGGAGATGAGGATGAGTAGGAGGAGGTGGGAGTAGGAGGATATACCACTAGGCATAGAGGCCATGGAGATAGAGGGAGGGGAGGACATGCTAGCAGTGGGTGGTGTAGCAGATGATGCACCACCATCTCCCATAACGGCCAAGCCCTTATGATCTTGATCAGCACATACTCAAGTGGAGATGCCCCCACATCGGATTAGATAGGTGAAGTGAGGAGAGTCTATCCAACCACCAACCACAACACCCCACCAAGACATAGATCCCAACTTCCATGAGGGAGATCTAGGTATGAACAAATTTAGAATAAGTGCAAAATTTATGAATATGCGATAAATGATAAATTAATTTTAAAAAAAGTGATTTGTAGCTAGCACAGAGGAGTGGAGATCCTTTGTGAGATATTTCCTAATGGGTATGGTCTATCATCAAGGATTCCTTCCACATCGTGAGTTTTCTATGAGGGGGCACAAGATCATGGGAGGCATAGAGATATCTCAATGTCTGTAGTAGTAGAGTTATAGTTGTTGGTAAAGAGGGTGGAGTAGTTAGAGCATGAGCTACGGGAGAAATAGCACAGATCTCATAGTCAATCAGAGAGGAGATCATACTAGAGCCATACCTTTACCTTGACCACACATGGAGAAACACCATCATCACACCCTAGATCTAAGAGATCTATCTTTCACCATCCTATGGACAATGCTTGATGTACTATTTTGATATTGGACACATTTTGTTTAGTGCCTTCTTTGTATACCAAAATAGATTTCTATATATATATATATATATATATATATATATATATATATATATATATATATATATATATATATATATATATATATATATATATATATATATATATATATATATATATATTTGTGTGTGTGTGTGTGTGATGGACTTACATGTTTACTATCTCTTTTTACTATTTTTTTGATCAATCTATGACTAATAACATAAGAAATTAAAGGAAGAAATATGAATTAATGACAAAATATATGCACTTATGTTTTAGAGTATAATATTTTAACATTATACATCACATTTTGAGAAAACATAAAGAATAGTCAAGAGGAATATGTAAGCACATAAAGTAAAGATTGAATAATCAAGCATAATAAAGACACAAATGTATAATATGATTAGGTTCTTTAAGAGGCACACCATTCATATCAACAATTATATACACACCAGAGCCATACACTTTTGTAACAATGTAAGGACCTAGCCAATTAGGACTAAACTTTCCTTTTTCACCAAGTAGGGCATTGATTTGCATAGAGAACCAAGTCACCAACTAAAAAGGAGTGTTCACTCACCTTGCCATTGTATCTTTTGTTGATAGATTTTTGATAGGCCATGATATGTTCTAAGGAATTAATACGTTTCTCATCTAACATCTCAAACTCTTGTGATCATTTCTCTCTAAAATTATCCTTATCAATTATGCCCTTGAATGAAACTATTAGAGAATAAATGTGTATGCCAATCCTTAGCATAGGTTAAATGTGTATGCCAATCCTTATCATGCTTATCAATAGTCTTCTAAAGGATTTGTTCAATGACCTTATTAGAAGCCTCATCTTGACCATTAGATTGAGGAAAGTAAGGAGTAGATAAACATTGGTGGATGTAGTATTTCTCCAAGAAAGCTTTCACTTATTTTCTCCTAAATTGATTTTCATTATCAAAAATGATTTCCATGGGAATACTGAATTGAGCAATGATATTTTGAAGAATAAAATCACAAATAACTTCCGCAATAGTTGAATGAAGAGGGACAGCTTCAACCCACTTAGTAAAGTAGTTGGTGGTTGTAATAATATATGTGTGTCCTTGAGAAGAAAGGGGGAAAATATTTCTAATGAGATCTAGGACCCAAATACTAAAGGGTCAGGGAGGCATTTTTGAATGCAATGTGTAAGCATGAGAATGAATTGAGTTTTTATGATGCTGACACTAAGAACACTTTTTGAAAAAAGAAAATGAGTATTGTTCCATAGTTTGCCACTAGTACCCCATGTGAAAGAGTTTGTTAACCAATGACTTTCCACAAAATTTCCTCCACATGACCCAACATGAGATTCTTGTAAAGCCACAATGATTTTACTTTTACTGAGACATCTAAGAAAAAGGTCATTGTAGGAATGCTTATAAAGAACATCTGCAAGAATTATATAATGGTCTGTAAGATTTTGGATTCTATTTCTATAATTCCTAGTTTTTGACCCGTGCAATGAACCATATTTCAAGTAATGATAGATATGTCAATACCATTCATCAAGATGCATGTTGAGAAAAACTATATCTAATGGAGGATCCTCAGAGATAGAGGGATTAGACAAAGTTTGAATAGTAAACTAAAAATTCACCACTCCATCAACTAAAGAGATTAAATATGCCACACTAGCCATAGCATCTATGTACCTATTATCTTTTCGAGGTAATATTTGAATGGAGGAAGAAGAAAACTTTCCAAGCAATCCTATAGCAAGATTGTGATACTTGGTTAATTTAGTATTCTTCACTTGATAAGCTCCATTAATTTGTTTCACAATCAATTGTGAATCACCTAATATTTTAATTTGTAGAGATAAAGTCATTTTAATCCTATGATTAAGGCTTCATACTTGGATATGTTATTATAACAAGGGAAAGTGAGCTTATAGGATAAGGGAATAGGTTTCCTAGATGGTGGTACCAGTATAGCACCTACACCATACCCATTCTGACACCTAGATCCATCAAAGCGCAATTTCCAATTATCATCTACTTCAATAGGTAAGACAAACTCATCAGGGAATTTGAATGGTTTAGATATAGAAAGGGGTGAAGGAGCTTCAGCGAGGTGGTCAGTTAAGACTTTCTCTTTAATAGATTTGTGAGAGATAAAATTTAAATCAAATTTTGTTAGTAGCATGACCCATTTAGGAAGATGTCCTGATAAGTTAGTTTTTGAAAATAGGTGTTTCAAAGGATTGAATTTCTCATAAATGTTAACTTTCTCATTAAGGAGATAATGTTTGAGTTTTTGACAAGAAAAAACAAAAGAAATACATTTTTTTCCAATTGTGGTGTAACATGTCTCATAATCAATCAAGGTATGACTTATATAATACTGTGGATCCATGATCACAATAGAAAACCTAGAAAATGTTGTTTTTCTCAGACCTATAGGAATAGGTCAACCATGTCACCATGTTTCAGAATAGGTCGACTAGGTCACTATGTTTTGGAATAGGTCGACTAGGTCACCGTGTTCTGAAACAGGTCGAACAAGTCACCATGTTCCCAGGATATTGTAGCTAAGTCGACCCAACTTCTTTGGAAATGTCTCAAAAAGTGGATTCTAGATCTATGATTTCCAAATTGATTATCTAAAAGTCTATTACAAAATTTGTGTGTGTGTGTGGCTATGAAGGGGTTTTCCTTAGTTAACCCCCCATTTTGGTGATTTTCACTCCACAAATAGATTTTTGGAAATATGTTGTGTGTGTATGTAGTGCTCATGAACCCTAGGTTGTAGATCTAGAATGTAAAATAGCTAGTAAATACTAAGAGTCTACTCTATGAGTAAAACCCTAGCATGTAAGTGTGCTTGTAAATGTAAATGTGTAAAAACATATGAAGAGACAAATATCAGATCTGAACATAGCATAGAAATAATACCAAACCCCCAAGGATAAAGTACCCTAACCATCTCCATGATCTCATTGCATCTCCATGATGTCATGAAATGCTTGAATGCTTGAATTGAATATATATAGATGAAGACCTCACTTTGCAATGAAAGGACCAGATCTATCCCTTAGCTTCCACCTTGTAATTTCTCTATGTTAGATTGGAGTGTCCATGTGTGCTTGTACCTTACTTCTATCATCATCCATCATGAGGAAAATGATGGATTGGGCATCTTTTTATAGTGAATTTCCAAAATTACCCCTGTGACTGCAGTAAGCGAGAAGTAATGAAACTTTGAAATAGGACCGGGCCCAACACTTTCCAACCACCAGGGAATAGGTTGACTTGGTTGAACTATTCTAGGATAAGCTAACTTGGTTGACCTATTTTGGAATAGGTCAACCTAGTTGACCTATTCCCCAAAAGGACAAAGTCTTGGGTTTGTAACCTAGTCTTCCAAAATTACAGAGGATTCAGGTGCAATGTGTATCAGGAATTTGATAAATCGAGGCTAGATTCAGGAAAATGGGACCTAGAAAGAGGAGGATGCATAGAAATTAGATCCTATATTGGCCTATGAGTGAGAGAAAGGGAAATCAAGGAGGAATTGTTAGGTCCTACCTCAATTTCTCCTAGGAGAGAGAAAGAGAAAGGAAACTATGTGCTCCAAGTACAAATGTGCAATAAAAACACACTAAAGAGGAGCTAAAAGATCATAAAGTGAAGTGTGTCCAATTTAAGATGGTACTACTATATAACAATATCCATAAAAGCTACTAGATCTATTGCTAGATATGGATCTAGAATCATATGCAATGTGTCCACACTTATTACAATTATAGCAATAGCCATCAAAAGTGTTAGGCCTATTAATTGGCCTACTTCTACAAACATTAGCAGTATGACCCACTTTATGAAAATTGAAACGTAGAGGATTGTGGGGTTTCTTACCCAGAATCCTAATATTTACCTTAGGTGAAAATTCTCTTGATGGATTTTTACCCTTAGTTCTAGAAGATTCACCAATCTTAAAAGTAGTCTGACCAGTATAGCCTAGACCAGTTGTGTCCTTGCTTCTTCTTTGGCTTCTTAGTTGCTCATCAAGTTTCTCAAAACTCTCATGCAATTTATTTATCTTGTCATTAGAATTATTTAGTTTTCCCTTCAACTATTCATTCTCATTTCTTAGACTCTCATTCTCTCTTACCAAAGTCTCATTACTCATCATCAAATTGTTGAGTTCTCCTCTTAGATTTTCTAGTTCCTCTCTAGTCTCATGAAAATATGCATACTAGGTAACTACCTCTTGCTCTGACTTAAAAAGTTCATATTCCTTATCCTTCAAGGCCTGATCCTTATCTTTTTGGGCATATTCAATAGTCTTCCTTTCTTCCATCTCCTTACACATCTTGATAGCTAGTGCTTCTAACTCCCTCTTGATATTGTTCTTGTCATTGTGCAGTTGTTCATTCTCTTGAGATAAGGCTCCTTGGGTTGCTTTAGACTCCTTAGATCCACTTTGTTTATATAATTTCTTAATGTAGTCTTGAGTCTCATTGAGTTTTTCAACTTGCTCTTTTCTCTTGGCCAAAGAATGCTTCAATTGATCTTTTAGTTCTTTGATAACCCTTCCAACTTCCTCAAGTTGTCTTTTGTATCTCAAACCCTCCATATTTTCCTTTAAGGATCTACCCAAGTTTTTAGGCTTCTTAAAGGGCACAGGGCTTTTATACCAATTATTAGTATTATAAGGCACTTAGAGGGGGGTTTGAATCAATGAAATTATAAATCTAAAACTAATACTGATTATCCTTCCAATTAACCAACATGCAAATATAAAGATCAAGTAACAACACAACACATGAAACATTCACACAATAGAACACTTGACACCAAGATTTTTTGTGGAAACCCTTGTTAAAGGGTGAAAACCATGTGTGGGAATGATTCCCACAAGACTTAACTAGTGCACATGTAAATTAGGTCTGTTAGGACCAATTACAACAACCCTTTTGGGGTTGTACCCAGTTAAGAGTATTTGCAACCTGGCTAAGAGCTTTGAAGATCTATTAAAGTCTACTCTGTTAGAAGATTTCAAAATCAAGATAATGATTCACCTTGTTAAAGGATGTATCCTTTATATCCTATTAAATATCCTTCTCACCCTATTAGGAGTGACCTTGTTAAAGGATTTAGGTTGTTGATCTGTTAGAATCAACAAGTAAAGAATGATCTGATATTTTCTCTCAATTCATGATAGATACAATGAATTATAAATCAACTACATCTTTTCGATCACTTTTATTCCTCTATACTATCTCCAAAAATCATCACATACCATCGCAATATCATCGCAACAATAATTTATATACTTAATCTAGGTCGACACTAGAACCCTAAAACATTTTATAAGTTGGCCCTTAAATCCAACTTAAACATATGAGAAAGTACTTTAAAAACAAAATTTAACATCCTTGATGTCATCCCAAAGTGTTAAATCTTGAAAACATGTTGTCCAAATATTTGACCGTGACACCGATCTAACCTACTGTGTCCACCGGTTCATTGTTCTAACTACCAGTTCCACTTCAATCTTGAATAATTTTTAGAATACTCCAAGATAACTAATGCGATCATAGGAATAGATAGATATACCTTTGTAGATGTTAACTCTATGACCACCCACCTTAACTCTATTTCCTATTCCAGATCCGATTGACTATTCATTGCGCATTGTCTTTTGCCTAGTTGACTGAACACTTAAATATTTCATCACATTGATCTTCACCTCCATCGGTAAGACTGATTTGTTGCCTCCAATGAATTAAGTTACATGTAATGAAAACACCACAATACATTTTCATGATCAAAGACAACATCATCTTCATCAAATGGAAACATAATTTGTTTACAAATGTTGGATGGATAAATAATGATATGATGTATTCAAAATTAGATAAATAAACAAGTGAAAAATCACAAAAGATAGTTGATAATGCTACATTAATTTCTAAGAAATTGTGTAGAAATCACTTGAATTAGTTTTAATTAAATTATTTATAAAAGAGTTCATGGATTTGTGTTTTGACTTATGCTTTCCTTTTCTTAGAAAGATAAGACTTATGCATGAATGTAATCGTATTTTATTATCTTATCATCAAATGGATGCATAGATAGATGCTTTCATATAGCTATGAGTTCTTTTTTAGACATATGGATAGCCTATATTATCAAAATTGTATGCTTGTACATGCTTTCATATGCATGCTAGTGTTTTTAATGTGTATGCACTTATGACCTTTTGTATGCTTTATGTTTTAGTAGACATTCTTGAAAGTTAACATTAGTAGAAGGAGAGGTAGTTTATATATTTTGAAATAGAAAACATGTGCAAGATGGGTTATTTTTATTTATATTTCATGTGTATTTGTATTTTTATGGACAGGTGTTGAATGTCAACTATCAGGGAAGGATAGGTATTGGAATTCTTTTTATAAGCCTATCTTCTAGGTAACTAGTATAAATTATGCTTTGGCCAAAGTGATATTGCATATTTTGATACTATATATGATTTTTGTACTTTCTCCTTGCCATGTCATTGGGTAGATGCTACATTGTCATATGGGAAATGTAGATAGGTAACAATGCTGCACCAAATTCCATCTGCCATGTAGCTTCCAATTTTCTAGGTTCCTTGTGCAGGGTTGGGAGCTCAACCTTTCATGTTGAGTACTAGGGGAGCTAAACACTCTGTGGTTGGGAGGAAAAAGTGCTTAAACTCCATTATCATCCTTGAGCATAGCAAATGGAGAGAAGTCCATGGATAAAGGAGGCAGAATGATTATAGTATCACTTCATCGTATGTTTGATGAATTTGACCTATTGGTCACCTATTGTATCTATCTTTTGATGTTTTGAGATTTTGGTGACAATTTATGTATATTAATGATGGATTGTCTCTATTTTGAGAAAATGAATAATAAATTATCTTTTGTCTATCATTACTTACTTTTGACTAGGAAGTCTAGAGTAAACTTTGGAAATATATTCCTAGTTGGATTTGCATATCTTACAGTTAAACTAATTAAATAGAGAAAATGTAAATTAGAGGACCTAGGAATGAATACTCCTAGATGTCTTGGGAGTGACTGGTCCTAAAGGGAGGCCTAGGATTGATTAGTCCTAGATTCCTATAAAGTTCATCATCTCCGCAAGAGGTTTCTTGGCATTGTATGAGTCATGGTGCGGTGAGGTACTAGGTTATTTTGTTCCCCGCCTTTTCTATGTGATGACACTCTAAATTTAAGACTTTGCACCTACTATTATTAATCAATTAAGTTAGTTTGTCTTATGATTTTGAGACCCTAGATTTTTTATTGTATTTTTGCATTATCATTGAATTTTGTGTACTCTTGATGATCTATTTAGAGTTTGGTACTGTGTGGTAATTGTACTTGTGGATGTGACATGATAGTGTGGATATGCTTATGTGTGCACCCTATACGGAAGCCTAAGTACTTGTGTCATTTGGGCCACATGGTTATCTTTGTGAGGATGGTGGTGAGGGCCTAAGGGTTCCTCATGGTTGGGTGGCATGACCAATAAACATTGGGGACTAATGTATAGGTGACAAGAAATCCCAAACTATATTTAACTATCTTCATGACATTGTGATTCTTGCATTCATATTCAATTGGAATGTTGCATCCTCATTATTGTGTACTTCATATGTATAAGTTGATGTAGCTTATACTACTCTTATTGGTTTTAATTAAGCTCAAATGTATGTCCTTTGTATTTCTTAGAATGGGGATTGACCTCAATTTGACTAGATGTAAGTGTTAAAGTGTCATTTTTACCCAATTCCTTAGTCCTTGTTGTTCTTGCATGAGATTTTTGTCTTTCTACACATTTGAATTCATTTTTTCACATTTGATCAAAGTTTCTTCCCATATGACCAAAACTACTACACATTCATGCATTCCTATGGAATATTTGTACTCTATTATTGCGCATACACAATTTGTATTTGTGCAACATATCTTTAAAACTATGCATTTGAAACATAAAGATATTCTACACAATATAGGTGAAACATGGTTTGTGATTTATATACTCATTATCCTCATTATCATATTAGTATATTAGCATGTGTTATTTGGTCTCGTATCATTATGTACTTCAATTGGAGTTCTCAATTTGAACCTTGCCTAGTTGGATCCGATAATGAACTTAGCCTTCCAAATTGAGGATCTTGATCTATTAGATCATAGGTGAGTTGTGAGGCTTGTGAATGTTCTTTTGAGACCATACATGATACCTCATAATAATGTGCCCATGTTCTTGAGGTGATTAATGAATTGTCATGGATCCCTTGGGAGTGAGCTTGACTTCCACTCATTGTTGATTTGCAATGGTCTCTATCGTTGTTTTCTTTTTATGCAATGTATTTTGTATACCTATTATTGCATAATTTCCTATGACAAAAAATTCAAGTTATTAACGTTGAATATGTATGTTTAAAAAAAAATTGTGCATGTTTTACCCTTTCTTTTGATGGTTATCCAACAAGGCATTACAAAGAACATATTATAGAAAAGGGGTGAAAAATAATAAGTAATATTTTAACTTGAAATAATATTGATTACCTAAAAGTCAAATTAAGAACATACTAAGACTGTCAATCTATGACTGAAATTATGAATAAGAAAAAGGCTTTAGATCTATCATTTGGATGTCTATATATGTCTGTAAATATATAAATAGTAGAATTGTTAGCCTATAACTATAATAAAGAAAAAATTAAAGTGAAGGGATGAAAAATAATAAGAAATGTTTTAACAAACTAAGATTTTTAACCTCCAAATCAAATTAAGAACAAGTAAGGACAAACACTCAAAGTGAGATAAAACTAAGACCATTAACCTATGACTCAAACTAAGAATAGGAGTAAGGTAGACACACATAATAAAGCACACATACATATATGTATATGTATACACACATGCATATACATATATGTGTATGTATACATATGTACATACGTACATATAGATGTGTTTGGGGGTGGGGAGTGTTAGCATATCATTGTAATGAGTAAAAAAGAAAAGAAAATGGATGAAATAGAGTAAGGAATGTTTAACAAACTTAGACTATTAATTTATGACTAAAATCAAGAACAAACTAAGGCTATGAACATATGACTTAAATAAAGATAAAATCATTATTGTTAACCTATAACTCATCAAGAAAAAGAGGAAGGCTAAATATATATAAACTACCAATCTATGACTATAAGAGACCAAAAAAATCAAAGCAAAGAGACAAAAAAAAAAAAGTAAGGGTTTAGCAAATCTCAAATCCATGACACAAATGAAGAATGCATTAAAACTGATGAAATACAATAGAACAGATGAAACCACAACATGATGGGCAAATCATCCAAATTGCATTCACATACACAATTTACACATATAAACACACAACAAATTGGGAAAAAAATTAACATCGTTCAAATAATATAAGAACATTTAGAAATTGTATTCACATGCACTATATACACATATACATACATAATGAATTGGGCACAACATTTACATTGTAAAAAATTTAAAAAAAACATGTTTTCCAAATTACATTTTCATAAACAATATAAACATATACATGCATAACAAACCGGGAACTACATCATTTGAATAAAAAATAGAGAAAATGGAACAAGACTAAAACCTGGAATAATGTTTTTTCTTCTTCCTCCCCTTCTCAAGTTGTTGTGTCTTCTTCTTGTGCCATTAGTCCAAAACAAGTGCAGAATGAAGGGATTTCATAATTTTTTTTGAAAGGAGTAAAAAAATTATTCAAAATAAAATAGGAATTACATTAGAGAACCAAATATTACATATTTTTATCCTCTATGATTAACCTATCCAAAATATCTAAATAGTTTAGAGGTAATAGCCCCCCTTCTTCAACATCCCAACCCTCAAGATTTTTAGAAGCCCACTTAGCAAAATAATTTTTTACCTTGTTCCATTCCATAGAAATATGACAAAAAGAGACATCATCCAACAAATTATAGAGAGTCAAAATCTTATTAGCCACTAAAGCTAGCTGCCAGTTAACTCCATCCATCCTCCAATCATTCAAAACATACACTATAATCTTAGAATCTGACTCACAAATAATCCTCCTCCAACTAAGGGAGTAACCTCTCTCAACAACATGCAAAATAGCTAGATCCTTCATCATATTATTAGAATGATCCCATTTTTAAATAGAGAAAAGGAATATCAACACACCATCATTGCCTATCCTAATACCCCTAATTCTTGCATGAGAAGGATTCACATAGGAAGACCCATCATTATTAAATTTAAGAAATCCCTTTGGAGGAGGATTTCATCTCCCTTCTTTATGAATCCTTTATTTAGATTTTTGTGACCATTTACTATCCTTGAAATCCTACTACATCCCCTTTGTAACATACAAAATGGTGAGCAACCCAATAGGATAGGTCACTCACCAAATAGGATAGGTGAGAAACCCAATAGAATGGGAGAAAGGGTTTTGTATGTTATATTTAGGAATATACCAAGACTTTAAAACAAATTAAATATGATTAGCATGGGCTAGGGTGTCATTCATGATCTTCTCAATACATGAGGTATTATGTTTGTTCTTCATTTCCCTACGAGAAGGAATCATAAATGATATAAAAACTAATTTATGAAAGTAAGTGCTTTAGAATGACAAAGAGGTAAATTTACTCACCTTGAAAGAAAATGGAGAAGGAAAGTTCAAATCTGAAAATGAGCTATTAGACTATATCAGGAACTGGAATTGAACTGGATCTGAAACCTAGGAGTTGGAAACAACAAACTATGAAATTATAGAGGTCTCTAGAACAGGTCAAATTTTTGGGTATAGGTTTACTTTGGTTATAGGTTGACCTCTACCTATACTTGAGAGGCCAAAAACTGCAAAGGTTTGATGTGCACTAAAAACTATAACTCCAAGATTGCCAGATCTAATCCTGAAAGTCTGCAGATCCACAAATCTATTCCTACACACAAGAAAAGGGAAATTTGTTGGTGGGGAGGGGCTTGCCTCAGTCAAGCCCCTATTTAGGAATTAACTTTGAATTTAAATAAAGGAAATGCTATCATGTAGTAAATATTAGATCTAAAAATAGAACATATCATACCATGTTGATGCAATTGAACTAAGTATGTGAATCAAGTATGTTGATGCAATAGCTTTGACTCAACAAAACTGAAAAGGAAATCATGTAAGACAAAACCTCATCGACTGAAGAAGAAGAAAAATTGAATGATTGTATATCTCCTCCTTTGATGACCAACTCATTTGTCTTCAATGAAGAAAGAAGCTAGATCTATGGAAGGGAAAGCATGAATGTTTGATGAATAATGGATGAATTCCTTCAATGAATGCTTACTTTCTTTCTTGAAATCCTTGAATGAAAAATAAATTTCTTGTATATGGATTGCTTTCATGAATAATGGGTGTTAAAATGAAGAGAGGAAGGCTCTTTTTATAGAAATTTGGGGTTCAAATTCATGAAGGTTGACAAAGGAAAGCGGGGAAAAGAAATACTTTGCATCAGGCCCGAGAGCCAATCATAATTTACCTCCCCGGGTATAGGTCAAGGTTGACCTATAATTGAAGGTGAAAGAATCAAGGAAATGATCCCATATCCAAAGAAGTATTGAGGGTTTTGGGGGAAATATGGTGAAATAAGCAGGAAAAAGTTATTTTTGTGTGAAATTAAATCCATCCCAAAGCTTTGAGCAAGATTGGAGAGAGGAAGAGGACCTTGATTTTGTTAAATAACTAAGAGGGGGGGTGAATTTGTTAAGTCTAGTTATCCTATAGTCCCCAATTTTTTCACAATTGTATCAAACCATTTTCAACAAATAAACAAACTAAACAACTTGGTAAACACTTGATTGTGTCTTTCTAATTCATTAACTGAATTTCAGATAAATTATCTAGTATATATATAGATCAAACCAGTTATTGTAATGTGTAAAGTAAAATAACAAATCTTCACATGCATACACATATAACACTTGATTTTTAACATGGAAACCCTATTAGGGGAAAAGCCACCTGGGACCAATACCCAAACTATTTTCACTCTTCTGAAGTGAGATCAGTTAAGAGCCAACCCTGTTAAAGGTTACAAAACACATTGTAAGGTGTGACCTTGTTAGAGGATTTATCACTAATAGTTCTCTGTGACCATACATTCACTTGGGTCAACAAGAAAAGAAGAAACATTCATTGAATGTCATAAGGAAATAACAAAGGTGGTTAAGTCTCACTTGGCTAAGATATTTTGTCTGTAGCAATGGTTAGAAAGAAATAGTATATGACCTAATTCAAATAAAACTTCACTTGCCAATATTCAAATCTATGCTAAGCTCAATATAACTCTCATCAACATAATCTCTTCAATTTCTTTCTTTCCTCCAACTCTGTTCTACTCAATTAATCTTCTTCTGATGCTCAGTGTAGTTTGCAGAATTAATTAGTTCTGACTTCAACCTGTCTGACCAGCTTTGCATGTATGCAGTCTTCTTCCTCAAATAATTCCTTCCTTTGAATTTCTTTTCTCCTTATATAGACATGATAAATCATTTTCTTTTAAGCAATAGATTTGTCATCTTAATCTCCTTCATTAATTTTTCATCTTTAACCTTCCTCAAAACTTGTGCCTTAAAATCTTTTCAATCTTCATCATCCAATCATCCTTGAATTTTTCCAGCATTAGATCTTCATAAAAAACTTTATATTTTTCCTTGGACTCTTCCAGATTCATCCAGATCATCATCTCATGTCTGAAGTCACATGTTCCTCCTTATTTCTCCCATTCAGTCAATACCATGATGTGTCTATTTCTTCTTTCTCGGTTACACTACACATGCTCGATGTATACTACATCTTCTTGGTGTACACTAAGTTCTTCATATACCAACCAAATTAACTTGTACATTCTTGATCTTTAATACTTAACAGAATCATGTAAGCCAATCAAATCACTATCATAAAGTCATAGACTCATCAATAAGTTACCCAATAAATACCATATTCATAACTTACTCATACATCTCATCTTCATGCTAATATCTCATTTTCTTCACCAATATTATCTTCTTCAGATGTTTGCAACTATCATGATAACTACAGTCAAAACTAGTTGACATCAATGACAATATAATAACTAATCGAATGTCTCACATATACCTTAGTAGCTCGGTGATCATCTTAGCATTATGTTCTCCAAGTAGTCAATCAGTTGTAGCTTCAAAAATCTCTCCCTTTGGCATTGATGGCAACACAATATGAAATATTTCATAGAATACCAAACATCTTAAGTTTCTACAACTCAGTCTTTATGTTGTGACTCGGTAAGCTCTTTTCTTAGCTTATGCTTTTAATATGTTTAATCACTACACATCATCTCTCTCTCCTATAGTATGAGTCTTGTTCAGTGCATATTCTCTCCCTTTCAGTTAGCCTCATTTCTAATTGATATTCATCATCTCTAATATATTATCATCTCTCTTGAATATTTCATGATCATCTCTCCCTTTGACAAAAATGCCAAAATTAATCATCTCTTTAGCATCCAAATAAGTATCTTTATTTTTTCCTTTTAGATTCATATACCTTGCATGTACATATATTCTCTGTTTCAGTTTGTCTTCCATCTTCTTCACAACCTTAGGAATCCCAAAGTGTGAACATCATCAAATCTTTCGATAGGAATAGGTTGATGCAACCCCATATCACCTTAGTGATTGTTAGACAAGGGATGGACCCCTAGTCTACTTCTCAAGTATTCAAATGTATCCTTCGATAAGAGCTTTATAAATATATCAACAAGTTGCTCTTGTGACTTCACATATTCCAATGTGACCTATTTCTCCTAAACTTGCTCCCTCAAGTAGTGATATTTAATAGATATGTGATTTGTCTTTGCATGCATCATTGGATTCTTTGAAATGTTAATAGCACTCATGTTGTCACAATATATTTTCACTGGGTCAATGACCTCTTCATTCATATCTTCCAACAATTGTTTAATCCATACAATATTAGTACAAATAGCAGCAACATCAACATATTTAGTTTCAGTAGTGGACTGAGAAATGCATCCTTGTTTCTTTCTTATCCATGTTACTAATCTTTCTTCCAAAAAGAATGCTCCACCAATAGTTATTTTTCTATCATTAATATTTACATCCCAATCAACATCTGTATAAACTTTAAGTTCAAAATTTCCTTCTTTCTTATACCACAAACCATAGTTCTCAGTATTATTCAAATATCTCAAAATTCATTTCACAGTGATCATGTGTGTCTCTTTAGGATTAGCAAACAATCTAGCTACAATGACAACAATATATGCAATATCTGGTCTATTGTGCACAACATACATCAATTTTCCAATCATAGATATGTATAAGGTTTGATTTACCTTTTTTGACTTGTCATCCTTGGTCAACTTGATCTAGTTACCATAGGTGTACCAACTAGTTTTGAGTCTTTCATATCGAATGCCTTCAAGATTTCTTTAATGTATTTAGACTGTGTCATGTATATACCTTCCCTCTATTGTTGTATTTGCAAACCAATAAATAATTTGATCTCTCCAAACATCAACATTTCAAACTCTTTTCTCATTTTAGCAATAAAATATTTAAATAAAGTATCATGACCTCCGAATATGATATCATCAACAAAAAATTCAGCAATAATAATCTTATCATTAGTTTCACATTTCAAATATAGATTTTTGTTATCACTTGTTCTAACAAATCCAATTATTATGAGATAAGAATGTAGTCTTTCATACCATGCTCTTGGTGCTTGCTTCAATCCATAAAGTGCCTTGTGTAGCTTATAAACCATGTTCTTCTGAGTAGGATCAACAAAACCTTGAGGTTGTTCAATGTATCCCTCTTCTTCAAATATCCCATTCATAAATGCATATCTCACATCCATTTGATATACCTTAAATCCTATGTAAGAAATATGACAGTAGTATTCTCACTCCTTCAAGTCCAGAAATAGGTGCAAAAGTTTCTCCATAGTCAATTCCTTCTTCTCATGCATAACCTTTGCAGACTAATCTTGCCTTATTCCTTATAACATCTCCATTCTCATTCAATTTGTTTCTGAATATCCATTTGGGGCCAATCACATTTTTATTTTTAGGCCTCGGTACCAATTTCCATGTCTTGTTTTTCTATATTTTCTCAATTTCTTCATTCATTGCTTTAATCCAATCATCATTTGCCAATGCATCCTTAACATTTTTGGGTTCAAATTCATAAACCAAATATGTATTGTTCCTTAACTTAATTATTTTCATCATTCCTACTCCTTTATCTCCAATTATCTAATCATGTGGATGGTGTCTTCTCACATACTTTTCTAGTGCAGTTTAGATCTATGTTCATCAATTTTTTCTCCACTTGGTGCATGATCATCATTTTCCTCAGTAGCTCTTTATTGTTTCTCAGTCTATAATGATTGTTTCTTGGTAGTAGTATTTTGTAACTCAGTGACTCTAGGTTGTTGCATGAGTAGTGTATCAGGATCTTGTATGTAAACAAATATACCATAGTCTTTTGGTTCCTTCTTTCTTTCTTCATCATTCTTCTCAACAAAATCATCAACTCTCACATTTGCACTCTCAATCATCTTGTTAGTAGTCTTGTTCAGACATTTATAATCCTTACTTCTAGTAGAGTATCCTATAAATATGCCTTCATTGATGATCTACAACTGATTGAATATCTAGATGAACTAAAGGAATTGTGATTAGAGATCACCAAGCTACTAAAGTGATATGTAAGATGATTAAATCAGTCAATATGTTGTCATTGATGTCAAATAGTTTTGAAAATACTTATCATGATAGTTACAAACATATGAACATCTCTAGAAGGAAGAAATGAGATATCTACATAAAGAAAAATATGGATATGATAGATAAGGATAAGGTAAGCATTGGGTAACTTATTGATGAGTCTATGGCTTTTATTGTTGACTTGAGCATGTTACATTAATCTATTATGAAGAAGAGATTTGATTTGAACAAGTTAATGTGGTCAGTAATTGAAGAATTGTGTATACACTAAGCCCATGTAGTGTATACTGAGTGATAGTAATAACCGAGTTAGCTATCACTGATGCATTCAATATTAACCAAGTATGGATGAAAATATTAAATGCTAAGAACAGCTGACTGAAATTGATAAGATGGATATTGTTATGATTTTAAGGTAAAGGATGAAGTTAGTTATAAGATCCATGGCTGACATAATTCAGAGATGATCTAAAGGATGAGATTGAAACATGTTAAGGACACATCTATCGAGGAAGGTTTAAGCAGAAAAGTGGATGATGGAGATTAAGAGACAAAATACAATGGCTGATATGAAAATGGTTTACTTGTCTATTTAAGAGACATGAGTTTCATTGTTGAAACATGTCAGAAAAATAGAGACTGCAGAGATTTCATGTGAAGACTTTATTCATGCATTCCTAATCAAACTAGTTATAGAAAGAACCGAGCTGCAGACATTACCGAGTATCAGAGAACTATTTTACCGAGTGAAGTAAGTTGGGAAATATTGAGGAAGTAAATTGATTAATGATCAGATGATTTTTATGAGCATAGCATATACCTAAATATTTTCAATTGAGTTGTATTTGAATCAAATCAAAACTATATTAGTTTAACCATTGATTCAGCAAAATCTCTTAACCAAGTGGACTTAGTAGTCTTATTGTATTTCCATATCACATTCAATGAATGTTAATTGTTATCTTGTTGACCCCATAGAGAATGTTGGTCAAGAGTTAACTGTTAGTGATAAATCCTCTAACCAAGTCACACTTAACAGTTTGCATTGTAACCTTTAACAGGGTTGGGTCCTAATCAAGCTCACTTCATAAGAGTTAAATATTTTGTGTTACCAGTCCTAGGTGGTTTTTCCCTTAGTAGGGTTTCCATGTTAAATCATTGTGTTATGTGTTGTTTGTTATGATTTTTTTCTATCATACTTTACATATTGCATAGTTGATTTAATTGGTAATCATAGTTTGGATAATTACTAGTATTCAGTAAAGTGAATAGAAAGATTGATATTTTATGTTACTGAGTTGCATAATTTGTTGAAATATATTTGAAAAGTACATCTGGAAGTTTGGGACTGTAGGATAACTGATTTAACTGATTCACCCCTCCCCCCTCTCATTTATTCTAATAATTGGTATCAAAGCGTATTGGTTGCTTGGAGGAAAGTTTTAAGGACTTAAGAAAAAGATCACAAGATGTATAAGAGGGAAGTGCCTAAGCTGAACAAAGATAACTTCTCCACATGGAAAAGTAAGATGAGGCTTCACATATCTAGAATTGGAGAATTTTCTCTACATCTACTATACCATGGCTACATACAACTGACTATTGGACCTTTGATGGTTGATCAGTTGAGAGACAAACATGAACATCATATAACCATGATAGAGATTATTGCTGCTCTATCTGATGTTGAGTTTGAATATGTCAAAGCATGCACTACAGTGAAGAAAATGTGGGATAAACTTGCACTAGTTTATGGTGGTGATGTAAATGTAATGAGAGCCAGAGTTGAAAGCTTAAGAGGCAAATTTGATGACATGAAGATGAAGGAAGGTGAGAACATCACACAGTACTCTAACTAAATCAACAAGGTAGTCAATGCTATTCGAGGAGTAAGAGGTATTATTTTTGAAGATACTATGGTAAGTAAGATACTGAGAATCTTTTTTCCTATCTATGTAATTAGAATATCTACAATTCCTAAAATGAGGTCTGCACCTAATAGAACTCTTACCCTTGATAGTCTGATTGGAAAGTTAACTACTTTTGAGGTGAATAATTATGACAATAGTGTTGTACCAATTGTTGAGTCTTCTTTTATGTCATCTCTAAAGATTGGGAAATCTAACAATAAGTATAATATAAAGAATAAAAGTGACAGTGACAGGGAAGATGATCTTGACAAGCTTGAAGCACTTATGGCCTGGAGACTTCAAAAAGGTAAAGGAAGGTATAATGGAAAGTTACCTTTAGCTTGTTTTAATTGTAAAGAGATTGGCCATATTGCTACTAGATGTCCTAATAGGAAAGAAGAAGATAAATACAATGACCAATCTGGTGATGGAAAGTTTGGTAGAAGAAATAACAGAGGAAACTGACACTACAATAGAGACAACTAAGATTACAAAGACAAAGGCAAGAAGGCATGTTACCTTGTTGGATAAAATGAAGATGACACCAATACCGACATTGATGATGAAATTGAAGTGGTATTTGTTGCAATGAAAGATGATTTAGAAGAAGAGGAAAGGTATGTAGAAACAACCCTTATTTCTAAAGTTAGTAAGAATGATACTTGGATCATTACTAGTGGATGTACACATCACATGACTGGTGATGAAGATAAATTTGAACATCTTGAGCACTATAATGGAGGATCAATGAAAATGGGAAATGATACACCTTGTCAAGTGAAAGGAAAAGGGTCTATCTTATTGAATGATAGGATTAGATGTGATAATGCATATTGGGTAAAAGGACTTAACTACAATTTGTTGAGTATAGCACAGCTGAATAACTCAGCTCACCGAGTTGCATTTGAAAGCAAGAAGGTGAAAATATTTGATGAAAATGGAAAGCTTGTTGGTACTGGAGGACAATCAAAAGGTAATTTATTCTATCTTGAAAATGTTGAAAATTATTGTTTATTGGTGAAGAATGAAGATGTATGGTTATGGCATAAGAGACTATGTCATGTGAACTTTGATAACATGATTAAGATCAATAAAAAGATAAGAGTTAGAGGTTTATCGAGTCTAAACAAACCTGACCATGTTATGTGCAATCAATGTCAAAAAGGAAAGAAGACCAAATCTAGTTTTAAAAGTAAAGACTATTCTTCTAAAGGTATTTTGGAGTTGGTACATACTAACTTATGTGGTCCTATGAGAACTCAAAGCTACTATGGTGACAAATATTTTATTTTATTTGTTGATGACTACTCTAGGATGATGACAGTCATGTTCTTAAAAGAGAAATCTGAGGCATTCAAATTGTTCAAGTGATATAAGGCTAAAGTTGAAAAAGAAACCAGGAAAGACTTAAAATGCTTAAGATCTGATATAGTAGGTGAGTTTATTTCTGATGAATTCACTAATTTATGTAATGAGTGTGGAATCAAAAGATAGGTTTCTGCACCTAAGACACTGCAGTAGAATGAGACTGTTGAAAGGAGGAACCAATCTATTGTTGATTATGTCAGAACATTGATGATTGAGAAAAATGTTGCACAAAGGTACTAGAGAGAAGTAGTTAGCACTATAGTATACAACTTGAACTAAGTTCAACTGAAGAAAGACACGAACAAGACACCTTATGAGTTATGGTTTGGCTATACACCAAATGTAGGTTATTTCAGAATCTTTGGAAGTAGGTGTTATATTCTAAAAGATGATAGGAATGGTAAATTTGACTCTAAAGGTGATGAAGGAATATTTTTAGGATATTCTACTAAGATTAAAGCTTATAAATGTTTGAACAAGGCTACTAATAAAATGGTAGAAGGTGCTAATGTAAAAGTTGATGAGTTTGCTGAAAAGAATGATGAAGAAAATATGAAGGAACCAGAAGACTATGGTAGGTTTACATATGTTAAGCATCCAGGCTATCTACTGAAGCCACAGGCTAAGTCTACTAAGAATCAAGAAAATGCTATTGAGAATCAGCAAATGCAAACTGAGAACCAGGAAGAAGCTACCAAGCAAGAAAATGAACCTAAATTGAATGATGAGCAAAGAAGAGAACAAGTGCTAGAAATATTTGTTAGAAGGAACCATCTACAAAACCAAATCATTGGAGATAAGAAAGATGAGATTATGACCCGAAGTAAGTTAATACATAATACATACTTAGTTTTTGAGTTTGAACCTAAGAATGTTAGGGATGCACTTGAAAATGAGGAATGAATTAAGGCTATGAATGAGGAAATTGAACAGATTGAGAAGAATAAGACATGGACATTAGTACCTAGACCGAAAGATAAAAATGTAATTGGTACTAAGTGGATTTTCATAAGCAAGTTAAATGAAAATGGTGAGGTCACTAGGAATAAGGCAAGACTTGTATGCAAGAGATATGCACAAGAAGAAGGTATAGATTATGGTGAAACTTTTTCCCCTATTGCTAGACTTGAAGGAGTCCATATATTACTTGCACATGCCACACATAAGGGATTCAAAGTATATCAAATGGATGTGAAATTAGCATTTCTAAATGGAATTCTTGAGGAGGAGGTCTACATAGAACAACTAGAAGATTTTGTTGATCCAAACAAAAAGAACATGGTATGTAGACTGCACAAAGCTTTGTATGGACTGAAGCAAGCACCAAGAGCATGGTATGAAAGACTACATGATTATCTTATCAGTATTGGCTTTGTAAGAACAAGTGATAATAGTAATTTGTACATGAAAAGAAAATCTGATGATAATATTTTGATTGCTGAAATTTTTGTTGATGACATAATCTTTGGTGGACATGATTTGATTTGCAAATCTTTTGTTGATGAAATGAGAGAATAATTTGAGATGTCAATGTTTGGAAAGATTAAATTATTTCTAGGTTTGCATATTATACAATAGAATGATGGGATTTTCATCACTCAATCAAAATACATTAAAGAACTGTTAAAGACTTTTGGCATGGAAGATTCAAAATCGGTAGGAACACTGATGGTAACAGGATGTAAGTTGATAAAGGATGATAAATATATAGAGGTAAATCAAACACTGTATAGATCAATGATTGAAAAATTGATGTATGTGGTACACAGTAGGCCAAATATAGCACATGCATTTGGGATTGTGGCAATATATTCTGCTAATCCTAAAGATTCACATATGGTTGGTGTTAAAAGAATTATAAGATACTTGAAGAAGATTGAAGACTATGGTTTATGGTACACAAAGGAAGGAAAATTTGAACTCTGAGTTTATACTAATGCAGATTGTGCTAGAAACATTGATGACCAAAAGAGCACAACCGGTGGAGCATTCTTTTTAGTAGAAAGGCTTGTGACTTGGATAAGCAAGAAACAAGCATGCATTTCTTAGTCTACTATTGAAGCAGAGTATGTTGTTGCTACTACAAATTGTTCAAATATTTCTTGGATAAAATAAGTGTTGGAAGGAATGAATGAGGTAATCACTGACCTGATGATTATATATTGTGATAACACTAGTGCTATAAATATTTTCAAGAATCTGGTGATGCATTCAAAAAAAAAGAATATATCTGTAGGCTATGGTTTTGAATCTATTACCTATCTTGAAAGCCTTAAACATTCAAACATTAGATAAAAACATGTTCATTAGCTCAAAGCATAGACATAAATAAAACAAAGCCACCTCAAGATTGTTGCCAAAACAGATGCTATAAAGCACTGTTTGATTTGCTTCAATGGGAGGGATGTGGGTGTGCTCTCTAAGCACTTGGACCTTGTTCCTAATGCATTCTAAAAGGATTTGATATGATGCATAAATGATTTAGACAAAGCTTGAAAGAATTATATTCATTCCATTTAGCTATTCTATGATTATTTAGAGAGCATGAAATTTAACAATATTATCAAAAAGTTAAGATCTAGAATGAATTTAGTATGATAATAATGCATGAGAATAAAAGCTAACTAATATAATTGAAAGCTTTATGATCTAAGATTATTCTAGCATTATAACTCTATTCAATGTAAAATATTTGAATTGGTATTTTTCTCTTGGAAGAGGAGGGTATTTATAGGATTTGAGGAAGGGCTTGGGTTAGGAAGGAGAGTTAGAGTTTGGGGTTTGGTTAGGGGTTGAGTCAAAGGGATAAGGATTGACTTTCAAAGGTTGAATGGACCAAGATTAGGATAAGGGTTGAGGAATTTTTAGAAGAGTCTAGGGGTTTGGGAATTTCTAGAAGATTTTGAGGATTTTAGGATTTAAATAAATGTTAAATTTATTTAAAGGGGTTGGTTGAAGACTTTATTTATCAAATGAATTTAATAAATAGGAGGGATTATCATGGTCAAGGTTGCTCACACGTGTGAGAAATAGTAGTGAAGTGTGCAAGGGAGACCAAAGGGTAAGAGGAGACATGGGCTTCATTAATGGCTTGTAAGAGTCATTAATGAGGATGTAAGAAGCATTTATGAGGGGTTTTGACCCAAAGTCAAAGTTTGAAGGGTTTAGGCTAAGAAATGTAGGAATCACTTTTTAATCAGGTTTAGAGTAAGATTACGAAATTCTAGAAGAGGTTAGGGATTTCTAGAAGATTTCCAAGGTTTTAGGATTTAAATAAATATTTTATTTATTTAAAGGATTTTTGGTCAATTTATCAATTAATAATTAATAAATAGAGGAAATTCATTCAAACTTGATTTAAATGATTTTTTTGGGGGGGGATTCTTTAATTAAATATGTTTAATTAAAATAGGAGGATTTAATGACATAAAAATAAATTAATTAATTAATGATGATGTCATCAGGGATTTTCAGAAAATAAAAATATTTTATTTTCTAATGGATTTTTAGGTGTCTACATTTTGCCCCTCTTTGATGTGATGCCACAAGTGGCGTGGCATAAAAGATAAGAAAATAAGATGCCCCAGGCTAGAATTTAGAGGAATAAGAGGTTGTGCCCCCTCGAGAAAATAATGCAAAGAGGAAACTTTGTGGAATTTTCTCAAAAGGAAACAGAAGGAGAAGGAAAAGGAAGAAAGGGGGATAAATAACCAAGCTTCCAAGAGCAAATATGGATGAATGCAAGATGTGATGGAATGCAGGATGTAGTGACATGAAAGATGCAAGATGCAAGATTAAGCCATAGGATGCAAGATGGTGGATTTTGGGGAGCTCCAAGTGTAAATGTGGAGAGAACAACCTAGTTTGATATAGCAACATTAGATACTTGCCAAGGATACAAGGATCACAATGGCTTGTCACCAGCGTTGCATAGGACTAACATGAAAAATACATGTGGGGTTTCCCCAGCATCACTCATGAACCCAAGTGGAAGCATGGTAGAAATGATGTTGGAGAAACCACAAATAAATGACATTTCCCAAGTGCACCATGTAACCTAGAAGATCACATGTGAACTGTGCAAGGGTCATGTCTGACTGACTCATAGGTAGAAGTAAGAAATCAAAAGACCTTGCCCCAAATTGCCCTCATTCATAGTGCACCATGATATAAAGTATCATGGTGACTTTGAGTAGAGAAACAATGAGAAGCCACAAAAGATTGACAAGATCCAAAGGACAAAATCCAAGACCAAAATGATAACTCCAAAAGACATCCTTTGCCAAGGAGAGAGATTTTGTTTGACTGATGGTGGGAATATTGGTTTGAATGTGTGGAAGGATACATCAACATAGACCTGGTGTGATTGGTGGAAGATTAGGTATGACCGGAGGAAGGATACATCCTCAAGGACCTGCTGATTGATAAGAGAATGAGTGTTGTTGTTCACTGGCAAATGATGAGTCAAGGAATAATTATTATGATCAAGGATATGATAATTAATGTTGCTGAAGTACAAGGCTGGATGGGACAAGATTTTTGATCAAATTCTGATGTAGGACTGACAAATATAGGTACAACAAGATGCGAGGATATGTACAATAGATGGGGAAAGATTTACAATGGCTATATACAGAAGCTCAGGATTTGGGACAAGAAGATCTCACTATACAGGATATAGATAGGAAGGATTGTGCTATACAAGATATGGTACAAGAAGCTCAGGAGTGAAGATAGGATCTGATTACTGCATTGGATAGGCTTGAGGATAAAACACCTTGGGAGTGAATGGGATGGTGGTGGGGATGGGGATTGGATAAATAGGACTAGGTTTTGGGATGGTGGGGATGGGAGTTTGATAGATAATGACTCATTCCATTGTGTATGGCACTTGTTTACCAGGCTTTCACCAACATACTTGTCCAAGGTGCTTGAATTGCCAAGTTTTCACCATTGGACAATTATTTTTCTTTGTTTTTTTCTTTTTTTGTATTTTTGTGAATATGTAGGATTTGGTTCAAGCATAGAACCTCTTCAAATGTATGATGTTGATAGGGTAATTCAAAGTCTCACCTTTTGGTGTAGATAGCCGATAGGATCCAGAGCCAAAGCATGCTATGACAATGTATGGGCCAGACCAAGTAGGCTCAAACTTGCCTTTCTTCTCTCAATGTGCTTGCACTTTCTGATTTTCCTTTAGGACCATGTCGCCGACCTAGAACTGTCTAGGATGGACCTTCTTGTTATAACTCTTTTTGAGTTGATTATGTTATGCAACCAGATGATCATAGGATTTCTATCTCTTTTCATCTCACAAGTCTAGCTATGTGAGGTGTGCCACGCGATAGTCTTCATCGGTGGTATAGTTCTTCATGAAGACACACAATGATGGGAGCTCGACCTCAATGGGTAGAACAACTTTGGCACCATATACAAGAGAATATGGGGTGGTGCCTGTGGGAGTGCGATAATAAGTATGGTAGGCCTAGAGGGTGGGATTTATTTGAAGATGCTAGTCATGACCAGAATCACTAACAACCTTCTTGAGGATTTTTGGGATTGTTTTATTGGTTGCCTCAGCTTGGTCATTTCCTTAGGGGAAGTATGGACTGGAGAAATGGTGATGGATGTGGAGTCTGTCACATAGATCATCCACATGCTAGTTTTCAAAAGGTGTTTCATGGTTTGTGAAGATGGTAGATGGCATATCAAAGTGGCAAATGATATGGTATAAGATGAACTTGGATATTTGGATGCCAATAGTAAGGGAGAGCAGAATTGTTTCAACCCATTTTGTGAAGTACTCTATGGAAGTGATTATATATTTATGTCCATCTAAGGAAAGGGGAGTGAACAAGCCAATGAGGTTGAATCCCTAACATGAAAATGGCCAAGGTTGCGCAATGGGTTGCGAGTCTTGTGCTGGTGCATGGATCAGATTTGCATGTTGCTGACATGGTAGACATTTCCTGATGAACTCACAAGAATCATGTTGCATGGTTGGCCAATAATACCCGACTCAAAGAAAATGATTTTCTAGAACCATGCCACTCATGTGGGCATCTCAAATTTCAATGTGGACCTCTTGTAAAGTCAGGACAACCTTGTTTGAGTCTAAACACCAAGAGAGGATATTGTGATATATGTGACGATAAAGGGTGTTGGCCACAAGAGTGTAGCGGGAAGCTCTTCCAATTAGGTTTTGGCATTGGTTATTGGTGAGATGGGGAGATATGATACCATTATTTAGATATGCATGGATGTCATGGTACCATGGGGATTGAGGACCAACAGAGACACACACCATTTCTGCATTGGTGTTCTCATAAACAAGCATGTGGAGCTGCTCGACTAAGAATTCATATTGTGATGAGTCACATGGGATTTCCAATAAGGATCTAATGGTTTCCATTGTGTCATCCTCTTTTTTCTGAAGCCTTGGTATCTACATGAACTATAGACTCAGGAAGTGCTCTTTCAGTCTATCCACCAGTTCTTTGTAGGCTAGCAGCTTGTCATCCTTTGTCTGATATTCATCTAGGACCTATTTGATAATTAGTTGTGAGTCTCCAAACACTTGGAGTTCTATTATGTTCCACTAGATAGTTTTTTTGAGACCTAAGATGAGTGCCTCATATTCTATAATGTTGTTAGTACATGAAAATATCAATTTGAATGATTTTGGATTGTAGTCACCTTGAGGTGTGATGAATAGGATTCCTGCCCATGACCCATGCGATGTGTAGGAGCCATCAAAGTATAACTTCCACATGGGTTGTTCTTCAATCATACATAGGTGTTTATTAAGGAACTCCATCATTAGTGGATACGTATCCACTAGTGGTGCTTCTGCTAGCTGATTGGCAAAGACTTGCCCTTTGATTGCTTTTCGATCTATGAATTGAATGTCAAACTCACTGAGTAGCATGACCCATTTTTTCATATGGCCTATGAGAGTTGTTCTGGATAATAGATACTTGAGTGGATCCACCTTTGAAATAAGCCTAATTGTGTGGCTAAGCATGTAATGTCTAAGCTTTCGAGTGGTGAAGACTACTACAAGGCATGCTTTCTCCATTGGTGAGTAATTGAGCTCATAGCCGACAAGAGTTCGACTGATATAGTAGATGGCTCTCTCTTTATTGTCATCATCATGTTGTGCTAAGAGTGCCCCTAGTGCATTAGTGGTCACCAAGATGTAGAGTATGAGAGGGTGTCCTAAAACTAGTGGTACAAGAATGGGAGAGTTAGCTAGATATTCCTTCAACTTTTCAAAGCTTCTCTGACAGATAGGATCCCATTTGAATCTTGTGTCTTTGCGGAGGAGGTGCATGAAAGGTTGGAACTTGTCTCTTAGCTATGATATGAAGCATCACACTAATTGAAGCTTTCCTTGTAAGCTTTTGAGTTGTTTAAGTGTTCTTGGTAGAGGCATTTCCATAATGGCTTTGACCTTTTTAGGGTCGATCTCTATGCCACACCATGACACTATAAAGCTTAGCAACTTTCCAGATGTTACACAAAAGACACACTTCTTTGGATTCAGCTTCAAGCCATAATGATGTAGATGATTGAACACACTCTCAAGGATGTTTAGGTGTTCACCTCATATTTTAGATTTTGCAAGAATGTCATCCACATAGTCTTCCAGGACTTTGTGGATCATATCATGGAAGATGGTTGGCATTGCTCTCTAATATGTGGCTCCTGCATTCTTGAGCCCAAATGGCATCATGTTATAGAAGAAGGTACCCCATGGAATGGTGAATGTTTTTTTATGTTGATCTTCTTCTGCCACTCAGATCTGATTGTAGTATCCTGAGAAGCCATCCATGAGTGACAACATCTCATGGCCCACTGTAAGATCTACTATCATCTCTATTTTAGGTAGTGGGAAATCATCCTTGGGGCATGCTTTTTTTAAGTCCCAGAAGTCTTTACAGATTCTTATCTCTCCTAAAGGTTTGTTGACTAGGACCATGTTGGAGATCCACTCTGAATAATCAATAGCTCTTATGATCTTTGCATCTAGGAGCTTTTCCAATTTTGTTTTTACTAATAGGGCTACTTTGGATACTTTTTTCTTTGCTTCTGCTTGACTGGTTTGACATTGGGATCCACTACAAGATCTTGTACAACAAGATTTGGGTCAAGCCTAGGCATATGCGCATATGACCATGCAAAGTTTGTAGTGGCTTCTTGGAGTAGTGCAGTGAGAGGCATTTCTTCACCCTCTGTTAAAGATGCTATAATGTAGGTGATTCTTGGACATTCTTTTATGCCCAAGTTGACTGGTTTGGTTTCCTCAATGATGATAGGTGACTGCTCGGGTCTATAATCCTAGATGGGAGGAGGCAAGTCTCCATCTTCTAGCACCTCAGAGAGGTTTTCACCAAAAGATACGCCCTTTATTTTTTCTTTGTTGGAGTCAAAATGCACCTCAAAGGGGTTTTCACATAAGGACTCATGCTTTTCTTTTTCTATTTCAATTTTGCAACTAAAGCTTGCCTCTTCCCTGAAATATCCTTTAGGGTCAAGTTTACAGATGTGAGTTGATTCTGAATCTTGATCTGCTTGTTAGCCTAATGCTCCCATGAACCTTAGGAATGCTTGTGTTCTTTGGAACTCATCGATGTGTGTGACACTTGGTTGGTCCCAGTCTATGAGTTCGGGGTGGATGAGGGGAAGTTCTATGAGGTTAATGGTGAGTTGAAGGAGGACAGATTTTCCTAGGAGGGTGTCATCGTCAAAGATGTCATCATATGATTTCTTTACTTTCTCTTCAGGGATGCCTTCGATCTCTATGAGGCTGTCCTAGCCATTCAATAAGGGAATGTTGGTCATGTTAGTGCCCCCAATTATGGTATCAAGCTCTTGCATATGCAGGAAAGGGGTATTAAAGCCAAGACCTAGATGTTGTGGATTCTTTAATGTTGTGATTGGGTCTTTGCTTCCATCTTCTTGTGGTCCTAGACCATGGCCTTGATATTTTTATTGTTTTGTGGTGTACTTGTGTGATTTTGGATACTTGTCTTTGAAGTGGCTAAGAAGTTGAGTGTCAGGTGGTGGGGGATCTCTATACAACCACCTATTGATGTCAGTGTCCATCTCTTGGATGTTTATGTTGCCATGGGAGATAAAAGTCATAGGTCCCATTTGCTTGATTTCATGATTTTCTTCAATGGGTTCACTTTGGTGACTCTAGCACCCTTGTGTATGTGGATCAAGAGGTAGGGCCCCTACTAAAAATGCATCATTTAGGGTGTATTCACCACAGCCCTAGTTATTGATCTTGACAAAAGAGAGAGTGGAGGTGAGGATAGTCTCTGGATCACTATGGGATCAGGATGGGCTGACAATAGAAGTGTCAATGTCAGTTCTTGGACAATGGGTGGAATGAGGGAATGATTCTCCCATCACATGGTAGTATGCGAAGGGTTGAGGGTCTGCATGGATGGTGACCTCAATGCCTTGATGCAAAAATTTGACACACTGATGGTAAGTGGATGGTACAGCCTTGATGGATTGGATCCATGGTCAGCTGAGGAGGATGTTAAATGGTAACTCAAGATCAACAACATGGAAAATGATTTCTTGCATTGTTGGGCCTAGCTGGATAGACAAAAGAATAGTACCTTTAGAGGTACACTCTAAGTTATCATATGCCTTGATGGTGATGACTTCATGTGATATGTCAACCTCTATGAACCCAATTTATTGAATGAATTTGAGAGTACATAAGTTTAGGGTGGAGCCATTATCTATCATGACCCTTTTTATGGCAAAATCTTTGACCATGATGGTGATGCAGAGAGGGAGATTGTGGTCAGGTGTAATGGCTGGTATGTTGGATGGCTTGAAGGATAGAGCACAGGATCCGAATAGATTTCCTACAAGGTTCTTGAACTGGATGGTGTTAATTTTTGTGGGGACGTGTCCTTTGTGAAGGGCTTTGGTGAGGATTTCCTAATGGAGGGGTGAAGTGTGGAGAATGTCGAGGATGGAGATTTGGGTTCCCAAGATGTTCTATGAGGTTTTATTGTGCATTATGTGTTGGTCTTGGATGTGCACCAGTGACATTTATCTAGCCTCTATGAGTGGTAATGGCACACTCACTATATACTCCTTTGATGTGGATGACATTGACTGTGGATTCAACTTGGGTTATACATCCAAAAAACTTTTCGTAATTGATATAAGTAGTAGTGTAGTCTTTGTGGTCAACATGATCTCCTTGTTTTCCTTTGCCTTGGTTCTGGTGGGGAGGATTGAAATTGTCTTGGTTCTTCCCAGTGTTTTGTTATGGGAACACGTTCTAATATATCTACAAGTTAGCATTAGGCAAAGCTTGGGCTGGTGTGTCCACTTGGATCTCTTTTCATTCAATGAGATCTTGGATGTAATGTTTGAGTTTCATACACCTCAGGGTAGTGTGTCCTTTGACACGGTGATAATCATAGTACTCATAATCTTTGTACCAGTTAGGCTTGGGAGTTGCATCATCAAACTATTGGATTGGTGGGTATTGATCAAATTGGCCTTGGCCATTTGGTGAAAGATAACATCTAGAGATTCACCAAGTTCTGTGAAGGTTCTTTTCTGGTAATTCTAGGCTTTGGGTCTATTTTGATTGGGAGTAATGGAGATGGTATTAGCTTGATTGGTCGGATTTCCTTGATGGGTTTGATGTGCATGATGTTGATAGTTCTGCATGGGTTTCTGATTGATTTGAGGATGTTTTTGATAGATGGGTGCTTGTTGATGTTGGTATGAAGGAGGTGGTGTAGGTCCAGCTATGATGATTTGGACATGCTTGGTGTTAGTGGCTCCATCAGTAACAACATTTTTGTTGTGATTCCAATAAAAAGGCTTTTCATTGTTATATTTGTTGTGGGAATCATCTTTGTGATGATGGATTGTGCCTTTGTCTAGGAGACCTCTTTCAATATCTATCCCATTTCCTTTGATGTCTTGATACGTTTGGATACAGTTCATCCTCATAAAGTGGGATAGTTTGGGATGCAAGTTATTGATGAAGATCTTGGTTAGATGTTTCACAAGGGGTTGATTCGATAACTTGGTAGTGAGGTTCTTCCATCATTGCAAGTAGTCTTCTAGGCTTTCTCCTTCTTTATGTTTTGAGTTGCAAAGGTCTAGCAAGGTCAACTCATTCTCAACATTGTGGGCATATTGGGCAACAAACTTCTCAAAGAGTTTAGAAAAAGTTGTAATGGTCCCACGTGGTATCTTATAAAACCACTCAACAATAGGTCCTCCCAAGCTTTTTGGGAATAGGTGCAAAAGGTAATTATCATTGTAAGCCACTTCTTGGCATGCCATATAGAACTCTTTGATGTGATTTACAGGGTCTCCTTTCCCTTGATATTTATCAAACTTGGGTGTCTTGAAGTGCTTAGGAAAAGGAATAGATGTGATTGATCGATCAATCAAATAGGGACACACCTCTTCAAACTTGAAGGTCTTATTTTTTGTGCCAGCTTTGAGCTCCTTAAGAGAATTCCTCATTTCTTCCCACTCGGCATTGATCAGCATTGGAGTAGGTACTCCCATTTGGAAAGGATCTAGTGGTGCTAGTGAATAAGGATGATTTTGAGGTGGATATTGTGGAGTGGGATATGGAGATTTCCCAGCAAGATAGGCGGATTGGAATGGATTTTGGGGTGATGATTGCTAGGGAGGATATGGAACTGCTTGTTGTTGGGGGATGATGGGATGTTGTTGTTACACTGGGTAAGATGAAGCTTGTTGCTACTAGGGAATGATAGGGGTTTGTTGTTATGCAATAAATTATTGCTATTGCAGTGGAGGCTAGTGGAATGATGTAGCTTGTTGATAAGGTGGCCTTCATTGCACTTGGCTTTGTGCTTGGTTGATGTAGGATGGATGAATTCCTACATTTCTTAGGGGTGGAACTGATGTAGGAAAACTAAAAGCAGGAGGTGGTTGGGCAAGGTAACTTGTGAGATGGGAAGAACTCTACTCTTGAGGTGGTGGTACTATTTGAGATGCAGTGGGTGGTGTGAATAGATGGTGTGCGAATGGGGAAAAGGATGAAGTTGGTAGAGGTTGAGATGGTTGGTGTTGCACTACTTGGGGAAAGGTGGCTTGTTGGTTTGTTGGCATGGATGCGGAGAAGTGGGTTGGTATTCTGAAAGCTAGCATCTCTTCTCGAGTGAGGCCCCAATGAGAACCGGTTCGTGGTGGAAGTTGTGATGCGAAGGATGCGGGATAGGTAAATGTGATGGGAGTTTGGGACATGAAAGGTGGTTTTGTAAATCACATGGAAGGCATACATGTTCTGAATGCAATTTGTTGGGCTTATTATTGGGTAAATGTTTGTTGGGGTGTGGATGAACATGCTTGCATTCCCCACAAGAAGGGTGACACTGATGTGGAAGCTTGCTGGGAGAAGGAGGAAAATGATTGTGTTTCCCCTGGAAATGATGGCATGGGTGTAGAATCTTTTGAAGTGAATGGGAAGGATGATTGTGTTGCCCCCAAAAAAAATGATGCTACTTGGCCCATGGAAGGTGGAGGAATTGCTCATGTAAATGCTTGTATGAGGGTGGCGATTGGTTTTGTGAGAAGCTTTGGGTATGAATGATGGCTTGGGCTTCTATGGAGGATGATGGTGTTCCCATGAGGGGAAATGGAATGGATTGTGTTGCTTGTGTTGTAGGGCTTATGAAACTACTTTGCAAAAGGGGAGGGATGGTCGAAGCTACTTGTGATATGTGAAAAAGTGGAGCAGGGATTTGTTGGATGATGGTCGTGTATGCTTCTACTGGGATTTAGATGGTGTTGATGGGAATACAAGGTTGGATATATCATGGAATGGGAGTACCCTCATGTGTTAAGTTAGCCAACATGTTTTTTTAATTCTGAGCAGTTTGTGCACTAACTATCTATGCATTCCCTAGATGATTCATGAATGTTTCTATCGCAAAAGAAGCTGGGGGATATTGCGTCATCCCATATATTACCAGTTTGTTGGATTTGGGGATTATAAGCTACCATTGTGTTGGTAGAAATGTTGGGATCAGATGAGTTGGTGGTCTAATAAGGATCCATGTTCCTTCATTTTCTAGATCTTGCCTCGACATGCATGGAGCGGAGATCTAAAGATGCAGATGCTAGATGGATGGATGCAAGATGTTCCTAAAAGACTCTATAGAATGATGGATGCAAGTCTAAGAGACTTATAAGGATGGTGTATTTATAGAATGCGATGCAAGGATTTGCATCAACTCTAAGGATGGTGGAATGCTAGAGGATTGGTGTGATGCTTTGGTTTGGATCAAGGATGATGGAAGATTGGCGTGATACTTCAAAGATGATAGCAGATTGGTAGAGGATTATGGAGGATTGGTGGAGTGCTCAAAGATGATGGTAGATTGGCAAAGGATTGGTGGGATGATGGTGAAGATTACTAAGTGTCAAAAAATGAGTTATTGCTTCCTGATGGAGGATTAGTGGTAGGATTGGTCAACCTAGGATAGATTAATGATCTTTAGTCAACTGGATTCTTACCAATGCAAGCCAATCTCTTGCTCAAGATGATGAGGTTGTACAAGGACAAGTGGGATTTCCTTTAAAAAATGCTCTATCAAAAAGGGGGAGATTTTTGATTTAGGATAAGGATTCGAAGCAACTCAAAGGATTGAATACTAAGTGTTTCAGATTTGGATCATTGGATTTGGTGCAAGGATTGTGGGTTTTGACTTGGATGATGGATGTTGGATTTGGATCAAGGATTTGAGATTCTGATTGCGGATTGCTGATGGAATGATGGTGAAGGATGTTGGAATGATGTTATTTCTAAGAGGATGACCTAGATGCAGCTGAAATGGATGACCTATGATGCAACTAGGTAGATGATAATGAATGCAACTATGCAACTAAGAATGACTTAAGATGCAACTAAGGCTTGGTGGTGATGCAAGGATGAAACTAGGATGAGCTAGGATGATGGACTATCGAGATAGGATTTGGAATTCCAAAGGAAGAATGGATATGTGATGGACCCAGCTAGTCTTCTCTCTCTAGATTGACGTAGCGATGATTAACCTGGAATTGGTATGCAAACTATTTCACTCTTGCATTATACTCAATGTTTTCTCATCTCTCTTGATTTTTCTCTTCTGCTTGGATTTCCTTAATGGAATGTTGGTGGTTTAGCCTTTTTATGTTGGGTCAAATTTGTCATAGCTTGGAAAGATTCTGGTAATTTTCTTTGAAACAGGGCTTTGGGTGTCTGATTTTGAAGGGACTCTTCTGCAAGGTTTTGTTTTGAAAGCTTTTGGTCCAACTTTATGATGTCTCAATGGAAAAGAACTAACTTGATGACAGATACCCTAAAAACAATCCTGACAAGGGACAAAGCAACCTTGTGGGATACAAGCAATGATTTAGCCACTGAATCTGAAAGAAAGCTTTGAAAGGTGTATATTCTAACAAGTGTTTTCACTGAGATTTTGACTGTGCAAATAACTTCAAGCAAATCTACCTAAAGGGAAGTGAGTATCAAAATCCTTTCCCATAGCTTGATACCCCCTAAAAGGAGATACATGTGAGTATCTTAAGGTGATCTAGTAAACCCCTTGGATCAATCCTTGCACAAGGATTTTGATACCTTCGGGTGTAGATAGGGTGGCTTCTATTTTATCAGGTTTGTATTTGTTCTGTAGAGTCCTCCCAATCAGTTTGTATGCATGTGACTCACTTAAGAGCCTAGTTGACCATGCCAAAATTGTAGGGATTATTCACCTACCTCGAGCTACCATTAACATGCATTGCCCAAGCTTGAGGGGATGTAAGCGAGAGTTTTCTCAGTGCTTTATTTCTATACCGGTCAGGGAAGGCACTAGTTTGAGGTCATTCTCTAGAGAGGAAGCATTTTTCTCTCTGGACAGGCCTATCTAGAAATAAAACAAGTGAATTTGTCTAAGTTCAAGTGTTTTACATCACTTAGATTAACAAGGATTCGCAAAATTTTGAAGACTCCTAGAAAGCACAACAAACAAAGGTTCTTTTCCCAAATTGATTAAGTGATTGAATTGAATTTTTGAAAACACAACAGTTTAAGGATTTGATTTTTTCTTTCCCTTTTGAAAACAAGAACTTCGAGCAATTGCAGTTTCTTTTCTTGGGCATTCAAAATTATATTTGCGCACTTTTAGGAACTTTGAATTTGAACTCTAAAGGAAGGGAATAGAGATGCTTTTCTTTCACTTTTAAGTCATTCAAGAATCTGTTTGATTTGGACTCAAAATAAAAATGACTTCCTTTGGACTTTGGTTCATTTCCTTAGTTTCATTCAAGATTTTGTGTGCTAGAATTCAGTTTTATGCACAAAAAAATTTGTTCCTAGATTTTTTGATGCATGAAACTTTGGAAAGGACTCAAGATTGAATTTGAAAAATGAAATTAGTTTTCATCAAGATCAATTTTTTTAGGATTGAAAAGATTAGGACTCTTTAGGAACCAAATATGAAAGTTTTTAGGAAAGATTTGTAGACTTTGTTCCTAATTTGCTTGAGATTTTGAAAGATATTTTAATGCAAATGAACCTCACTTTTAATGATTTCAAGATTGATTTTGAGAATGATTTTTGGAATGATTTAGGACTGATTTTTAGGAACCAAAATAGAGATGATATGCAATTTTGTGGTTCTTTTTAAGCTCCCAAAGTTTGAAGTGTTCCTAATTTGTATGAAGCATGAAAAGCATGATGTTTCTTTTTAGCCAAATGAAGAATTTGAAAAGTGTGTTTTTTCTTTTTAGGATCAATTTTAAGAATGACTTGAGTTTGATTAATATTTGATTGTTTTTCTTAGCTTTTAGACATTCAAGTGTGATTTTGAGGTTAATTTTAAACACCAAAATAGAATGTGTAGATTTTTGCCTCCTTATGGATTTTTTTGAGAAAAATAGGCCAAGATCTCACAAGAAGAAGAAGAAGAAGAAGAAGAAGAAGTAGACATAATAGAAGAAGAATAAAGACAAGAAGAGGAAGAAGAATTCAAAGCACTCCCTACACCTATAATCTTGAAAAATCTGAAAACACTCCAAAACCCATCAGAATGTTTGAAAAGAATCCATGAAGTGGATCCCACCAGGCGTGCCAGAATGTAGGCTACAGTTTTGAATCTGTTACCTATCTTCAAAGGCTTAAACATTCAAACATTAGATAAAAACATGTTCATTAGTTCAAAGCATAGACATAAACAAAACCAAGCCACCTCAAGATTTTTGCCAAAACAGATGCTATAAAGCACAATTTGATTTGCTTCAATGGGAGGGATGTGGGTGTGCTCTCTAAACACTTAGAGCTTGTTCCTAATGCATTCTAAAAGGATTTGATATGATGCATAAATGATTTATACAAAGCTTGAAAGAACTATCTTCATTCCATTAAGCTATTCTATGATTATTTAGAAAGCATGAAATCTAACAATATTATCAAAAAGCTAAGATCTAGAATGAATTTAGCATGATAAAAATGTATGAGAATAAAAGCTAACTAATATAATTGAAATCTTTATGATCTAAGATTATCCTAGCATTATAACTCTACTCAATGTCAAATATGTGAATTGGTATTTTGCTCTTGGAAAAGGAGGGTATTTATAGGATTTGAGGAAGGGCTTGGGTTAGGAAGGAGAGTTAGAGTTTGGGGTTTGGTTAGGGGTTGAGTCAAAGGGATAAGGATTGACTTTCAAAGGTTGAATGGACCAAGAATAGGATAAGGGATGAAGAATTTCTAGAAGAGTCTAGGGTTTTGGGGATTTATAAAAGATTTCTAGGATTTTAGGACTTAAATAAATGCTAAATTTATTTAAAGGGGTTGGTTGAGGACTTTATTTATCAAATGAATTTAATAAATATGAAGAATTATAATGGTCAAGGTTGCTCACACATGTGTGAGCAACACTAGGGAAGTGTGCAAGTGATACCAAAGGGTAAGAGGAGACATGGGCTTCATTAATGGCTTATAAGAGTCATTAATGAGGATGTAAGAAGCATTTATGAGGGGTTTTGACCCAAAGTCAAAGTTTGAAGGGTTTAGGCTAAGAAATGTAGGAATCACTTTTTAATCAGGTTTAGAGTAAGATTACGAAATTCTAGAAGAGGTTAGGGATTTCTAGAAGATTTCCAAGGTTTTAGGATTTAAATAAATATTTTATTTATTTAAAAAAAATTTAGTCAATTTATCAATTAATAATTAATAAATAAAGTAAATTCATTCAAACTTGATTTAAATGATTTTGGGGAGGGATTCTTTAATTAAAAATGTTTAATTAAAATAGGAGAATTTAATGACATAAAAACAAATTAATTAATTAATGATGATGTCATCAGGGGTTTTCGAAAAATAAAAATATTTTATTTTCTAATGAATTTTTAAGTGTCTACAATATCTATTAAGTATCACTACTTAAGGGAACAAGTTCAAGAGAAGCAGGTGAAACTAAAATTTGTAAAATATAAAGAACAACTTGTTGATATTTTTACCAAGCTCTTACCTAAGGACACTTTTGAGTATTTGAGGACTAGACTAGGGGTATGTCCCCTGTCTATCAGTTACTAAGGTGATCAGGAGGTTGCATCAACCTATACTTTATCAGAAAATCATTCATGTTGATGCACATAGCTCACACTTTAGGATTTCTAAGGTTGTGAAAGATTGTAGAAGCTGGAACAGGAAATTGTTTATCAGTACATGAAGATACTTGATATGGACCAAACAACAGAGGATAATTTGGTTGTTGTGGAGCTATTTATTTTCTTTGGCATTTTTTTCAAAGGGAGAGGAATTTCATATGAAATTATATTGTTGAGAACATATGTGGGAGAAAGAATCAGAGAGATGAAAAAGATCAAATCTGCATGGAATGTTGTTTTGTAGTGATTAAACATATTAAATATCAAGCTTACCGAGCTACAAAATTTACCTACATAGTTGTAGAATACATGTTTGGTATGTGTATGGCATATTTCATATTGTTTGTGTTTCCATTAATGCCAAATGGATAAATTGATGATCTACAACTGATTGAATATCTAGATGAACTGAAGGAACAATGCTTAGAGATCACTGAGATACTAAAGTGATATTTAAGATGATTAAATCAGTCAATATGTTTCCATTGATGTCAACTAGTTTTTACAATACTTATCATGATAGTTACAAACATCTAAGCATTTGTAGAAGGAAGAAAAGATGAAGAAATGAGATATCTACATAAATAAAAAGATGGATATGATAAATAAGGATAAGGTAAATATTGGGTAACTTATTGATGAGTCTATGGCTTTATATTGTTGACTTGAGCATGTTACATTAATCTATTATGAAGAAGAGATTTGATTTAAACAAGTTAATGTGGTCGGTAATTGAAGACTTCTATATGCACCAAGCCCATGCAATGTATACCGAGTGACAGTAATAACCGAGTTAGCTATCACTGATGCATTCAGTATTAACCGAGTATGGATGAAAATATTAAATGCTAAGAACAGTCGACTGAAATTGATGAGTTGGATATCGTTATGATTTCAAGGTAAATGATGAAATTAGTTATAAGATCCAAAGTTGACATAATTCAGAGATGATCTAAAGGATGAGATTGAAATGTGTTAAGGACACATCTGCTGAGGAAGGTTTAAGTGACAAAATGGACGAAGGAGATTAAAAGGAAAAATTTGATGGCTGATATGAAAATAGTTTACTTGTCTATTTAAGAGACATGAGTTTCATTGTTGAAACATATCGAACAAATAGAGATTGCAAAGATTTCACATGAAGACTTTATTCATGCATTCTTGATCAAACTGGTTACAAAAAGAACCAAGCTGCAGACATTACCAAGCGTCAAAGAACTATTTTACCAAGTGAAGTAAGTTGGGAAATATTAAGGATGTAAATTGATTAATGATCAGATGATTTTTATGAGCATAGCATAGATCTAAATATTTGCAATTGAGTTTTATTTGAATTAGATCAGAACTGTATCAGTTTAACCATTGATTCAACAAAATATCTTAACAAAGTGAACTTAATAGTTTTATTGTATTTCCATATGACATTCAATGAATGTTAATTGTTATCTTGTTGACCCCATAGTGAATGTTGGTCAAGAGTTAACTATTAGTGATAAATCCTCTAACTAGGTCACACCTAACAGTGTGCATTGTAATCTTTAACAAGGTTGGGTCCTAACCGAGCTCACTTCAAAAGAGTGAGATATTTTGGGTTATCGGTCCCGTGTGGTTTTTCCCTTAGCAAGGTTTCCATGTTAAATCATTATGTTATGTGTTATTTGTTATGATTGTTTTTCTATCATACTTTACATACTGCATAGCTGATTTAATCAGTAATCACAATTTGGATAATTATTGGTATTCAGTAAAGTAAATAGACAGATTGATATTTTATGTTACCGAGTTGCATAATTTGTTGAAATATATTTGAAAAGTACATCTAGGAGTTTGGAATTGTAGGATAACTGATTTAACTTATTCAACCCCCCCCCCCCCCCCCCTCTCTCATTTATTCTAACATTCATCACCTTTAGAATCAAATTTACCATTTCTAGCATCTTTCAGAATGTAACATCTACTTCCAAATATTCTAAATAACTCACATTAGGTGTATAATAATACCATAGATCATAAGGTGTCGTATTTGTCTCTTTCTTCAGTTGTACTCAGTTCAGTGTAAAAACAACAGTACTGACAACTTCTCTCCAGTATATTTTTGCAACATCTTTTTCAATCATCAATGTTCTAGCACAATCAATAATTGATATATTTCTTCTTTCAACTATCCCATTTTGTTGAGGTGTCCTCAATGCGGATACTTGTCTCTTTATTCCATGCTCATTACAAAAATTAGTAAATTCATCATAAATGAATTCGCCACCTCTATCTGACCTCAAGCATTTCAATTGCTTACCAGTTTCTTTCTCTACTTCTGCTTTGTACCACTTAAACATTTGAAAAGCTTTTGATTTTTCTATTAAGAACATGATAGACATCATTCTAGAGAAGTCATCAACAAAAAAGATAAAATATCTATCTCTATAATAGCTCTGATTTCTCATTGGACCACATAAATCAATATGAGCCAAATCCAAAATTGCATTAGATGAGTATCATTTTCTCTTAAAACTAGACTTTGTCATTTTATGCATTTGACATTGTTTGCACATTACTTATTTAGGCTTTGACAAACTTGGTAAACCTCTAACTTTCCTTTTCTTACTGATCTTTACCATGTTATCAAAATTCACATGACATAACCTGATAAAGGGTGCTCCCCTTAATACCACAAGCACATAACAGAAATAGAGAAACAACAACAATAATATGCAAGAACAGAAAATTGGCTTCTTATTATCTCCACAAATGTGGAATTACAAACTTTCAAAATTACAATATGCAAAGCCACATGGGCATTCCCTTACAATATTATGTAGGACAAAGCCTCGAATCAATACCCAGATCTACTACCTAGAACTGCCCTAGACAACACTATGGGCCTTCTTTATATAGGCAATTTCCACCACCCGAGAAGGTTCTAGAAATTTAGCCCTTAGGGCCGAACAAACTTAGAATTATTTTATTTTACAATTTATTACATCAAAGTTGGCTCAAAATGAGTTTTGAAACTCAAACAGAAATTTTGAAGAAAAATTATTTTTTGCCATTTCAGGTGGCCCGACTTCTGGAGACCATAAGTCATCGCCCGTTGACCCGATTGGCTATTATAACCCCATTCTGGAAATGCCACGAAGCGCTCTACAGGCTTGATTGATGCAAAGTACTTGTCACCCAAATTTTCAACCTCATCTAAGGCCTCTAAAGCCTTCAAAACTGAGTTAAAGTTTCTGTACCTTGTTGCCAATACCGAAAATCTTCAATATCTTCAAAACTACACCTGATCTAGCCATGAAACTTTGCTGGCAGGCTGATATGATTGAGATGAACCTCCATATGTAAAATCAGACATTCTAAGATCGTAAGACCAACTTACTAAAAATAGCAAATTTCCATAAATGGCAGCTCTGCATAAGATAGCCCTTATTGAATACAAAAATAGAAATATTTTTGGGTGATGCAAGATTTCTCTTACACCCAGGATGCTCCTGCATCAGACACCCGGGGTAATTTGAGAAGTGACCCTGTCATGACTTAGGTGTGCAGAGGAAAACCAAGATGGTTAACCTCCTCCTTTGTTAGCCATGATGAATCTTCAACAGGTCATCCTTTCCATTTGACCAAATACTCTTCATATGTCTTGTTCCTTGTGCTTCAACCAACACGACTGTCTAGTATGTCTTCAATCTCCTTGATATCTGAACTAGTTGCTGGAATACCCCACTATGTTGCTGCAACCTCATCTTCAACACCTCCTTTATGATACTCTGTCAAATCTGAAATGTTAAACACTGGTGAAATATTCATCAGTAGGCAATTCTACCTCATATGCATTTCCTGAATCATGCTTCTTCAGTATCTTACATGGCCCAAACTTCTTCATTTTTAACTTGTTATATGTACCAACCAGAAATCGCTCCTTCTACAAATGAACCATGACTTCATCTCTAACTTGAAATTCCTTATGCCTCCTTTTCTCATCTACCTTAGCGTTATATTGTGCATTCATCTTGGTAATATGCTTCCTCACCTCCTCATGGATGTTCTTCAAGTGTTTTGCAAAATCCTCAGCTTCAACACTACTTATTTCTCCTTTATCTATCTTTCTCAATTCAGATGCATTTTTTGGACTACTTCCATATACAATTTGGAATGGTGATTTACCAGTGCTCCTATTGACAGAATTATTGTATGCAAATTCTACCTATGGTAAAATCAAATCCCATCTTGTTGGCTTCTCTCCAACCAAACATCTCAGCAAATTTCCCAAACTTCTATTCACCACCTCTGTCTGTCCATCAGTCTATGGATGATGTGATGAACTGAACTTCAAATCTATCTTCAACTTCTTCCATAATGTCTGCCAAAAATATCTAACAAACTTAGTATCTCGATCTGAAACTATGGTCTTTGGCAAACCATGTAGTCTCACCACTTCTTTGAAAAACAATTCTGCTTCATGAACAGCATCATTAGTCTTCTCGCAAGGAATGAAATGTGTCATCTTCAAAAATCTATCAACTACTACAAAAATTGAATCATGTCCCCGCTGTGTCCTCGGTAAACCTAGAACAAAGTCCATACTGATATCCTCCCAAGGCTTCTTTGGTACAGGTAATGGCTGATATAACCCTGTATTCTGCTTCACTCCTTTTGCCATCTAACATACTCTACAACTCTGTACAAACTTCTTCACATCTTGCTACAATTGTGGCCAATAATAATTCTCACCAACCAAAGCAAGGGTTTTATCATGACCAAAATGTCCAGCCAATCCTCCACTATGCTTCTCTTTGATGAGATTCTCCCTCATAGAACTTTGTGGAATACACAACTGACTCCCTCTGAATAGCATATCATCTTGGATGATAAAATCTAGCCATTTCATCCTGTCTAGAGTAACAGGTTCTGTACAAGCTTTCCAAGCTTCACCAAAATCAGGATCCTCTGGATATAAATTCTTGAGTTCCTTGAACCCAACCACTTCAATCTACATCTTTGTTAGCAATAGTTGCCTTCTGCTAAGAGCATCCACAACCCTATTAGACTTTCCACTCCTGTGTTTCAAAATAAATGTATAACTCTATAAAAACTCAACCCATTTCAAATGCCTCTGATTCAACTTTCCTTGACTATTCAAATATTGCAATGCTTGATGATTAGTATACAAAACAAACTCCTTAGGAAGAAAATAATGTCTCCACTTTTTTAATGCCTGAACAATAGCATAAAATTTCTGATCATAGACAAAATATTTTCTCTTGGCATCATTTAACTTCTCACTGAAATAAGCAATAGGTTTACCTTCTTGGTTCATAACAGCTCCTATTGCAGTAACACTAGCATCACAATCTACTTGAAACACCTTATTAAAATCTGGAAGTGCTAAAATAGGTTGTTATGTAACTTTTTGTTTCAACAATTGAAAACTCTTTTCTACCCCATTAGTCCACTTAAACTCTTTTCTATCCCCTCTCATTGTTTCAGTCAAGGGTCCACAAATACTGCTAAAATTTCTGATAAACTTTCTGTAAAAGCTAGCCAAACCATGAAAAGATCTTACCTCAGTAGCACTCCTTGGGGTAAGCCATTCAAGGATAGCTTCTACCTTCTCTGGGTCTATTTTAAGACCTTCTGCTGAAACTACAAATCCCAAATACACTAACTTTTTCCTCACAAAACTGCACTTCTTCAAATTAATCAATAATTTCTCATCTCTTAGCTTCTCAAACACCATACGAATATGCATCATATGTTCCTCCAATGTCTTGCTAAAGATCAAAATATCATCTAAGTAAACAATGACAAACTTTCTCAAAAATTCTTTCAGAACCTCGTTCATGAGCCGCATGAAAGTGCTTGGTGCATTGGTTAGCTCAAAAGGCATGACTAACCACTCATACAGTCCTTCCTTTGTCTTGAAGGCAATCTTCCATTCATCTCCTTCTCTGATCCAAATTTGGTGATATCCACTCTTCAGATCTATCTTTGAGAAATACACAACTCCACTCAAACAATCCATAATATCATCCATTCGTGGCAATGGAAACCTATACTTGATTGTGATGTTGTTTATTGCTCTATAATCTATACACATCCTCCACTCTCCATTCTTCTTTGGTGCTAATACCACTGGTACAGCATAGGGACTCAAACTCTCTCGAATCAACCCCTTCTACAATAACTCATGTACTTGTCTGTTCAACTCTTCACTTTCTGCTGGTGTCATTCTGTGTGCTACCTTGTTTGGCAAACTGGCTCCTGGAATCAAATCCATCTGATGACTGATCTTCCTTATCGGTGGTAATCCATCAAGTACATTATCAGATACAATATCCTAAAACTCATTCAACAAATTTGCAACCTCTATAGGTACATCCTCTACTTCTTCTTTACTAGCTTTTGGAATTAAAGCAAAACACACATGCTCATGCTGCATACCATCTAGGAATTTTCTTCCATCAACAAATGTTATTCTTGCATTACCGTATACCTTTTCTTCGGTCTCCTTCAATGGCTTTAGCTTATGTCACACTCCATCCTTTGTCAGGGAATAGGTATTCGCACAACCATCGTGTACAGCACATCTGTCAAACTACCACGGTCTACCCAACAACATATGACATGCATCCATAGAGATGATATCACATAGTACCTCATCTTGGTACCCGTCAATCTTGAACTTTACCAGGCACTGTTCACTGACCATGACCTTGTGGTCATCCTACACCTATGCAATCTGATATGGATGTGGGTGTTTCTATCTCTTGAGCTTCAACTTTGTCACCATATCTTCTGACACCAAATTGTTAGTGCTGTAATACCCCAAAAATGGGCTATAAGTTCATTAACCTCCTATATCATCAAATCATATGAAATCGACATCAAAGTCCTAATCTAAGGCACATCTAAACATCATCAAATCTAATTGATTATCTTAAATTTTGCATCGGAGAATATTCCTAGTAATATTCCTAATTATCTTAATTATCTTTAATTTTATAATTATTTGGCAATAAATCACATTTATCCTAAAATTTGATTAATTGAATATTTTCATATTTAATTAATTAGATTTAATATTTGCCACTTAATTATGTAATTAAATTTAATTCTATCTATTATTAATTGTATTATTTAATTTTGACAATAAATCAAAATTCCTATCTTTAATTGATTAAATTCTTATTTAATTAATTAAAGCATGTTGTCATTATTTAATAATATAATTTTTAATAAAAGTTTGAATAAATAGTTAATTAACCCATAAATTAATTATTTATTTTCAAAAATCAGTTGAGTTGAGGATAAATCACTTTATTTATTTATTTAATTCTTAATTATTATGCATATTCAAAAGAAACAGTTAAACTCCAAATCAGAAAATCAATGCAAGTTATTGACTTTTTGGAACTCAACATCCTTTTGGAGTTCAAAAAGCTGATCTAAACTCTAATTTGAGTTAAAAAGCTGTCTTTGCATGTTTTTGCATGATTTTGAGAATTAACTATCTTTTATGATCAGATAACTCAAAAATCAAGATGAGTTAATTATCTTTTATTTAAAAATAACTCAAAAATCAAGTTGAGTTATTTGAGTGATTTATGGCTTTTTCCCATGCACCTCCAAAGCCCTGGATTTCTATAAATTAAGGCTTTAGCTCTTCACAAATCATCTCATATTTTGCACAATCACGCTGGAGAATTGGAATTGAAGAATCAAAGCTCTTGTGAATCGACATCTTTGTGAGATCAATCTTATTTTTGCATTCATATTACATATCATTGTTAGATTCATAGCATATCAGTTTTCAATAGCATTCATATCATATCAGTTTTTACAATTATTATTGCATAGAAAATATCAAAAATATAGATTAATTGCATTCAATTTCATATCCATCTATTGCATTCAAATCCTTCATTTAGGTGTCGTCTAGGTCACTGATCTCGATTACAATCTGAGAACATTAATCTCGCACCTACTAGAAGACAGTAAATCGCTTGGTTAGATAGTTTTCAATTTTGCACGATTTTGATTATCGCTAACCTCTAATGTTTTACTGAGTGTTGTGTCTATAGATCAGGTACAATTTTCACACACACATTTCTGGCGCCCACCATGGGACAACCCACCTTTGCATGCTGGTTTTGATTTTTTTGGGAGCTAAAACCCCAAAGTTTCAAAGATTTAATTTTATTTTCCAAACGGCTTAGAATTTTGGTCTGAAATTTTTTTTGCAGCTTGGTGACATGTCATGGAAGCTACAGTAAAAAATTTAGAATTTTCTGAGATGTTTTGAATTTTTAATAATTTTTTTCTTGAAATTCCGGAAAAAATTAATATCTGACGCAAATCAGCATATTTTTCAAAACATTTTATATTTTCGGAAAGCTCTTTAAATTCTACAGGGGGTCTATTCTTTGTGTTTTAAATTTGGATATGATATCATAGCTCAAATAGTCAATTTACAAAAACTGGTCTGTTTTGATAAAATGGGTCTCTAGGGCACAAATGAAGAGGTTTTTCTAAAAATTTTGCATTTTTGGAAAGCTCTCTGTTTTTTAGCAGGGGTTTCTATTCTGAATTTCTATTTTTGTGGCCAAAATCATATCAAAAAAATTAGATCTTGTTGACTAGGTCAAATGCAAAAAAAAAAATAAAGTTTTGTGATGGGTAAGCACTTATTTTTTTACATGGTTCAATGAATGATATGAGTTGTCATTTGGGTTGATTGCTGGTTATTATTACTGATAACAATTGATTTTTAGAGCTAACCCTATGGTTTTCATAAGTTGAATATATTTTGCATATCTTGTTTGCTTGTTTGCTTGTTGGAGAGTTCGTCATTTGCTTGCATGGAAAAGCTCAACAAAAATTGCTAAAAATCAAGTAAAATCTACTAAGCGCGTTGCAAGGATCCCAGGTATTCTCCTTCATCTAATAATATTTTGATTTGGGACTTAAAATAAATCTCTTATGTGTCAAGCTTGTGTGCATCTTTTCATGCTTTTGATCTATTTCTACACACTTGCATAATTGATACTAGGTTGTGAACCCTTAAGGATTCATTAAGTAGTCTTAGAATACTTGTGATTGATCTTGATTGCTATCTTGGGTTATTGGACTCGCTAATCCGCCGGCCCCTCATTTCTGCCCCGTGGTTGCAATCTCAGCGCCATAAAGGGGAGGGGTCAACAGGACAGAAGCGTTAAATGTTCCACTTGGCAACCCTTTTGTGCTTTTAGGAACTCCCTTGTTTTCTAAGTTGTGGACTCATTTTTAGCTTGTGTGAGGTGTTAAGTGTTCCACCTTGTGGACTCATCTCATATTCGCTTTAAACGTTAAGTGTTCCTCTTTCTACTTTTTGGATGCTTTTGGTAGATTTGCTTTCGGAACATACATCTGTGCTCACATAGTAATTAGGCCCTATGAACACTATTTGTGATTCTTGAGAGATTGGATTCCTAGCGAAATCCTTCTTGACGATAGAATCCTTGTAGGTAGGGAGGATACTTAGTGCGTTTCACATTCAACTTAGTTAGTGAGTCTTCTCTTATTGATTGACACATTCTCTCTCCGGAGAGGTTGATAGATCACGTGGGGTTGATATCACGAGCTTTGGTGAATCAAAATTGGTTAGTGCGTCTTCTCTTATTGATTGATACATTCTCTCCCCGGAGAGGTTGATAGATCACGTGGAGTTGATATCACAGACCTTGGTGGAACAAAACTTTGTCTTAGCGTGTCGGATTAATCTGCTTGCTTTGTTTGGGTTAAAAGTGAAGAGGTGTCAAAACCTTGAATCTGGAGCCAAGTCCCCTTGTGGTATACTATTGTGAGTCATCTTTAGAGAGGGTTAACCGTAGCGGACAATCCCTTCACAGGGCAAACTGCATTGATGGAACCTCAAGCGGTAATAGCCATTTTCGCCATGGTAGTGACAACCGCTATATAAATGTCCTTGTGGAAGAAATCTCCACGGGTATGGTTCATTGTTGGGTTGTCAGATCTCCCTAGCAGCTCTTGAAGATTAAGTTCTCGGACTGTGTCAAAACCCTGGTGCGCCGGGATTGGAGTTCACCCCTTTGAATCATAAAAGTTGCAGAGTCAAACCATTACTAAAAACCCTAGAGAGGCCAATTTTTCATTCTCAGGTATATGTGTGTTATTGCAAAACTTTTCAGAACATACACAATTAGTACTCTCAGGGATTAGCACAATTTGGTCACTTGATTGTTCATGCGCAAGGTTGCTTTTGCCCTTGTTCATTATTTTCAGACGTGCCTGGAATCACTTGCTTGCTGTTCTGCATGCTTATTTATCTACATGGCTATTAAAAATGATCAAATCTGGTATAACCTTCAAAATCTGGACAATACAATTTGCAAACAATCCAAAACTGAAGACCTTACATTTTGCAAAAATTGACGTAAAATCTTTTCTGGAGTCAAAAGTCATTTCAGCAAGTCAAAATTCATATGAGTTTTGTCAAGTGTCATTTCAGTATTACCCAACTGTCGTATGAGTTTAGCAACTGTCATTTCATAGACTACCCAGTGTCGTACGAGTCTGCAGAGTGTCATTTGGAAAAATTTGAGAGAGTTGTCAGAAATTGTCAAATTGCAAGATATCCAATGTTTCCAGCCTAGTTCCAGAATCTGTCAAAAATATCATTGTGTCAAGAACAGAGCAGTAGCTATTGAAAATCAGTACACATGTCTCAAAGAATCAGTAAACAAGAGGAAGAAGCTATGATCGCCACTATAATGAAACAGATACATGCTATGCAAGTCCAGCTTGACAAACTTGGGAAAGAAAAGGAACCTCTATACTCTTTTCCATTTGATAAAGACTTGTACATGTCACCATGCCCCCGAAAAAAATTTGAGCAATATGATACCTCTTCAACAGAGAGTGACACATCTAGCTTTGGAGACTATGATGACTATGACGATAGACAATGTAATGATACCTATGACACCTCTATTCCTAAGAGTCCTCCTCATCGTTCATTCCTGCTTACTACAAATGGGCCATCACATTGGATAGATCGTGATGGTGATCCATATGATTCTGATTTTGAAAGAGGTTTTGATGGCTTTTGTGGACAATACCTTGATGATGATCCATCTACTACTGCTGAGGACTATAAAATACATCGTGCTAGCTTGAAACGTCAATACTATAAGGATCTCTCCTCTAAGAACTCTCAGGCTGAAAATAAAGATTACACTCTCAAGCAAGATCATGTTAATGTTGGACCTTTGTCTGGTGATGGTTCCCTTCCATCCCCTACTTCCTCCAATACCCATACATTTCCTAAAGCTTCCGAGTCTTTCAAATCTTTCACAGAACCTTCATCTGACACAAGCCCCGATACTTTTCATGTGGTTCCCTATAGTTATCCTCCAGGGCTACCTCTTAAAGAAACTCAAGCTAACCTTCACTTGGCTGCAAATACTTTCAATAATGATAAACCTAAAGAGCCTAAGCCTTCATATGCTATAATGCCTACTTCAGCTAGTCCTTCACCATCTCTTCAAAAATCATCCATACAATCCCAACATGCTTCCTTGTCCTTAGAAGTGGCTCCATGTCAAGAGGATTCCAAAAATGATGAAGAAAAGAACATAAAGAAAGATCAAGATCAAGAACCCTCCATGTCATCCACTCCTTTTCACGATGTCTCTTATCTGCCTCAGGGTTCTTTTGATCCTGTACCCCCTTTTTCATGCATTCCGCCATGTCTTAAGTCTTCGCCTAAGCAAGATCAAGCTACTACTTACACTGTTGAGCTTATTGACAATCAAAATAACCTTGCTACACTTGCGCTTTCCAAGGATGATACTTCCATTAAGGTTGGTAAAAATGGTGTTGATACTTCCAATGCTAAGCCTATTGAAAAACCAGAGAAAAATTATGCACTTGTGCTATCCAAAGATCCTTGTCAAGATCAAAGTTTTTCATCTTCTTGTTCTACCACTCCATGTTCACTTTCACTTTCTAGTCTTCCTAAGTCTTTGCAAGCTTTGAACGATCCTATCAAAGAAAATGCTCTTATTCAAGATGCCCAGGATCCTATTGAAAATTCTAATGCTCACTCTAAAGATGCTGATATCCTTGGTTGTCATATAGATGCTAACGAACTTATTGATTATCCTTTTGCGTCTTCCACTTCCATCCTTGGACCTCTTCCACCACTACAAAGATCTTCACGCATTCCTTCCATCTTGGGTCCTTATGTCCCTTCACTTTCCCCTCCTAACTCTCCTAATTTGCCATCCATCTTGGGTCCTTACATACCTCCATCTCCCATCTTTCCTCAAGATCAACATAGATGCATACCCTTGAATCCTTTTCATCCACCCACCCATCTAAACCATTCATATCCTCCTTCTTCCACAAGTCCCAAGTCTTTTGGAAGTAACTTGAATGTTCAATACAAGAAAAAGAAGCAATACAAGAATCCAACAAAAAAAGATCACCATGTCTCCTCTAATAGACATGAAAGCATAAAGTCCAAAGAGATATCTAAGAAAAAAACTACAAGACAAGTATGGGTTCCAAAATCCATCATTCAAGATATTCTCTCTAAGTCATCAAAGGGAAATAAAAAGCCTAAGGCTATATGGATTCCAAAGTCTCTCATAAGAGAGTCTCTTGTTGAACAAAAAGTGAAATTGACATTCAAGCTTCCAAAGGCTTCCACTACATCTCCTTCCAAAAATATTCTTCCATTTCATGCGCCCAAACCACAACCTCTGCTATCCATTCGCCATATTCCTTCACGTATTCCTTCATTCAAGATTCCTCCATCCTCTCACCACCCTTCAAGGTATGTGTTGAAGTTGATTTTGCCTTCCTTTCCACCTACCCTTTTACAATCCTTCCATGCATTATCCTTTTACCTTCTATCATTTTTCCTCATTTTCCTATTCCTCCTATCTTCCAACCTCACTCGCTTTACATAAAACATTATCCTCCATTTTTCTCTTCCATCTCCCTTTCCCTATTAGCATCTTTGAGCATATCATTTTGAATCCTTGGCATATCATGGTTTATCCTTTCAAGGAGCATTATCTAAAAAGCTTGCCTTCTTCCAAAAAAAGAAATGAAAAATAAAATGAATTGAAAATGTGCCTTGGTGAAAACTTGGAAACAGGCACCTTGGTAGCAAAAGTAAAGAGAAATAAATTCATCCTATGGTGAAAACCACTCCCTTGTGGCACCTTGGATAAGTACCATGATGAAAACTTGGCAATCAGGCATCATGCGTAGTTCTTCTACATATTTCATCCATTCCATCTTCTCTCTTTGATCTTGACAATGTTGATCTATACACGAATATTTGGCTATTTTGTGAGCTATCTTACAGTGATCTTGCTTTCATTCCTTCCATGTTTAGCCTTCATATCCATCTTCCTCCATTCATTTTCACCTGTCACTATCCTTTTCCCCTTTGGTCTTGATCTAATAAAAAAAAAAAAAGAGTAAAACACAGTGCTATGAAGCCTCTTGACATGTCTACTCCTTTGGATTGCATTCTTTCCTGCTCTTGCATTATGATTTTGTGCTTATCCTATGCTAGCCTTTCATTGCTTGTCCAAATGCACTTTACATGACAATTTTTCCCTAGCTTGGGTATTCTTGAGGAGTTTCCCCTTGAGGATTTCTTCCCTTCATTTTCCTTCATTCTCTTATCTTCCATCTCTTCCACCAGCTTGCTAATCCCTCTTGTTCTCCACCTTGCTAGACATTGGGACTGCATGATATGATCTTGCTGAGGATTTTGCAAATGGAAAAAGATGCTATCAAGTATACCAAGTATCAGAACAATTATCAGAATCAGTATCAGAATCAGTATCAGAACCAGTATCAGAACAATTATCAGAATTAGTATCAGAATCAGTATCAGAACCAGTATCAGAACCAGTATCAGAACAAGTATCAGAATGGGCCTACAAAACAAGTATCAAAACACCTACTGGGGCTACACCTTTCGCTTTAGTTTATGGGTCTGAAGCGGTACTACCTATTGAGATTGAAATCCCATCACTTAGAATCAGAATGCATGGACTTGTCACTGATGAAGACTACAGAGTGTCTAGGTTACAAGAACTTGAACTACTAGATGAGCGCAGACAAGCAGCGTATGATCATCTCAGAGTGTATCAGAAAAGAATGTCTAGAGGCTACAACAAGAAAGTTTGACACAGAGAATTTCAGGTTGGCAATCTAGTGTTGAGAGAAAATCCTAAAAATCAATCCCATCGAGAACGCAAGAGGAAGTTCGAACCCAACTGGCTGGGTCCCTTTGTAATCATTGCTACTTTTGGCTCTGGTGCCTATCAACTCTCAACAACTGAAGGAGAACAGCTCCGAGAACCAATCAACGTTCTCCATCTAAAGAAATTCTATGCCTAAGGCATTCAGTGCTTGGTAAATGTCCTGAAAAAAATCTTAAAAATCAGAAAAAGTCCTGAAAAAATGAACATCTTGGTGAAAACCTAGCAATAGGCGCCTTGATGATTCACAAAAAAATCAAAAAATATCAAAAGTACAAAAAAAATTGAAAAAATGAAAAAAAAAAAAAAAAAAAAAAAGAAAAAAAGAAAAAAAGAAAAAAAAGTGCCTTGGTGAAAACCTGGAAACAGGCACCTCGGTAGCAAAAATAGAATCTCTACCAAGATGGTGAAAACTCGGCAAACGGGCACCACTTGTTCCAAAATGCTCCATCTATCAGCACAATCTTGGTCTTTCCCAGCTTTCCGTCTTGCTTTAGTTTGTACATATCTCCCGGTTTGTTTCTGCATATCCTGGTTTCAATAAGTCGGTCTGTACACCAATCAGCTCAAGCGTCTGTATCCTATCAATGTTCACATTTGGGGGCAATCAATGTCATATCCTATGGTCTCCCATGTATCTTAGAGAGATCATATCTACTCAGAGTCCTTTGAAGCTTCAAGTTGAGTCAGTCAGTCAGTCTCGTCTCCAGAAAGGATTTTGCATCAACAACAATCAAACATCAAAACTCAACTGAAAATAATCTATGCTTTTTACATGCTTTTATCTCCTTGTATGCTTATTGATTCGCATTGAGATTTTTGCATATTGTGTCCCTTCGAGCTCTTCAATGATGTCTTTTACAGGATTTAGAGAGTGATGACTGGAGGCATAATCTTTTCTTTGTCTTCTGCTTGTATGTGAAAATCTAACAGCTTTGGAAATTTTGGATTGAAATGGTGTCCGACTGTAAGAGCCTCTATCTCGAATTGGATGGCCATGCGTACCTCGACCATTGATACCCGAAAAATTCAAGGAAGTTTGATCTAACTATTGTCTTTTTGAGTAAGTTCTTTCTCCTACTGTGGAACGCAATCTTGCCTAAGGATGTGAACGATAAAGGGTCACTACGGGTAATTCACATTGGATTTAGAATGATCTCTTGACTGTTTGATGTGTTTGCAATGCAAGGCGTATTCAGGTCATCACGACGTTTATGTTTTGCTGCTTGTACAAATTGCTATATCAAAATGGATATGATATTCAGGTCATCCTGGCATTTGTGCCTTGATGCTTATATTTAATCCAACATTTTGAAAATAAAGTCAATATTCATATATCCATGGTTGTTGTCCAGTGGGTGTTGTATTGATTCTTGCGCATACAAATCGATATTCATATGTCTATGGTTTCATGGCTAGTGGGCATTGTATTGATTTATCCGGTTACCTAAAAGTTCAATGATGATAACAAATCGACACATGATCAGTGACTAGGTCCTAGGTCTTAGGTTGCATTTCATTTTCCATGTCTCATTGCATTTTGCATGTTTACATGATCTCACAATGATTAAACGAACTTCAATGCTTAAATGATTCTTCAAATCGCATCTTCAAGTCTAACAAGAGCTGAATCTCACACGAAGGTTCCTCCAATGAAATAGCAAGTAGAATCCTTTTTCGGGATCAAAATTCAAATCTGAGATCATTCATATTATTAACTACTTGCATATTCGACCTTCAATCATCACAGAAATCTAGTATTCAACTTAACTGATTATCTTACATCAAACTATCAAAATTTCAACTTGGTCAACCATGGTCAACTCATGGTCAAACCTAGTCAAACTTGGTCTTTTTGGACCTCCAAACGATGCAGAATGCGTTCTCGGATGTAAATAACCACTTCTCAGATCAATTAACATGCTTCTAAACTATCAACGCTGACTTTTCTTGTCAGATTTCAATTTTAATCCCGAAGGGGGCATGGTATTGCACATCATTCAAAGTCTGTAAATCAAATTCTATCGATCAAGTCTATCAATATCTTTCATCAGTGATCAAGACAAACAATCACGTCTAGTTACTGATTCATCAAAAGTCCTCATCGCTCGGGGCAAATCTATCATCACTTGGGGCATATCAGATTCATCAAGATCCATATCAATCTGATATTTCCTTAATCTTGTAAACTGTATCAATTTTTGCAACCATCGGATCATAGTGTTCTTTCCTTGGTTCTTCGGCAACTGAAGGATTCAGATGTGATACTTGCTAGTTCTGCTAAGACAATTGAGTCTAGAACGGGTCACTCACTTCTTATCAATCCTAAGGTTCAGAATCAGACATTTTGACACTTTTTCGCAATCATAGGTTCATTTGCTGCTACAGTGAACATTATCTTTGGTCATTCAAGACCTATTATCTCCATATCAAGTCAATATCAATCAACTCCTATCTCAATATCTTTCAATCGGTTTCTATCTTGAGATCGGTTTATCTTTTGAATCAGTTTCATATCTTTATCAAACACAGACTATCTTTGAACCACTGCGCTTCGCACAGTAATTCAAAGAGGGGCAAAATGTAATACCCCAAAAATGGGCTATAAGTTCATTAACCTCCTATATCATCAAATCATATGAAATCGACATCAAAGTCCTAATCTAAGGCACATCTAAACATCATCAAATCTAATTGATTATCTTAAATTTTGCATCGGAGAATATTCCTAGTAATATTCCTAATTATCTTAATTATCTTTAATTTTATAATTATTTGGCAATAAATCACATTTATCCTAAAATTTGATTAATTGAATATTTTCATATTTAATTAATTAGATTTAATATTTGCCACTTAATTATGTAATTAAATTTAATTCTATCTATTATTAATTGTATTATTTAATTTTGACAATAAATCAAAATTCCTATCTTTAATTGATTAAATTCTTATTTAATTAATTAAAGCATGTTGTCATTATTTAATAATATAATTTTTAATAAAAGTTTGAATAAATAGTTAATTAACCCATAAATTAATTATTTATTTTCAAAAATCAGTTGAGTTGAGGATAAATCACTTTATTTATTTATTTAATTCTTAATTATTATGCATATTCAAAAGAAACAGTTAAACTCCAAATCAGAAAATCAATGCAAGTTATTGACTTTTTGGAACTCAACATCCTTTTGGAGTTCAAAAAGCTGATCTAAACTCTAATTTGAGTTAAAAAGCTGTCTTTGCATGTTTTTGCATGATTTTGAGAATTAACTATCTTTTATGATCAGATAACTCAAAAATCAAGATGAGTTAATTATCTTTTATTTAAAAATAACTCAAAAATCAAGTTGAGTTATTTGAGTGATTTATGGCTTTTTCCCATGCACCTCCAAAGCCCTGGATTTCTATAAATTAAGGCTTTAGCTCTTCACAAATCATCTCATATTTTGCACAATCACGCTGGAGAATTGGAATTGAAGAATCAAAGCTCTTGTGAATCGACATCTTTGTGAGATCAATCTTATTTTTGCATTCATATTACATATCATTGTTAGATTCATAGCATATCAGTTTTCAATAGCATTCATATCATATCAGTTTTTACAATTATTATTGCATAGAAAATATCAAAAATATAGATTAATTGCATTCAATTTCATATCCATCTATTGCATTCAAATCCTTCATTTAGGTGTCGTCTAGGTCACTGATCTCGATTACAATCTGAGAACATTAATCTCGCACCTACTAGAAGACAGTAAATCGCTTGGTTAGATAGTTTTCAATTTTGCACGATTTTGATTATCGCTAACCTCTAATGTTTTACTGAGTGTTGTGTCTATAGATCAGGTACAATTTTCACACACACAAGTGCTTCCACTATCGATAATCACATCACAGCATTTACCCTCACACTTGCATCTAGTGCGAAATAGGCTCCTCCTTTATTCAGGTTCATTCTCACCACTCAACAAGACTCTTCTATTAATTAGCATTTCTCCTCTTTCAGCATCTTCATAATTTGATGATCTAGCATCTTCATCTACATGTGCAACTCTAGCCTGGCCTTCATTTCTCCTATCTGTTCTACCTTGGCATTGAGGACATTCAAATGCCCTATGACCTTCTTCTCCATAGTGAAAACATGTTCCACAGAAGCCTCCTCTTCCAGATACTTGTCCTCTTCCTCTTCCTCTCTAATCTCTATTACTCTGATCCTGGAAATGATTGGAATTATTTCCTCTCTGATCTTGACTGCTACTGGCCTCATCCTTTTTTTTTGCATCTTTATTTCAGCCACCATACGACCATCCACTAGATCTTGCACCACGACCTCTTCCATTTTGTCTGCTCTCAAACTTCTTGTTCAACTTTTCCTCTACTTTTAGGGAAAATTGATATGCCTCCTCAATACTATTCATTCAAACCATATTCAACTCCTCCTGAATGCTTGGCCTTAACCATTAAGGTATTGGGCAACTTTCTCCTTATCAGCTTCTGCATGGCCTGTTCTGATGAGGAGTCGATAGAACTCCTCTGTATACTCCTGAACAGATCTTCCTGCTTGCTTCAAACTTTGCATTTTCTTTAGTAGGTCAAGCTCATAATCAATAGGAATGAACTATCACTTCAATTTATCCACCATCTGATCCCATCTCGTGATTTTATCTTTCCCTCTTCTATTTCACTCCAATTGAATTTCTTGCCACTAGATCTTTGCATGACCTTTCAATCTGGCCTTCACAAATTTGACCCTATCAGGATCCTCAACATCTTCATACTCAAAATATTCCTCACATTCATTGATCCAGTCGATCAATTCCTCTGGGTTAAGATTTCCAAAAAATGTAGGAACCTCAATCTTAGGTCTTTTCCCAATCTTGGAAATGGCCTGAAAAAGTCTTTCTTCCTCCTGGTTCACAATTTCGGCTTCTCCTTCTTGATATTCTTCTTTGACTTCATCCTCACTTTCATCTCTAACATTAAGATTCATTCCTCTGTGAATCTCTTCTTGCAATACTCGCACTTGTCTCTACAGCTCTCTAACCTCAGGTGTCACAGCACCAGCTCTTCCGCCATGTTCTCTTCGTGGAGGCATTTTCGCGATGCACGCTGAAACCCTAACCATGGTCTTGGTGCAAACTACCTCACAGTCGGTGATTTGTTTACACACTCAAGAAAACTTGGCTCTGATACCACTTGATAAAGGGTGCTCCCCTTAATACCACAAGCACATAACAGAAATAGAGAAACAACAACAATAATATGCAAGAACAGAAAATTGGCTTCTTATTATCTCCACAAATGTGGAATTACAAACTTTCAAAATTACAATATGCAAAGCCACATGGGCATTCCCTTACAATATTATGTAGGACAAAGCCTCAAATTAATACCCAGATCTACTACCTAGAACTACCCTAGACAACACTATGGGCCTTCTTTATATAGGCAATTTCCACCGCCTGAGAAGGTTCTAGAAATTTAGCCCTTAGGGCCGACCAAACTTAGAATTATTTTATTTTACAATTTATTACATCAAAGTTGACTCAAAATAAGTTTTGAAACCCAAACAGGATTTTTGAAGAAAAATTATTTTCCGCCATTTTAGGTGGCCCAACTTTCGAAGACCATAAGTCATCGCCCGTTGACCTGATTGGCTATTATAACCCCATTCTGGAAACACCACGAAGCGCTCTACATGCTTGACTAGCACAAAGCACCCATCACCCAAATTTTCAACCTCATCTGGGGCCTCTAAAGCCTTCAAAACTGAGTTCAAAGTTTCTGTACCTTGTTGCTAATACCGAAAATCTTCAATATCTTCAAAACTACACCTGATCTAGCCATGAAACTTTACTAGCAGGCTGATATGACTGAGATGAACCTCCATATGTAAAATTAGACATTCCGAGATCGTAAGACCAACTTACTAAAAATAGCAAGTTTCCATAAATGGCGGCTCTGCACAAGATAGCCCTTATTGAATATAAAAATAGAAATATTTTTGGGTGATGCAAGATTGCTCTTACACCCAGGATGCTCCTGCATCATAACCTTTTTTGTTGTAACCAAACATCATCATTCTTAGCCAATAAACAAGAAGTTTTAGCATTGTTTAGATAAAATAAGTTACCCCTAGATTGTTCACCAGTACCAATCAGTCTTCCAGTATCATCATAGATTTTCACTTTTCTTTTCTCTAATGCAACTCAATGACCTGTATTATTCAATTGTGCTACACTCAACAAATTATAGTTAAGTCCTTTCACCCAATAAGAATGTTCACATATGATCTTGTTATTTAGCAATATAGGTCATTTATCTTTCACTTGACAGGGTGTATCATTTCCCATTTTCACAGATCCGCCATTATAATGCTCAAGATATTCTAATTTGTCTTCATCACCAGTCATATGATGTGTGCAGCCAATATCAATAATCCAAGTATCATTATTACTGACTTTAGAAATAAGTGTCTTTTCTACATGTCTTTCTTCTTCTTTAGAATCTTCCTTCAATGCAAAAAAAAGCACTTCTATATCTTCATCAGTTTTAGTCTCGGTGTCAACATCCTCTTCCACTAGGTAGCATGCCTTTTTACCTTTATCTATGTAGTCTTGTTGTCTGAATTTTAGTCACCCATTTTTTGGCAATATTGGAGTCATATGGTCATGTCAAGTCAGTCTGGTCATGTAATGTCTAGGTCTAAGTCTTCCCTAGGATAGGGAGTCTTTGCCGGGTTCCCCTTTCTTTGCCTTCATGTTTTAGCCGGGTGGGTTGTTTTAAGGTCTCATTGTTTGGGTAGGTTGTAGCTCCCAATCTGGAAAAGATTATGGTGTTTCAAATGATTTTCTTTTCAAAGCAGGATGATGTTTGAAAGCCGTAATCTCAAGATGTTTACAGTATATCAGAGGAAAGATTCTTCATGTAATGGAAGCAATGACGGAGCTAGTATTGAAATATCTGGATTTCATTCTTTTTAACAGTGTGCAACTCTGATCAGAAAGATGCATTTTGTTTCTCGATTGATCAAAAGGTTAACGTTCAGCATGGTTAATGATTAGTCAAAATTTACGGCTATCGTTATTTCACATAAAAAAGTTACACGATGTTTATTTCATGCGATATAACAACAAGGTGCCACCTGTCCCAGCAGGCCCATCTTTGGTATCACTTTATAATTGAGGTGACGAGTGTGACTAGTCAAATAATTGATGTGGTAGCTCCTGATTCATCGTAGTATTTCATGCAGTAAGGTGGGGTCAGATTTTTATGACATCGGCTAAGATTCCAAATCAACGGATGGTGTATGATCTCATAGAATCTTATGAGCCCATTAGTTCACATGCCATCCATCCGATTCTCCAGATGCTTGGTAGTAAAGTGGGATCCTTCAACGTGTCTAGGTGGGGCTGCATGTTCTTGTATGTTTGCAAGCATGTTGGTAGATTCTTGATCTATGATCATCCTTTTTCCTTGGTGTTGTTGAAGATTCTTACAAGCAATGCAGGATTACCCCATGTGTTCATGTGGGCCCATTTTATTAAAAATAAATATTATATCATGCACCAATCATAGAGCAGTCACATGATCGCATGGATTAAAATATTGCCATGTGATCATGTGACAATGGAAGCTCGGGCAAGTGAAAGTGTGTTTTGCTGGGACCCACGTAGGCCAATAGTGCAAGTGCGATGATGAAATGGCATAGTTATTAAATATTGTGCCAATGATAAAGCGGTCGCATGATCACAAGAATTAAAATAATGCTATGCGATCATGTGACAATGAAGTCTACTGGGACTCACATACACCGAAAATGCAACCCACGTATGCCAATAGTGGAGTCCACATGTACCAATGATGAAGCGGTCGCATGATCACAAGAATTAAACAAATACCATGTGATCATGCGACAATGAAAAGTTATAAGTCCAAACCTAAAGTTTTGTGATAAAAGAAAAGCTGATTATTATTTAAGTGACCAAATTAACATGTGCCTTAAGTCAAAAAGGAACCCACACACATAAAATGACGGGTGGAAATATGGTGGGACAACTTCTCCATTGTGGAAAAAACATCTATATGGTGCGGTATGGTGAGACACTGCCACGTGGAAAGAGTGGTCGCATGATCACATAAAGTAAAAAAGAGCCATGTGATCATGCGACAACATGAGTCCACTGACAAGGGTGCACAGTTGGAGGATTTTTGATTGGTCGAGAATCACCGTTCGATGAGAAACTTGTCAAGAGGGACCCGAGACTTAAGGAAAATAAAGAGATTAAAAGTTGACATAATCCAATGGAGTTTGTATTCTTGCTTGAGAAGATGATCAAAAGATAGGAATTTCAATTGTCATAAATGAGTAAGTCGAAGGTGACTAAGAACCGAGGGGAATATTGATGATAGATCTCTCGACTGAGGTCACGAGTAGGAAAAGAATGAAGAATATAATCCTAACAATGTTGTATGTTGTAGCTTGTGGTCTAGTAGATGCAACATGGGTTGCCATAGGTGGTGGTAGTGATAAAGCTATAAGATCATGCCAAATATTTTTGAGACATTTAAAGAAGGTTGAATGCAGTTGTAGATCGGATTGATTGTTGTTTGAAAGATAGTTTGACTCCAAGAAGCCCAATGGATTTGACTTGACAGATGCTATTAAAGAGAAGATGAAGGACTCAAATCAAAGTGTCATAGTTATAATGTCTTTCCTTATTCCCATGTTAGTGATTGGCTTTTCAAATTCTATCATTGAGATGTTCTCTCTTTATGCCTTGTCTTTTTGAATTCTGGAAGTTGAATCATTTCCAGTAAGCATTGTATGTAAACTCTATAAATACTGAAAAGAACTCAATGTAAGGGGTCGGAAAACTTGTAAGGGTAGCATAAGTGATTCCATTTACTTTGCTAGGTTTTCATGTTTGTTGAACCAGTAGTTTTCATTTGCATGTGAATAGACAGGATAGTTATATACGAAGCTATAATTTCTTGTTGGATTCCATTTCATGTTTGTAATTGCAATGAAAGTAATTCCATTTACCTTTCATGTATGATTCTTCTCCTAGTCACCCTATTATTTTGATGCATCTAAATGGAAAGTACAATTGTTTATGGAGCTATAATTTTTGCTTGAATTCCATTTCATGTTAGTAGTTGCAGTCTAAGAAATTCTATTTGTTGTCTGTATATGATTCTGCTTCTGTTCTCATTAGTAGAATATACATTCTTAGAATAGATAGGTTTAGTTAGAAGATAGTCTTTATGATAATCTATGATCAACATTCCACTGGGGATTATAGGTTATCCACTTTATCCTTGCCTGAATTATTTGTGCCTACAAACAATTTGGTTAAAACTCATAAGAAGATAATCTAATGATCATAAAGAAACAAATTCATTGAAGATTAAACACAATCAAGGAGCTATACCTGTCAATGCAGAGGGCAGTGATACAAGACATACACTGACCCAATTGTTGGTGACATCCTTTGTTCTCTCACCTTGGGTGCTAAAAGAGTCAGAGATTACAAATCTAACGGGAGGACAAACTGTTAACCAACAAGTCTCGATTCTCTTTGCTTCCATGTTGGCGGTTACCTCTGTAATCTCAATACTCTCTTCTATCATTCTTTATTTCACTTGATCTTTCACTCATCTTCTCATTAGCTTTCCTGTAAGGACATCTTGTTGCAATATGACCAATCTCTTTACATTTAAAATATACCAACGCTAGTTTACCTCTATATTTTCCTTTGCCTTTCAGTAGCCTTCTAGCCATTAATGCTTCAATTTCATCAAGCTCATCATCTTCATCTTTAGTATCACTTCCATTTCTTATCTAATGTCTATTTCTTGATCTTCTATTTTTCAAAGATGACACAAATGCATATTCTTCCTTAGGTAAAACACTATTTTTAAAGTTTTTAAGCTCAAATGCGGTCAATCTACTGATCAAACTATCAAGGGAAATATTATTACTAGGACTTACTCCCATTTCATGTATTGCAGAGACTCTAATAGCATATGTAGGCAATAGTGTTCTTAGAATTTTACTTACCATGATTTCATCTTCAATAATTCCACCTACACCTCAGATAGCATTCACCATTTCCTTGACTCGATTGTTGTACTAAGTAATGTTTTCACCTTCTTTCATCTTCATATAATAAAATTTACCTCTTAAGCCTTCTACCTTAGCCCTCATAACATTTTGATCTCCTCCATGAAGTAGTGTCAGTTTATCCCACATCTCTTTTGCAGTTGTACAATTTGTAATGTCTTTAAATTCAGCATCTGATAAAGAAGAAGCAATCTCAATCATCATAGCATTATGCTATTGTCTTTCTTTCATCTAGTTGATAGTCAGAGGACCAGTAGGAGTTATGAAATAATTTTCCAAATAGTATAGTGTAGTATCTCCAATTCTTGATATATACAGCTTCATCCTTCTTTTCCATGTTGGGAAATTATCTTTGTTCAGCTTCAAAACTTCTCTCTTATACATCTTTAGATCTTTAACTTAAGTTCTTCAAACTTCTTCCTTTAAGTACTTGCACTCTGATACCAATTGTTTGATAACTAAGAGGGGGGTGAATCAGTTAAGTCTAGTTATCCTACAGTCCCAAATTCCTCCATAGATGTATAAAACTAATTTCAACAAACAAAAAAACTAAATAGCTTGGTAAGCATTTGACTGTGTCTTTATGATTCATTAACTGAATTTCAGATAAATTATCTATTATATATACTAATCAAACCAATTATTGTAATGTGTAAAGTAAAATAACAAATCATCACATGCATACACATATAACACTTGATTTTTAACATGGAAACCCTGTTAGGGGAAAAATCACCTGGGACCGGTACCCGAAATATTTTCACTCTTCTGAAGTGAGATCAGTTATGATCCAACCCTATTAAAGGTTACAAAATAAATTGTAAGGTGTGACCTTGTTAGATGATTTATCACTAAAATTTCTCTATGACCATACATTCACTTGGGTCAATAAGAAAACAAGCAACATTCATTTAATGTCATAAAGAAATAACAAAGATGGTTAAGTCTCACTCAGTTAATAGATTTTGTCTGTAGAAATGGTTAGAAAGCAACAGTATATGACCTAATTCAAATACAACTTCACTTGCCAATATTTAGATCTATGCTAAGATCAATATAACTCTGGTCAACATAATCTCTTCAATTTCTTTCTTTCCTCCAACTTTGTTCTGCTCAGTTAATCTTCTTCTGATGCTCGATGTAGTCTGTAGAATTACTTGGTTCTCACTTCAACCTGTCTGACCAACTTCACATGTATGCAGTCTTCTTCCTCATGAGATTCCTTCCTTCAAATTTCTTGTCTCCTTATATAGACATGATAAACTATTTTCTTTTCAGCTATAGATTTTGCCTCTGAATCTCCTTCATTGATTTTGCCTCTTTAACCTTCCTCAAAACTTGTGCCTTAAAACTTTTTCAATCTTCATCATCTAATCATCATTGAATTTTTTCAGTCGTAGATATTCATAAAAAACTTTATCTTTATCCTTGGAATCTTCCAAATTCATCCAACTCATCATCTCATGTCGACAATCACATGTTCCTCCGTATTTCTCTTGTTTGGTCAATATCATGATGTGTTGATTTCTTCCTACTCAGTTAATACCACACTCAGTGTACACTACACCTTCTCAGTGTATACTACATCTACTCAGTGTACACTATGTTCTTCATATATTGACCAAATTAACTTGTACATTCTTGATCTTCAATACTTAACAGAATCATGTAAGCCAATCAAATCACTATCATAGTGTCATAGACTCATCAATAAGTTACCCAATGAATACCATATTCATACCTTACTCATACATCTCATCTTCATGTTAATATCTCATTTTCTTCACCAATATTATCTTCTTTAGATGTTTGCAACTATCATGATAAGTACAATCAAAACTAGTTGACATCAATGGCAATATAATAACTGATCTAATGTCTCACATATACCTTAGTAGGTCGGTGATCATCTTCACATTATGTTCTCCAAGTATTCAATCAGTTGTAGCTGGATTTAAATCATGCAAACTAATTAAATGTAAAATAAGGTCCTAAAGTAAGAAACACACTAAGGAGAGATAAAATGGTCCAAAAAGGTTCATAAGAGTAATTGCTTACTTTTTACAGTGGTACATTTAGCCCCCACTTTAGAAGGAGTATGAGACAAGCTTATACTTATAGTAGAGAGAGAGAGAGAGAGGTAAGACATCCATAAGTTTAAGAGAATAATCCCCCAAACCAAGGATCTTAACTCCACATCTATGAAAAAGGGCATGAAAACAAAGAAAAAAGATAAAGATAAAAGACGTCAACAACAAAGGGGTTAGTACTAAAGAAAAACTCCAAATTAACTATCAACTAGTGAAAGAGACATCAACTAGAATGTCTTACCCACTAATATCATGTCTAGAAAGCTATTTCAAGAGCACAAATGATCACACAAGAATAACAAGAGCATCACCAACAATGATAAAGCTTTGTGATCTAAGCATGAGAGAGAGAGAGAGGAGTGTGATTACCTTGCCCAATAAGATTTGTGTGTCTTACTGTGAACCACACAACAGATAGAATTAAAAGCCCCGTCAAGTTTTTGTTCCATGCTAGTCAGTCCTATCAAAAATTTTATGCCTTCTAGTGGCTTTTCCTATCTATGTATGTGTGCACCTCATGAATGGACCAGGTTCTGCTATATCCAAGAACACTAGTTTCTTGCACACCCCATAGATCAATCAATTTGTAACCATGGGGATTGGTAATGTTTTTGCACTCCGTGGATAGATTTTATTATCCATTATATACATGGAGATTAGCTTGTAAATGTGCATCCTAGAGATGGATAAGGATCACTTATACCCATTAGGGATTGGTTGCAAAGCATAAGAACTATACAAGGGAGGTCGTATATATGCTCCCTCCTTATGATGACTACATAGTAGACATCATAAGGAAGAGAATCAAAGATACCTACTTCTATCAACAAGGAGATATCCTTAATCAAAAATGTATGTCACTATTCTTAGCTAAGAGAATTGACTCTTATAGACTAAATTTATAGATAATCATGGAAGGATATTTTTCCTATGAGAAGAGACCCTTGAAAGGAAGAGATCATGTTTACAATACATCTACCTTAAAGAGGACTGCCTAAAAAAAGATAACATCTTCAAGAAAAAGAGGGGGAGGAGAACAAAGATGCACCTATTTAGGCCCCTATTGCCTAATGAAATATGGATTCTTGATGAAGGATGACAAACTTTGAATCATGAAGATGTTTATAATAAACACAATTTTGTAAATAAGAAAGAGGTGATGATCAAGGACATACACCTCTTGTATAAGAGATAATCCTAATCAAAACAACAATTTCTTATAGGAAAATAATGCCACATGATAAACAACTGCTACTGCACTAAGGAAAGTAGATCCTTAAACAAAAGAGAAAAATAATGTACTAGAAATGTTTCCCCCCAAGTGTGAAGGCAAGATATATATAATAGACCTTGATAAATAGCCACTTAAAATAATTCCAAGAAAAATAAGTTGTAATCTAGAGAAAGCCCCTAAAATAGGCATATATGCTAGAAAAATCATCACATTTAAAGTAAACTAGTCATTAAGGAAAGAAAAGAAATAATAATAGTATGGATGATTATTGAATGATAAACATGCCCTTTCAAGGAATGAAAATAATTTGAAGGAAAAAACACTAAGATCTTTCATGTAACAAAGTATCTTATGCCAAAAAGGAATGTATCAAAAAATAATGAAAACCATAGAGAGATGAAAGGAAAGAGGAAGGATACCACATTATATCTACTTAGTGGTCATCCCAATTATACAAAATATGCACTTTCGAGTAAAGAAAAATCATAAAGAGGATACACATCTCAATAAGGAGAAAGATCCTAAACAACAAGTTCATACATGGAAAGAGAATGTAGTACAAAAGAGATGATAAGTGAAGAGATAATGGATCCCAAGAAGGAAGAAAATAATGAAAATCCAATATAAATCCTAAGGGGTAGATCTTTTAAAGAGGAATATTTCCTTTCAATGCAAGGATAAGATTGCAATCCAAGATATAAAAAAAAAATTCATGCAAGAAAAGGATAAAACCTTTCAAAAGATACAAATCCATAAAGGATAGTGGATAAGAAAAGGAGAATATAAAAGGATCACATATTTAAGATCCCTAAATGGTTTCTCACACATGAAATATATGCACCTCCTAGGCAACAAATGTATGCAAAGAAGGATACCATTGTGTAGAGAAATATGACAATAAAGGGAGAAAATAGATCCCCAAAAGAAGATAATAAATATAGACCTTACCCCCCCCCCAGATAAGAGAGAAAAGGTGAAAGGCCTTTTGTGTTTCCTAAATGCTCATCATAGAAAGGATAATGGAGAGAAACAAAATAGGGGAAATAAATGCTAATTATAAACTCTAGTTTGAAGAAAACATATAATATCTGGTGTTGAATGAATAAGGCTTCTATCGATGCAATTATTAACAAATTTTCTTGTGTGCAGAGTGATCCTAACCTATTCAGAACAGGTGTAGACATTCAAACATTAGTTATTCAAATCCTAACAACATATTCCTAAAATATAGATAATTACTATTCGCAAGGACATTCAGATAGAGCTAAAACGGGACCACCCTATCATCGTTTGATTTTCTCTTTCTTTAGGGATGTGTGTGTGCTCTCGAATCACATGGAGAATATCCCTAATGATGATTAGGGTGGATTGGGATCATTCAAGGACCATGGATACTTTATATTGGCACAGAATCAGGTATAGAAGACCTAATTTTCCCCTAGAGCCCAAGGAACCAAAATGAAGCTAAGATGCAGATTAAGCTACATGATGCTTATGCTAAGATTGTTTTTAACCAAATAGAGATGTGATATGATACTATATGTAATGGAAAATAATGAAATAAACTATGTTTAATCCATTATGCTAAGCTAAGATGTGTTATGAAAGCTTGAAAGATGAATGAAATGTAACAATTAGGATTGATTATGCTAAGTATAGATGTATTTTCCCATTATAACAATGCATGAAGATGAAAAAATAAGCTAATACTTTTCTCTTGGAAGGAGGAGTATTTATAGGATTTTCCTAAGGTATTGGGTTAGGAAGGAGAGTTAGGGTCAGGGGTAAGGTTTGGGGTAGAGTTTGAGGTAAGGTTTGGGGTATGGTAAGGTTTGACCTTGAGTTAAGGTTTCTCACACATGTGTGAGCAACACTAGGGAAGTGTGCAAGGGAAACAAGAGTGGAAGAAGAGACATGGGTCTCTTTATGAGGCTGTAAGAAGCCTTAAAGAGTTTGTAAGAGGCTATTAATGAGTCTATAAGGCTCATTAATGGAAGGGTTTGACCAAAAGTCAAAGAGACTTGGATTAGGCTAGGAAATGTAGGAAAAACCTCCTAAATAGGTTTAGGGAAATTTAGGAAAGACTGGAAGGGTTTAGGAATGTCTAGAAGATTCTAGGGTTTTGAGGCTTTAAATAAATATTTCATTTATTTAGGGAATGTGACATCATTTATCAAATATTGATTCAATAAATGGGGGGAAAATCCCTCAAATTTGATTTAAATGATATGGGGAGGGGTTCTTTAATTAAATGTGTCTAATTAAAATAGGAGGAATTAATGGCATAAAAATAATTAATTAATTAATTAATTAACAAATGATGATGTCATCAGGGGTTTTCAAAAAATAAAAATACTTTTATTTTCTAAAGGATTTTTAGGTGTCTACATGTCTAAATTGAGTACAATCACAAAGTCAATGTTTGTTGCTATGATGATAAAAATACAATAATTCACCTTTAATAGGCCTCTAATTTTGAGAAAGGCTTCCATAAGGGAAGACTATCTTAGTATTATACTTGAGAATCCAATAGATTCTTTTTTCCAATGCTACATGGTCATCATAATTCAATATAGCATTAGATAAAGTAGGAAAAATAATGTCAAGAGGAGGTTTAGGCTGATATGGAGGTGTGAAACAATGATCAACATGAGGAACTTGATGCTCTTTAGGATCATTGTGTGAGGATAAAGGCATATCATCTAGTATAGATAGAGGAAAGTCAAGTTGTTGAAATTGATCAAAGGAACTAGCAACTTCTTGAGAAAATTGATCTTGAGAAGGATTAGAAGGGGGAATGAAACTTAAACCACATTTATGAGCTTGTTGAGGAGGATTAATAGGAACTTTAATGCCATGTTCATTAATACCAAGTCCTAAACCTTTGTAGCCTTGTTGAGTAGAGATATTATATCATGTACTATAAGTAGATTTTAATGTAGAAGGAGAAGGTGATTCATCTTGAGGTGAATGAATATGTGTACTATGAGGAATAATAGGAGGAATACTCTCATAAAGATTAATATCCTCATCCTTTCTAAGTAGTGAAGAAGAAGGATTAGCCAAATCCCTACGAAAGACATCATCTAAGAAATGTCTAATATCCAGATCGTGAATAATTTTTTGAATGTCTGGATAAGAATCACAAGCATTATTTTCCATGGGATTACTAGGAGCTAGATTTGGAGGAATAATATTGGGAAGAAGAGTATTATAATCATTAACAAAGGCTCTTATGTGATCTATGTATTGCATGTATTTAGTTAGGATGTTGAGGAGAAAAGCACATTAAATATTGATAACATTCTTAAGATAAGCCTTATAATGAAGAGTTATATTAGTTATCCTCCTTATGATATATGAAGAAGGCCATGAAGGAATACAAATATAACAAAATATGAAAAACTTTCATTCACTCCATGTGTTTGATAAAGGCAAGTAAGAAGAAAGGTAATGACATAAGTAATTGCACACCAATCCATCTTAGAGAGGTCTATGTTAGCAAACACAAAACTAAATCTTAAGATAATACACAAAATAAAATGTAGCTAGATGAAAATATATATCTAAAAAATCAAAAGGGATGAAGTGAGAAAGCAATGGGATCACCAAAAATGTAACATACAAAATGGTGAGAAACCCAATAAGATAGATCACTCACCAAAATAGATGGGAGAGAGGGTTTTGTATATTATATTTAGGAAGAGACCAATACTTTGAAACAAAGGAAATATGATTAGCATAGGATAGGGTGCCAATTTATTATCTTCTCAATGTGTGGGGTCTTGGGTTGGTTCTTCCTTTCCCTAAGAGAAGGAATCATAAATGATATGTAATCTAATTTATGAAAGTAAGTGTTAGAAAGTAAAGTCCACCAAGATAACTGAGAGGGGGGGGGTGAATTAGTTATCAGATAATTATAAATTTTATCATCTTCAACATCATTAAACCATATAAGCAATATAATTACCAACCATAGAAATATATTCATACACAATAACACAATGACACAAGATATGTTGACTAGGGAACCTCTTGATCAAAGAGTAAACCCAGGTGGGAATGATGCCTACAAAAGATGCACTAATATGAATATTCCTTGTGAGAGGATGGACTCTGTTAGGAGTCTTATGAAATACATTCAATACATGTGAATCCCTATTAGGAGATTTTGAATCCCTATTAAAAGATTCTAACCCGGTTAAGATTTATGGAAGACAAAAGGACCCACTGCCCAAATAGCTTCAGGGTAAGATCATTGAACACATTGTCCAAATAATCTTTTCACTACTCAAAAAAATAATATGTTACCTCTTCTCTGACTATGCCAAACCACACTCACTGTTACATCAGATCTTAATTTCAGATCTCTATACTTCGTATGTCTTCCTTCAAAAATTCCCTTTCATACTCAGCTCTTTTCTTCACTTCATGCATACAGCATCACAACCACTATTACCATATCATAATTACACACTTTTCACATTACAAAAAGGAAATACATTCCTTCCTTTATACCACACTCAAATAATTACAAATGATTCGGCATACAATTAAAAAATAAAAGTTTCCACACGCTACACCAAAATTTACACAAAATTGTCAACTTCCAAATACAATAAATCTTCACTCGTGTGACCTTGAAGTCTGCACTATCATCCATGTCACTATCAATGTGTCTTCATCTTCCCTTTAACTGTGCAAAAATAGATTCCATCCCGATTAGGAGATATCATCCGATTTCCACAAACCGCTACTTAAGAACACTGCCTGAATACTGCTTCCACCAAAATGATCATAACTTCCATGAATAAATGAATTATTGTATGTGCTCTTAACCATATACATATGAAAAAATCCAATATTATATCCTCAACATCACATAGCTCTAACTAAAATAACCCACATGCACTAATCCAAACTTTGTTTGCTTCTCTGCAAGTCTTCGGTAAATCACTGTGTTGACATCAATGACAATCATACTCATGAATGCAACAAAAATTGCTATAGAATGGCTACCAAACACTTATAATTCATTCCTAACAATCTCCCCCATTGGCACTGATGGAAACATAGATGAAAAACATCCAATGTTCTAAAAATCCAATACTGCAACACTGCTTCTTCAAATCCTCTTCATCAATCAAATCTTGCTTCGTTATCCTATTCAGTTCTCTCCAACAGATGTCTCAGATTTTTTTTCATGTATACTTCTCCCCCATTGACATCAATGATAGAAATTTCATCACTATATCAACAACAACTCAATGTCAAAAGATACTTTTTAGAAAATACATTTACTAGAGTCCTCATGACTCAGGTCAGATACACATACTCCCCCATAGAGGAAGTACCAACATCCAGTCTAGAAGAAAGATAAGGCTCATATACCACTAGATGGATACAACCAACTGCATCACTTCTCAAAAGTAGGCTGGGGCATAACCCCAAGCATACCTCTCAAATACTCAAATGTATCCTTAGGCAAAGGCTTTGTGAATATATATGTTATCTGCTCCTTTGTACTTATGTACTAAAGTCTGACTTCTTTCTTAGCAACTTTCTCTCTTACAACATGATACGTAATCTCTATATGCTTTGTCTTAGAATGTAATACAGGATTCTTAGACATACTAACTATACTAGTGTTATTACAATGTATGACAACAGGCTCAACAAATTTTATTCCAATGTCCTTCAGCATTTGCTTCATCCAAATTATTTGGTTACAATTGTTTGTTGTTGCTACATATTCTACTTATATTGTGCTTTGTGAGATACAATTTTGCTTCTTACTTAGTCAAGAAACTAATCTTCCTCCAAGGAAAAATTCTCCACCACTGGTGCTTTTCTTATCATCAACACTGCCTCCCCAATCAACATCTGTATATGCACATAGGGTAAAATCCTTATATTTTTCATACCATTGTCCATAGTCCATTGTGCCTCTTAAATATCTCAATATCCTCTTTACTGCTGCATAATGTGATTCTCTAGGTTCAGCTTGAAATCTTGCTACAATTCCAACTGAATGTACTATATCAGGTCTTGTATGAATCAAATATTACAATCCTCCAATCATAGATCTGTATTTCTTCTATTATACTACAAGAGTCTCATCTATGCTAGATAACTTATGTCTGGTCACCATAGGTGTTCCAACTGGTTTACAATCCTCCATTCCAAATCTTTTCAACAAGTCATTCAAGTACTTTGTCTGACTTACAAAGATACCATTTTTTCTTGTGTTATCTGTAATCCCAAAAATTATTTCATCTCACCAATCATAGTCATTTCAAATTTAGTCTTCGATTCATCAGCAAATTTGTCACTAGCTTCATCTTCTCCTCCAAAGATAATGTCATCAACAAAAATAACTATAACTAACAAACCATTTTCAATTTCTTTTGTGTATAGATTGCTATCAGTTGTTCCTTTTGTAAATCCCAATTTTAACAAATACTTATCCAGTCTTGCATACCAAGTTCTAGGTGCTTTTTTAAGTCCATATAAATCTTTCTTCAATTTACATACCATGTCTCCTTCTTGAGTTAAAGGAAAACCTTCATGCTGCTCAATGTAGACTTCTTCTTCCAATTCTCCATTCAGAAATGTTGACTTCACATCCATCTAATATAGTTTGAATTTCTTATAAGTTGCATAAGCCAAAAACATTCTTACTACTTCAATTCTTGCAACAGGTGCAAAAGTTTCTTCATATTCAATTCCTTCTTGTTGTGAGTAACCCTTACATACCAATCTTGCTTTGTTTCTTACTACTCCTTGTTCATTCATCTTGTTTTTGAATACCCATTTAGTTCCAATAACATTCTTGTCTTTAGGTCTAGGGACCAATTCCCATGTCTTATTCTTTTCAATCTGATCTAGTTCTTCTTTCATAGCATTAGTCCAACTTTCATCTTCACAAACTTCATTAGTAGTCTTAGGTTCAATTTGAGAAATCAAACATAACTGTTCTTGTGCCCTATTTTGAGTAAGAACCTCTCTTTTGATGCTCCCAATAACCTGTTCAAAAGGATGATTCCTTAACAAACTCTTGCTAGGTGTCACTGTCTCAGATGTAGGTTCTTCAATAACTTCATTGTGGCTTTCATTCAACAAATCACTGTCAGTTTCATAAAATAATTCAGTAGTTCCAGTGTTAGGTTTAGGATGAGCTTCTTCATCAAATTCATAATCAAGCATTCTTTCCTAAATTTTGAACTTTTCATCAACTTTAACATTTGTGCTTTCAACAATAGTCTTAGTTCTTTTATTGAAACATCTATATGCTTTGCTTTTCAAAGAATATCCAAGAAATATACCTTCATCACTTCTAGGATCAAACTTTCCAATATCAGCATCTCTCTTAATATAACATTTTCTTCCAAAAATTCTAAAATACTTAACTGAGGGTGCATGTCCAAACCATAATTCATAAGGTGTCTTGTCTGTGTCTGCTCTGATTTGTACTCTATTCATTGTATACACTGTTGTGTTCACTGCTTCTCTCTATAATATCTTTGCCAAATCATTTTCAAACAACATAGCTCTTGCTGCTTCAGTCACTGATCTATTTCTTCTTTCTGCAATGCCATTTTGTTCAGGTGTTCTAGGGGCTGAACACTATCTTTTAATGCCATTTTCTTCACAAAAGTTGTTAAACTCTCTAAAAGTAAATTCTCCACCTTTATCAAATCTCAAACATTTAATCTTCATTTCAGATTCATTCTCAACTTTATTCTTAACAATATTAAACTTATCAAATGCTTCAAATTCTTCTTTAAGAAATGCAATCCACATCATTCTTGTAAAATCATCAACAAGAATCATAAAATACCTTTCTCCATAGAATCCTCTAGTCCTAGTAGGACCACTCAAATCTATATGAACAATCTCCAGCTTCTCTATAGATGTAAAATTCTTACTAGGAAAAGAACTTCTCTTCTATTTAGCCATTACACATTCTTTGCAAATCATGTTAGTAGGCTTCATAATTTTAGGTAAATCTCTTACTGCAAGTGTAGTACTTACTTTCACAATGTTATCAAAGTTTAAATAACAAAACCTTCTATGCCATAACCAACTGTCATCAATCTTAGTAATCAAACATGTCATCTCAATAGGATTCAACTGAAATACATTACCTCTGGTTCTAGATCCAATTCCAATTAGATTTCCATCTTTATCCTTTATCACACAAGTTTTCTCAGTAAACTAAACTTGATATCCTTTATCAACTAACTGTCCAACACTCAAAATATTATGTCTCAATCCATCCACAAAATAAACATCATCAATATTAGTCTTTCCATCAAGAGTAATAGATCCTATACCTTTAATCAAACAAGGTGCATTGTGTCCAACTCTAACAACTCCTCCATCATATTCATTCAACTATATGAACTTTTTCATGTCTCTAGTCATATGATGTGAACAACCACTGTCTATAATCCAATTAGCTTTCTTTTCAACTTTAGAAGCTAAGGTTTTTCTTCCTTAACATTAGTTTCAGGATTCTCTTCTTTAATTGCTACAAATTCTATGTCATCATTATTTTCAGTATCACTTTCACTTAAAGCTCTTTCTATACTAGCTTCAAGATCTTCATCATTAGCATAATAACATTCCTTAGATCTTCTAGGTTTGAAATTGCTTCTGTACTTTTTAACTCTCTTAGGACATTTAGATGCAAAATGACCATATTCTTGACAAGTCCAACATTTAAATATTTTCTTACCGTCTGGTTCTCTTTTCACAAGCAAGGCAATACCTTCTTCAATCTTCTTATCTTCTTCATTTCTAGATCTGCTACTGCCAGCATAATCTCCGCTCACACTGATGCTTCTTGACAAAGTAGGGTGAACACTAAGAGCATTGAATGCTATCTCCATTCTAGGTAAGTCTCCTAATAATCTTAGGTTCATTTATGTTGCTTCCAATCTTCCAATAAGATTTTCTCAGCTTGTAAAGTTTGTTGTATAAGGTATCACTTGTTCAATCATCTGTGTTGTCTGCTTAAATACAGGAGTCAATGTCCTCAGAATTTTCCATATCACTTCATTCTCTATCTTTGTTCCTCCACAAGATTTTATACATGTAATGATCTCTGACATTCTACCAATATAACTTCTAATAGATTGATCTTCCAACATTCTTATATCTTCAAATGCACATATCCAGTTATGTAATCTAACTCTTTTTGCATGTTCATCACCTTCAAAAGTAGAGTGTAAAGCATTCCAAATTTCATGAGATTTTTTCAAATATTTTACCTGACTGTACTCATTCTCTGGAAGTACTATCAAAAGTGCTTCTCTTGAAAGTATGTTACATATGAATAGATCTCTCTCTTCCGCAGTACATGTTTCAAGATTGTCCTCTTCAATGATAGTCTTATTATTCTTTGTAATCAACCAATAACCTAGTCCTAAACATAATAGGTGTGTCTTCATCTTTTCTTTCCAGTTGTCAAAATTTACTCCATCAAACTTAGGGCTTTCTTTCCTAAAATTCACCATGGATCTCCTTAAGCTATTAAACTTCTTCTTCAAGGACCTGCTACTCTGATACCAATTGTTAAAAAGTAAAGTCCACCAAAATAACTGAGAGGAGGGGGTGAATTAGTTATCAAATAATTATAAATTTTATCATCTTCAACAGCATTAAACCATATAAGCAATATAATTACCAACCATAGAAAGATATTCATACACAATGACACAAGATATGTTGACTAGGGAACCTCTTGATCAAAGAGTAAACCCCAGAGGGAATGATGCCCACAAAAGATGCACTAATATGAATATTCCTTATGATAGGATGGACTCTGTTAGGAGTCTTATGAAATAAATTCAGTACATATGAATCCATGTTAGGAGATTTCAAATCCCTGTTAAAAGATTCTAACTCGACTAAGATGGAAGACAGAAGGACCCACTGCCCAAACAACTCCAAGGTAAGATCACTGAACACACTGTCCAAATAATCTTTGCATTACTCAATAAAATAATATGTTACCTCTTCTCTAACTATTCCAAAGTGCACTCACTATTACATCAAATCTTTGTACTTCACATGTCTTCCTTCATAAATTCACTCTCATACTCAGCTCTTTTCTTCACTTCATGCATACAGCATCACAACCGCTGCTACCATATCATAATTACACACTTTTCACATTAAAAATACATTACAAAAATGAAATACATTCCTTCCTTTATACCACACTCAAATAATTACAAATGAGTTAGCATACAATTACAAAATAAAATTTTCCACACACTACACCAAAATTTACACAAAATTGTCAACTTCCAAATACAATAAATCTTCACTCGTGCGACCTCAAATTCTATGTTGTCATCCACATCACTATCAATGTTTCTTCATCTTCCCTTTAACTGTACAAAACCATATTCCATCCTGATTAGGATATATCATCTAATTTCCACAAACCGCTACTCAGGAACACTGCCTGAATACTGCTTCCACCAAAATGATCATAACTTCCATGAATAAATGAATTACTATATGCACTCTTAACCATAGACATATGACATATCAAAGAGTATAACCTCAATATTTCATAGCTCCAACTACAATAACCCACATGTGCTAATCCAAACTTTGTCTGCTTCTCTGCAAGTCTTCGGTAAATCACTGTGTTGACATCAATGACAATCATAGTCATGAATGCAAAAACAACTGCTATAGAATGGCTACCAAAAACTTATCATTCATTCCTAATAGTAAGTACTATAGAATGACAAAGAGGGAAATGTACTCACCTTGAAAGTAAATGAAGAAGGAAAGTTTAGATATGAAAATGAGCTATCAAACTATATTAGGAATTGGAACTGAACTAGATTTGAAACCCAAGAGTTGGAAACTGTAAATTGTGAAATTCGGGAGGTCTTTAGAATAGGTCAATTTTTTGGGTATAGGTTGACTTGGGATATAGGTCAACTTTGACCTATACTTGAGAGCTCAAAAACTACAAATATATGATGTACACTAAAAACTGTAACTCCAGGATTTCCATATTTGATCTTGAAAGTCTTTAGGTCCACAAATATATTCCTGCTTACAAGAAAAGGGAAATTTTTTGGTGGAGAGGGGTTTTCCTTGGTCAATCCCATTTTTAGGAATTAACCTTTAATTGAAATTAAAGGAAATAATAGCATGTAGTAAAGATTATATCTAACAATGGAACATATCATACCATGTTGATGCAATTGAATTAAGTATGTGAATCAAGTATGTTGATGCAATAGCTTTGACTCAATAAAAACCAAAAGGAAATCATTTAAGAATCAAGTTTGTTGATGCAATAGCTTTAACTCAACAAAAACCAAAAGGAAATCATGTAAGACAAAACCTTGTATAGTGAATGCTTGTAATTCTCCTCAATATATGATTGAAGAAGAAGAACACTTGAATGAATTTAGATCTCCTCCTTTGACGACCAACTCCTTTGTCTTCAATGAAGAAAGAAGCTAGATCTATGGAAGGGAATGCATGAACACTTGATGCATGATGGATGAATTCCTTCAATGAATGCTTTCTTAAACTCCTTGAATGCATAATAACTTTATTTTATATGGTTTTCTTGCATGAATAATGGGTGTGAAAATGAAGAGAGAGAAAACCTCCTTTTATAGCTATTTGGGGTTCAAATTAATGAAGGATGACAATGGAAAGTGGAGAAAGGAAATACTTTGCATCAGTCCTAGGAACCAATCATAATTCACCTCCCTAGCTATAGGTCAAGGTTGACCTATACCCAGAGGTGAAAAACTCAAGGCAATGATCCCATATCCTAAGAAGTATTGAGGGTGTCATGAGAAATATGGTGAAATAAGAAGGAAAAAACTATTTTAGTGTGAAATTAAAACCAGCCTAGAGTTTTGGGAAAGATTGGAGGGAGGAAGAGGACCTTGATTTAAATCATGCAATATAATTAAATGAAAATTGGGGTCCTAAGTTAAGAAACACACTAAGGAGGGTTAAAATGGTCCCAAAAGTGCATAAGAGTAAGTGCTTACTTTTTAGGATGGTACACGCCCAAATTCAAATTCTTAATGATTCCATGATCACTAGGATCAATTACCATAGAGATATCAAATTTAACAAAAATAGTTTTTTTAAGTCTGCTAACAAATTTTATCCATACTTGAGCCTCTTCCAACTTCTTCTTCTGAAATATTTTGCAATTCCTTTCTAGCCAAATGTTCCAGAGAATGGGAGAAGGATCGATTTCCTAAGAGACTTGGAGAAAAGAGGTTTTAGCCAAGGTTTTCCAAGGCTCTCCTATAATTCCACTAATGAATTGGAATGAGCTCAAGAATGATGTCATGCTTCCCACAACCAATTCTAAATCATTCTAGACTATTGACACTAAAATAAAAAACAAGAAGTGCACTCTTCATTATTCAAACAAAGAACACAGATAGAAGGACCGTGATAACATCTCTTACCCATATTTTTCCAGTTGAGACACTTGTCCCAAGCCAATAACCATAAGAAACAAATACATTTTTCCCAAGATATTTTTTTCCAAACATTTTTCCACCAAGGAATCCCAATTTGACCATAACAATTCCTATCCATCTCAAATAACTTGAGGTCACTAAGAACTTGCATTTTGTTTCGGGGCTCCATGAAAGAATATCCCTCCCCTTAAGAGAACTCAAGACCTACTTGCTAAGATCTTATAAAATTCCTATTGGTCTTCTAGATTACCCCCACCTAGCCATTCCTAAGGATCCTTCCAAACATCTACCTCCAAATGAGCCATATTCTCAATTGACTTAAAATCCTACACCTTTTTCCCATTGGCTTTAGATAAAATATTATAGAGAGGTACAAGTTGAGGAAATTCATACACAATAGGGAGATGAACATTTGAAGAGTCTAACCATAAAAGAGCATCAAAACACTTATGGAAAATCCAAAATAGACCTTCCTTTATAAGATTTTCTCTCCGCTTGAGTGTATTCCAAATCATAGAGCCCTTTCCATCCAAGTCATATTAATGAAAATCATGGTAAGCTACCCCACAGATGATTTTTCTTCTCTTTAAACTTAGCCCAATTATTTGAATACTAAAAATAATAATAAATCATACAAGATAATCAACCATAACACATAACACAAGATATGATTACGAGGAAACCATGGCCAGAGGTAAACCCCTGTGGGAATTAGTACCCATGAATAATTGCACTAGTCTTATGAACCTGTTAAAGTTCTTTTTCCCTGTTAGGAGTAGTCTTTACAATGCTGAGTACAATGACTCTATTAGGATTCTAATAGAACAAACCCTATTAGGGGAGGATGGCTCACTGCTAGAGCTCACTGCTCAATGAAGAAGGCTACAACCTCCTGATAATCAGATACACACTATATTTGGTAGGGTGAACCACTGCTTTGACACTGCTATCTGATCAGTTCCTTTTGTGAGTTGATGCTTTAACCTCTTGTAAAGCTTTATCTCATACTAACTAACTTACTTTTCATATTTCTTCTCTTCTCTATATCTTTCATGCTCAAATACAAAAGAGCATGTCCTATATATATATATATATGCTGAATAGGCGCAACCAAAACTAAATACTGTGTCGGCCTAAAACCTAACACATATAATGCTCCCAATAAAATTGGCTCAAGCGTGTTTATATATAATGATAATAACATGTTTACATCACTATTAAAATAAGTGCATAGCCTTTACAAAACAAAATGATACAAACTAAACAAAAAACTTTCTATCAGCTACATGCTATGTACTGCTCTGTCACTTAACTGCTAGTGTCACTTAGACTTGCTGTAACTTCTTGATGCTATTAGATTTGACCATGTGTTCTTAGACTTAACATAATAACATACTCAAAAGATTATATCCAAGGGTGCATACCATAACTCAATCATAGACACGTGTGGTGTTGCTGTGATCATCAAATACATCAATGTCTACACTCTCTTCCATACTTAGCTGAAATTCTTTAAAGTTTATGCGATGATTGTCAAAAATCCATATGACTTTTTTACCATAATAACAAAAAAAAACTAGTAATATACTCTTAGTAAAGTCAACTTTCAAACAATCTCCACCTTTGTCATTAATGGCAACAAAGGAATATGGCGAAGTTGCTAAACTTGTCTTTACACAAAAACTTCCTTCTATACTGTACATTGTATACTATATACTCTTCTATCTTCTTTCGATTAATACACTACTCCCCCTTTGACATTAATAAAAAAGGTGCTCAAAAAGAAAATCTCTAAGTACTTACATAGAAAATACATCTGGATATGCAATCTAAAGGTTTTTTATTTCTTGCTGCCAAAATACCTTCAGTGCATCAATTGTCTATAGATGGGTGCATAATGCATATGTGAGCTTCTCCATCTTTTCTAAATCTATGCAAGGGCCTTGATCATATGTCACAATTGCTGCATCAATATACTTGATGTTTTGATTTAGTACATCTAGTGAGGGCGCTAGTGCATTTCTTAGTTGTGCTTTTCTAGCCCTTATCTTCACAATCTCTTTTTCTAACTTCTCTATCTTGTCTATTTACCCTTGATAAACATTATTGAAAACATTTACATCTTGAGAGGGATCTTCAACTAATTTCCTTATTGCTACAATCAGGGACTCTACTTCCTGAATCTTCTTTGAGTGTTCTGAAGTGATTTTATCCTTATTCATGCAATCAACTATCTGCTTTCTTCCTTTTGCAGTTATCTCCTTCAGCAATGCTTGTCCAATCTTTAGAGAATTGAGGTCTAAAGAGAAATTGTTTATCAAATCATTTAGTCTTTTCTCATTGTAATTCTCTTCTACAATTTTTGTTGCTGATTCTTCTAGACTTGAAAATTTTTCCTTGAAGTTTGACAAAATGCTACTAACATCATCCACTGAATGAACATTGACCAATTTCTTTTTTGCAGATAATAGATTATTTAGTATGTTGACTGATTCCACAAAGAGAGGGTTTCTCATTACTTTATTTTCTTTGGCTTTCTCCATAGCCATCACACTTATCTTTATCAGATCTTCTTATCCCATGAATCTAAGCTTGTTGTATCAGGAGTCAAGCTTGACAACAATGATATGGATGACTTAGGAGTAGGAATAAATATTGCACTTTGATTTACATCCATATTTCCACTCTTTATCTTTACTAGGGTCTCAACAGAGGGTTGTTCTTTAGGTTCATCTTCTTTTTCATTTTCTTGTCCTGTTATATCTTCAATTAGGACTTCTTGTTGTTGCATAGGTGTTTCTTCACCAAAAAGGATCTTAGCTTCTTCAGTACTCACAAAGGCTTCTTCAAACTTATCTAGATCATTATCTATTTCCACCATGGGTATTTCAACATTATCAATCACAATTGTTTCATCTTTTGTTTCCACTGCTTTAGTAGGTACTGTAACCTTGGGCACAGAATCTTGTGGACCTTTCATAGGTGCATTTGGAATCTCTGATTCTTTTTCTTTCTTAGAGGGAACTGAAGTGTCTTGGGGTGTAGGTGTAGAAGAAGGGTACATGTATCTATCTAGAAACACTTTCTCAAATGCTTTCTCTATCTCCTTTGCAATCAAATCATAATCATTGTTCATTATGTGAAAAGTTTTGATCTTTGATCTTAGATGAGGCTTAACCAAATCTAACAGCATTTTCTTTTCTTCTAATGCACAAATAGGGAGGTTATCATCCAAAGTCTTTTCTCTAATTCTCATATCCTCCTTTATATCTTGTCTTTTCAGTGAATCCAATATATTCCATATATGATTAGGAATGACTATCTTAAGTTCCAAAACTGACTTTTTGAACTTAATCATATGCTAGATAATTATGGTATAAATTTTTGATCTATCAATTTCTCCATACTTGTCATAGAATTTACCAATCTGATCTATCTTGCCTTCATCAACAACTCTAGATCTCAAAACATTCAAACTTGGTATGAATCCTACCTCAAGAGGTGCTTGAGTGTTCTTCACTTTTCTTTTGGTTATCCTTGAGGATGGGTGACTTGTGTCAATTTTCTTCTTTCTTCTAGACACCTTGCTTGGCTCAGAAGTGGAGTGGACTCTAGATCAACTGTAGTTATGGGCGCTGAGGTGTTAACATTAGTCTTACTCTTTTTCTCCTTTGGATCATCAACAGATTTTACTTCTTGAACTTCTTCTGATGAGGGTGTGCTCTCAAGTTGCATGGAAATCTTGGCTTCCCTTGCTTTATCTATGTCTTCTTGGGTGACACCATGAATTTTTAGAATATCTGAGGTAATCCTAGATGCTTTTCTCTTATTTGTTTCAGTGTATATGACAGAATCAACTTGTTTTGTCTTCTCTTCATATGTTCCCCATCTTGGTTTATTTGGATCCTTAGGCACAAATAGAATGACTTGTCCATAACCTTTCAAAATATGCTCATCAACTTCATAACCAAGTGGATGAATCCACTTTTTTCTATGCTCAACTACTTCTATGCAAGTAGAATCAATTTCCACCATAAAATAAATTTTTTCCTTGTATTTCTCTACTAGCTTCTTAGGAATTCTGTACCTTCTTTGCATCTTAATTCTAAATATTTTTATCTCCAAATACATGTAATCCTTTAAGGTGCTCTCAAATAATGCCTTGAGTGAAATTATAGGTAATGTAGGTGTGCTTTTATCTAGGTAAAGATCAGAGACCTTACCAACAATATGGAAGTAAATATATATGATTAAAGAGCCAAATCTGAATATTTTGCTCTTGTCACGCTTTATAGCTCTTATGTTATCAATCAGGTTTGTGCGCAAGATCTCACAAAGATTAAACTGTCCATCTTCTTTCACTATCCTTATTGTTGCTAAAATTGTAGCTGCGGATACACCGTTAACTCTATTTGCATGCTAAAACTTGTATCCAAGTATCATAGCCATGAGTTTGATGTCTTTCTCATCTACATGCTCAATAGTCATACCGCACTTTTAACTTCTAGAATTACATGCTTGCTCAACCTATTTTTTGACATATTTTCCCGTGGGAAGAAGGGCACCAACCTTAGAAATTCTGGTCATCTCATGAATGAGATATGCTATTATGTAGATAGGGACTTCACCGATCCAAAATAGATCATCATGTATTCTACTGAGAAATATCTTGACCCATTGTGACTCATAAAATTCATGCATTGTTGCATACTCAATAATAGGGTTATCTTTGAGGTGCGTGAATTCATCCTTGAATGTAAATTCAAGATTGACCATAGATACCATGTGTGATCTTATGCAATCCATTCCTACCACTAGTACATTTGAGGCCAAATTCCAACAGCCATTTATCGAATTTCCAATGCCCATTTTTTAGCATTTCGACACATGTGTCAGTTGCCATTTTTGCATTGGAAATGGTGATGAGAGTGACCACCATCAGTATTCTGACATCAATACCTATCAGAATTGGGCACATAAATAAAAATTTTACTATGTGATTGATCTATCAAAAAATTATTTTTATGACATTTTTTCAGTCAGCGTTCTGATGAATTGGCAGTATCTTCCGACAGGACATTCTGTCAGAGGTATAGTTGTCCTGCCACACATATCTGTTAGAGTGGTGTCCTATTTGATGGTGACCACTCAGTGTTCTGACGGTCTGTAATATACTATTGATGAACCAACCCATCGAACGTATGGCGCGTTTGTCAGAAATGCTTTACTAATTGTCAAAAAAGTGACAGATTAGCATATTAAAAAAAACAAAGCTCAAGAGACCATCATAGTTGGTCGCGTATTTGGTCCATATACTGACAAAACATTTTACATTTTTTTATCTCATCAAATGAGGGGATTTGAAAGAATTTAATATAATATTTTCATGATAACATATATTATTAAGTAGACATTGCATGAATTTATTGACTCTGTGCATTTGTAGACATCAAATACAGTGATAAAGAAGCATCTCCCACCATGGCCTACATTACTCAAGGCACGGGAGGGGATGCTTCTTTATGGTTGTGTTTAATTTCTACAAGTGCATGAAGTAGATAAATTCGTTCAGCGTCAAACTAAAATAATGTACGTTATACATGAAAATATCATCCATTAAATTCTTTCAAATCACCGCATTTGATGAGCTAATGAAATGTAAAATGTTTTGTGAGTATATGGACCAAGGACGGAGACCAACTATGATGGTCTCTTGAGCTCTACTACCTTTATTCCTAGCTACTAGGTAAGGGTTGGAAGACTTATACCTGTCAATCGTTGAGAATAATCACCGCCTTGCCTTTATGTACACTACACGGTATCCAATATAAGAGAAGGTAGAAAATATGAATGGATAAAATAAATGAAAGATATAATAAAATTATCTTGTTTTTTACCTTCTCATAATTAATCCTAGTCTCGCAAAAGTAATTTTATACGATCACTAGCACATTTCATGCATGAATGAGAAACAATATCCAAAGTTTCTAGATTCTGAGAAGAGGTATGAGTGGAGGCCAAAAAAGGGATATTTGTGAAGGTTTTATAGACATAGTATTGAATCATCATCTCTACACTGGTACTCAATCTGGAAACCCTCTCTAGAAAATCTCCACATCTAGCAAATCTCCACAAAAATCCCTTATGGCCTTCACTACATATATGTCTTCTCAGTATCTAAAAAGTCTCCATCATTGATTCTTGTCATTTTTCACCATCTTCGTGGACTGAGACCTTAAATTATTGAGCTTCTCTTTATTTCAAGAATAGTTTAACATTCTCTACTTAACAGGGCCAACCACGTGAAGGTGGAAGCTCATCTAGCCCCTCCTAGGAGCCTCTTATGACCCTTTATGACATTTTAATACCTCTAAGATGTGTATTTTGAGGGGTTGTAAAGTGTCATAAAGGGTCATAAGGGGTCCTAGGACACAAAAGCTAAGAAACATAAATGTAGGCATCATGGTCACAATTTTTTGGAGACAACATAATTGAGTGGTATACCCAGACGATGCAAAGTAACCACTACTCCTCTAGAACCAGAGGAGTAGTAGTTTCTTTGCATCATTTGGGTATACAACTCAATTATGTTGTATACCCATATGATGGAGAGAAACTCCTACACCTCTGATTCCAAGTTGACTACATCTGTTGCTCATGAATACAAGGTCCTAAAACACAAATGTATTCAATTTGGAATTGCAGGTGCAAAATTTTCTCTCCATCGCTTGGGTATACAACTCAATTATGTTGTCTCCAAAAAATTGTGACCATGATGCCTACAATTATGTTTCTCAGCTATTATGAAATCTACATTTATGTTTCTCAGTTGTTGTGTTTATGTACATGTTTTTATGTGTTTGGGAAGACATCTTTCTAGCCTGGGCTTGGATCCTTTGGAAATTAGCTTCATAATAATGGAGATGATAGATGAGCAATTAGCTTCCCAAGAAAAATCCCATAAATGAACTATGCGTACCCCAATTCCTATGCCCTTTGTGCATACCCAAATGATATATTTGAAACAACAAGGGTAAGGCTTAAAGAAGTTAATTTTGCATCACTAGACAAATCTGTATATTTTATCCACAATGACCAAACTTCAAAGGATCCAAGCCTAGGTTAGAAAGATGTCTTCCCATTTTGTTTAAGCCATATTCCTTGGTCTTGTCAAACTTCCTTGGTATGGTAGGCGTGCTCTTTACAGTACTCTTCTTCAACTTGTATTTGATGATAAGAATCTTCTTCTTCTTCCTAATTGCAGCCAGAGCTTACTTTTCATCAGGATTCAACTCCACTTCCCTCATCTCATCATCCTCATCACCCTCAGCTGCCATCCTAAGCCCTTCTTCCCTCTCTAGTTCTTCAAGCCTCTACAAGATATCTGGATCAATAAAGTCTACAACATTGTGTCCATCCATGATCTCAAGAATATCATCTTCTTTCCACTCTTCATTTGCTAAAATATACCACAATCCTAAGACTCTTGACTCTTCAAATTCTCTTGTGTCTTTCAGACCTCCAAACATGTGTACTATGAGATTTCCTCCAACAAATGGACTTGTGATGATTTTCACAATAGTACATGTGTTGGAAGGAAAGCTTACAATATTTCTTAGGCCAATCTGAATGTTCATCACATGTGCATATAAGAGTTGATCATAGAAGGTATATGCATAGGTGAAAAACATGCATATTTGACCAAGCAATACTGGGAGCTAGACCCATAAGCAAATAGATTTGTGGTGATTTTCATAATAGTACATGCTTTTCTAGGTAAGATCCCAGTAGCACTTAGGAAAATATGCATGTTCATTACCTATGCATATGAAGTGGCTCTAATGGAAGATACAATCACAAAACTCTGCATACTCCTTATTTTGTTCTAGGTTGATATTGTCAGACATGGTCTTTTTTGAATGGAATGACTTGTTACTTGTACATTGACTAGAATATTGGTGGAAGAGGGATGATTTGTTTGAAATTTGCAGATACATAGACACTGAACAACCATTGTTTCAACTCTAATTTTCTCAACACAAAGGGACATTTATCATAGCCATAAAAACATGATTATTTTAAAATGGAATACACCAAGGAGTACCATCAGAAATATTGACCATTTAAAATCATGAATAGTTAACCTATATCAAATAGCTCATTTTTTTATCAGCATGTACAGTCTCTGTGTATATGAAAAATGAATGAAATATATATCAAATTGAAATAAAATAGTGAACAAAAATTCAAATTCAAGCCCTAATTTATCAAGACCAACAAACATTAGGACGAAAGAAAAATCACTAAGACTATAGAAAAATCATTAAGACTAGAAAATCAAGTTCTAGAAAAATCATTAGGACTATAGAAAAATCATTTAGACTAGAAAATCAAGTTCTACAAATGAATGGTTCTAGTGCTTTTCCATTACAACAATTGAGCATTCATCATTTGGTACTTCTTCACGTATACCATTTAAGTTTTTTAGCTATCGTGTTTATGTGCATGTTCTTTATGTGTTTGGCTTCTCTCCCTCACAAGGGATACGCCGATAGGTAATTGATTTGAAATCATAATGATTTGATAGTTTTTTTTAGGATAGGTGTAATCATCCCACCAACCTTAACTAGCAACATTTGTGATATATGTCAAGTACTTATAATCAGTATGCCCAAAAAATAGAGACTTAGTAGTAAAAGAATAAGATTGCACATCCACATCCATCCAAGTGTAGCAACCTTCAAAGATTTGTAGCGGTAAAGAGAATCCCCATTTTTTATCAGCCTAACATAGTCTTTGGCCACTTTGGCAATGAGAACCTCAAAATAGAGAAAAGAAACTTAGTAAAACCAGTCTATGTCATTGTTTGTGAGGGTACGGTCATGATAAGTGCCCCTCAAACCTCTCCAAACATGTAAGATTGTCTTTAAATAGTTTATTGATCTCTTCTAAACATTAACCAAATCAAACCTACATTTGAATCCACACACAATAACCCAAAATGAAGGGTTTTTATCCTTTAATGAATCTCAGTCACTGGTAACAAATGGACAGTCAAACCACTAGTCTCCAAAGCATTCAATAAGTGAATATGAATGTTTGAAAACTACTCCCAACAATTCTTAAACATACTTTATTGTTTAAGAATTGTTGGGACTGCTCCTTTAGCGTGTATTAAACAAAATAGAATTTTCAGCATATTATTATCGTGCTATTTCTTTGTTGTAAACATGCCATTCGTTCAGTTTTAATCTACTGGTGTCATGCCCTAGCCCATTCTTTATCTCCATTATTTGATGTTATTCACTATTTTGAACTGTTGACTGTGGTTATCAAACGAAAAAAATAGAAAAAAAAAATTAACATGAAAAGAAATTTACAAAATTGAACTAATGGCTTGTTTACAACAAAGAAATAGAATGATAATAATACGCTGAAAATTCTATTTTGTTTAATACATGCCAAAGGACCAGTTGTATGAAATTGTCAATCACATTGCATTTCACTGTTGTATGAGTGGATTGTGCAGGAACAGTTAACATTAAAAAAGGAGCAAACTCCTCAACACATCTTAGAAACCATTGAATTCAATAATAAATTAAACCTAACACCAGCACTATTCCTTCCATTTACTTCTACCAAGAATAAAGCATTTAATCCATTCAACATTACATATAAAACTTAGACAATTACATTTGCTGACTGAGTAGAGAAACGGTCACGACCAAAACAATCAAAAGTACTTTCACCCTTGCACAAGGTATTCAAAACTTCAAGTAAAATGAGAAATATGCTATATGAAATCATTCATATTCATAGTAACCATTCAAAGGATAATGATTTGACAGTCTTTTTTTAGGATAGGCGTAATCATCCCGCCAACCTTAATTAGCAACATTTTGATATATGTCAAGTACTTATAATCAGTATGCCCAACAAACAGAGACTTAGTAGTAAAAACATGTCCTTTAGTTTACTAGTTTACTTATAATCAGTATGTCCTTTGGTTTACTAGTTTAATCTAGTTTAAGAATGGTTTGTTTCATGTTTGAATGTACCATTGAATGAAGCTTGGCTATATTAAGTACAATCTTAAGACTCATGACTCTTCAAATTCTCTTGTTTCCTTTAGACCTCCAAATATGTTTACTATGAGATTTCCTCCAACAAATGGACTTGTGATGATTTTCACAATAGTACATGTGTTAGAGGACTACTCAAAGTACTACTTAGGCAAATCTAAATTTTCATCACCTATGTATATAAGAGTTGATCATGGAAGGTATATGCACAAGTGAAAAACATGCATATTTGACCAAGCAATACTTGGAGCTAGACCCAGCAAAAAATAGATTTGTGGTGATTTTCACAATAGTACATGTGTTGTTGGGTAAGCTCCCAATAGCACTCAGGCAAATATGCATGTTCATCACTTGTGAATATGAAGTGGCTCTAATGGAAGATACAATCACTAAATTCTGCATACTCCTTATTTTGTTCTGGGTTGATATTGTCAAACATGGTCTTTCTTGAATGGAATGACTCATTACTTGTACATTGACTAGAATGTTGGTGGAAGAGGGATGATTTATTTGCAACCATTTTTTTAACTCTAATTTTCTCAACACAAAGGGACATTTATCATAGCCATAGAAACATGATTATTTTAAAATGGAATACTTCAAGGAGTACCATCAGAAATATTGACTATTTACAATCATGAATAGTTAACCTTAATCAAATAGCTCATTTTTTTATCAGCATGTGTAGTCTCTTTGTATATGAAAAATGAATGAAATATCAAGTTGAAATAAAATAGTGAACAAAAATTCAAATTCAAGGCCTAATTTATCAAGAGCAACAAACATTAGGATGAAAGAAGAATCATTAAGACTATAGAAAAATCATTAGGACTATAGAAAAATCATTAAGACTAGAAAATCAAGTTCTAGAAAAATCATTATGACTATAGAAAAAACATTTAGACTAAAAAATCAAGTTCTAGAAATGGACTGATGCTTTGTCATTACAACAATTGAGCATTCATCATTTGGTACTTCTTGGTGTATTCCATTTAATTTTTTCAGCTGTCGTGTTTATGTGCATGTTCTTTATGTGTTTGGCTTCTCTCCCTCTTGAGGGATATGTGGATAGGTAATTAATTTGAAAGCATAATGATTTGACAGTCTTTTTTCAAGATAGGTGTAATCATCCCACCAACCTTAATTGGCAACATTTGTGATATATGTCAAGTACTTATAATCAGTACGCCCAAAAAATAGAGACTTATTAGTAAAAGCATAAGGTTGCACATCCACATCCACCCTAGTAAGTATTAGAGCCTTTCAAATTTGTAAAGAACACAAACTTTGCAAATCAAATTGGTATTTCATTAAAACCTATGTTCTTGATCAAGTTCTTAAAGATTAAAGCATGAAACCATCAAGTTCTTCACCTATGTTCTTCATGGTTGGGGAATTTGTGATGGAGTTATATGTAACCTTTGGAAGTCATTGTACGGTAGATTTAAGCCTGGAGTGTATGGCAGGAACAGAGATTCAATCAAAATAGAAGTTTAAATCTACAAGTCCATTATGTTATGCATTGTTGAAAGGCTTCTTTACTTATTGTTTTGGTTTTTAAATTCAAGGTGGAATAGTAAGAAATCTCCAAGAATTCATTTCATCATTGAATGTATTGTGAGCACTATAAAATTATGTTCCTTACATTTTGACTGGTAAAACCAATGACAGTTCCAAGTAATGTTTTTAATCCTTCAAAGTTTCTCACGATCCTGATGTAAGTTGATTGGATTAATAAATTTGGGGATACAATAGGACTTTAGGGGACTTCAATAAATGTTTTGGAAGACTTAGGGGACCTATTAGCATGACTGTTCCTTCATCTACAATGAATTAGACTGAATTTGCTAAGTTTTTCCTTTATTTTGAAAAGTATTTTGTAATCTATTTTGTAAAAAAATTTAACATGAAATTTTTTTTACAAAACTGAACCAATGGCATGTTTACAACAAAGAAATAGAATGATAATAATATGCTGAAAATTCTATTTTGTTTAATACATGCCAAAGGACCAGTTGTATGAAATTGTCAATCACATAGCATTTCACTGTTGTATGGGTGGATTGTGCAAGAACAATTAACATTAAACAAGAAAAAAAACTCCTCAACACATCTTGGAAACCATTAAATTCAATAATAAATGAAACCTAACACCAACACTATTCCTTCCATTCACTTCTACCAAGAATAAAGCATTTAATCCATTCAACATTACATATAATCATTAGACAGTTACATTTGATGACTGTGTAGAGGAAAAGTCACAACCAAAATGATCAAAAGTACTTTCACCCTTCCACAAGCTATTCCAAACTTCAAGTAAAATGAGAAATATGCTATATCAAATCATTCATATTTATAGTAACCATTCAAAGGATCATTTTGTCAATGAACCCTTTGATTGTACCCCTGTGGAAGAGAAAGGAAACTTAGTAAAACCAGTCTATGTCATTTTTTGTGAGGGTACAGTCATGATAAGTGCCTCTCAAACCTCTCCAAACATGTAAGAATGTCTTTAAATACTTTATTGATCTCTTCTAAACATTAACGCATGGACAGTCAAACCAGTAGTCTCCAAAGCATTCAATAAGTGAATATGAATGTTTGAAAACTTTCCTCTCAACTTCCCCAACCACTCCTAATCGATTAGAGGGATTAGTTGAGTGTTTAGACACTAAAACTTCTTAAACATAATTTATCTGATATGATGAATTGTAATATCAACAAATGTGAATCCAAACATTTCAAAATAGTGAATCGATATTCTTGAGCACAAGCACCAATAACATCAAATAATGGAGATAAAGCATAAGCTAGGGCATGACACCAGTAGAATGTGGTCATTTTAGTGAGCATTCATGATCAAATAAAATGCAATACATTTGAAATTTGTGGTCAAATATGATGCTAGAGGCTCGAAAGACTTTGTCCATCAAAGATACCAATCAAAGATGAAGAAATCACATACCTTCTCTCACCCTCAACTTTCACGAAGAAAGATTTGATAGCCAAATCTTCCTTGTACCACATGAAGAACATGTCATTGGTTCAATTTAGCATGTTATTATCATATCAGATAAATTATGTTTAAGAATTGTTGGTAAGGATAGGAATAGTGGAGATTCTAGAAATATCCCTCTAACTAATTAGGAGTGGTTGGGGAAGTTGAGAGGAAAGTTTTCAAACATTCATATTCACTTATTGAATACTTTGGAGACTACTGGTTTGACTATCCATGTGTTACTAGTGACTGAGATTCATTAAAGGATTTCCATGCCTTATCATTGTATTGTGTATTTCCAATATGTTTGGATACAGGGCAGACTGGGAGAATGAAGGATCACTCACTGATTGCATGATAACCTAGTTTTGAAGGGTCACTAGTTGAGGGGACAGTCAAGGTCTAGATGTTGATAGTGTTTGTTGAGGGAAGGGGGATTTTAAAAGACTTGTTATCATTGTATTGTGTATTTCCAATATGTTTGGATGCAGGGTAGAATAGGAGAATGAAGGATCACTCACTGATTGCATGATAACCCAGTTTTGAAGGGTCACTAGTTGAGGGGACAGTCAAGGTTGGGATGTTGATAGTGTTCCTTGAGGGAAGGGAGATTTTGAAAGACTTTTTATCATTGTATTGTGTATATCCAATATGTTTGGATGCAGTGCAGACCAAGAGAATGAAGGATCACTCACTAATTGTATGATTACCCAGTTTTAAAGGGTCACTAGTTGAGGAGACAGTCAAGGTCTGGATATTGATAGTGTTCATTGAGGAAAGGGGGATTGTAAAATACTTGTTATCATTGTATTGTTTATTTCCAATATGTTTGGATGTAGGGCAGAATAGGAGAATGAAGAATCACTCACTGATTTCATGATAACCCAATTTTGAAGGGTCACTGGTTGAGGGGACAGTCAAGGTTCAGATGTTGATAGTGTTCCTTGAGGGAAGGGGAGTTGTGAAAGACTTGTTATCATTGTATTGTGTATTTCCAATATGTTTGGATGCAGGGCAGACCAGGAGAATGAAGGATCACTCACTGATTGCATGATAACCTAGTTTTGAAGGGTCACTAGTTGAGGGGACAGTCAAGGTCTGGATGTTGATAGTGTTCATTGAGGGAAGGAGGATTATGAAATACTTTTTATCATTTTATTGTGTATTTCCAATATGTTTGGATGTAGGGCAGACTAGGAGAATGAAGGATCACTCACTGATTGCATGATAACCCAGTTTTGAAGGGTCACTGGTTGAGGGGATAGTCAAGGTCCGAATGTTGATAGTGTTCATTCAGGGAAGGGGGATTGTAATAGACTTGTTATCATTGTATTGTGTATTTCCAATATGTTTGGATGTAGGGAAAAATAGGAGAATGAAGGATCACTCATTGATTGCATGATAACCTAGTTTTGAAGGGTCACTGGTTGAGGGGACAGTCAAGGTTCGGATGTTGATAGTGTTCCTTGAGGGAAGGGGGATTGTGAAAAACTTGTTATCATTATATTGTATATGTCCAATATGTTTGGATACAAGGAAGACTAGGAGAATGAAGGATCACTCACTGATTACATGATAACCCAGTTTTGAAGGGTCACTGGTTGAGGAGACAGTCAAAATCTGGATGTTGATAGTGTTCCTTGAGGAAAGGGGGATTGTGAAAGGCTTGTTATCAGTGTATTGTGTATTTCCAATATGTTTGGATGCGGGGTAGACTAGGAGAATGACGGATCACTCACTGATTACATGATAACCTAGTTTTGAAGGGTCATTGGTTGAGGGGACAGTCAAGGTCCAGATGACTGGGCCATTTGAGGACCGTATTTCTTTGTATTAATTGCTATTCAAATTGGATGCATGGATTTCTTATGAATTATCAGCTGCTATGTATCCTACAATTGCATCCGTAAATTTGCATATACTTCTCTAGGGTTGTAAGCCACTTCGGGATCAAAATAGAGAAACTAACTCAAAATCATTCTTTGTCCTATTTCCTTTTAACAAAGTCTCAACTATCAATGATATAACAATACATTTGATGCCCTAAGCTATCAATACAAATGGCACCTAGCTAGAAGCTCACAGGCTGTCCATTTGATAACCATAGTTAACATTTCAAAAAAATGGATATCCTTGAGCACAAGCACCAATAACATCAAATAATGGAGTTAAAGCACTAAATCAAAATCATTCTTTGTCCTATTTCCTTTTAACAAAGTCTCAACTATCAATGATACAATACATTTGATACCCTAAGCTATCAATACAAATGGCGCCAAGCTAGAATCTCACGAGCTATCGATTTGATAACCACAGTCAATATTTCAAAAAAAATAGATATCCTTGAGCACAAGCACCAATAACATCAAATAATGAAGTTAAAGCATGGTCTAGGGCACAACACCAGTAACATCAAATAATAGACATAAAGCACCGGCTAGGGCACGACACCAGTAGAATGCGGTCATTTCAGAGAGCATTCATGATCAAATAAAATGCAATGCATATGAAATTTGTGGTCGAATATGATGCCAAAGGCTTGAAAGATGAATAAATCACATACCTTCTCTCGCGTCCACCCAGCTCATTTTCTCCCACTCCTTTTCTATACCAATCGAAATAAAAATGATTTGGCGCTTCACTTTTTTTATGTATACCCAAAACTGTCAGAATTATGATGGTCAATTTAAAACCCATCGGAATATCGACATCATCGGGGCCTATTTTTTAAAAAAATAACAAATTCATTATTAAAAAAATTACCCATTGGAAGTGTCTGTCTAAATTTGGCCCCAAATGTAGTAGTGTATAGATTCCTTCTTACAATAGATGTAAGCGCAAATATCCTCAACATGCATAACTCCCATCGAAGTCCTAGAAAATGCTCCTTCTAAATCATCTAACACTGACTTAAACAGATGCTTCTTAAATACATATCTCTTCCTTTATATGACATCAAAGACTACTGGAGTTTCCATTACTTAATTGCTTTAACACTCAAATATGGTTCCAAAGGGTTTTCTGAAATGATGCATCTGAGCTAGGGTTCCCCAAGAACTTATCTCTTCTTCACTGAAGAAACAATTGCAATACTTCAACACTTAGATGCTATAATCTCATGTTCTCTTCAAAGGCTTGATATTAATTGCAAAAGTGAAGATAATAGATCTTTGGTGACTTATAAATTAGAATCTTGCATTTAATGCTTGTCGTCGTAACATAGGTTACAACAGTGAATTCCAATCTTAGTTCCTACTTTCATTCATATTGTGCGCTCTCTCATACTGCATCAACTGGCAACCAAACAACTAAAACCAAAGGGGTATACTCTAAGGGTGAGTATGCCAGTTGCGCAGGGGTCTAGAGATTATCTAGCTCCCCCTATGACCATGAGGGTCATTTAACCATAAGTAGAAGGTGCGTCCACTGTAGATGCATCTACTACTTTTTCACTGACATTCTCTTTCTTTACTTCCATCCAAATCTTGCTCGCATCTTCTATAGCTTTCACAAACTTGACTTCTCCAGATTCATCCAATATTTATCCTTGAGACTTATCAAGTCTATCTTATGTTTGCACTTGTGATCTGCAAAACTTTGAGATGTTTCCAACCTTGTTACAAGAGTAACAAATGATTGGAGGCTTTATAATCCTAGGTGCATTAATGTGAGTAACCATGTTGCATTCTTTAGTTGTGTCTCCATTGAAATTGCATATCTAACATGTAATGTGTTGGTGCTCTCAAAAATCCATATAGTTTTGAGCCCATAATCAAAGATTTTTTCCTAAGGCAAAGTTCAATGCTTCAAAGAACAGTTTAAAAGACCTAAGTTCAAGTGCATGAAAAGATAGGCCTGATGAATTCCATGAGATGGGGCTTAGGACATGTGTTCCTCACATTTTGTTTGGCATATGCAGTTGGTTGCAACTCCTAAAATCCAATTCTGATAAGTTTTGGAGATACCCATTTGAAGGGCATTCTACAAATCTCCATTTTTGCATTCTGTCTGGTTTACACTGAAGGGCCTACTTTGAAGGCTTGCATCTGACACCTGGTTGATATTCATAACATGCAGATTATTGCATCATGTCTTAGGCATGAGATAGAATGTCCATACCAATTTTTAGCCCCCATGTGCCCGTTTGACATGTTTTCCAAAGCCATTCCGTTTGCAAATTGCTAAGTTTCTCTAAGAGTGCACAGTTCAATTTTCTAAGTGGCTTACTTTGGGGCCTTGCCATTTACACCTGGTTTGAGATCAACCATAATTGAATGATGTTCCACATTAAAGACCTGGAAGTGTACATGCCTAAGTATTTTCAAGTCTCTACCAATCCATTTGATCCATTTCCTCAAACAGTTCCGGATGCAACTTCTACAGTTTCATTATGTTTCAGTTCAGGATGTTCCAAGTGGCCGACTTTGAAGATTATTTCTGGATAGCCAGTTGATCATCCAGTGAAAGTGATTGTAGTCTTGTTTTATATGTGTGAGAGAGATCATCTATCCAGGGTTTTAGACCATGAGGGTTTCTTTTCATCAGGTTGCAAGGATCGGTAAAAATGTGTTTATAATGTTAAAAAGTGTGGATAGCATAACTCTGCAAAGTAACCATTTTCAAAATTTTGTATCCTTTTGTTAGATGCTCGTCTCCAGTTGAGGGTTATTTTGTTGTGATCCTTGTATATGATTGTTCTACCAAATTCAATGGCTCACTCTCATCTTATATTTTCATATTTTTAATTCATCTCCTTCCGAGGCAATTTACAGTGTTTTCAGTCTGCGATTTGCCGGCAATTTTGAACAGGTGTTTTCAAGTTTTAAAATCTCCTGCCTCATTCATCTTTGGGTGAATCCCTTTGACAGGATTTTTCTCTATAACACAAAGTTCATATCCGCCAAGTTTCAGCTTCCAGAGATTAATTTTCATCAATGATTTAATAGCACGACTGCATGTGTTTCATTAAGAATTAGCAACTGGTGAAGTAATAAAAATTAAAGTTTTTTAAGGTTTCCTAGTTGCCCAGTTCGGATATGGTTGCACGCGCCAGTTGTTCTAGATCATTTTCAAGGCCAGTTATTTGAATTCAGAAAAAATGTAGGCCGGACCCGCTTGGGGTCCAGCCTGCCTCATTAGTTTAAATGGAGCTTTGTCATCTTCGTTACATTTGTGCTTTTAGAGAAAACATGCTATGAAGTCACTACAAGAGATAAACATGTGTTAGAGTTCTGTCAGAAGTCAAAGATGACAATAAGAAATTTGAGAATATTGATGAGAAGTTGTTGATAGGTTTTGGCTCTGGTAAGTGGTCAGGGATAACATCGAGAAAGATGGAACCATAACTTGATTCTCCAAATGGATCAACAACTGACTATGAAGCACGAATTCCTTGAGGAGAATTAGATGATTGTCTGCCATCTTCTCTTTTGCATCATAATGCTTAGGCATAGAGGCCCCGATTGGAGTGGACCGTACCAAAGTGAAATGTTTTATTTTCCCACCAAAGATTGGCTATTATAGACCATACATCTAGCAATCAACCCTTTTCAATGAAGATAAAACTATGGTTGTTGCTGTAAATTAAGAAAATTATAATCATGAAGGATTGAAGTCTCACAAATTCAAATCCAGTAGTGACTACAAGGTGATAGGCGCATTTATATGATGAGATGGTGGTTTGAATAGAGGCATGAGCTTTTGTGGAGAAGACTATTGCTGCCCTACACACCAAAATACATATGGATTTATGTAGTGAGAAACACACACCAAGTCTATAAACCACATGGAGGTTAAAGTGGTATGCAGGCCCAAAAGGTAGTGAAAAAGGGTATTGAAAGCAGATTATGGGGTGTGCCAAATAAATTATAAAACGCACCATGAAAAGAGTAGGCTTGCATAATGTTTCAAACATGGTGCATGTCCTCTATTGGGTGTGATGTTTGCAGGCATAAGGGAGGAGTGGTGTTGCTTGCACCAGCCATGTATTAATTTCATGCACCAAGGGAAGGGTGTGTGCTTGTTGGCAGGGCCCAGTGAGATGAAGAAAGACTTGGGTTGCACATGAAGTGGCAATGAAAACATGGGGTGTTACGTGGGGTATGGAGGCAACATACTAGCATTTGCAAGGGCCTGAGATGGTAAGAACTATGCATGCCTTTTATGATGAGTACACCATGTTGAGACATTTCACACTTCTTATATGTTGTATGCTTGCCTTATGCTAGTACATTGCAAGGCTGAAATAAAGAAAATAAGATGTGAATAAAGAAGGTCGTAGGAGGTAAGAATATAGTTGTGTGACCTTCCAAATGAGATGTTGTGCAAGACTTGGGCTGGATACATGTTTAAAGGACTAGCGCGTGCTCTTTTGGTGTGCTTGTAGTGCCCAATAAGGGCAAATAAACTATGTTTGTTTGTTTCAGGGGAGCGCATATGCAGATTGGGAAGTATGTGTGTTTCCCCCATTGGCATATTTCACAATTTGCAAGTAATGAAGGAGCTGGGCAGTCAAATGGTGAGACTATGTATATGGGATAATATCCCACATTTTCTATGCTTGGATATTACATAATGTTTAAATTGAACAACACTCAACTAGTTTTGTGAAGAGAGAAAGGAAAGGAAGAGACCATGCGTGGGGCCTCCCAGATGTTTGGGCTAGGCCAATTGGTCACGCACTTCAACATATTTTGAAGTAAATTTAATAAAAACCATGGGGATTTATCCCACATTGGCTATGTGAAGGCAAGATGAGATATTCAAATACCCAAATGCCCAATCATATGGTGTCTAAGGTAGACACCCAGTTGAAGGGCCAGTCTCACGCGTGACATGGATCAAGGTGCTTAGGTGGACAATGACAAGGATGGTGAGCCCCACATGTAGGTAAGTAAATTTTAATGGATAATGTAGGCATTGGTCAGATGCATCAAGATGTGTGCCACAAGATTAACAGTCATCATTGTCCCACGATAAGGAAGATGTAGGATGGATATCATTGCAGGAATGTGACCAAATGACAAGTGTCACCTGATGACATGGTGATGAGATCTAGTCTGGCACCAAGTGGACATTGCAGCAAACCAAAATGTGACATGTCGCGGTAGAGCAATGACAGAGCAGTCAAACGGATAGCCAACCAGCCACCTCAAGATGTGTGCCAAAGGATCTGACGGTGGTTGCTATTCCAGAAGGAGAAAGATGCCTGGTGGTTACTTATGTGGGAAATGACATGCTACCATGTGGCAGGGTAATGAGCTAGCGATGATACTATGGCTGGACACTCAGTCAAAAAGATAAACCAATGAGGATCTGACATGTGGCAGAGGGTGTGCAGACAGTTCTACATGGTGATGAGGTGGTTGCTCGACCCAATCAAGTGGTGCCACATGGCACATGGGACCCACCTTGAAATTTGAAGTCTACACAAAAGAATTAAAATAAATGATAAAGTTTCAACTATGCAAAATTTCAAAAAATTTAAATGATTTTAAATGATGCAGGTTGTTCATGGAAATAATGCTTGAAGGCTTCATTTTTGTCCAAATATCAACATATAATATGTTTTCAAAAATGCCAAAAGACCAGGACTACAATAGAGGTGGTTAGAACTTGATTTGACCAAGTTGGTAAGAGCAATAATGGACTGTGTTTTCCAAGATCAAAGTTTGGTGAAGATTTTTTCATTTCAAATCAGATTGATATGCAAATCCGGCAAAGGGGGAAGATCAAATTTTTAGCAACTTGGCTTTTCTTGCAGAGATTCTTCTTGGGTTCACAAAGATATCAGATTCGTTGATTGTTTCAAGGACTTTATTGCTGATTTGATTTTCTTAGAAAAGGGAGGTAGCTTGTTCCCGGGAATGTCTTGTAGAGTACAAACAAATCAGATTTCATTCTCTTACAAATTTTTGTGATTGTTGGTTAGGTTTAGGGTTTTCAACCTAAATGACCTTTTTATTATTGTATCATTATCTTTATAAAAGGATTTTTATGATCATTTAGAAGGTTCTGGCTAGAAATTCTTGACACAAAAAGCTAAAAAAGCTAAGTATGTATCCTCAATCCAGATTGTAATATGTTTTGCTAGTTGTGTCAATACAGTGGAAAAACCTTCAAAAAATTTTGCATATTGTCTAAGTGTTGTATTTTGGAATAGTTTGTAATACAAGAACTTGAGTCCTCATACTTAATACAGTTTTCAGTTTTCAAATCTCTCCTTTTGTTGTGCTTCTTGAGTCTTGGGTTTTCTGACTGCTTGCATAGGGTTTACTTGTGTATATGTTTATTTCTCAGCCTTGATCTAGGATTAGGTTAAAAGTCTCTGAATAAAGCATAGATTCATTTGGTTCAACATGAAGGATTTTTTATAAGCAGTGTATGAATTTGGTTTATTATGTTTATGGTTTGGAACCTTTGTTCTTGTATTCTGTATCTGTTTTAGATGTCCAATGGACAAGGCATTGATCAAAAATTAGTATCTCCTATAGTGATGCAAGTTTGGCATGATTGTTTACATTCTGCAAGAACTCAAATTAAAATCATTTCTATCCTTTCAGTTTTATGTTGTGGGTATCAGTTTCATCATAGCAATGGAGAGTCAATGAATGACTGGTTATCATTTAGTACTTTCTTGCTATTATCTGCTTTGTTCAATCTAGTCTTGGTATTATAACGAGTGTTTTATTTACTAGATTTGGTGCACCCACCTTGGTTCTGCATAGCCAAAAGTGAAGAGGGTAGTCTTGTCCCTATAGTTGGTCCAGTTACCTATAGATTTCCCCATATTTGGAACTGACCATTCCCAAAATCAGTCTTAGGTATATTGGTGTCTCATGGAGTGTAAAATCTGTACCAGGAACCAACAAAATGGTGACTCTACTGGGGAGTTATAGTCATGAGTAAATAATGTAGTTTCCAAGTTGAGCTAGACTCCTGGCCTGCTTATTTCAATCAGTTGATATCTCTAGTGTTATAAATTAGTTATAAATAATGCGGGTATGAGTAGAGCTAGACTCCTAGCTAGCTTATTTATTTATCCAATGGTCTCCATTGAAGTGTATAAGAGTTAGTTTTAAAAAGGTTTTAATATCATCTCACCAAGTTGTGAGTGGCGACTCTGAGATCCTCTGTTAGATCAGTGCAAAATTTAGAATAAAAGATATGATGTATCCAATTCTAATAAATAGTATTTGAAATTTTGGTGAAGTTTTGTGTTGGCTAGAAAGAGTATATAGAAATAGAGATAAGGTATTTTCCTCTTCAAGGAGATGGAGACTCTATAAAAAAGGAACCTGATGGAGCCATGAAGTGAGCTTTGAAATTTTCCATTGTTTCCAACCAAAGAAAAATCTGTAGCATCAAAGAACTTACCAGGTATTTCTCATTGAATGTTTTATATTTTTATAATCCTTATTGGGTGAAAAGATCACCATATAGAAAGGATTTTAGAATTGTAGGTCTACATATTTCTCCAGATTTGTTAAAAAACTCTGGGTTGTATCTTTGGAGAAATATGTATGATTTGATAATCTTTATGGCTACATCAGTTATTTGTAATGAAAATCTAAAAATCTCATTAAGAGGAAGTGCAATCGATAATGGATTCAAGTAGAAGTCTTTCTGCACAAAGGTATGTGCCATTATGTTTTGATGGCATACATGGTTTATTGAATGAGATTCCTACCAAGATTAGGAAGCATTTGCAAGAGTTTAAAGGGAAACGATCAAATTTAGCATGTGAGCATTTGCAAGAGTTTGTTGATCTGATGGGAGACTTTGAAATTTGTCATGAAGATGTCATCATGAAGTTGATGGTTCAGACATTAAAAGATGATGCCAGGGTCTAGTTTTATTCCTTGCCAGTAAATTCTATTTCCTCATTGGAGGCCTTCAATTCAGCTTTCATGGAATAGTTCACTGAGAGAATTGATGTGAGTATCCTACTAAACAAATTGATGGAGATTCAAATGGAAGAAGATGAGTTGGTTCCATCTTTCAACATCAGATTTGTCAAAACATTAAGTGGTATTCCAATAAGTTACAAACCCAATGATCAAGTATGTTTAATAATTTATTTGGGTGCTTTTGATAAAAAGATGAGCTTCCTGTTAAGAAATAAAGAGCCAAATAATTTACATCAGGCTTTTATGATAGTGATGGACATTGAAAATAATTTAAGATATAAAATTACCAAAGGGTTTTTATCCGTTGGAGTCTGTTGTCATAATGTTCCAATCAAAGCAAATGGGTGTAGATCAACAAATGAACATCAATGTCAAAGTGTCTCCATCTCTGCCGATCTTACTAATCATGTTTCAAGTTATGCTTCTGAACAGAATGTAAATGAAGAAAATTTGCAGCAAACAATGAATGTCCCTGATGTAGAAGTTAACATGGTTAGTAAAGAATTGCAGCATTTTCTTGATGCAGAGATAGATATTTACAAGGGTTATATACCAGGTAGATTTGAAACTATTTCTTCTAGTTGTGAGGTTGCAAAGGCTTATTGTTTGCAATCAAGTATTGAAAATGAAGAAGGGGAAGATCTTTCATTAGATGATGATAAAGCCCCAAGTGATGGAGTTATATCAATTTTCAACTATACTGATAATGAAGAAGTTTCAAGGGGCCAGAGTGATCCTAATCTTCTTGAAGACAAGGAAATGGTTTATGGACAACCTTGTGAAGACAATCAACAGTTGTCATGTGCTGAAGATGATTGTAAAAAAGTTGATATGACTAGAACAATAATGCACTCTTTTATTTCAGATGACGATGATGATGAAACTGATTTTTCAGTTTGCATGTTTTCATCTTTGAATTCACCATGTGAAATTGTTGATCTGATAATGGATAAAGGCTTCTATGAGCCCAAATATGAAACCATGGTAGCTCAGTTTTCCCTTGAACCAGAAATGGAAGTCAGTTGGTTTGATATAGATACTAAATATTTTGATATGGTCAATGATATGGAATCATTATCTTATCAGGAAAAGGTTAATAATGTTGACAATCTTCCCTATAATAGTGAATTATGTCAAGGAGACATATGTCAAAGGGAGGAAATGTGCAATGGGCTACCTATTGATTTATTTGAACCACAATTTGAAACATTTAATGAAAAGCTGAATGACATTTCAAATTCCATATCAGGTTGTTTGATTCAGCCAGAAGTATGTTCTTTTGTCAGATTTGGATGTAAAGAGTGTTGATGCCCTATTTTTAGAAGGAGTTGAAACAAGCCAACAAAGACATCATTCACCGAGCAGAAAATGAATCTTTTACTTTTCCAATCCAACATGATGATGTCTCTCGAGATGATTTTAATTTGAAGCCACAAGTTACACTTCAAAATGATTTTCTTGAATGCTTGTGTGATATGCATATGGTTGAACTTCAGAGTTTCCCTTTTGATGTTCAAACATATACTGAAGGTGTTGATTGTTTTCTATATATAGAGCTGAAAAGTTGGGATAGCATGTCTAATGGTCCCAAATTTTACATTGGTTCTTTTTTTGTGCCAGATATAGAAGTGTGTTTTTCGAGTGATCCAAAATCAGATTATCACGACATAAAAGAAAGGTTCTCTTGTGAGCAGCCCTATACAAATGAACAACATGATGTTGTTCCCTTTTGTGTTGATGATGCTAATTATGAGGTTGGTAGTGAATTCAGTGAGATTAGTGAATATGAAGAAGAAGATTCTATGGTAAATAATGTTTCTATTAAGTTTGTAGACCTCTCCTTTCATCAGCATAAGAGAACAATTTTCTTATCTCAGTATAAGAAGCATTTGTGCCAGTAAAAAGATGATTATGATGCAGATGAGAGTTCTTGCAATGGTTTCTTTGCACAAGATGACTTGAGACAAGAGTTTTTAGCCCCTCTTATAAATAAGAAAGAAGTTTGAAACATCAAGCATGAAGCTAAAGAAAATGAACATGAAGTCCAATATCCACTAAGAAGTGAAGAAATCTCAGTGTTCTTGGCTGTTGATTTTCAGAGTGAGTCTGCGGATGAAGATAAAGAAGACCATGATAGTATGTTGTCCTATCACAAAGATTCTAATGATGAACAAGCTTCTTTTCCAGTTTCTTTCCTTTCTTTTGATGAATGTGATGATGATTGTGACAATGATAAGGACAGCAAATTTATTAATAAAAATGAGGATATGGATCAGTTGTCCCTATGTCACAAAGTTTGTGAAAGGCATTTGCACTTGGTTCATGATCTGATTCATGGAGATATTATTGGCAAGCCAAGTTGCTCAGTGACTAAAGTATCTCATACAGATAAAGCTAAGGATCCATTTCATTTTCAGTCAAGTGAGTTTTTAGTAATGCATGATGGTCATTATAGTTTATATTTTGATGCATTGGTAGATAGACCTTATATTTTCACTCATCATCAAGATGAAATGAAAGATGTTACGTATTTTCTAGAATATGTACATGAGGTTGGTTGTGACCAAAAGAGTATGGGTTGTGACAAGTACAGAATTACTTTCCAGCTCAAGTTTTTTCATATATGTTGGCAGCATGTTTGTCAAAAGTTTTTTAAGTGACTGGTCTCATATATGGATGAAAATCATATATATGACAAAGGTAAGAAGTGGTTCCAATTTTGAGGCTTTGAGCCTTTGCAAGTGATGTATATATTGTACAGTCACTTTCTTTCAGTTGTGTAGTTTGTTTCTTTCAGTAAGGTTCCATGTTTTGAAAGAGAGAAAGAAGTCGGTTTTCATTTTTTAGTGGTATGTTGTACCAAAGATTCCTGAATTCTCCACAAGGGGCATGAATCCCCAACTAGAGCCACTATTGGTGCTCTCAAAAATCCATATATTTTTGAGCCCATAATCAGAGATTTTTTCCTAAGGCAAAGTTCAATGCTTCAAAGAATGGTTTAAAAAACCTAAGTTCAACTGCATGCAAAGATACGCCTGAAGAATTCCATGAGATGGGACTTAGGACATGTGTTCCTCACATTTCATTTGGCATATGTAGTTGGTTGCAACCCCCAGAATCCAATTCTAATAAGTTTTGGAGATACCCATTTGAAGGGCATTCTACAAATCTGCATTGTTGCATTTTGTCTGGTTTACACTGAAGGACCTACTTTGAAGGCTTGCATCTGACACCTGGCTGATATTCATAACATGTGGATTATTGCATCATGTCGTAGGTATGAGATAGAATGTCCATATCAATTTTCAACCCCCCATGTGACCGTTTGACATGTTTTCCAAAGCCATTCCGTTTCCAGATGGCTAAGTTTCTCCAGGAGTGCACAGTTTAAGTTTTCTTAAGTGGCTTACTTTGGGGCATTGCCATTTGCACCTGGTTCGAGATCAACCATAATTTAATGATGTTCCACACTATAGACCTAGAAGTGTACTTTCCTGAGGATTTTCAAGTCTCTTCCAATCCATTTGATCCATTTCCTCAGATAGTTCTGGATGCAACTTCTATAGTTTCATTAAGTTTCAGTTCAGGATGTTCCAAGTGGCCGACTTTGAAGATTATTTCTGGATAGCCAGTTGATCATCCGGTGAAACTGATTGTAGCCTTGTTTTCTATGTGTGAGAGAGATCATCTATCCAGGGTTTCAAACCATGAGGGTTTCTTTTCATCAAGTTGCAAGGATCGGTAAAAATGTGTTTATAATGTTAAAAAGTGCGGATAGCATAACTCTGCAAAGTAACCATTTTCCAAAATTTGTATCTTTTTGTCAGATGCTCATCTATAGTTGAGGGTTGTTTTGTTGCAATCTTTGTATATGATTCTTCTGCCAAATTTAGTGGCTCACTCTCAGCTCGTCTTTTCATATTTTTAATTCATCTCCTTCCAAGGCAGTTTACAATGTTTTCAATCTATGATTTGTCAGCAATTCTAAACAGGCGTTTTCAAGTTTTAAAATCTCCTGCCTCATTCATCTTTGGGTGAATCCCTTTGACAAGATTTTTCTCTGTAACACAATGCTCATATCCACTGAGTTTCAGCTTCCAAAGATTAATTTTCATCAGTGATTTAATAGTGCGACTGGAGGTGTTTCATTAAGAATTGACGACTGGCAAAGTAATAAAAATTGAAGTTTTCTAAGGTTTCCCGGTTGCCCAGTTCAGATCTGATTGCACACATTAGTTGTTCTAGATCATTTTCAAAGCTGGTTATTTGAATTCAAAAAAAATTTAGGCCAGACCCGCTTGGGGTCCAACCTGCCTCATTAGTTTAAATGGAGCTTTTTCGTCTTCGTTACATTTGTGCTTTTAGAGAAAACATGCTATGAAGTCACTACAAGAGATAAACATGTGTTAGAGTTCTGTCAAAATTCAAAGAAGACAATAAGAAATGTGATAATGTTGATGAGAAGTTGTTGATAGGTTTTGGCTCTGGTAAGTGGTCAAGGATAACATCGAGAAAGATGGAACCATAACTTGATTCTCCAGATGTATCAACGAGTGTGAAGGGCGAATTCCTTGAGGAGAATTAGATGATTGTCTGGCATCTTCTCTTTTGCATCATAATGCTTAGGCATAGAGGCCCCGATTGGAGTGGACCATACCAAAGTTAAATGTTTTATTTGCCCATCAAAGATTCATTATTATAAACCATACATCTAGCAATCAACCCTTTTCAATGAAGGTAAAACTATGGTTATTGTTGTAAATTGAGAAAAATATAATCATAAAGGATTGAAGTCTCACAAGTTCAGATCTAGTAGTGATTGCGAGGTGATAGGCGCATTTATATGATGAGATGGCAGTTTGAATAGAGGCATGAGCTTTTGTGGAGAAGATTGTTGCTACCCTACACACCAAAATAAGTATGGATTTATGCAGTGAGCAACACACACCAAGTATATAAACCATGTGGAGTTTAAAGTGGCATGTAGACCCAAAAGGTAGTAAAAAGGGTATTGAAAGCGGATTATGGGGTGTGCCAAATAAATTATAAAATGCACCATGAAAAGAGTAGGCTTGCGTAATGTTTTAGACATGGTGTGTATCCTCTATTGGGTGTGATGTTTGCAGGCATAAGGGAGTAGTGGTGCTGCTCGCACCAGCCATGTATTAAGCTCACACACCAAGGGAAGGGTGTGTGCTTGTTGGCAGGGCCCAGTGAGATGAAGAAAGACTTGGGTTATGCATGAAGTGGCACTAAAAACATGGGGTGTTACATGGGGTATGGAAGCAACATACTAGCATTTGTAGGGGCTTGAGATGGTAAGAACTATGCATGCCCTTTTATGATGAATAAACCATGTTGAGACATTTCACACTTCTTATATGTTGTATGCTTGCCTTATGTTGGTACATTGCAAGGCTGAAATAAAGAAAATAAGATGTAAATAAAGCAGGCCGTAGGAGGTAAGAATCTAGTTGTGTGACCTTCCAAATGAGATGTTGCGCAAGACTTGGGTTGCATACATGTTTCAAGGACTGGCACGTGCTCCTTTGGTATGCTTGCAGTGCCGAATAAGGGAAAATAAACTATGTTTGTTTTCTGCAGGAGAGTGTGTATGCAAATTGGGAAGTATGTGTGTTTCCCCCATTGGTATATTTCATAGTTTATAGGAGGCACTAGGCATGCGTAATGAAGGAGTTGGGCGGTCAAACGGTGAGACTATGTATATGGGATAATATCCCACATTTTCTATGCTTGGATATTACATAATGTTTAAATTGAACAACACTCAACTAGTGTTCTAAAGAGAGAAAGGAAAGGAAGAGACCATGCGTGGGGCCTCCCGAATGTGTGGGCTAGGCTAGCTAGGCACGCACTTCAACATATTTTGAAGTAAATTTAATAAAATCCATGGGGATTTATCCCACATTGGCTATGTGAAAGCGAGATGAGATATTCAAATACCCAAATGCACAATCATATGGTGTCTAAAGTAGATGCCCAATTGGAGCTCCAGTCTCACGCATGACACAGATCGAGGTGCTTAGGTGGATGATGATGAGGATGGTGGGCCCTACACATAGGTAAGTAAATTTTGATGGAAAATGTAGGTATTGGTCAAATGCATTGAGATGTGTGCCATGAGATCGACGGTCATTATTGTCCCAGGATAAGCAAGATGCAGGATGGATACCATTGCGGGAATGCGACCGAATGACAAGTGTCACCTAGTGACATGGTCATGAGATGTAGTCTGGCACCAAGTGGACATTGCAGCAAACCAAAATGTGACATGTTACGACAAAGCAATGACAGAGTAGTCAAATGGACAGCCAACTGGCTACCTCGAGATGTGTGCCAAAGGATCTGACGGTTGTCACTATTCCGAAAGGAGAAAGATGCTCAATGGTTACTTCTACAGGGAAAAGACATATTTCCATGTGGTAGGGTAATGAGCTGGCAAGGATACTACGGTTGGATGCTCAGATAGCAAGATAAACCAATGAGGATGTGACATGTGGCACAGGGTGTGCAGATAATTCTACATGGTGATGAGGTGGTCGGTTAACCCAATCAGGTGGTGCCACATGGCACATGGGGCCCACCTCAAAATTTGAAGTCTGCACAAAAGAATTAAAATAAATGATAAAGTTTCAACTATGCAGAATTTTAAAAAATGTAAATGATTTTAAATGATGCAAGCTGTTCATGGAAATAATGCCTGAAGGCTTCATTTTTGTCCAATATGGACATATAATATGTTTTCAAAAATGCCAGCAAACCAAGAATACAATGGTAGTGGTTAGAACTTGATTTGACCAAGTTGGTAAGAGCAGTAATGGACTATTTTTTCCAAGATCAGAGTTTGGTGAAGATTTTTTCATTTTAGATTAGATTGATATGCAAATCCAGCAAAGGGGGAAGATCAGATTTTTAGCAACTTGGCTTTTCTTGTAGAGATTCTTCTTGGGTTCACAAAGATATCAGATTCATTGATTGTTTCAAGGACTTTATTTTTTATTTGATTTTCTTAGAAAAGGGAGGTAGCTTGTTCCTGGGAATGTCTTGCAGAGTACAAACAGATCAGATTTCATTCTCCTATGGATTTTTGGGATTGTTGGTTAGGTTTACGATTTTCAACCTAAATGACCTTTTTATTATTGTATCCTTATCTCTATAAAAGGATTTTTATGATCATTTAGAAGGTGTTGGCTGGAAATTCTTGACACAAGAAGCTAAAAAGCTAAGTGTGTATCCTTTGTCCAGATTGTAGTATGTTTTGCTAGTTGTGTCAATACAGTGGAAAACCCTTCAAAATCTTTTGCATATTGTCTAAGTGTTGTATTCTGGAATAGTTTGTAATATAGGAACTTGAGTCCTCGTACTTAATATAGTTTTCAGTTTTTAGATCTCTCCTTTTGTTGTGCTTCTTGAGTCTTGGGTTTTCTGACTCCTTGCACAAGGTTTACTTGTGTATATGTTTATTTCTCAGCCTTGATCCAAGATCGGGTTAAAAGTCTCTGAATAAAGCATAGATTCATTTGGTTCAACATGAAGGATGTTTTATAAGCAGTGTATGAATCTAGTTTATTGTGTTTATGGTTTGAAACATTTGTTCTTGTATTCTGTATTTATTTTAGATGTATTGCCCAATGGACAAGGCACTGATCAGAAATTAGTATCTCCTATAGTGATGCAAGTTTGGCATGATTGTTTACATTCTGCAAGAACTCAAATTAAAATCCTTTCTATCCTTTCATTTTTATGTTGTGGGTATCAGTTTCATCATAGCAATGGAGAGTCAATGAATGACTGGTTATCATTTAGTACTTTCTTGATATTATTTGCTTTGTTCAATCCAGTCTTGGTATTGTAAAGAGTGTTTTATTTACTAGATTTGGTGCACCCACCTTGGTTCTGCAGAGCCAGAAGTGAAGAGGGTAGTCTTGTCCCTATAGTTGATCCAGTTACCTACAGATTTCCCCATATTTGGAACTAACCATTCCCTAAATCAGTCTTAGGTATATTGGTGTCTCATGGAGTGTAAAATCCATTCTAGGAACCAACATAATGTTCAGAGGACTTCTAACATTTTTTTGTGATTGGTTTCTCTAATTATGTTGTATCTGACTTCTCTTATTTGATCTACAATTCATAGCTCTATGATCAAATTTACTGCATGAATAATAGTAACCATTGAAAGGTCTTACCTCTTTACAATCTCTTGTTATATGTCCATGCTTGTTATAGGCATAACAAGTTTGGTTTACTAGTTTGTGTTCATCTTTAGGTGGTTCTATTTTAGCCTCACTATGATTTTTAGTCTTCTTAGCTTCTGTAGATTCTTCTGGTGCTTTCATTCTTTCTTGCATTGCATTGATTTGAATTTGTGCTTCATTGAATCCAATACCATTGGAATCTCCTTTTATCCTTTGTGCATAAATATGTGAATCTAATAGATCAACACTTGTGTGCAATTTGTCAATATGATTCTTGGCTTTTGTTAATTCAGATTCCATCTTTTTCTTGATGTTCTCTAACTCCAAGATTTTCAGGTTTGCTTGCATAAGCTCTTCATCCAACTGTTTATTCTCTTTGATCTTTTCCTCAAAGGTTTCCTTGCTATTAGTTAACTATTCATTCAAGTCTTCAATCTGGTCCTTTAGAGAATTATTTTCTTCATTCAACTTTTTGACGATTTTTCCCAAATCATTCATTGAACAATCTTTCAAATCTTTTCTTAATTTCTTGATGATTACTTGTGAGCCACTGACCTTCAATTTCAGTTCTTCAATTTCAGTTCTTCAATTTCAATTTTATTTTATTTTTTTAGATCTATCAAGATCTTCAAGAGCTACTTCAAGATTTTTCTTTAGGTGTTTCACTTCTGCTGAATCCATGATCTCCTCAACTAGCTAAACTTCTCTTAGAGGACCAAAGCTCTAATACCAATTGTTAAGAATGGGAACACTGAGAGGCGGGGTGAATCAGTGTTCTATAATTAATGATTTTTATGCTCTTTAAACTTAGCCCAATTATTTGAATACTAAAAAGACTAATAAAGAATACAAGATAATCAACCATAACACATAACACAAGATATGATTATGGGGAAACCTCAACTAGAGGAAAACCCCAGTGGGCATTACTACCCATGAATAATTGCACTAGTCTTATGAACCTGTTAAAGTTCCTTTTCCCTGTTAGGAGAAGTCTTTACAATGTTGAGTACAATGACTCTATTAGGAGTCTAATAGAACAAACCATGTTAGCGGTGGATGGCTCACTGCTAGAGCTCACTTCTCAATGAAGAAGGATACAACCTCCTGATAGTCAAATACACACTATATCTAGTAGGGTAAACTATTGCTTTCACATTGTTGTCTGATCAATTTCTTTTGTGCACTGATGCTTTAACCTCTTGTAAAGCTTTATCTCATACTGACTGACTTACTATGCATATTTCTTCTCTTCTCTATATCTTCCATGCTCAAATACAAAAGAGCATGTCATATATATACATGCTGAATAGGCGCAACCAAAACTAAATACAGTGTCAGCCTAAAACCTAACATATATAACGCTCCCAATAAAATTGGCTCAAGCATGTTTAAATATAATGATAATAACATGTTTACATCACTATAGCAATAGGTGCATAGCCTTTACAAAACAAAATGATACATGCTAAACAAAAAACATTTTGTCGGTTGCATGCTCTATTCTGCTCTACTGCTTAACTGCCAGTGTCACTTAGACTTGTTGTAACTTCTTGATGCTATTAGATCTAACCATGTGTTCTTAGACTTAACATAAGAACATACTCAAAAGATTATATCCAAGGGCACATACCATAACAGGATCATATACATGTGTGTTGATGTTCTGATCATCAGGTACATCACTGTCTGCACTGTCTTCCATACTTAGCCGAAATATGATCTTTAAAGTTTATGCATTGACTATCAAAACTCCATATGACTTTGTTGCCATAATGACAACACAAAACTAGCCATATACTCTTAGTAAATTCAACTTTCCAACAGTCTCCCCCTTTGTCATTAATGGCAACAAAGGAATATAGCAAAGTTGCTAAACTTGTCTTTACACAAAAACTTGCTTCTATACTGTACACTGTATACTATACTCTTCTATCTTCTTCCAATTTATACACTAATCCCCCTTTAACATTAATGACAAAGGTGCTCAAAAAGAAAATCTCTAAGTACTTACATAGAAAATTAATCTGAAGGTTTTTTATTTCTTGTTGCCAAAATACCTTTAGTGCATCAACTATTTGTAGATGGGTGCATAATGCATATGTGAGCTTCTCCATCTTTTCTAAATCCATGCAGGGGCCTTGATCATATGTCACAATTGCTGCATCAATATGCTTGATGTTTTGATTCAGTACATCTAGTGAGGGTGCTAGTGCATTTCTTAGTTGTCCTTGTCTAGCCCTTATCTTCTCAATCTCTTTTTCTAACTTCTCTATCTTGTCTATTTTCCCTTGATAAACATTATTGCAAACATTTACATCTTGAGATGGATCTTCAACTGATTTCCTTATTGCTGCAATCAGGGACTCTACTTCCTTAATCTTCTTTGAGTGTTCTGAAGTGAGGTTATCCTTGTTCATGCAATCAGCTATCTTATTTCTTCCTTTTGCTACTATCTCCTTCAACATTTCTTTTCCAATCTTTAGAGAATTGAGGTCTCAAGAGAAATTATTTATCAAATCATTCAGTCTTTTCTTATTGCAATTCTCTTCTACAATTTTTTTTGTTGACTCTTCTAGACATGAAATGTTTTCCTTGAAGTTTGACAAAATGCTACTAACATCATCCATTGATTGAACATTGACCAATTTCTTTTCTATAGGTAATAGATTATTTAGTATGTTGATTGATTCCACAAAGAGAGGGTTTCTCATTACTTTCTTTTCTTTGTCTTTCTCCATAGCCATCGCTCTTATCTTTATCAGATCTTCATCTCCCCATGAATCTAAGCTTGTTGTATCAAGATTCAAGCTTGACAACAATGATATGGATGACTTAGGAGTAGGAATAAATATTGCACTTTGATTTACATCCATATTTTCACTCTTTATCTTTACTGGGGTCTCAATAGAGGGATATTCTTTAGGTTCATCTTCTTTTTCATTTTCTTGTCATGTTATATCTTAAATTAGGACTTCTTCTTATTGCATAGGTGTTTCTTCACTGCAAAGGATCTCAGCTTCTTTAATACTCACAAAGGATTCTTCAAACTTATCTAGATCATTATCTGTTGCCATCACAGATATTTCAACATTATCGATCACAATTGTTTCATCTTTTATTTCCACTACTTCAGTAGGTACTGTAACCTTGGGCACAAAATCTTGTGGACCTATCATAGGTGCATTTGGAATCTTTGATTCCTTTTCTTTCTCAAAGGTAACTGAAGTGGCTTGTGGTGTAGGCGTAGAAGAAGGGTACATGTGTCTATCCAGAAACACTTTCTCAAATGCTTTCTTTGTCTCCTTTGCAATCAAATCATAACTATTGTTCATTATGTGAAAAGTTATGATCTTTGATCTTAGATGAGGCCTAACCAAATCTAACATCATTTTCTTTTCTTCTAATGTACAAATAAGGAGGTTATCATCCAAAGTCTTTTCTCTAATTCTCATATCCTCCTCTATAGCTTGTATTTTTAGTGAATCCAATATATTCCATATATGATCAGGAATGACTGTCTTTGTTGGAAATATTCAGGAATTAATCAAGTTACTGAGAGGGGAGGGGTGAATCAGTAACTCCAAATTTTCTTACCTTTTAACATGTATTTTACTTTTAACCTTTGCATACAGAAAGCATGAAACTTAAAAGCATTCACAATAATGACACACAGATTTGGTTACCCAGAAACCTTCCAAAAGAAAGTAAAACTGGGGTGGGGATGAAACCCACAAAGCTTTAATACTGCAGAATAAAGTTGGCCGGTTAAGGCTTACAATTTGATCACTTCTGATGATCTGCCCTGTTAGGAGCAATAAGGATTGCTAGATCCACCTTGTTAAAGGATTTACAAACATACAGTGAAGTATGCACTCGGTAAAGAGATTTATACAAAGACTGTTAAGTCTACCCGGTTAAAGGATTTAGTACTGATTCACCTGTTAGAATGAAACAATAGATCTCTGCTTTGCAACTGGATTGCTGATTGAGATTCTCTGATGTACTAATCACCTTGTGTGATGAATTTGTCTTTGCTGAACCTTATACTTCTGAATCCTTCTGCAATTCGCTTATCTCTGACTTTCTTTTTCTTTCACATTATTCTTCCTTTATATATTTTTCATCTTTTTACAATATAGTTTATATACAAGTCTCAAACAATTAATTACAATTACAATTATACAGTCGGCTTGACAAATAAACATAAGTGCTACTAAGTCGGCCCAAATATGGTTACTCGGTTCCTTCACACTGACTCGGTGACTTTCTGATACTCGGCATCCACTGCATTACTCGGCATCGTCATGCATTCGGTAGAAGTGAAGGCACGGTTCATACTGATCACTCGGTAGGTATTGAACTCGGTAAGCATTGGTGACTCGGTAGACAAGATGTTACTCGGTTTACATTGTCCTGATCGGTTTGTACTAACTTGCTCGGTTTCCATTGTCTGCTCGGTTTGTACTGTCTGCTCGGTTTGTACTGTCTGCTCGGTTTGCACTGTCTGCTCAGTTTGCACTGTCTGCTCGGTTTGCACTGTCTGCTCGGTTTACACTGTCTGCTCGGTTTGCACTGTCTGCTCGGTTTGCACTGTCTGCTCAGTTTGCACTGTCTGCTCGGTTTGCACTGTCTGCTCGGTTTGCACTGTCTGCTCGGTTTCCATCCAGAATGCAAATAAGTGTTGTCACTAGTGGCAATACTACTTAATGCCAACAATCTCCCCCTTTGGCATTAGTGACAAAAACACTTATTGGCCAAAATTTATATACACCGAATCATGCTGAGTTTTATTTTGATTTTTTAAAATTTGTCTTTGTTATAGGGCTTTATACATTGTCTCCCCCTTTCAATGTGCTAACTGTTTCTTATACAAATCTATATAGTATACATATCTCTCCTTCTATACATATCTCCCCCTTTTTTGACGATAATGCCAAAGGTGCATATACAATTTATTTACAGAGAGAATCCAAAATTTGATAAGAAACCGGAATGTACCTTCATTATTAGTGCCAGGGTTCTGTCCCAACTTTCTTGCAGAATCTTACATGTTTGTATGGCAATTTGGATTTCTGCAGAGAGTTCAATCATGTGATCTGCTATGGAGAACTGATTGTCATGAATCAATGTTCTGGAATGTTCAATGTGCTTATACATTGTATTCATGATGGGAAGGATCATGTGTTGGATGTCTAGCAGTGTGGACCGGATCCTTGAGTCTTCTTTCAATAGATCAGACTGCATATTGGATAGATGTGAAATTTTCATGTGATGAGCAGAGCTTGAACTTGGTTCAAGTTGCAGCTTCTGTATGCTAATCTTCATATCCTCATCCATTTTATTCATTTTATCTTTGACATCCTTTGTGAACTCGGCAAAATTGCATAGTCTGGCCAAAAGAGAGGTAGCATTCGAATAAATAGACTCTGTATTAGACAAAACTGAAGACAATTCTACTTGGTTGATAGCTATGTGCTGAGCAATGTGCTCAAGCACTTTATTGTTAAATCTCTTCTCGGCTCTTTCAACTAACTTTTCTGTCCCGGATGAGTCCTCATTGTATTTCTCAACTGCTTCTGCCAATTGTAACAAGACATGCTGGGAGGAGTCTACTTTAATGCCTAATGCATCAGACAAAATGTCCTTAGCATCCTTGATGATTTGATACTCCTTGTCTCTCTCCTCCTTAAGCTTCTTTTGTTTTGCTTTCCTTTGGAGGATCTCACCTATATTCTGCATCTGGTCTGCTGAGAGATTTGCAAAATCTAAAGTAGGAATCTCTATCTCTTCATCTAGGTCTATATCCTCAACTATATTTTTACCCAAAAATTTTATACTCGGTAGAGCCTTAGGCTTATCTGTACTTAATGCTCTTGTAGTAGTGATAGTAGATAAAATAGGGCTGGCTATTGATACTGGTATACTTTTTACTGGAGAACTTACAATATTTACACTTGATGATTCAAAAGCTGGAAAACTTACTGGTACAGGAGACTGCAACTCGGTAGAAGAAATGGTAGCTGCCTCTGATGTTGCTAGGGATGATTGGACAAATGTAGAAGTTGTCACAACCATGCTTGTAGGTGTCTCTGGGCTGGATGTAGAGACTTTCACTGGAGAGGTAGGAAGGGATGCAATGACTTCTGCTGCTATCCTTACAGTATCATCTACCTCGGTGTCTTCTTCTTGCTCATCGCTATCATCTTCAATATCCTTTATTATTACAGTTTCAATGCTCGGTTGGTGAAGGTGGTAAATGTTCTTCCATGTGGCTTTTGCAGCCTTCACAACCGATTCAATATTGTTGATCAAAATCAAACAAGTATTGAACTTCAGTGTCATCTTGTTTTCATTCTCTTTTAGTGCCTTCTTAACTTCATCATTGTTCAGGCTCGGCATCAACTGTCTTAGGTTTTGATCAAATATGTCTATTACAGTTTGCCTTGCATTGCTCCATCTCATTCTTATCGGATTCAATAGAACTGCTGGAACCTGTGGGGTAATTTCTTCAGGAGAGTATTTCCACTGTCCCATCTTCTCAACAATAGCATCTTCTATTTCTTTCTGCTCTGCTTCCGATCTGGTTTCATATCTCAAGGATTTTATGTTACTTACTCCAGATCCTGATCCATCTCTGAAGAGTTTGAGCTTTTCTTGAAGGGTTAGAGGAGGCCTTTTGAATACTATGTCCTTATCTGCCTTTTCTGCCTTTCCTCTTGTATTTCTCCTTGTAAACACAGCAGTGGGAGGCACAGATGCCTTAGTGATAAAAACTTTTCCTTTCTTCTTTACAGGTTCTGGTTCCTCTGTTTCCTCATCCTTTTCCTCTTCTTTTTCACCAATTTCTTCTTTCTCCTCGGTTATCATTTGCATTTTAGCTATCCTTTTCTTTCCTTTGTTTACCGCCTGTGGAAGCTTTATGCTTAGTTCAATTCTCATCTTAGCTTCATCATATGTTCCAAAATATGGGGCTTTGGGATTTACAGGCTGATTTAGAAGTGCTTCAATAATGTTCTTGGTTTCATCAATATTTACCTCATAAGGAAGAGGTTTTGCATACACAGTTCTCGGTTTTACTACTTGAATATACACATTATCACAATCTACCATAAAACAGATGTCATCTTTGTAATCTTCCACCAACTTCTGTGGAATCCGGAATCTATCATTCATTTTCTCTTTGAAAGACTCAAAATAATTATCCATGATGCTTTCAAAGTTTTCACCCATTTCTGCTATGTATTCATTAATTTCATAAAGTACTGGCACATCTTTTCTCCATACAACTTTTCCTTTTGAAGGGAAGAATTTTTGAACATAGAAGAATAAACAGACTATCAAGGATCCAAACTTACATGGATTGTTTTTGGAAGATTTGATGCTTTCCATGTTCTTGTTGAACTGTTTCAACAATAAGTCTGCTAGGTCAAATGTCAAGTTGTTTTTGACTACTTTGTATGCTAGGTCAACAGCTTCACATGAGACACTGTTCTGTCGACTAGAACTGTAAATCTTGTGTGCAATGATATGTGTACCAAACTTCAGTTCGGCATCGGTAATGCTGCTAACCTTCATACCTCTACCATCCCACTCGGCTAGGGTTTTCTTCTCTAGTTCCGTCTAACCTAGGGTTTTGGTAGTTTTCGCTTTGTTCAACATGGGAAGACCGGTAACTTGATGAATCATTTTCCTTGTGATCTCAATAGGTTGCTCAAGCCAAATCTTGCCATCGTGTACTCGGCTAAGAATGTACCTAACCCATTTATCTCGAAAGTTTCGAGGAAGATGTGCAATGTGGACTAAACCCTTATCTTCCAGATGTTTGTGCTCGGGTTTCAAAGTACCATCCACACATAGTTCCTCACGCACAATGTCCAGTTCTAGGTTTCCCATTTCTTGAATAGAACAGTTAAAATGATTACGGATATCGTTGATAAGCAGTACCTTAGGAGGAATCTGAGATTGAGCTCCGTTCGGATCTAGGGCGGCTGCAACTGCGGGCACGATCTTAAAATCTGGTGCTTTCCACTCCCCTTGGACTAACATGTCTGATCCTTTCTTCGCTGAGGTGCTGGATGATGCCATGGTAGCTCACAGAAAATTCCTTTCACAAGAGTATTAAATCACCGGGTTGCCCTTGAAGTTTTCTGCTCTCAAAGTGCTTAAAGATTCGCGGTGAAGAATGAGTTTGATTACTTTCTTTTTGTTTACAATTTTGTCATTAATGCTCATTTCAAATTAGGGTAGGAATTCTGACAGACTGTCACCCACTAAGAATTAATTGCTTGGAAAAGACTTCGCAGCTCGGTGAACTCAAAAATTCATAATGCTCCGACCTTGCTCGGTAAAGACAGGTACCGACCTTGCTCGGTGAAGACTATACCGACCTCGCTCGGTGAAGACTATACCGACCTCGCTCGGTGAAGACTATACCGACCTCGCTCGGTGAAGACTATACCGACCTCGCTCGGTGAAGACTATACCGACCTCGCTCGGTGAAGACTATACCGACCTCCCTGTGATCTCACTGCATCTTGCATGCTGATTTAGACTTTTCTTTTAATTTCGGTTCTGGAACTGCTTAAGATTGATCTATGAGAGTACAGTTCCAGTGCTTCCTTGGAAATTTAATTTGAGTCGATAGAGCCATCCATTCCATTACTTGGACTGGATTGCTCGGTAGCTTTAGGAATCCATTTTTGTCTTACCTGTTTCCTGACCTTAGTTGCTTCATTTTTCTTTCCTTCTTCAATTTCATTAGCATTCATGCAGTTTCTGGCTATGTGACCGAGTTTAGTGCATTTGAAACATCTTACGGTAGTATCTCTTTTCCTTAGATGATGTTTTATGCAATTCATGCCAATGTGTCCATATTCTCCATAGTAATGACATCTACACCAGGTGTTGTAGTCCCATCCAAACATTGCTTTCACAATTTGTTCTGCTGGATTAAATATCTTGGATCTGCACTCGGATGCCTTGTGACCTTGTTTGTTGCACTTGTGACAATTGCCTCTGAATCTAGGTTTTTCCCTGCATTCATTTGCTTTATGACCAGGTTGATTGCAGCTATAACATTTTCCATTGAATTCTGCTTTTTCATTGTTCCAACATTTATTTGAAGTATGTCCTATTTTACCACAATGATTACAAGTAGGTTTTTTATTTCTTTTAGTACCTTGCTTAGAGGATTCGCCTTCTTCTTTGTATCCAAGTCCTGCTTTTCCTTTTTGCCTATGAAGATTTCGTTCATACAGCTGATTCAAGTCTTCTTGACTTTTCAGCATTCCTTCATTGATTTGTTTTTCAGCATTTAGGTCATCCATCAATCTTAGATTGATTTCCTTTTCAGATCTTAGTTCTTCTTTTGTGTTTTCTATTTCTGAACTTAGATTTAGAATTTCTTCATTTGTATGAGAGATCTGATCAATTAGGTTTTCTAGCTGAAGGGTTTTGTTTTGGACTTCAATGTTTCTTCCATCTAATTCATCTTTCAACTTGTTTTTCTATTCCAAGATCTCACAGAATCTTGTAGAGTGTAGTTCTTGTTCTCTTTTCAATTTTCTCACTTCTTCCTGCAGAGACCCATTCTTTTCTAGGAGTTCTTTGATAGCATTGTTTGCTTCATCTGAGTTATTTGAGGGAAGAAGATCTTCAATCTTTTCTTCAATGTAATTCTGATCATTCATCTGATTTGCAAGTTCCTTCCTTCTTCTTAGGGATTGGGAAAGATGTTCTTTTGCTTCTTTGAGTTTAGCTATGGCCATTTCCAGATCTAGCTTTTCATTTTCAATCACCTTGTTCAGTTTGAATACCTCCATTGTCCTGGATCTTTGCTCAAGCTAGTTAAGCTTTGTCTTGAGAACCAATGAAGCTCTGATACCAATTGTTGGAAATATTCAGGAATTAATCAAGTTACTGAGAGGGGAGGGGTGAATCAGTAACTCCAAATTTTCTTACCTTTTAACATGTATTTTACTTTTACCCTTTGCATACAGAAAGCATGAAACTTAAAAGCATTCACAATAATGACACACAGATTTGGTTACCCAGAAACCTTCCAAAAGAAAGTAAAACTGGGGTGGGGATGAAACCCACAAAGCTTTAATACTGTAGAATAAAGTTGGCCGGTTAAGGCTTACAATTTGATCACTTCTGATGATCTGCCCTGTTAGGAGCAATAAGGATTGCTAGATCCACCTTGTTAAAGGATTTACAAACATACAGTGAAGTATGCACTCGGTAAAGAGATTTATACAAAGACTGTTAAGTCTACCCGGTTAAAGGATTTAGTACTGATTCACCTGTTAGAATGAAACAGTAGATCTCTGCTTTGCAACTGGATTGCTAATTGAGATTCTCTGATGTACTGATCACCTTGTGTGATGAATTTGTCTTTGCTGAACCTTATACTTCTGAATCCTTCTGCAATTCGCTTATCTCTGACTTTCTTTTTCTTTCACATTATTCTTCCTTTATATATTTTTCATCTTTTTACAATATAGTTTATATACAAGTCTCAAACAATTAATTACAATTACAATTATACAGTCGGCTTGACAAATAAACATAAGTGCTACTAAGTCAGCCCAAATATAGTTACTCGGTTCCTTCACACTGACTCGGTGACTTTCTGATACTCGGCGTCCACTGCATTACTCGGCATCGTCATGCACTCGGTAGAAGTGAAGGCACGGTTCATACTGATCACTCGGTAGGTATTGAACTCGGTAAGCATTGGTGACTCGGTAGACAAGATGTTACTCAGTTTACATTGTCCTGATCGGTTTGTACTAACTTGCTCGGTTTCCATTGTCTGCTCGGTTTGTACTGTCTGCTCGGTTTGCACTGTCTGCTCGGTTTGCACTGTCTGCTCGGTTTGCACTGTCTGCTCGGTTTACACTGTCTGCTCGGTTTACACTGTCTGCTCGATTTGCACTATCTGCTCGGTTTGCACTGTCTGCTCAGTTTGCACTGTCTGCTCGGTTTCCATCCAGAATGCAAATAAGTGTTGTCACTAGTGGCAATACTGCTTAATGCCAACAGTCTTAAGTTCCAAAACTAACTTTTTGAACTTAATCATATGCTGGATAATTATGGTATAAATTTTTGATCTATCAATTTCTCCATACTTGTCATAGAATTTACCAATATGATCTATCCTACCTTCATCAACAACTATAGAACTCAAAACTTTCAAACTTGGTCTAAATCCTACCTCATGAGGTGCTTGAGTGTTCTTCACTTTGCTTCTAATTATCCTTGAGGATGGGTGACTTGCACTGGTTTGCTTCTTTCTTCTAGACACCTTTCTTGGCTCAAGAGGTGGAGTGGACTCCAGATCAACTATAGTTGTGGGCCCTAAGGTGTTAACATCAGTCTTACTCTTCTTCTCCTTTAGATCATCAACAGATTTTACTTCTTGAACTTCTTCTAATGAGGGTGTGCTCTCAAGTTGCATAGAAATCTTGGCTTCCCTTGCTTTATCTATGTCTTCTTGGGTGACACCATCAATTTTCAAAATATATGAGGTAATCCTAGATGCTTTTCTCTTAGTTGCTACACTATATAAGATAGAATCAACTTGCTTTGTCTTCTCTTCATATGCTCCCCCTCTTGGTTCATTTGGATCCTTAGGTGTAGATAGAATGACTTGTGCATAGCCTTCCAAAATATGTTCATCAACTTCATAACCAAGTGGATGAATCCACTTTGTTCTAGGCTCAACTGCTTCCATGCAATTAGAATCAGTTTCTACCATAAAATAAATGTTGTCCTTGTATTTCTCTACTAGCTTCTCAGGAATTTTGTAACTTCTCTACATCTTAATTTTGAATTTTTTTATCTCCAAATCCATGTAATCCTTTAAGGTGCTCTTAGATGATGCCTTAAGTGAAATTATAGGTAATTTAGGTGTGATTTTATCTAGGTAAAGATCAAAGACCTTAACAATAATATATAAGTACATATATATGTTTAAAGAGCCAAATCTAAATATTTTTCTCTTATCATGCTTTATAGCTCTTATGTTATCAATCAGGTTTGCACACAAGATCTCACAAATATTAAACTGTCCATCTTCTTTCACTATCCTAATTGTTGCTAGAATTGTAGTTGTTGATACACTGTTAACTCTGTTTGCATGCTGAAACTTGTATCCAAGTATCATAGCCATGATTTTGATGTCTTTCTCCTCTATAGGCTCAATATTCAAAACACTCTTGTCACTTCTAGACTTACAAGCTTGCTCAACCTATTTTCTAACATCTTTTCCCATGGGAAGAAAGGTGCTAACCTTAGAAAGTCCAGTCATCTCATGAATGAGATTTATTGTTATGTGGACAGGGACTTCACCATTCCAAAATGGATCATCATGTATTCTTCTAAGTAATATCTTGACCCATTGTGACTCATAAAACTCACGCATTGTCGCATACTCAATAATAGGATTATCTTTGAGGTAAGTGAATTCATCCTTGAATGAAAAGTCAGGATTGACCATAGATACCATGTGTGACCTTATGCAATCCATTCCTATAGATTCCATCTTACAATAGATGTAAGCCTGAATATCCTCAACATGCATAACTCCCATCGGAGTCCTAGAAAAGGCTCCTTCTAAATCATCTAACACTGACTTAAATGGATGCTTCTTAAATACATATCTCTTCCTTTTTGTGACATCAAAGACTACTGGAGTTTCCATTACTTACTTGTTTTAATGCTCAAATATGGTTCTAAAGGGTTTTTCTAGAAATGATGCATCTGAGCTAGGGTTCTGCAACAACTTATCTCTTCTTCGCTAATGAAATGACTACAATACTTCAGCACTTAGATGCTATAATCTCATGTTCTCTTCAAAGGCTTGATCTTAATTACAAAATTTAAGATAATAGATCTTCGGTTACAACAATGAATTCCAATCATAGTTCTTGTTTTCATTTAGACTATGTGCTCTCATACTGCATCAACTGGAAACTAAACAACTAAAACCAAAGGTGCATACTTTGATTGTGAGTATACCAGCCACGTAGGGGTCTAGAGCTTATCTAGCTCCTCCTATGACTATGAGGGTCATTTAACTAGAAGTAGAAGGTGCATCCATTGTGGATGCATCTACTACTTTGTCACTGATACTATTTTTCTTTACCTCCATCCAAATCTTTCTCTCATCTTCTGTAACTTTCACAAACTTGACTTCTCCAGATTCATCCAATATTGATCCTTGAGACTTATTAGGTCTATCTTGTCTTTGCGCTTGTGATTTGTAAAACTTTGAGATGTGTCCAACCTTGTTACAAGAGTAACAAATGATTGGAGGCCTTATATTCCTAAGTGCATTGATGTGAGTAACCATGTTGCATTCTTTAGCTATGTGTCCATTGAAATTGCATATCTGACATATAATATTGAGAGGACTTCTAACATTTTTCTATGATTGGTTTCTCTGATTATGTTGTATCTTACTTCTTTGATTTGATCTACAATTCATAGTTCTATGACCAAATTTATTACATGAATAATAGTAACCATTAATAAGTCTTACCTCTTTACAATCTCTTGCTATATATCCATGCTTGTTACAGGCATAACAAGTTCGGTTTACTGGTTTGCATTCATCTTTAGGTGGTTCTATTTTAGCTTCAGTATGATTTTCAGTCTTCTTAGCTTCTGTAGATTCTTCTGCTTCTTTCATTATTTCTTGCATTTCATTGATTTGAATTTGTGCTTCATTGAATCCAATACCATTGGAATCTGCTTTTATCCTTTGTGCATAAATCTATGAGTCTAATAGATCAGCACTTGTGTGCAATTTGTCAATATGATTCTTGGCTTTTGTTAATTCAAATTCCATATTTTTCTTGATGTTCTCTAACTCCAAGATTTTCAAGTTTGCTTGCATAAGCTCTTCATCCAACTGTTTGTTCTCTTTGATCTTTTCCTGAAAGGCTTCCTTGCTATTGGTTAACTGTTCATTCAAGTCTTCAATTTGATCCTTCAGAGACATTTTTTCTTTATTCAACTTTTTGACCATTTTTCCCAAATCATTCGTTGAACAATCTTTCAAATCTTTTCTTAATTTATTGATGAATACTTGTGAGCCACTAACCTTCAATTTAAGTTCTTCAATTTCTTTTTCAGATCTATTAAGATCTTCAAGAGCTACTTCAATATTTTTATTCAGATGTTTCACCTCTGTTGAATCCATGATCTCCTCAAGTGGTTAAACTTCTCTTAGAGGACCAAAGCTCTAATACCAATTGTTAAGAATGGGAACACTGACAGGGGGGGTGAATCAGTGTTCTATAATTAATTATTTTTTTTCTCTTTAAACTTAGCCCAATTATTTGAATGCTAAAAAGACTAATAAAGCATATCCTGATGATGGATCACAGAGTGTGATCTGAAACATTGATGCTAAAAAAACTCACACAATCAAATCCAGAAACTTATTGTGCATCATAATGGATTGTGGAAATCTGATTTTGTACAATGACTCTGTTAGGAGTCTGATAGAACAAACCCTGTTAGGGGTGGATGGCTCACTACCAGAGCTCACTACTCAATGAAGAAGGCTACAACCTCCTGATAATCAGATACACACTATATCTGGTAGGGTAAACTGTTGATTTGACACTGTTATCTGATCATTTCCTTTTGTGCGTTGATGCTTTAACCTCTTGTAAAGTTTTATCAAATATTGACCAACTTACTTCACATATTTTTTCTCTTCTCTACATCTTCCATGCTCAAATACAAAAGCACATGTCATATATAGACATGTTGAATAGGTGCAACCAAAAATAAATACTATGTCAGCCTAAAACTTAACATATAACGCTCCCAATAAAATTGGCTCAAATGTGTTTACATATAATAATAACATGTTTACATCACTATTACAATAGGTGCATAGCCTTTACAAAACAAAATGATACACGCTAAACAAAAAAAAATTATGTCAGTTGCATGCTCTGTTCTGCTCTGTCGCTTAACTGCCAGTGTCACTTAGACTTGTTGTAACTTCTTGATGCTGTCAGATCTGACCATGTCGTCTTAGACTTAACATAAGAACATACTCAAAAGCTTATATGCAAGGGTGTATATCATAACTCGATCATCCACATGTGTGTTGATGCTCTGATCATCAGGTACATCACTATCTGCACTATCTTCCATACTTAGCTGAAATATGATCTTCAAAGTTTATGCGCTGACTATCAAAAATCCATATGACTTTGTTTCCATAATGGAAACATAAAAATAGTCATATACTCTTATTAAATTCAACTTTCCAACAAGAACTTTAGCTCATTCTTGATCCTGGTAGGTGCACCACCACCAATAAATATTTGCAACTAATGCTTGACCTATCATGCCAACCAATTGAAGACCAAGACCACCATCTTACATAGGTCTTCACATTGAATCCCATTTTATCAAGCTCCATTTCAAGGAAAGAAAATTATTGAACCATAAGAATTGGTGGGAAAGAGCCTTGAAATTTGTAATAAAGTTAACATGAGAAACCTATGTAAAACACCTATAAATAGGCAAAGTGTGAACCATAGTTCAATAGAATCATTATCCCTACACACAAAATCTATCTACAAGTCCAGTCGCTAAACTTTCTATGAAACTTGTCTAAAGTCACCTACAAAAGTTCCCTTTTTGGAGGCCCAATAGTAATGGGAATCCCTAGAAACACCAAGGGAAAAGATCCAAATTACATAATCTAGCTATCTCACATTGAATCCCATTTTATCAAGCTCCATTTTTGATGTAGGAGCATCCTAGGTGTAAGAGCAATCTTGCATCACCCAAAAATATTTATGTTTTTGTATTCAATAAGGGCTATCTTGTGTAGAGCTGCTATTTATGGAAACTTGTTGTTTTTAGTAAGTTGCTCATAAATCTTGAAATGTTCTAATTTTACATGTGGAGGTTCATCTCAGTCATATCAGCCTACCAGTAAAGTTTCATGGCCAGATCAGGTCTAGTTTTGAAGATATTAAAGATTTTCGGTATTGGCAATAGGGTACAGAAACTTTGAACTCAATTTTGAAGGCTTTAGAGGCCTCAGATGAGGTTGAAAATTTGGCTGATAGGCGCTTGCATGAGTCAAGCCTGTAGAGCACTTCGTGGCCTTTCCAAAATGGGGTTCTAATAGTCAATTGAGTCAACTAGTGATGACTTATGGTCTCCGGAAGTCGGGTCACCTGAAATGATGAAAAATAACTTTCCTTCAAAATTTTTGTTCGGGTTTCAAAAGTTATTTTGAGCTGACTTTGATGTAATAAATTGAAAAATAAAATAATTCTAAGTTTGGTCGGCCCTTAGGACTAAATTTCTAGAACCTTCTCAGGCGGTGGAAAATGCCTATATAAAGAAGGCCCGTAGTGTTGTCTAGGGCAGTTCTGGGTAGTAGATCTGGGTATTGATTCAAGGCTTTGTCCTACAAAATATTGTAAGGGAATGCCCATGTGGCTTTGCATATTGTAATTCTGAAAGTTTGTAATTCCACATTTGTGGAGATAATAAGAAACCAATTTTCTATTCTTGTATATTGTTGTTGTTGTTTCTCTGCTTCTACTATGTGTTTGTGTTATTAAGGGGAGCACCCTTCATCAAGTGGTATCAGAGCTAGAGTTCCTAAGTGTGTAAATAGATTGCTGACTATGAGGTAGTTTGCACCAGGACTATGGTTAGGGTTTCAGCGTGCATCATGAAAATGCCTCCATGAAGGGAACATGGTGGAAGAGCTGGTGTTGTAACACCTGAGGTTAGAGTGCTCCAGAGACAAGTGCGAGCATTGCAAGAAGAGATTCGTAGAGGAATGAATCTTAATGTCAGAGACGAAAGTGAGGATGAAGCCGAAGAAGAAGATCAAGAAGGGGAAGTTGAAGTTGTGAACCAGGAGGAAGAAAGACTTTTTCGGGCCATTTCCTAGATTGGGAAAAGACCTAAGATTGAGGTTCCTACATTTTCAAGAAATCTTAACCCAGAGGAGTTGATCGACTAGATCAATGAATGTGAAGAATATTTTGAGTATGAAGATATTGAGGATCCTGATAGGGTCAAATTCGCAAAGGCCAGACTGAAAGGTCATGCGAAGATCTGGTGGCAAGAGATTCAATTGGAGTGAAATAGAAGAGGGAAAGATAAAATCACAAGATGGGATCGAATGGTGGATAAATTGAAGCAGTAGTTCATTCCTATTGATTATGAGCTTGACCTACTGAAGAAGATGCAAAGTTTGAAGCAAGCAGGAAGATCTATTCAGGAGTATACAGAGGAGTTCTATTGAATCCTCATCAGAACAGGCCATGCGGAAGCTGATAAGGAGAAAGTTTCTCATTACCTTAATAGGTTGAGGCCAAGCATTTAGGAGGAGCTGAATCTAGTTCAAATTAATAGTATTGAAGATGCATACTAGTTTGCCCTAAAAGTAGAGGAAAAGCTAAACAAGAAGTTCGAGAGCAGACAAAATGGAAGAGGTCACGGTCGATGATCTGGTGGATAGTCATATGGAGGCTGAAATGAAGATCTGAAAAAGAAGGATGAGGCTAGTAGCAATCAAAATTAGAGAGGAAACAATTCCAATCATTTCCAAGATCAGAATAATAGAGATCAAAGAGGAAGAGGAAGAGGACAAGGTTCAAGAAGAGGAGGCTTCTGTGGAACATGTTTTCACTATGGAGAAGAAGGTCATAGGGCATTTGAATGTCCTCAATGCCAAGGAAGGATGGATAGGAGGAATGAAGGCTAGGCCAGAGTGGCACATGTAGATGAAGATGTCAGATCCTCAAATTCTAAAGATGCTGAAAGAGGAGAAACGTTGATCAACAAAAGAGTCCTGCTGAGTGGTGAGAGTGAACCTGAACAAAGGAGGAGCCTGTTTCACACTCAATGGAAGTGTGAGGGTAAATGTTGTGATGTGATTATTGATAGTGGAAGCACTAACAATTTGGTGTCAGAAGAGATGGTGACAAAGTTGAAGCTCAAGAGATAGAAACACCCACATCCATATCGGATTGCCTTGGTGCAGGATGACCACAAGGTCATGGTCAGTGAACAGTGCCTAGTAAAGTTCAAGATCGGCGGGTACCAAGATGAGGTACTATGTGATATCATATCTATGGATGCATGTCATATGTTGTTGGGTAGACCATGGCAGTTTGATAGATGTGTTGTACATGATGGTCGTGTGAATACCTATTCCCTAACAAAGGATAGAGTGTGACATAAGCTAAAGCCATTAAAGGAGACTAAAGAAAAGGTATGTGGTAATGCAAGAATAACTTTTATTGATGGAAGGAAATTCCTAGATGGTATGAGGAATGAGCATGTGTGTTTTTCTTTAATTCCAAAAGCTAGTAAAGAGGAAGTAGAGGATGTACCTGTAGAGGTTGCAGATTTGTTGAATGAGTTTCAGGATATTGTATCTGATAATGTACTTGATAGATTACCACTGGTAAGGAAGATCAGTCATCAGATGGATTTGATTCCTAGAGCCAGTTTTCCAAATAAGGCAGCACACAGAATGACACCAGTAAAAAGTGAAGAGTTGAACAGACAAGTACATGATTTATTACAGAAGGGGTTGATTTGAGAGAGTCTGAGTCCTTATGTTGTACCAGTGGTATTAGCACCAAAGAAGAATGGAGAATGGAGGATGTGTACAAATTCTAGAGCAATAAACAAGATCACAATCAAGTATAGGTTTCCATTACCATGAATGGATGATATTATGGATTGTTTGAGTGGAGCTTTGTATTTTTCAAAGATAGATCTGAAGAGTGGATATCACCAGATTCAGATCAGAGAAGGAGATGAATGGAAGACTACTTTCAAGACAAAGGAAGGACTGTCTGAGTGGTTAGTCATGCCTTTTGGGCTAACCAATGCACCGAGCACTTTCATGCGGCTCATGAATGAGGTTCTGAAAGAATTTTTGGGTAAGTTTGTCATTGTATACCTAGATGATATTTTGATCTTTAGTAAGACATTGGAAGAGCATATGATGCATATTCGTATGGTGTTTGAGAAGTTAAGAGATGAGAAATTGTTGATTAATTTGAAGAAGTGCAATTTTGTGAAGAAAGAGTTAGTGTATTTGGGATTTGTAGTTTCAGCAGAAGGTCTAAAAATGGACCCAGAGAAGGTGCAAGCTATCCTTGAATGGCCTACTCCAAGGAGTGCTACTAAGGTAAGATCTTTTCATGGTTTGGCTAGCTTTTACATAAAGTTTATCAAAAAATTTAGCAGTATTTATGGTCCCCTAACTGAAACAATGAGAGGGGATAGAAAAGAGTTTAAGTGGACTAATGGGGCAGAAAAGATTTTTCAATTGTTGAAGCAAAAAGTTACAGAACAACTTGTTTTAGCACTTCCAAATTTTAATAAGGTGTTTCAAGTAGACTGTGATGCTAGTGGTACTACAATAGGAGTTGTTATGAGTCAAGAAGGTAAACCTATCGCTTATTTCAGTGAGAAGTTGAATGATGCCAAGAGGAAATATTCTATTTATGATTAGGGATTTTATGCTATAGTTCAGGCATTAAAGAAGTGGAGACACTATCTGCTTCTTAAGGAGTTTTTTTTGTATACTGATCATCAAGCTTTGCAATATTTGAATAGTCAAGGAAATTTGAATCAAAGGCATTTGAAATGGGTTAGGTTTTGTAGAGTTATACATTTGTTTTGAAACACAGGAGTGGAAAGTCTAATAGGGTTGCAGATGCTCTTAGAAAAAGGAAACTATTGCTGACAGAGATGCAGATTGAGGTGGTTGGGTTTAAAGAACTCAACAATTTGTATCTAGAGGATCTTGATTTTGGTAAAGCTTGGAAAGCTTGTAAAGAACCTGTTACTCTAGACAAGATGAAATGGCTAGATTTTATCATCCAAGATGATATGTTATTTAGAGGGAGTCAGTTGTGCATTCCACGAAGTTCTATGAGGGAGAATCTCATCAAGGAGAAGCATAGCGGAGGATTGGCTGGACATTTTGGTCATGATAAAACCCTTGCTTTGGTTAGTGAGAATTATTATTGGCCGTAGTTGCAGCAAGATGTGAAGAAGTTTGTACAAAGTTGCAGAGTATGTTAGATGGTGAAAGGAGTGAAGCAGAATATAGGGTTGTATCAGTCATTACCTATACCAGAGAAGCCTTAGGAGGATATCAGTATGGACTTTGTTCTTGGTTTACCAAGGACACAACGAGGACATGATTCAATTTTTGTGGTAGTTGATAGATTTTCAAAGATGGCACATTTTATTCCCTGTAAGAAGACTAATGATGTTTTTCATGTAGCGGAATTATTTTTCACAGAAGTGGTGAGACTACATGGTTTGCCAAAGAGTATAGTTTCTGATAGAGACACTAAGTTCATTGGATATTTCTAGCGTACATTATGGAAGAAGTTGAAGATAGATTTGAAGTTCAGTTCATCACATCATCCACAAACTGATGGACAGATAGAGGCGGTGAATAGGAGTTTGGGAAATTTGCTGAGATGTTTGGTTGGAGATAAGCCAACAAGATGGGATTTGATTTTACTACAGGAAGAATTTGCATACAATAATTTTGTTGATAGGAGCACTGGTAAATCACCATTCTAGATTGTATATGGGAGTAGTCCAAGAAATGCATCTGAGTTGAGAACAATAGATAAAGGAGAAATAAGTAGTGCTGAAGCTGAGGATTTTGTAGAACATTTGAAGAACATCCATGAGGAGGTGAGGAAGCACATTACCAAGATGAACGTGCAGTATAAGGCTAAGGTAGATGAGAAAAGGAAGCATAAGAAATTTCAAGTTGGAGATGAAGTCATGGTTCATTTGTGGAAGGAAATATTTTCAATTGGTACATATAAAAAGTTGAAAATGAAGAAGTTTGGGCCATGTAAGATACTGAAGAAGCATGATTCATGAAATGCATATGAGGTAGAATTGCCTACTGAGCTGAATATTTCACCAGTGTTTATCATTTTAGATTTGACAAAGTATCATGAGGGAGGTGTTGAAGATGAGGTTATAGCAGCACAGTGGAGTATTCCAGCAACTAGTTCAGATATCAAGGAGATTGAAGACATACTGGATAGTCATGTTGGTAGAAGCACAAGGAACAGGACATATGAAGAGTATTTGGTCAAATGGAAAGGATGACCTATTGAAGATTCATCATGGCTAACAAAGGAGGAGGTTAACTATCTTGGTTTTCCTCTACACACCTAAGTCGTGATGAGGTCACTTCTCAAATTACCCCAAGTGTCTGATGCAGGAACATCCTGGGTGTAAGAGCAATCTTGCATCACCCAAAAATATTTCTATTTTTGTATTCAATAAGGGCTATCTTGTGCAGAGCTGCTATTTATGGAAACTTGTTGTTTTTAGTAAGTTGGTCATAAATCTCAGAATGTTCTGATTTTACATGTGGAGGTTCATCTCAGTCATATCAGCCTGCCAGTAAAGTTTCATGGCTAGATCAGGTCTAGTTTTGAAGATATTGAAGATTTTCGGTATTGGTAGCAAGGTACAAAAACTTTGAACTTAGTTTTGAAGGCTTTAGAGGCCTCGGATGAGGTCAAAAATTTGGGTGACAAGCTCTTGCATGAGTCAAGCCTATAGAGAACTTTGTGGCCTTTCTGAAATGGGGTTATAATAGTCAATCAGGTCAACTGGTGATGACTTATGGTCTTCGGAAGTTGGGTCACCTGAAATGGCAGAAAATAATTTTCCTTCAAAAAAAAATTTCGGGTTTCAAAAGTTATTTTGAGCTGACTTTGATGTAATAAATTAAAAAATAAAATAATTCTAAGTTTGGTCGGCCCTTAGGGCTAAATTTCTGGAACCTTCTCAGGCAATGGAAAATGCCTATATAAAGAAGGCTCGTAGTGTTGTCTAGGGTGGTTCTGGGTAGTAGATCTAGGTATTGATTTGAGGCTTTGTCCTACAGAATATTGTAAGGGAACGCCCATATGGCTTTGCATATTGTAATTCTGAAAGTTTGTAATTCCACATTTGTGGAGATATTAAGAAGCCAATTTTCTATTCTCGCATATTGTTGTTGTTGTTTCTCTGCTTTTGTTATGTGTTTGTGGTATTAAGGGGAGCACCCTTCATCAATTTCAAGGAAAGAAAATTATCAAACCATAAGAATTGGTGGGAAAGAGCCTTGAAATCTGTAATAAAGTTAACATGAGAAACCTATGTAAAACACCTATAAATAGGCAAAGTGTGAACCATAGTTCAATAGAATCATTATCCCTACACACAAAATCTATCTACAAGTCCAATCGCTAAACTTTCTATGAAACTTGTCTAAAGTCACCTACAAAAGTTCCCTATTTGGAGGCCCAACAGTAATGGGAATCCCTAGATACACCAAGGGAAAAGATCCAAATTACATAATTTGAATACTAAAAAGACTAATAAAGCTTATCTTGATGATGGATCACAAAGTGTGATCCGAAACGTTGATGCTAAAAAAACTCACACAATCAAATCCAGAAACTTATTGTGCATCATAATCGATTGTGGAAATCTGATTTTGTACAATGACTCTGTTAGGAGTCTGAAAGAACAAACCTTGTTAGGGGTGGATGGCTCACTCCCATAGATCACTACTCAATGAAGAAGGCTACAACCTCCTGATAATCAGATACACACTAATTATCAAACCATAAGAATTGGTGGGAAAGAGCCTTGAAATCTATAATAAAGTTAACATGAGAAACCTATGTAAAACACCTATAAATAGGCAAAGTGTGAACCATAGTTCAATAGAATCATTATCCCTACACACAAAATATATCTACAAGTCTAATCGCTAAACTTTCTATGAAACTTGTCTAAAGTCACCAACAAAAGTTCCCTTTTTGGAGGCCCAACAGTAATGGGAATCCCTATATACACCAAGGGAAAAGATCCAAATTACATAATCTAAAAATCTAAGCAATCATGTTTTGAATAAGCCATGAGGTATTAAAGGAAAAGATAAAAGACTTTCCTTCATCAATTATTTTCCCAAAAGCCAGTAGATAAGTATCTAGAACTTTTTGAAAATTTACAAATTCATCAATCCTATCCATACCCATCAATGCAGTATCATCAACAAACTAAAGATGAGACTGAGGAGGCAATGAATTATTCTAGTCTCATCCCTACATCATTCCTTGTTTCACATGAGACTTAATGAATCTGCCTATCCCTTTGACCATGATAATAAATAGATAGGGAGAAAGAGGTCCCCCTTGTTTAAGACCGTGAGAAGCACCAAATAGCTCTAATGGTTCCTTATTTATAATAATAGAGAAGTAAAATATGGCAACACAAATTAACATTCACTTCCAAAACCAAAATGAAGAAGGACTTTTTACAAGAATGTCCTCTTGTCCCTATCATAATATTTGGCCATTAATAATTTGATAAATATAGCCTTCTATTTTAAATTCACCATAGAATGAATAAATTTTATAGCTATCACAATATCATCAAGAATTTTCTTACCTTCAACAAAACCTCCTTTCTCCTTGGAAATAAGAGTCTTGAGGAACTCTTTAAGTCTTTTTGCAATAAGTTTAGTGATAATTTTGTATGCCACATTATAGAGAGAAATAGATCTAACATGGTCTAAACTCTTTGCATCTTATTTGTTAGGGATGAGAGCCAAAAAAGTGGAGTTCAAAGATTTTAACATTTTTTTATTTCTATGAGATTATTTAACCATCCCTAGAAGGTCAACTTTGGAAATCACCCAAAATTCTTGAAAACTTCAATGGGAAAACCATTAGGGTTTGGGGATTTACCTTTTTTCATGTGAAACACAACTTCCTCCAACTCCTTCATTTAGATGGGTTGAATTAGTGATTCATTCATCTTATTATAAACCAATTAAGGAATGCAACTAAAAGCAACATTTTCTTCTTCTCTTGCTAGGAGAGATTCTTCAATGAAAAGAGCTAAAAAAACTGAGAGGCCTCCCTATAAATATCTTCCTGTGAAGACAATAAGACAACTTTTTATGACATAACAGAAGAGATAAGATTACTATTTCTTCTATCTTAGAAAAAATTATGAAAAAATGAAGTGTTCTTGTCTCCCTCTTGAAGCCAATCAATATGAGTTTTTTATTTCTAAAAGATCTTATTTCACAACTCCCATTTCTCTAACTCCTCGATAGCAATAGTTTCTTCTCTACTTAAATCTAGGGTCATTCCTTGTCTCAGATTAACTGATTAATGGTATCTAATCGAGTTTGAGAAACAATCTTGTTGTAGTGAAAATTTCCAAAATATTATTTATTCCATTTTTTTATTTTATACTTCACATACTACAACCTTTTAACAAAAGAGTACATAGACCTACCATGAGTTAGCTTCCATTCATGCCACCAATCAACCAAAAGGTTTTGGAGAGAGAGATCCAACAACCACATAAGTTGGAATATGAAAGAGGGGTTATTTAAAACCTTCAAGGAAACAACTGATAGTTTGATTGACCAGCAATTGGAACCCCTCCAATCAAGGATCTCAGAGCTGGTGGTTCACCTATCCCCCAACCTGTAGCATGAATATGAAATCTATCAAGCCTCTTGTAAATAGTCACCTCTCCACTTCTCCTCTTATTCTAGGTAAAGATACCATTACTCATCTTCACATCAATCAAGTTCAAAAGAGCAATATTATCCTGAAGGAAATAGGTAGTCTGGTCCAAATAGGCTAACCCTCCTCTTTTCTACTCAAAACTAGAAATTGCACTGAAGTTTCCAACTACAATCTATGGAAGCAAAGGTATCAAGGAGAGTACTGTAGTGTCCACCCATAGTTTTATTTTTTAGTTTTATATTTCCAAACTCTTTTAGGCCACTTTCATGTGTGCATTGATTATTTTAGCTTTACTTTGAGGTTTTGGATGTATGACATTACGTGGTGATTTGATATTAGATAGTCATGATATATCATGTGTTTACAATTAGATGATTTTAGTTTACTTTGATTATGATTATTTATATGATTTAAAATGTCATTTAAATTCATGATGTCACTTACCCCATACTTGAATGTGTATGGCTATCATGTATGTTTTACCTTTTTATTTGATGTGTTTGATGTGGCTGAGGGACATAGTCATAGTTACTTGCTTGCATGATCCACATGATGTCTTGATCCCTACCATTTCTTGTTGTATATATATATGTGGATGTACATGATTTTTTTTTATGTAGGTTTGTAGGTACTGGGCATTGACTTCCCTGAATTGTCAAGATGAGTGTGCCCTATCACAATGTCTCAATGTTAAGAGAGGGGAGATAACATTCAGGTTGGAATCCCAACCAAAGCCATTGTATTTTCCTAAAATGGTGAAAAACTTTCTTATTTATCTCCTCTCTAAATTCATCCAAGTGACGTGAATTCATGAGCCTTTTCCTTGAGCATGATAATCATTTTATTAGGTTCAGTTGGTTTTTTTGTTCTTTGGCTAGTTGTTGTTATTGTTGTGAAATGGTTAAATGATTTAATGAGATAAATTATGTGGTTTAATAATTAAATCTTATTAAATATAGAAAAATAAATGTGAGGGTATTTAATTAATGGAAATTACTTAAATATATTTATTAATTAATTAAATATATTTATTATTAAAATACTTAATTAAAAGTCTAATTATGGAGGCCTGTTAATGGTCCTACGAGGGTTCAACCTCTGGATGTTATAAGGAATCAGCTTATTTGACAACCCCCCGAGAAAGGATGGATCAAAATAAACTTCAACGAAGTGTCAAAAGGCAATTTGGGACATTTAGGGGCAGGGTATTGTTAATCTCTATTGATCATTTAAGGTTTTCATTAGTATCAAAGGACAGTAAATAGGTCGGTCAATTACTTATATTGAGACAGTCGGTAACTAGAAGTAAGACAGAGCAATCGGTAAAGCCTTACACTGAGCATCACACAATTAACCAAGCACCAGTGACACTGACACTGACGGTCAATAAACACTGAGCATCACAGTATACACCAAGTAGATTATACAGTGTTTAGCGATGATCATAGAAAATGGCATAGTAATTAGAAATGGCACATTATTCTATGCAAATGGTTATAATAGATCATAAAATGGTTTACCAAGATCGAGGAGCATTTATTGTAAAAGATATTCATTAAATGCAATGATTATCTTATTTGTATTAGTTGATCTAGCTTATTTTACACTGTAGATCTTAGGGTTATGATTATTTTTGTAACCTAATTTTTGTTTAAGCGGCAAAATAGAACACTATATATTGTATATGTTCCCACCATTTTATAAGGTTGTTGAACTGATATATATGAATCACGAAGCACTTGAAGAAACTACCTATCTTCAAGACAATCAATTTACCGAGCAAAACAGAGTACAAAGGTTTTCTAATTTAGTAGAATCAGACAAGGCTACCGAGTAGATCAAAGCAGAGAACCATCACAGATAAGGTGATATTTTGATAAGAACTTATAGATCTATTTCAGACAATTGAGTTGTCAACTAGCAGATAGTTTACCTATTACTTTCTGACAATTGTGATAGAGTTTTGATAAATCTCTTAACATAGTAGACTTAACAGTCTTTGTATAAATCTCTTAACTAAGTACACACTTCATATAGTGTTGTTAAATCCTATAACTAGGTAGATCTAGCTGATCTAATATCTTACTGCTAATAGGGTAAGATCACCAGAAGTGATCAAAACTTGTAGCCTTAACAGGCAAACCTTTTCTATCTGCAGTAGTGAAGAATTTGTGGGTGTCATCCCCACCATAATTTTTACCTTCTAACAAGGGTTTCTATGTTACCAAAATACTTGTGTTATGTGATTTTCATATTGATTTCATTTTGTTTACTTTCTTAAGTTAACTAGATGATTGATTTATGCAATTAGATTCAAGTTATTTTGATCGGTTATTACAGTATACAGTTATAGATCAGGAAGGTTTTGCAACTAAAGTTTTGAAGGCATTGATTCACCCCTCCCCTCTTAGTACCTATCTCTCCTAATTCCAACAATTGGTATCAGAACTTAGCTCTCTTGTTGAACAGTTTAACCACTGAAGGGAAAAGATCTAAGTCATGGAGAGATACAAGCTTGACAAGACTATTGAGAATCAAAAGATACAAATGCAGATGTTTATGGAACAATATAAACAAGCCAAGGAAGAACTAAAGAAATTACTGGTTGAAAGAAAGAACCTTTCAATTCAGCTGAATGAAATAATTTATCATGAAGAACCTATCGATGACATATTTGATCATATTGGATCAAGCTCTGGAAGCATCTCTGACGGATCCGAAAGCATAATATCTGAATTATCTAAAAAAAATCAGCATCTATCTGAGCAAGTGAAAGCACTTCAAATCATTCATGAATCTCAAATGGTGAGAATGGTGGAAATCATGAACAATGGTAGACAAGCTAAATAAGATCAAAATCTAGCTATTGAAGATTGAAGACTGATGACTGAACAACTTCAAGCAAAAGAAAGTGAAATCCAGAGACTCAGTGATCGTCACTTCCAAGTATCAAGTCAGATGATGACAGTCAATCAAGAAATGAACCGAGTAAATGGAGAATTATCAAGAAGACTTGAAGATGTAGCAACACTTAGAGAAGATAATGAAAAACTGAGAAATGAAATAAAAACACAAAAGCAACACAATGAGATGATGAAGATAGCCGAGGAAAGCTCTAAAAAGATTGATGATTTTATAACTAATCAAACGAGATTCGGAAGCAGAGCCGGTATAGGCTACACCGGTGAAGGAGAATCATCACAACAAGCTAAAGAATTCAACAACAATCATAGTCAAAAACCTAAAGTGTTGACATGTTACCACTGTGGAAAAATAGGATATACATCTAATGTGTGCAGAAGCAAAGCACAAGGTAAACCTCCTGTCATTCCTAAATTCAATGGATATTGTTATTATTGTGGTAAGTTTGGACATCCAGCTTATGAATGTAGAGCTAAGAAGAATGACATTGTTAATAATACTACTGGGGATAAAATATGCTATACTTGTAATAAGCATGGACACACTACAAGGGACTACAAGGTGAAAATGAAGCAAGTCTGGACACCTAAAGAGAAACTACAATGAAAGCCATATCAACTAAAGAGACAAGGTAACTCATATATTTGGGATTATAATACATGGACTAATTGTACTGCATGTGGTCGGTATGGACATATTGCAGCAAACTATTACAGAAAGAATTAGATTGGACAATCAAGAAACTGGACAAATGCAGGAATGGCATGTATGCACTGTCACAAGGTCGGTCATGTAAGCAAGAACTACAGAGACCGAGCACCTGATGAAAACCATATATTTGAGAGTGGATATAACATTGCAAAAATTACAAGGTTAAGGAACACAATGTGGAAGAAGGTATCTAATGAGAATGCTGAGTCAAGTAACAATGTCGGTGAAACCTCGTCCACTAGATTGGGTGACATTGGTACCTCCACTTAAGATGACAAAGGTATGTATGGAACTGACATTTCAAATGATCACATTTTACATGCAATTTCTTATATCTGATGTACAAATACCAAATCTGCATGAATGAAGATGCACTATGTTTTATATATTATAAGTTTACAAATGTTATCTAGTCGGTAAAAGAAGAAACGGAAGTTGGTTACCCGTCGGTAATCACTATACAAGGGTAACTGAAAATAGTTCAAACTGATGAAGAAACTCTATGTTAATCGAGCAAAATATATTGAAGACATTATCAAGCTGACAGTCATCTTGTACTGAAAGTTAGGTCACGCATTTAATGCATCAAAGTTTGAGTGGGAATTTCAAAAAACCCTATATATACGTGGAAACAGAGTTCATTGTTACATTGTGATTTCGAAGAAAGGAGATTTTACAGAGAAGAGTTCAAGCTAACAATTTTTAGAACAAATTCAAAGCTACTATAGATCGAACCGATAACAATTCTTCAATGAAAACTAGTAAGTTCATCCACCTACCGAACACTGGTTATCTATTTGCTTGCCGAAACCCTAGAAACAATTTATGGCATTGTCTTTGATCGCAAGAAAATCATAGAACATTAAGGAGGAAGTCAAATTAATTGTTAGGGCACACTTTGCCGAGGAGAAATTCAAACCTCATCCTAAGGTCACAGCACAAACAGATGATATGGGCGCATTTTCTAGTATTCCTGATAAGGTTTTGTTAACAGAAGATGTTGGGGCCTACATTCACTACAAGATCAGTGAAGTATGTGATTTTGAGACCATTGCAGCTTATTAGCAAGTATGTGGACCAGATGGTAAGATCAAATCTGAATATAAGAAGATTGAAGAGTCAGGGTTACGATGTTTCACATACTTACTACAATCATTTCACAATGACTAGATAAGAATCATGCTAAGCGGATTTCATGATGGAAAATTTTGGTTAGACAAACCTTTTGAGGTCACCAAGAAGATTATCAGTAGGGTTACTGGGTACCCTACAATCGACAAAGCCAAATCATTTCAAAGTTCATCTCATCCTGACGTAGAAAAGAACACTAGAGCTCAATGAGATGGTAGGGCACTGAAGATTTCAACTATCAAAGATCCAGTGGTAAAATTCATAGCTCATGTCATTGGGTACAAGATATTTCAATCAAGCAAACCGAATAGTGTACCCTGCAACGCCGTGGACATGGCTTACAAAATTGTGAAGAAAGATCACCAGGTTGATCTTGTCGAGCTACTACTACACCAACTGCATGAAAACATGAAGACAATAAAAGAAAAGAAGTCCAATACATGTAAGTACAGATCACTTCTTGTGTGTGCATTCCTCTATTTGCAAAAATATGTACCAAGTATTGGAAAAGTTAACTGGCAATTGGACAAACCGATAACTGCTCAAATCAGTGAAATGATGAGAAGTCTAGGAGACAATCTAAACAAGGATTTCAATGCATATTTCAAGGAATTTCAAACAAAAATGCAACAAAGAAGTAGAATTCCAAAGGAATTAGTAAGTAAATTTGAAGATGACATATGCTTTGTGGTAAGCACAAACCATTCAATGATAAAGGTAGTAGAACTGAGAACAAAATGGCTAGCACCAATGGGCTATGAAATGAATCATGATTTCACTTTGAAATCTATCAATGCATTGCTAGCATTACCAATAGACATCACTGCCAGTAGGTTTGGAGTATATGAGGAAGCTAAGTCAAGAATCACAATGAACATTAAGATTGGTAAAATGTCAAGAAGGGCAAAGAAAATGAAAAAGGATCTCTTAGCAAAATATGGAACTACATCTGACTCACCTAAGGAGTCACTAGTTGATGAAGCAATCGAAGGTCAGTTACAGTTGGCTAACAAACCCTATGACAGTGAGGAGACCGAGTTAGATAAAGAGAAGGATAATACACTAGTTCCTCCCACCAATGATGAAGAAGAAATTCAACTAACCACAATTGATGAACAAGATATTCAGCTACAAGAACCTCAAGGAATGAGGAAACATTTAGCAACTATAGCACAATCAACCAAGCAAAAAGAAGAAGCAATAAAAGTAGCAAAAAGAAGAGCAGCTACACCGACAAAGAAATACATCTAGAGAAAGAACAAGAAAGCAGCTGAACCACCGAAGAAAAGAGGAAATACATAAGGAGTAAGGAAGATATAGAGGAGACTGACACTAAAAATGACCCTAATCAATTTAAACTAGTTCATAATAGGGATAGTACTATAGAAGAAATAATTGAATATTTTATTGAGAATAGAAATCTTAATGATCCAGGCATAGGCAAATTTAACAACATGTCAATTGAGGACAAGACAAAGATAGAACATGCTATTGTTCAAATGATGATCAAGTTCAAAAGAGTACCGATGGAATTTTCATGTCAATTGCCAAAGGAACTTGATGAAAAAATAAGTGAGAGATGGGCTATTGCACTTGAAACAGACAAAAGGAAAAGAGAACGGTCACTAGGTCATGCAGCCTCACACTTTAGCTATGTTGTGGTAAGTGAATACATGACAAGGTATCAGCCTAGATTTTCAATCAAGAATAGAGCTATGAAAATCATGGATGAGAATGTAGATGATATGGATTTCATATCTGACTCCCTATGGACATCAATTTTGAAAGCAGAAGAGAAAGCTGAACAGGAAGCATTCCTGAAACTGTCTAAAAAGAGACACAGTTCAAAAGGTAAAAGTATTTTCATTGATGATAATAAAGGCAATAAAATAAAAGACACCAATATATCACTTACCAAGGTAATTGATATCACCGAGCAAAAGGAAGAAATCAAAATTTCACAGGATGCACCGGATCAAGCTAAGATCCACTTGCAAAAGAAAATCGATGATGATGCACTCATTAAGGACATCACTAATGGTGATCCTGATGATGCACTCATTAAGGACATCACTAATGGTGATCCTAATGATGCGGATGATGAAGATATGACCATTACACAATACAAAGATGAAGCATTCGACACAGCTAGTGTGCTCACATCACTGCCGGGTGAACAACCTATACTTGTAGAGGCCGTTGAAATAATTTCACAAGTACAACCCAATGTCTCTCATCCTGAGCCAACCAAAGATACAATTGAGATTCAAGCACCTAAGCAACCTGTAGATACAAATGAGCCTAACAAACTAGAGGCACAATCTATAGAATAGAAGGAACCTGAAGAAACCAATTCAAACAAGGTGAACCCACCTGACACTACCACCGAGAATCCCACTCAATCTACCGAGGAGTAGAAGAAGGATGATATAGTGTCAACTGGTAAGGATACTCTGAGAAGTGAAGAAAAATCTATTGTCGTAAGTGAGAAGAAGTCACCTCTAGCCCCAAAGAAGAAGAAGAAGAAGAAGAAAGCCAAAGGGCCAGTCACCATTGATGAAGTTATCATTATACCCAAATGTGACTTGAGAACCCTAAGCCCCGAGGAACTAAGTCGGTATGGGGAGTTATGTTCAAGGAAAGTAGCACAAGAAAAGTTAAGGCAAGAACAAAAATGTAAAGAAGTGTTAAATGATGTAAGGGATATTCTGCAACAGATAGTACCAGAAACAAATATTGATGAGAATACTCCCATTTTAGATCAACTTGCCACACTCGCCGACAAAATCAATGCCCCTGATACAAATGCAGACAAAAGAATAGAAGAATGGGCAAAGTCAAAGATTCAAAACAAATTGGCAGAAAGGATTAGCACTGAAGTGGCACTGAATAAAGTAAAATTATCTAAGGTCATTACCGAGGTAAAATCTATCACCCAGATAATTTGTCAACTGCTAATAAAGCTTTGTACTACAGACACCTTCACTGTAGAAATCGGTGAAAAGATAAAAGGTTTAGAAGCAGAAATAAAGTTGAGTACACAAGTAGCTATCACCAAGCCAACTGCTTTCTTAAAGCACATTAACCAAGTTTAGGAACTCCGGTGGTTGATAGCAGACTTAAGGAAACAAGAAGTGCACATCACTGATCAGGTTATACAGTTACAAAAAGAACTCACTCCTTACCTGAAGATTTTTGAAACACATACTATCAAAGCTGAGCAACTTGTGGCAACACCAGAGATTTCGATGCCAGATAATATCTTTGACATGCATGCACAAGTCGGTCTTGAGAAAATTGCTCTTACCAACTTGAAAAAGGAATGGGAAAACCTCTTGGAGTCTATAAAGAAAACCCATTAGAACATTTTTGATAAAATGTAAGTATACATTACATACTTTTTGGGTATTTGGCATTATTATCAAAAAGGGGGAAAACATGTATATGCCAAATAGTATATTTTTGATATGTATATTACATAATACCGGGAGCATGCACCGAGGGGGAGTACTTTTGTACTTAGAATTTTTTTTTGTGGATATGTATATGGTGGAGATATAAGGAATATATAGAAACATTTTGTCTATATACATTTTGAAGTTTTGATACTAATGCCAAAGGGGGAGATTGTTAATCTCTTTTAAGAATTTAAGGTTGTCATTAGTATCAAAGGACAGTAAACAGGTCGGTTAGTTAGTTATATTGAGACAGTCGGTAACTAGAAGTAAGATAGAGCAGTCGATAAAGCCTTACACTGAGCATCACATAGTTAACCGAGCACTAGTGACACCGACACCGATGGTCAGTAAACACCAAGCAGATTATATAGTGTTTACCAATGATCATAGAAAATGGCATAGTAATCAAAAATGGAACATTATTCTATGCAAATGGTTATAATAGATCGTAAAATGGTTTACCAAGATTGAGAAGCATTTATTGTAAAAGATATTCATTAAATGCAATGATTATCTTATTTGTATTAGTTGATCTAGGTTATTTTGCATCGTAGATCTTAGGGTTATGATAATTTTTGTAACCTAATTTTTGTTTAAGCGGAAAAATAGAACACTATATATTGTATATGTTCGCACCATTTTATAAGGTTGTTGAATTGATATATATGAATCATGAAGCACTTGAAGAAATTGTCTATCTTCAAGACAATCAATTTACCGAGTAGAACAGAGTACAAAGGTTTTTCAATTTAGTAGAATCAGACAAGGCTACCGAGTAGATCAAAGCAGAGAACCATCACAGATAAGGTGATATTTTGATAAGAACTTATAGATCTATTTCAGACAATTGAGTTGTCAACTAGCAGATAGTTTACCTATTACTTTCTGACAATTGTGATAGAGTTTTGATAAATCTCTTAACATAGTAGACTTAACAGTCTTTGTATAAATCTCTTAACTAAGTACACACTTCATATAGTGTTGTTAAATCCTATAACTAGGTAGATCTAGCTGATCTAATATGTTACTGCTAATAGGGTAAGATCACCAGAAGTGATCAAAACTTGTAGCCTTAACAGGCAAACCTTTTCTATCTGCAGTAGTGAAGAATTTGTGGGTGTCATCCCCACCATAATTTTTACCTTCTAACAAGGGTTTCTGTGTTACCAAAATACTTGTGTTATGTGATTTTCATATTGATTTCATTTTGTTTACTTTCTTAAGTTAACTAGATGATTGATTTATGCAATTAGATTCAAGTTATTTTGATCGATTATTATAGTATACAGTTATAGATCAGGAAGGTTTTGCAACTAAAGTTTTGAAGGCACTGATTCACCCCTCCCCTCTCAGTACCTATCTCTCCTAATTCCAATAGGTATGTGGCTAGGGATGATGGAGGAAATATTCTAGCATTAGGGGCTAAAAGGTTGGAGGATGGCTCAAATAACTCAGTGGAATGTATGGCGCCTGTCAATGTCACTTTGTTGGCATGGAAGCTTGGAGGAAAGAGACTGCATCTGGAAGGTGATTCATAGTTAGTGGTCAATGGTATCATGAAAGGGGAGATGGAAACATGGTACCTTAACAAACATATCAAAGAATACAGGACTTGCTGGGAACATTTGAATAATTCAGGGTTATGCATGTTTGAAGAGAATCCAATTCATTGGTAGATTTTCTATCCAATGTTAGGGTTAAAGGCTCATTGGAATAAAAGTTTGAATTGTTTGAGATAAGTAGTGACATCTTAAGGGTGACAAATCATATATGTAATTGGAGGCATGTGAGATCATTACAACACTTGATGAGTACACTCATTAATGGATGTGGAGTAAGGAAGGATGACAACACATTTCCAGAGATTCACATGAGTTGGGAAAGGTAAAGACTAATGATGGGGTCCTCATTTTTGGAAACTATAGAAATTTAAAAGGTTGCTTTAAAGAGCCTCAACAACATAGAAGATGGGTGGAGTTCATTTGTGAATCTATGTAAGGAGTTGGGTGATATTTCTTGGTTGAGTATGGAGGCTAATTTTTTGCTATCTTCACCAAGGCAAACCCTGTGATTTAGAGGGGGTATTTCTATCAAATAGATGAGGCACATTTTCAAGATTGATCATTTGGACTTTTGGTCATCCATTTGCAAGATGATGAAGGAAGAATTTTTGAATTCAGATATTTGACTATGCACAAATTTGGAAATTTCACCTTATTTGTTGCTCTGGCCTTAATGGTGAGATCTTCTAGGGAGGAGGTGTTGAAGGTTCCACGAAGGTGCTTGGAGCCGAAGTGGGATAGTGGCCTCTTCCCAATTGTGGGTAGGGAATAAATTGGATTGGTATTCATATGGAACAAGTCCCATGGTGCTTGGTTGGAGGTGGAGATGGGAAACTACAACCATTGGTTTTTTGGTCTTCGAACCACCTAATGGACAAGCATTTTCCATAGGTGAGGCAAGGATGGAAGGATTTTCTTATGTTTTTGTAGGGAATTGATGAGCATAAAATAACGGTGGTGGGTGAAAGGAAGTGGAAGAGGAAAACAACTCCCTAAAAGTTGACAACCCCAGTGGGACCTGATGGAGTGTCTATAGTGTAGAAACGAGTTTAAGTTGGTGGGTGAGGTTTTGGAGGGAGAGTTAGGCATACTCTAATGATAGGTGAAGTGGTTTGTGAAGGAGAAGGAGTAGGTGTTGATGTCAGTCTTTTCCCTGATGCTCAGAGAAAGAAGGTGGTTAGGGATTCGGTGGCTGGTAGGAGTGGTATGGGGGCGGGGGCAGTGGTGTTTCGGTAAGAGTGTGTGCTGATGACACTGTTTATGAAATCCATGGAGAAATTCCAAATTTTACTAGGGAAGACGCAACTCACTGGTTTGATTGATGCTTTATGTTCCAAGCCTTTGGCTTTAGTTTTTTTCCATGTCGCTTAATATGTCTTATTGGATTGTATATTGTATAGAACTTAACATGTTTTAGAAATTGTTGAATCTTTGTCCTAGTAAGAGGTCATGTGGGATTAGTATAAGGTTGAATGTTTTAGCAATGTATGGTTTATTGCTCGAGAGAGGCATTGATTGTAAAAGCTTTTCTAAATATCAATACAAATATAACTATTATCTATAAAAAAAAGAAGTTGAATTATGGAAAAAAAGATTTAATTAATTATTAAATTCAAAATTTTAATTTAAAAATCAATTAATTAATAATAAATTATCATTTGCATTAATGATTAAAATAATATTTCTTTTAGTTATAATTGACATGCAATTAGTTGCGCAATCAATTAAATATATAAAATAATAAAGTAGTTTTAAAAGTTGAGTGAATTGATATAAATGAGAAATACTAAATTTGAATTAAGTGAAAGTGCATTAAGTTATTAATTATTAAATTGAAAAACATGTAAAAGAAATATTGATAATAACAAAGTTTTAGGAGTTAAGTTGAGTTCCGGGTTTGCATGGTTGAGTTCAAGTTCCAAGTTCTTTTCCTTTATTAGGAGGATTTGGCAATTGTGTTTCTACACAAATTTGTAGGTTTCGCTCTAAGGATTGAATTGGAGGAAATTGTGAAAGCTTTGGAAATTTTTAGGGTTTTGATTGATCTTTGTGGTTTCTATCAATTGGTGGTTTGAGGTAGGCTTTGAAACCCTCGTATATTAAATTCTTTTTAAAGAAATTATGTTTTCTTTGTGCCTATTAGATTTTGTTGATATTTATTTTAAAATTCTCCTCTTGCTTAGATTTCTGCTTTTGAAGCTTTTGGTGATAGAAATCTTATATTGTGAATACAAGGTAATTTATGTTTGAAAGTCTTTGAAGAAAGATCTTGTTTTGAATCGATTAGGGTTTAGTTGCAATTATTATTAAAACCTAAGAATTAAATCTACTTAAAATAGTTATTTTAATTTTGCACATGAATATATTACTTTATAGATCTAAGGAAAATTTATGCTTCCTAGTAAGAATCAACCATTAGATTTCAATTTGATTAATCCTAAAATATATATAAATAATAGGGCTTGCTATTTTTGTGTTAGATAAATCTTTGAAAAAAATTAAAAAAATAAAAATAAAAATAAAATTAATAAACAAAAAATAAATAAATAAAAATAATTATTTAGGGGAGGCAGGGCTCTTCCTTCCCCTACCCCTTGGTAGCTTCTAGGGGCTGATGGCATCATGTAATGCCCCGCTAGGGAACCCATGAGATATTAACCTAAAACGTGTTACTAAGTTTACAGAATAATTTTTTTCTTAAGTGTTTACAAACAATAATGAATAAACAAGTGGAAGTAAAACATAAAGTCCATAGGTACACATAAACATAATCTCAATTTCAGATTATAAATTTTAAGGGCTCGCTGATGTAGAAACTACGTAAATACAATTACATCTATTAATTACAATAATCATCTAAATTATCTACACATTACATCATAAATACATCTAAATAATAAAGTATACATAATCTCTTACACCCACTAAACAAGTTGTAGGATATGTAATTATAATTAAGTACAAAGTACAAATCAAGAAAGTACAAGAATAAGTCTCCAAGAAAATAGGATAGAAAGCAACTGCAACAAGGATTAACCAGCACTGGTACAGGAACATCAAAGTCTCAATTGGTAAAACAATCACTACCTCCCAGCCTCATGGAAACTTGTGGTTCCACTCCCACCATGTTGAGGAGATAACATAAGATCCCACTCGGATAACAATACCAATCTAATCAGGTAAAACTAAGCAAGGATCCTAGAAGCTCCTATCTCAAGGGTACATCTCAAGTCAAAGGTACACATAATAATCTAGAGGCAATGAACACATGTAGAAAACCTAACATGAAATCAAGGAAGTGTCATCACATATATGTCAACCCCTTGGAACGATCTCACTAGACTCTGACTTCCAAGTGTGATCATATGCAAAACCTGAAATCATCTCATGTAGACAAGGATAGTCGATCATACTAGATCCCACTCAGATAACAATACCAATCCAATCAGATAAAACTAAGAAAGGATCCTAGAAGATCCTATCTCAAGAGTACATATCAAATCAAAGGTACACATAGTAATCAAGAGGAAACCAACACATGTAGTAAACCTAAGATGAAATCAAGGAAGTGTCATCACATATGTCAACCTCTTGAAATGATCTCACTGGACTCTGACTTCCAAGTGTGATCATATGTGGAACCTGAAATCCTCTCATGTAGACAAGGATAACCAATCATGCCAAACTCATCGTCACTAATAGACGAGCAAGCATCTTCTCCCACTCCCACCCTTAGCCTATACTAGCCCTCAAGGCATGGGCGAGGGAACCATTATCTCATTAATTTATTTTAACCCTATTTAATTTATATTATCACTTGATTAAGTAACCTACTAAGGATACTCGGGTAGCCTCTTCTGGGCTCCAACATCTCCAAAGCAAGCCACTTCCCTTTTAACACCTAGATAACCTACCCTAGGTTCATAATCTCAAAACCATAACTCAAGGTCATCATAAATCATAATATCCAAATCTAGTTCCAAAGAATAACAGGAACACACAATAACCAATTTCCATCATAAAAATCAATTTCCATAAGGTTGAGTCACAACAAGATCAATTGCCTCATAAGTATGCAAGGCAAAAAAAATAAACACAACCCTAACCCTGCCTCTGGTAACAATCCTAATAGGCTGACGTAGAAGATTTCTTCTAACCCAAATGCAGAAGAAAGAAAATAAACATGCAATAGAATTTAATAAGTAGAGTAATTTGTAAAGTTCCATTACAAATTAAATCTATTAAATAATCACTAACAAACTATAATTACAATTATTGAATTAAATTCTAACACCTAATAAATCAATTTATAACATTAAAAATAAATTGATCCTAGGTTTAAAATTACTAACGACAATATAATTTCATCATAAGTCTAATTAAAGAAATCAACTTAATTATCTAATTCCATTTAATTAGAAACATAAATGTTCATATACGATATTATCAAAATAACAATGTCATTAATAAATCATTCCCAAATTAAAAACATTAAAAGCTAATAATAATAATATGTATAATAATAATAAATATATATAATAATAATATGTATGTATAATAATAATAAATATGTATGTATGTATAATAATAAATAGTATGTATGTATAATAATAATAAATATGTATGTATGTATAATAATAAATAGTATGTATGTATAATAATAATAAATATATATAATAATATGTATGTATGTATGTATGTATGTATGTATAATAATAATAAATATATATATATATATATTTTTTTTTTTTTTAAATAAAACATTGAACATAATAATCAAAAAGGGGAAGGCGAGACCCCCGGGCTGTCGCACAGTAGCCAAGGTATGTCGTGCGGTAGCCTTGTTGTCGTCCAACAGTCAAGGGACTGTCGTCCGACAACCAAGGGACTGTCGTCCGACAACCAAGGGTCTGTCATTTGACAACCCTTGATGTCATGTTGATAGCTATGTTGCCTCAGTAGGGGTGTTGACAGTGGGTGGGGGTGGTGTCCCCACCCACAACAAAGGATTTTTTTATATATATTTTTTGATAAAAAAATAAGAGGAAACCAAAATATTTATTTTTTAAAACAAAGATGAGTTTATTATTATTTTAAAAAAATAGAATTTGTGCATGACATAATACATTTTTCAAAGTAATGTATATATATATTGAAGATAAATAATTCAAGAATAATAAAGGTTGTTTTTTTTTATCACCACAAAGACATATTATTATTGTTTTCCTTTACACAGACAAATTGAGAGACTAATTTCCCTATTGATCAAATCTGGGTTTTCACAATCAAATGTTAATTTCAATTTTTAATGTTTTGTTTAATAATCCCTTGAAACCCTTATCAAATATAAATTTTCTAAAACAATATTCTGTAGGATTTCAACCTAGGGTTTACCAAACACAATTATTTTTTCACATATTAAAACGAAGAGGAATTCACATACGAACAATATTCTGAATTTTAACAATATTATCAATTCAAACCCTAATTGAATTTAAAACACAATTTAATTATGGAATACATACAAACACCAAATTTTCTACAATTAATTCCAAAAATTCAACATGGAAGGAAAATCACAAAACAACCATAATAACCAGATCTATCAGACGAAAAGAAGACAATCTTTCAAAAATACCAAAATTGACACTACAAGGGTTTCTAAATCCTACCTCAAACCACCAATTGAAGAAATGTGATGAAGACCAAAAACGTAGAAAAATCCAAGCTTTCACAGAAAAATTCTCCAATTCGATTCCTTCACCCAAATCTTCAAAATTGTTTGTTAAGAATAATGGTCAAGCCTTTCCAATATAGGAATTGAACTCAACCATGCAAATTTTGAAACTCAACTCAACTCAACAACCTTATTTTCATCAACTCCATAATTCCCTCAATTCCAATTTGTAACTCATATGTTATTCCTTCATTGTTTCTATCAACTCCCTTAACTCTCAATTAATTAATTCTTTTATTTATTTATTCTAATTGACTTGTGCAACTAAATTGCATTATAATTAAATAAATCTAATATTATTTTCCACATGAAAATTTATTTAAATTAGTAAATTATCTTTTATTTAAAAAATTGAATTTTAATACTAAATTAAATCTTTAAGAGAGTGTATTTAATTAATCTTCATTAATTAAATACTTTTATTTCCACAAATAAGCTTTTAATTAAATCTTTAAATTTAATAAATGTATCTAATTAATTTCTATTAATTAAATACTTCCACATTTAAAATTAACTATATATAGCAAGATCTAATTTATTTAAATCGCATAATTAATCTAAATAATTTATTTAATTATAACAAACATATCAACCAACCAGAAATCAACTGAACTAATAAAACCATAACCATGCTCAAGGGAAAGACTATGGACTCACATCACCTTGACGAATTCAGGAAGGGTAAAATATGAGAAACTTGTCCACTATTTCAGGACAATAAAATGCATTAGGTTGGGATTTAGATCTGAACATTATCTCCCCTCTCTTACCATTGAGACTTGCAATAGGGAACGCTCATCCTAACAATTCAGGAAAGTCGATGCCTGATACTTGCAAACCTACATAAAAGGAAAGCATGTACATACATACATATATATATAACAAGCAATGGTAGGGATCAAGGCATCGTGTGGATCTTGCAAGTAGGTAACTATGACTTCGTCCCTCAACCATATCAAACACATCAAATAGAAAATAAAATCATACATGATAATTATACACATACAAATATGGGGTAAGTAAAATCATAATCATAAACATCATTTAAACATATAAATAATCATCATCAAAATAACTAACATCATCTAGTTATAAATATATAATATCCACAATTATCCAATCATCAAAATCGCCATGTAATGTCATACATCCAAAACCACATAATAACTAAAATAATCAATGCACACATAAAAGTAGCCTAAAAGAGTTTGGCAATATAAAATTGAAAATCAAACTATGGGTGGGCACTACATCCACCTCCCCTAGAATTAGAATTAGTCCTAGAAGCCTACAAATAAATAGGGATATAAATCATGTAATCTCATTGCGTCCTCCCAAGTCGCTGATGAATCAATAGTAGGGTCCCATTGGACCCTTACCTACTCGATGGTGTGATCCCTGACAGTCAAATCTCACTGCTGAAATAGGCAAACATGCTCCAAAGTTAGTTGTATGTCCTCTACCTACAAAACATTCTAGTCAAGTACATGTGCAACATCTAGTATATACTATCTAAGTACTAGAACATGGAAAAAATCATGAATGCGAGACAAGTTGGGTGACAAAAGAAAGATGGTAAGCAATTGGTCCTATCCTCTCAAGAATCTCAAAAGGGACAATGAAACGAGTTGCCAACTTCGAACCCTTTCAATAATGGATCGGGCTCTTCTATGGACGTACTTTTAGAAATACCTTAACACCAATTGCAAACTACTTATCCACTCTATGAGCATCTACATATTTCTTTTGTCTATCCTAAGTTGTGGTCACATGCTCATGAATGCACTCCATATCCTTAAGCATCTCAGGACCTAACATAATACGATCCTCTATTCTATCCCAACTTAAAGGTGTACGAAAAGGATGACCATACAAAGCCTAGAAAGGTGACATACCAATCAAACTGTGATACCCATTGTTGTAGGAAAACTCGATGAAATATAAATAGTCCTTTTAGTGAGTCTATTTAACCATGACATACATCCTTAACATATCCTCAAGCACCTGATTAACACACTATGTCTGACCATCGGTCTTAGAGTGATATGTCGAACTAAAATTTAGTTATGCTCTAAGATCATGTTGTAAGGAAGTACAAAATACATAAGTGAATATTGGATCCCTATCTAATATAATCATGCAGGGAATGCCATGTAGTCTCACAATATCCTTCATAAATACTCTAGCTACAAAAGTTCCTATATAAGATGCTCTCATAGGAGAAAAATGTGCCACTTTGGTCAAATGGTGAATGGTAGCCATGATGGTATCATGTCTGTTGGGAGTCATATGAAAACCTATGATGAAGTCCATGGATATGATATCACATTTACATGATGGAATGAGATCAGGCTATAAAATTCCTGTTGGATGTTGGTGGTTTTCCTTAACCCTCTGAAACTGTAGACATTTGGGCACAAAATCAATAATTTCATGTTTCATATCAGACCAATAGTATAGTTGTTGAAGTTCCACATGCATCTTCTTGGCACCTACATGTGTCTATTAAGGTGCATGATGAGCCTCAGATAAAGTCAAGATACGAATATCATCTAATGGAGGTGCATATATTTGGCTCATACAGTGCAAAAGACTATCTGACTCCAAAACATAACCTAAAAACCTACCCTCCAAAGGTATCCCTGACTCAATCTCATCTCTCACTTCCTTGTACCAAGTATTTGAAGGAAATTTCTAGAGTATACAACTCCACAAATCTACACCAAGAGTAAAATCTTATATCTCATGTCTCCTGTGAATGAAGACGTCGACTACCACATTTTCTTTACCCTAGATGTACTTGACCTCAAAGTCATACTCACAAAGAAATTTCATCCATCGCCTCTGTTTGGCATCAGATTAGGCTAGGTAAAGATATAATGTAAGCTACGATGATCACTATGAAGCTCAAATCAATGTCCCAATAGAAAATATCTCAATCAGACTAATGCATGAATCATTTATCCTAACTCAAGATCATGTGTAGGATAGTTCAATTCATGCTTCTTGAGTTTACGAGATTCATAAGCAACCACATGTCCTTGTCACATAAGAATTGCTCCTAGACCTTTCAAAGAAGCATCATCACACACCATGAAATCACCTATTAGGTCGGGTATTGCTAGAATAGGTGCGTTGGTCAGACACTTCTTGAGGTTCTAGAATGCTTCTTCACACTTCTCTATCCAAACATACTTCTTCCTTTTCCTTTGGAGAAATGTAATTTGATATGCAATCCTAGAGAAGTCTTTGACAAACCTATGATAGTATTCTACCAAGCCCATGAAACTACAGACTTTGGATACATTAGTGGGGGTTGGCCAATCTACTATAGCCTGAATCTTGGAAGAATCCACTAAAATTCCCTCACCTGAGATAACATTCCCCAAATACTAAACTTTAGATTGAAAGAAGTTGCACTTCATTGTATTGGCATACAACTGATTGTCGTGAAGACACTATAAAACCAGTCGTAGATGTTCCTCATGCTCTCCCTTGGTTTTCAATTATATCAATATATCATCCATTAAGATGAGAAAAAAATGATTAAGGTAAGAATAAAATATTCCATTCATTAGGCACATATAAACAGATGGAGCATTTGTTAAACCAAAAGGAACTATTGTGAACTCATAATGTCCATAGCGAGTGTGAAATGTAGTTTTGTGAATATCTGCATCCTGAATGCATAACTGATGGTATCTTGACTTGAGATCAATCCTGGAGAATACCTTAGCTCCCTTTATCTGATCAAAGAGATCATCAACCCTTGGTAATGGGTACATTTTCTTAATCATTACCTTGTTCAACTATCTATAGTCAATGCACAAGTGTAAAGCTCCATCCTTCTTCTTAATGAAGAGTATAGGTGCTCCCCATGGTGAAACACTCATACAAATACTACCCTTCACCAAAATATCCTCTAACTATAGCTTAAGCTCACTCAATTCTTGTGTGGTCATTTGGTAAAGTGGTCTACATATAGGTTGTGTTCCTAGAACAAGATCAATGCAAAAATCTATGTCATGCTTAGGTGGCATACCTAGAATCTCACTAGAAAAGACATCAATGAATTCTTGAAGTATAGGATGATCAAGATTATTTTTCTTTATTTCTACTTCATCCAACTCATTCATAGTTATAGAAAATACTTGACATCCCTTTTGCATGTTTCACTTGAGTTGCATAGCAGAGACCATTTGAAGAGATATAGAATGCTGAATTCCCACTATCTCACAATCCTTGCCAACATCATTCTTACATTTGATTATCTTTTGTGTACAATCAATGTTGGCTCCAAGAGTACCTAACCAATCCATTCCAAGGACAATGTCATATGACCCTAAAGGAATCACACGAAGGTCAACCATCGTGGTGAATTCACCTAGATTCAACTCAAACTTATGCACTAGAGAGTTTGTCAATATCCCAACCAATGTATTATTTTAATGCCACTAGCCCACATTTATCTACTACAAAAGGAGATATAAAATAATTTGTAGCTCCTGAATTAAAAAAAATAGAAATAGAAACACCTCTAGTGGCACGCGAAGTCTCTACCACAATTCCTAGATTTTCTGCCTAAAAATGGCCCACTGCTACAAATACCCTATGGGATTTTTCAGCATCTCCTATAGTAGGCTTAGAAGCTGCAGGTCTCTATCCTGAAAACTATGATGCACGTTAAGGACAATTTACTACAATGTGACCATCTTGCCCATATGAGAAGAAATCATTTCCTCTACCATGACCTCTCCTAGCAGAGGATGTACTAGACTCTTGATAGCTTCCTCTGCTCGCAACTGAATGTGTGCTTTGTGTAGGCTGACTAGGATGATTGTGCCTATTGCACAAAAATTTACATAAGTTCTTAGAGTTAGAACCATCATTATGTTCTAAAGGATTTTTCCCTTTCTATTGCTGACTACAAAAATAGGGAGGGCTTTTCTTGAAGTTTCTTGCACCTTGGTTATGATTCCCTCTATAGCCTCAAGGTGTAGGAACACTAGTCTGAACTCCTACCTATCCATCATGTCCTAGAGACAAATTTGCCTCAACTAAATTAGCCTTAATAACTACTTCCTTAAGGGTCTTGGGTTTGAAAACCATAACCCCTCTAATGATGCGGCCATTGAGTCTCTTGATGAAATGTTGTAACATAAGTGGTGACTGGTCACTAAATCTTTCATAGGGCCTAAGCTCCAAGAAATGGCACTTGTAATCCTGAATAGACATAGATAGTTTTCATAGATTATGGAACTCATCTACACATTTCTGCTACCACTAATCAGATAAGAAATGTTCACTAAAGTTCTCAAGAAAAATCTCCCAAGTGACAGTCTCCATGGTAAGTCCAAGTTTCTACTCCTCAATTTTCCACCAAGAAGCTACAAAACCCTCAAGGCTCATAATGGCACATCTTTCCTTAACATTAGTATCGAACTGCTACATGACACAACATTGATCTAAAGCAATGAGCCAAGTCTCTTCCTCAAAACCAATGCCAAGACCATTAAAAGGAGGAGATCGTGATCTCATAAGTTCTCTCATCTGATTGGCCTTTATGACTCCCTGACTAAGGGTAGTGTCCCTCCTTTTCAGACTTATAGACCTTTGTCTCTCCTCATTATCAGAATAGTGTGATGCTTTATGTTTAGCCTTATCTTGCATAGGTAGATGCTCCAAAATGTTCTAGAGAATTTGGGTAGCATTGAGTTCTCCTTAATCACCATGATGTTCTCCACCATCCTGTTCCCTGCTCTCCTCAACTCTTTGACTCATAGGAGGGATAGGAAGTCTTCTCCTTCCATGCTCTCTACCATGACCTCCACTTCTCCCTCTAGCAATGGATCTAATCTCAGTGACCATCTTTCCTACAACATTCAATAAGAAAGACAAAATAATTAAGACATGAAGAAATTGTAAAGTAATGGTTTGAAATTCAAGAGTATTATATGTCTAAGTTTTGTTTCATGTTTTAACTTCTAGACATGTAATGGGTGTAAAAAATTGGTAGAGTTCCCAATGTTTGAAACATGGGCTCTGATACCAAGTGTAATGCCCCATCAGGGAACCTAGGAGATAATAACCTAAAACATGTTACTAAGTGTATCATCTTAAAATGGAAGCACTTCCATGTTAAGAGTGTTTATCCCTCTGAGTAAGTGGTTTGGGGTCATATTGGATGCCTTGAATTGATCTTTCCTTTGATCTCTCTTTCTCCCCGCTTTCCACTTATTTTCTGCTTCATCCTAGGTGAAATTAGGGATAGGATCTTAAGGATTCTCCTGAATTTCACTCTTCCATAGCTCTATTTTCTAGGTAGGATTTAGAAATGGATCCTCATGGGCTTCATCTCAGTAATCATAGGATTTTATGTCTATTCCTAACATTTTGTCCTGTTCTGGCATCAATTCTAGGTTTCTGGACATCCCTGGGACCTCTTGACTTGGTTCTGAGTCAACTTAGGATCAAGGTCAATGTCTTAGGTCGACCCTAACTAGGTCAAGGTCTTAGGTCAACCCTAACTAGGTCAGGGTCAACCTCGACATTGACCCCTTCCTCCAAAATTTCAAATTCCAAAATCTCCGGGCTTCGGGCTTTTGGGAGATTTATTTTTCCGCTTCCGGGTCGGCCATTTCAGGTTTTGGGATGGTAAATCCTTTAATTGCATTTAATCTAGATATATTTTCTCAAGGTGAGGACCTAATTGGGATTTAATTCTCCAAGGTGGCCCATCTAGAGGAGTGTGCCCTAGATCACTATAAAAGGAGGCCTTCCTCTCTCATTTTCATCATCAAGTTTTGTGAGAACATATCTCTCAATCAAGTTTTCAAGCTCTCAAAGCTCTCAACTTCTCAAGGTGATCAAGCAAGCATCCATTCAAGCATTCAAGTCTTCTTCTCCATCCAAGTTCTCCATTGAAGATCAAGGATTCAAGCATTCAAGCCATTGAAGGGATTTGGTTCAAGCATTCAAGATTTATCATTCAAACCCTAGATCTAGCCATCATGATGGTGTGATCTTCCTTCAAGATCCTTTGTTCATCTTCAAGCTCCGTTTCATTCTCTTACCAAGGTGAATTCCAAGCATACAACCATGGACATTTGATTTACATTTATTGTTGTGTTCAAGCTTTCATATCAATATACTTATTTACATTTCAAATACAATTGCATATCTATTGAATTGCATAGCTTCATTATTAGATCCTTTTCTACTACTTGATAGCATTCTCCATTTCAATTTCAATATTAAGGTTGATTCCAAACCGGGGTTTGACCAAGGCAAACCCCCCATACAAAAAAAACCCCCATTTTATTGCAACTACAGATGCAGAGTTTTGGATCTGAGAGCAAATTTGGATACCCTTTTCGGCAAACTTTCGAGATCTGTGAACAAAATTTGAATCAGACTTCAAATAAAGAATGTGGTATTTGACCTTTTATGAGGGTCAAACCCGAGCTGAGCCATCTTGAGGAAAGATTTCTAGGTTTTCTCTGTCTCAACATTTCCAGTCCATGACAAGTTTTAGATTTTCCCGAAAGTGTACACAAACACCAAAACAACATTTTCCAAATCTGCCCTAATTTTGAGGTTAGTAGTTGTATTTCAATTATTTCATATTCCAAGCATAATTTTCTTTATAGGGAAATATTGGATTTACTCTCTTCCTACTCTTTTCCATAAATTGATTTGATTGTACATTAGCCTTTTTGGTTGATCAAATCGGATCTCTTCCTTGGGGAATTTGGGTTTGAGAATAGATCTCAATATTTTCCCCTTCCCTTTCTATCTGAATAGTGGTGAATCCATTTTACCTATATTCACTAAGTTTGCATGATAATTTTTTTCTTAAGTGTTTACAAACAATAATGAATAAACAAGAGAAAGTAAAACATAAAGTCCATAAGTACACATAAACATAATCTCAATTTCAGATTATAGATATCAAGGGTTCCTTGACATAGAAACTACGTAAATATAATTGCATCTATTAATTATAATAAACATCTAAATCATCTACATATTACATCATAAATACATCTGAATAATAAAGTATATATAATCTCCAACATCTATTGCACAATTCATAGGGTATATAATTACAATTAAGTACAAAGTACAAATAAAGAAAGTACAAGAGTAAGTCTCCAAGAAAATAGGATAGAAAGAAATTGTAAGAAGGATTATCTAGCACTAGTAAAGGAACATTGGAGTCTTAATTGGTAAAAGAATCACTACCTCTTGACCTTGTGGAAACCTATGGTTCCACTCCCACCATGCTGAGGAGATAACATCAGATCCCACTCAGATAACAATACCAATCCAATGCAGCGCAAGCATGAGGAGCATAGGTGGGAGGAGCCTCAACCCCAATTGTTACCTGCAACTTCATGAGTTGGGAGATAGGGTAACAAGGATCATGGGCATTTCAAACAAAATGGAGGCCTTTCTTATAGATCACAACAAGGAGGTTCCTGGCCATTCAATAATCATTTTCAGCAAGGGTTTCAAACCAACTCCTCCTTTAGGCATTCAAGGGAAAATATCTCAAGAAACAAAGGAATGCAAAACTCAGGATAGAATGGTAGGAAATGGGAGAAAATGGAACCTAGGCATTGGCAGAACCCAAAATATGTGCATATTGGTAAAAATTTTGATTTTAGGCAGATCGCAGGGAAGTTTTACAAACCAAAGCATCCCAGTTTGTCAAAGGCTGCAATGACTTCAGCAGCTCCGGTGATGACACCTCCTTTCAATATAAGGTATGAGATTTGCACCACTATCAGAGTTTCAGACTCTCACTGGCAAGAAGCATCCTCAACCTTGTAGGAGAGGGCCTTTTTATTTAAATGGCTAGGTCCATGGCCGTTGGTTTGCACTATTAGGCTATGGTGCAAGGATGTTTGGGGAGAAGGTTGCAAACTGAAAACCCTTTCCAATGGTTTCTATATGGGGTTGTGCCCTTCGAAGGAGGATAAATATTGGATCCTAAATAATGGCCCCTATCTCATTGAAGGGTAGGGGATCTACTTGAAGGATTGGGAAGCAAACTTTGATCCTCAAAAGGAAATTTTAAAAGAGTATCCGATCTGGCTCAGTTATACAACCTACCATTGGAATACTGGGGAGAAGACATGCTCAGACAAATAGGGAGTATCATTATAACTTTTATTAAATATGAGGAGGTGATTTGTGAAAAAGATGCCTCAATCCACCCTCAGATTTTGATTAGCTTGCAGGTGAACAACCCCATCCCAAACTCAGTTACCTTGGGAATGGACAACGGCTTTTGGGTTCAGAAGATCACAAGGTGGCAGGGTAAGGACCCTGCTTCTTCTCCTGACATAGATAGTTCTGTAAGGAAAGATAAAGGGAAGGAGCATGACTCATTGCTAGATGAAATTAAAATGTCTCTGGAGTAGGAGATGATTAAACCAGACCTCGCAGATCAATTTATCTCCAGAAGTCCTTTGCACTACAGTTGAGATTTGCAAAATTCCATTGATTCCTCTTTTGAAGATGCCTTTAAGTCCTTTGGGGAGGCATCTCACTATCCCTCAACATGGGTGGTAAAGGAGACACCTTTCTCTCAATACCCTATTACTCCTGAATCAGACCAGTGTCCCCCTCCCCCAAATTTTGTTGCTTCTACCTATCAGGAGGATTTGCTTCCTCCCATGCAACCCACTGAGGTGGTCGATGTATGTGGCCCTCTCTTTATCCTAGACACTTTTGAGAATCTTGGCAGGGTATCTGCCTCTACATTGGAGAAGGTCTCAAATATAGAAGTGGAATAGGATAAGCAGGAGGATATTTTTAAGGATATCGAAATCTCCCCTATAAGGAATCTAAGCAATTCCTTTGAGGAAGAAAAGGATTGTGAGGGTGCTTCTGAGGATTGGGACTCTAAGTTTGATGGCCCAGATGTAGGGACTGATATGGATGACCTTGGTCTATTTGATAAGGTTGGCTCTTTTGAACAGAGGAGGATAGGGCAAACCACTTCATCCCTGAAAAAACCAAGAATAGGGGAAAAATAGTGAAGGAGGATGAAATCTATCAGGATGAGGTTGGAGATTGCTGGAAATGTTGCTGACCAAAACAAACTATTGAGATCAGGAAAGGGCTATGCCTTTTCCTGGGAGCCGTGAAAACCTTATCATGGAATGCCAAGGGCTACAATGCCCCTGACAAGCTTCATTTGATCAAAAGATGTTTTGATCAAACAAAACCTGATCTTGTGTTGTTACTAGAAACAAAGATTAAAGATGATGCTAGTGACTTTTTCAAATGTAGGTTTAGTAGATGGAATTTTGACCTTGTCTATGCTCAAGGGGCGTCGGGTGGTCTTGGCATTCTGTGGAATCTGGGCTCTTTGGAGGTAACTGTTATACAGACTAATCAGTTCTGGTAGGGGTTAAGGGTGTTTATGAAACACCTCCATTGTCATATTTATGTTTTTAATATTTATGGGCCCAACAGTAGCTCCCATAAAAGATTATTTTGGAACTCTTTACTGAGAGTCCTAGAAAATTTGAAAGATGATGTTGTTGTGTTGGGTGGAGATTTTAATGCAATTCTCTCCCCTGAGGATAAGAAAGGTGGTAAGGGGTGGTGTAGTGCTAGCCAAAGGGACTTTTGTGCCCTTGTGACCTCCTACAGCATTACAAAGATCCCCTTTAAAAAAGGTGATTTCACTTGGACTAACAGGAGGGCAAGCTTCCTTAACATTGCTAAAAATCTTGATCGATTCTTTGTAGGTGGTAACTGGGCTATTGTTTCCTAGACCTGTGATGCTAAAATCCTCCCTTTTCAAGTTTTAGATCCCTTCCCAATTGCCTTGAGAATTCAACATGAGGACTCCTCGGATAGGTATCCCTTCAAATTTGAATCGATGTGGTTTTTAGCCCATGGCTTCTATGATTTTCTTAAAGGCTAGTGATCTCAAGCTCCACAAAGGTCAGGTAACAAAGCTTTTTTATTTGTCAAGAAACTTTAATTTATTAAAGAGTAGTTAAAAGTTTTGAATAGACTACACTTTAAAGATATTTTTGTTGAAAAACTTAAAGTTGAAGACAAACTCAAAGATCTAAGCTTAAAAATTATTAAGAATGGCATGTTAGAGACTGATTTTGAGGAGGAGAAATGTTTACAATCGCAACTGGAAGGTTGGCTAAAAAAAGAGGAGATTTTCTGGAGGCATAAGTCTAGAGAGACTTGGTTGAAGGAGGGGGATCAAAACACAAAGTTCTTCCATAACTCCCTAAAACAACGTAGAGTTCACAACAAAATTTTTAGTATTCAGAATGCTCTTGGGGTTGTGCTAAAAGATAGAGAAGAGATCAATGCTGCTGCTATTACTTTCTTTTCTAAAAAGAAAATTGTGTCGGGGGATCTGAATCCTCTATATGAGGAAGTTCTTGGTGTCATCCTTGGTTTGGTTTCAGATGCATAGGTTTCAGATGCATAGAATAGGGTCCTTACTAAACTTGTTTCTCTAGAGGAAGGTAAAGCTACTCTGTTTGGTTTGGGTAGGGATAAGGCCCCATGCCCTGATGGTTTTCTGGCCATTTTCTTTCAGGAGTTTTGGAATCTTATTGGAAAGGATCTTTGGGAGGTCATGGAGGAATCTAGGAAAGGTTGATTTATTCTTAAAGATCTCAATAATACCTTTATTTCTCTTGTCCTGAAAGGGGAATCACAATCTTCCTTCGAGGACTTCAGTCCAATTGCTTTATGTAACACTATCTACAAGGTTATCTCCAAAGTGATGGCCAATAGGCTCAAACTTGTTCTCAACACTATGATCTCTACGGCTCAAAGTGGTTTCTCCCCTGGGTGATCTATTTTTGAGGGAGTGGTGATTTCTCATGAAGCAATTCACTCCATTCGAGCTGCAAAAAGCAAGAAAATGATGGTTAAGCTAGATATTAAGCAATCCTATGATGAAGTGTATAGGAGTTTCTTATTGGCCATTTTGAGCAGATTTGGGTCTCATGATGGTTGGATTGATTGGGTTTGTAGTTGTATAACAACTCCTAGGTTATTTATTTTGGTCAATGGAAGCCCTCAAGGTTTTTTTGAATAGGAGAAAGGGATTTGACAAGGGGATCCTCTTTCTCCCTTTCTTTTTATTATAATGGTAGAAGTTCTTGGCAGGATGATTTCTAAAAAATAGCTGGAAGGTGTCTGGAAAGGCATCCTTATTACTGAAGGAGTTGAACCCCTCTCTCATCTTCAATTTGTGGATGATACTTTCTTGGGTGTGGATGCTTCTATTCAGGAAGCCAAAGTCATGAGGGACACTTTGGAGCTGTATGGGAAAGTCTCTAGGCAGCTTATTAATTGGAGAAAGTCTGAGATTTTTTTCTTCAATACCCCCTTGAAGGAACAAGTGAAGATCACCAAAACCTTAGGCATGAAAACCGGACTTCTCCCCAATAAATATCTTGGCATCCCTCTCTTCTCAGGTAGTAATAAGTTTGAGCTTTGGAAGGATTTAGTCAACAAATGTCTAAAATGGATGGATGGTTGGAAAGAGAAGTGGATGTCCTCTGCTAGTAGGATATTGATGCTTCAAATAGTAATCTCTGTTATCCCTATTTATTCTATGATGTGTATGGATATCCCAAAAAAAATCCTTAAGGTGGTGGAAGCAAAGATGAGGAAGTGTTTTTGGTGTTGTTCAAAGGAGGATAAGATTCCCTTGGTTTCTTGGGAAAAGATATGTAAACCCAAAGCTTTCGATGGGGCAGGTATTAGGAATTGGCAAATTATGAATAAAGCCTTAGGGGCCAAAATGGTTTGGAGTATGTAAAGGAATCCTTCATGCTATTGGGTTAGAATACTCCAAGCTAAGTATCTGGATTCACTAGATAGTAAAAGGATCTTCACTATCACAGACCCCCCTCACGGGTCGGCCATTTGGAACTTTTTGTTATCTTGTAGACTGGCGATTTGTGATCATATTTCATGGCAGATCCGTAATGGTAGTGAGGCCCAATTTTGGGATGACTCCTGGAATGGTCTCCCACCTTTGAAGGATGTTCAAGAATTTTCCCAGTGGAAAGTGTACTTTGAATCCAAATGGGGGTCAAAAGTCAAGGACTATTTGGAACTTGCAGATAGTGTTGAAGGAAAGATTTGGAGATGGAAATTGATTGATAATGAGGATCTTTCTCTGCATCAGAAGGAGCTTATGATGGGTATTTTGAAAAGAAGATCAGTTACTATTACTAGATAGTGTGATAGGATTAGGTGGTGTGGGTATCAATCAGGGGACTATTCTGTTAAGTTGGGATATGTTTTGATGGATGTAAATGAAGCAACCTAGTTCTCTTCACAAGATCTTTGTTGGAAAAAGGATTTATTACCTAAAGCAAGTGTTTTTGCATGGTTGGCATGTAATGGAAGGATCCTGACTATAGAAAGAAGGAAAAGATTAGGTATGAAAGGACCTACTAGGTGTGCCCTCTATGAATGTAAGGAGGAATCAGCGGATCACTTGTTGATTGAATGTGGGTTTGTTGAATAGTGTTGGAATTTTGTGCAGCAAAAACTAAATTGTCATGGCCCAAGAGAAAATACTATACAATAGGTTTTTGATGGATGGCCCCAGGTGGTTAGGAAATCTACCTTATCAGGTATTTGGTCAATCACTCCATCCTTGGTTGTATGGGAACTATGGAAAGAATGAAATATGCAGATTTTTAGAGATGAAAAGAAATCTATACAAAGGTTCACAATGAGATTGCAACACGCAATTGAGGAGGTGGTAAGCATGTCAGCTACTAGGAGATAATTTATGAAGATCCCTTATACAAAAGAGGATAGGGCTATCCAATTACAATGGCCAGTTATTAGATTTTATTACCCTGTAAGTGCCCTAGTTACAAGGAAAAGTGTGGTGGTGAACAATAAAATTTCTTGGAGCCCGTTGGAGGATGGGTGGATGAAGGAAAACTTTGATGGGGCTACAAATAATAACCCTGGTAGGAGTAGAATAGGGGTATTTTTTAAAATAGTGATGGTAACACTCTTCTGACTACTTCGAAAAGATGTGAGGATGGCACTAACAACATGGCAAAATGCAAAGCAGCACTTCTAGTGGTTAGACTAGCAAAACAACAAGGTGTAAGCAGATTACATTTGGAAGGAGATTCTTCGCTAGTAGTGCAAGCTATTTCCAATTTGTCACTAAAGGCTTGGCATTTAGAAAATGAGATCATGTTGATCAGAGAGTTGTTATTGACTTTGGACAACTCTATGGTTACCCATATCAAAAGAGAGGGTAACTTGGAAGCAGACATACTTTCTAAGCAGGTGGTGGATTTTGTGAATGTTGGGAACCTTTTGATTGATGATTTTAATTCACTTCATGGATCAAAGTGGTAAGCGATCATGCAATGGTGATGGCATGAAGGCTTATGTCAGCCTATTATGACATAAGATGTGATGCCCTTCTCATCATTTATTGAGCAAGTTGCATCTAGCTGATGGAACACACAAAAATGAAGTATGTTTGGGAGTGGCAATGGTCTGAATTGATGATAAAATGATGGTTGGTGTGCTATTGATTGTGTTTGATGTCCAGTTGTAGTTGAACTTTAAATGCAAGAATGAAGGTTTTTTTCTTCCGGCGGTGTCTCTTTTGTGTTTGTGTGGGGTTTCTCTCTGCCTCTGTTTGATCTTCACTACTGCTCTAATGGAGCTGACCTTCACTTTCCACACGAAGCAGTAGTAGAAAGGGATTTACAGCCTAGTGGATAACGATAGAGTGAAGCTATTGCTAAAATTCCCCTCAAAGGAGGTTGTCCAAGCTTTCTAGCAGACGCTTAGGCCTTTGTTCCATAATGGAGACCGAAAGTCAAAGTTGCAGGTTGATATTGCAACCATGATTATGGCCTGGGGTCTGGAACTAGGTGAACATAAAAATTGTGTGGAGTGGGTTATGAAGAATTTTTTTGATGAGGAACTGATTGTGGGGTTGGAATCATTGCTTGAATGGGCACATCTCGGGTGGGTGTTTGATTACAGTGAATGCTTCTCTAATGAGGAGGAAGGGGTGGAGGTAGGTATTGTGCCCTTTGTTTGACAGCTGAAAAGGGTGGACAAAGTCAGTTATTTGGTGGCTAGAAGGACAGATTGGGAATATCTAAAAAAGGGAATTGCTAATTTTCTGGATGACAAATGGGGTGCGCTAGTGTCGACATCCTTCCCAGAGAGGTGTCATTCTCTTCATAGTAGGTGTGGAGTGGGAGTTGGAAGGGCATGGTCAAATGGTGTATGTGTTGTGTTCCTTTTTACTGTTTATACTTTGGGAGTTAGAAAATTTTGGTCTCCCTTCAACTATGGTTTGGATATGATGGGGTTGTTAATATGATTTAGAAAAATAGAGAGGGGGGGGTGAATCAGTTGTTCTTAGGTCCTGATGTATAAAACAATCTCAAAAACTTATCCTTAAGTTAGATCCAATAACCAAAACAAACTCGGTCATCACTGATTCAATAATAGAAACATCTAACAATGCAGTCCACTACCTAGTTGTAACTTAACTTGCAAAACATAGTAATGTTCAAACCAAAACATTCACACAAGTATTAACACCAAGATTTATAGTGGAAACCCAATTTGGGAAAAACCACTTTGTAACATGCTACTATTATTTTCACTCTTCTGAAGTGAGCTCAGTAAAAAGCTGACCCTGTCAAAGGTTACAATACACACTATCAGGTGTGACCTGGTTAAAGGATTTCAATCACCCTATTAAAAGTGAGCCTAGTCATAGGACTTACATACACTCCATTAGAATGCAACCTTGTTCAAAGGATTTAACATATGACTGTTAGGTCGACCTTTGTTAAAAGTATTTTGACTGCTACAATGGTTAGAAAGTAGCAGCAGTATTATCTAAAAATATACAACTCATTTTGCAAATATCAGATCCAATTCCATACACTAATGTTGGTTTACTAACTTTGAAACTTTTCCATTTCCATCTCTGATCTGCTCGAAACTTTTCTTCAAGCAATCACCACAATTCTCCTTCAGCCTTTTCTACTTATTCAGTCAATAAAAATTTCTTCTTCCAGCATTCTCTGTTCTCCATGTACATACATATCAAAATGCTCAGGTTCCCTTATATTTTCCTCAATTAGGTTAACTCATCTTTTGCCACTAAATCTCATTCATAGATCTTAGGGTTAGGTCATATTCATTGAATCTACCCGCTTCATGTTCTTCAGCTCCTTTTCTAGAATCATCTCAAATCTCTTAAAGATTTACAATAAAACATTTTACAATGCATTTAATGCTTCCAAACAATCAATAAATAAAGTCAACACATTTTACATAATCCAAGAATTCAACAATGTCGGCTCCAAAATTAAATTATTTTCAAATATAAAATTGCTGATGCTCGGTCAATATTGTGATTGTTCACTCAGTCTTCATGTAGAAAGCTCAGTCATTACTAAAACTATTTCCTCGGTTTCTCAGCAATTTACTGATGCTTGGTCGACACTATAATTTTTCTTGTCATATACTAACTCAGTCGACACTAACATTACTCGGCTTAAACATGATTTTTCCATTCTTTGCTCAATTAAGCCTACCAGTTTAGTCTTCAGTCTTACTAAGATAAACAATACATTATCTCATCATTGTGCAACATAGTCAAGTACACTTTGTAGTATCAAGATAACTCAACCTTTCCCTAGGTGCTATTGTTACCAACCTTGCTTAGCCCCTTAGCAACACTCAAATAGATATAGTACATTCCTAAGTAGCAACAGTCTTACCAATTAAGGTTTGACATCAATGAAAATACAATAATTGTTTCAATTGCAGTTTCCAACAATCTCCCTCTTTGGCATTGATGGCAACACCATATGATATCACCTGAATAACACATGGATTACCAGCCAATCCAAAAACTTATATGTTCATTAGAGAATTATTTTATAATATCCTTAGCTTCATTCTGATTTAGAATCCTATAAGCCTCACTTCTGTGACTATCAAAAGTATTTGGATCTCCCTCTATCCTGATCCTTAATTTCAGTTCATCATCCTTATCTTCAGTTTCTTCAGTTCATCTCCCTCTTTCCTTTTAGTTCCATCAGCTCATCTCCCTCTTTCTTTTCAGTATCATGTGTTATCATATTAGTTTTTTCTCCCTCTTTGACAAAAATGCCAAAGCAGCAACTAAAACATACATCCATCAAATGTAGATAATATATGTGTAGCTCAGTGTTTCTCCCTCTGTCATCTTACTTATGACTGATTCCTTGTATTTGCTTCTCTTCACAACTCTAGGCCAGCCCTAAAGTGTGAAAATCTTCTGCATCAATTTGTCAAATATTCTATTGTAGCACATTTGATGTAGTGCTCCTAGCTTGTCTAGGCAGCCTCAGTTAGGGGAAGAACCCCTAATTGACTTCTCAAATACTCATGAGCTTCTCTAGGTAAAGATTTAGTGAATATGTCTGGTAATTGTTCTTTTTTAATTACATATTCCATGCGGACTTCTTTGTCTTAGACTAATTCTCTCAAGTAGTGATACTTGATTGCAATGTGCTTGGCCTTAGTGTGCATCACTGGATTCTTAGAAATATTGATAGCACTTGTGTTGTCACAAAAAATAACAACAGGTTCAGTGATTTATTATTTCATTCCTATCAACAATTGTTTTATCCATACCAAGTTTGAATAGTTCATTGCAGCAGCAACATACTCGGCCTCGGCAGTAGATTGGGAAATGCAATTTTGTTTCTTGCTTGTCCAAGAGACTAATCTCTGTCCAAGAAAGAAAGCTCCACCACTAGTACTCTTTTTGTCATCTACATTTTCTTCCCAATCAGCATCTGTATAAACTCAGAGTTCAAATTTTTCATCCTTCTTATAATATAGACCATAGTCAGTAGTTCCTTTCAAGTATCTCATAATTCTTTTCATGGCCATCATATGTGTTTCCTTAGGATTGGCAGAGAATCTTTCCATAATCCCAATAGCTGATGCAATATCTGGTCTGCTATGTACAGCATACTGTAATTTTCCAATCATGGATCTGTACAGAGTCTGATTCACTTCTGCAGCATCATCATTCTTAGATAACTTTTGTCCAGTAACCATGGGAGTTCCCACTAGTTTAGCATCTTCCATCCCAAAAAATTTCAGTATTTCATTAACATACTTAGACTGCGTAATGAAAATTTCATTCTTCCTCTAATATACTTGTAAACCAACAAAGAATTTGATCTCACCAAACATACTCATTTCAAATTCAGTTTGCATTTCATTTGAGAAACTTTTGCATAATGCATCTTGTCCACCAAAAATAATGTCATCAACAAAAAAAATTTCCAACAAGATACCTTTACCTTCTTCATCCTTCATGTACAAATTTCTTGTGTCATTTGTTCTTGAAAATCCAATCTATATCAAGTAGTTGTGCAACTGCTCATACCATGCTTTGGGAGCTTGTTTTAATCCATATAATGCTTTGTTCAGTTTGCACACCATGTGTCTTCTATTTGGATCAATAAAACCTTCTGGTTGTTCTATGTAAACTTCTTCTTCTAGTATACCATTCAAAAATGTAGACTTGACATCTATTTGATATACCTTGAAATCTTTATAAGCAGCATATGCAAGCAGAGTTCTTACTCCTTCCAATCTAGCTATAGGGGCAAATGTCTCCCCATAATCTATTCCTTCTTCTTGTGTGTAGCCTTTGCATACCAACCTAGCTTTATTCCTAGTGATTTCACCATTTTCATTCATCTTATTCTGAAACACCCACTTTGTTCCTATAACATTTTTGTTTTCAGGTCTCGGCACTAGAGTCCAAGTATCATTCTTCTCAATCTAGTCAATTTCTTCATTCATTGCTTGTATCCAGTCGTCATTCTCCAATGCTTCTCTAGTTGTCTTCAGTTCAAATTCACACAATAGGCATGTTGGATCCTTAGTCTTACTTCTGGTCTAAATTCCAATATTTTTGTCTCCAATTATCTGTTCAGGCTTATGATGTCTTCTTACATATTTTGCCAAAATAGGTTCAGTTGTTCTCTCCTTTATTTCATCATGTTCCTTGACAAGATTGTCAAATTCAACTTCAGAATGCTCGGCAACCTCTTCCTCATATTCAACAGCATTTTCTTATAGCTCGGCATGTTCTTGTTCTCTCTCGGCACTATTTTCCTGACGCTCGACAGCTTCTGTCTGTTGCTCGGCGTTGCTTACCCAAGACTCGGCATCAGGTGCAAGTTTGTTACTTGCCTCTTCTTCTTCTTCAATGTACACAAAAGATCTATAATCTTCAGGTTCTCTTTTCCTGTTAGCTTCATTTCTTTCTGCATATTCATCAATTTTGACATTCACACTTTCCACAATTTTGTTAGTGTTAGAGTTCAAACACTTATAAGCTTTACTTTTTGTGGAGTACCCTAGGAATATGCCTTCATCACTCTTAGCATCAAACTTTCCATTCCTAGTGTCCTTTAATATATAGCACTTACTTCCAAAGATTTTAAAGTATTTAACACTCGGTGCATGCCAATGCCATAGTTCATAAGGTGTCAGATTTGTACCTTTCTTGATTTGTACCCAGTTAAGAGTGTAGACAGTAGTGCTTATAGCTTCTTTCTAGTATTTCTATGCCACATTATTTTCAATCATCAATGTCCTTACACAATACAAGATAGATCTATTTCTCCTTTATGCTATACCATTATGTGGAGGTGTTCTAGGTGCAGACATCTGTCTTTTAATTCCTCTATCATTGCAAAACAATTAAATTCATTTGATGTAAATTCTCCACCTCGGTCAGATATAAGACATTTCAGATTCCTACCTGTCTCCTTTTAAACCTTAGCCAAATACCACTTAAAGAATTGAAAAGCTTCAGATTTTTCTTTTAGAAACATCACATGCATCATCCTAGTATGATCATCAACAAATAAGATAAAGTATCTAGCACCATAGTAACTTTGTACACCCATAGGTCCACAAAGGTCAGTATGAACCAAATCTAAAATGTTTTCAGAAGTAAAGGATTTGCTCTTGAAACTTGACTTTATCATTTTTCCTAACTGGCATTCCTTGCACATCACATTCTCAGGTTTATTCAATCTAGGTAGACCTCTTACCTTTTTCTTCTTACTTATCTCTACCAGATTGTCAAAGTTAACATGACAGAGCCTTTTATGCCATAACCAAATATCATCAAGTTGTGCAATTAAACAAGTTTCTTCAAATAGGTTAAGATAGAACAAATTACCTCTAGTCTGATCTCCACTTCCAATTAGTTCTCCAGTAGCATTAAATATTTTAGCTTGCTTGTGATGAGATTCCACTCGGTAACCAGTTTTGTTAAGCTAAGCAACACTTAACAATTTGTAATTAAGACCTTCAACCCAATATGCATTTTCATAAGATATCTTATCAATTAGTTTAATCAAACCTTTTCCTCTAACAGGACATGGTGCATCATTACCAAATTTTACACTTTTACCTCTGTAATGATGTAAGGTCTCAAACTTATTTTTGTCACCAGTCATGTGATGTGAACAACCACTATCAATAATCCATTTATCATTCTTGTTCACACAAGATATCAATGCAGTTTTCTCATCCTCATCAGATTCATCTTTCATTGCAACATAGACTACCTCAATTTCAAAATCATCACTATCAGTATCAATCTCTTTTTCAGCAATGTAACAAGATTTCTTTCCTTTTCATTTGTAGTCTCTGTTCCATCAGTAGCTTCTGTCATCTTTTCTATCTTTGTGTTTTCTTTTCCTTTCATCATCTTTATCCTTCCTGTCAGGACATCTAGCAGCTATATGACCAACTTTATTACATGCAAAACATATAATAGGGAGTTTACCTTTATACTTTCCTTTTCCCCTTCTTAGTCTTCTAGCCATAAGAGCTTCTAGATCTTCTAGGTCTTCATCAGAAGTGTCACTGTCACTTTCACTATCACTTTCACTTTCACTGATGCATCTTTCTTTTTCTTTCTTTGGTTTATTCAGAACTAGCTGTGACTTGAAAGTAGATTCAACATTTCCAATGCTTCCAATAGTGAAATTATCATAATTAGAGAGTTCAAAAGCAATCAGCTTACCAACCAAACTTTCCAAAGTAAGCACATTAGCAGAGTTACATCTAGATTCTTAAATATCTGATATCTTAATAGCATATATAGGACGCAGGGTTCTTAGTACTTTCCCAATTATAGTTTCATCATCAATAGCCCCATTTTCTCCTCTAATAGCATTCACAACTTCTTTTATTCTACCACAATATTATGCAATGTTTTCACCTTCTTGCATTCTCATTTCATCAAACTTACCTCTAAGACTCTCAGCCTTTTCTTTCAACACATTCAAGTCACCACCATAGATCCTTGCAAGAGTGTCCCACATATCCTTAGTAGTTGTGCAGTCCTTAATGTCCTCAAATTCTAGATAGCTTAGGGCAGATGCAATTTCCAGCATTGCCTGATTATGTTCTTGCTTAGCTCTCATTTCTTCGATAGTCAAAGGTGCGATAGGTGAGACATAACTGTTCTCAATGTATTACTTTGTAGAGTCACCAATATTGGCCAGATGCAACTTCATCAAGCTTTGCCATGCAGGGAAGTCTTCGATACCTCCTTCTTATACATCCTGATCATTTGCTTCAAGCCCCTTTAAACTTGATATCTGTCAACACTAAGAATAAGCAACAAAGCTCTAATACCAATTGTTAATATGATTTAGAACAACAAAGAGGGGGGGGTGAATCAGTTGTTCTCAGGTCCTGATGTATAAAACAATCTCAAAAACTTACCCTTAAGTCAGATCCAATAACCAAAACAAACTCGGTCATCACTGATTCAATAATAGAAACATCTAACAATGCAATCCACTACTCAGTTGTAACTTAACTTGCAAAACATAGTAATGTTCAAACCAAAACATTCACACAAGTATTAAACACCAGGATTTATAGTGGAAACCCAATTTGGGAAAAACCACTTTGTAACATGCTACTATTATTTTCACTCTTCTAAAGTGAGCTCGGTAAAAAGCCAACCCTGTCAAAGGTTACAATACACACTATCAGGTGTGACCCGGTTAAAGGATTTCAATCACCCTGTTAAAAGTGAGCCTAGTCATAGGACTTACATACACTCCATTAGAATGAAATCTTGTTCAAAGGATTTAACATATGACTATTAGGTCAACCTCTATTAAAAGTATTTTGACTATTACAATGGTTAGAAAGTAGCAGCAGTATTATCTAAAAATATACAACTCACTTTGCAAATATCAGATCCGCTTTTGTACACTAATGTTGGTTTACTAACTTTGAAACTTTTCCATTTCCATCTCTGATCTGCTCAGAACTTTTCTTCAAGCAATCACCACAATTCTCCTTCAGCCTTTTCTGCTTATTTAGTCAAAAAAAAATTCTTCTTCTAGCATTCTCTGTTCTCCATGTACATACATATCAAAATGCTCAGGTTCCCTTATATTTTCCTCAATTAGGTTAACTCATCTTTTGCCGCTCAATCTCATTCGTAGATCTTAGGGTTAGGTCAGATTCATTGAATCTACCCGCTTCATGTTCTTCGGCTCCTTTTCTAGATTCATCTCAAATCTCTTAAAGATTTACAATAAAATGTTTTACAATGCATTTAATGCTTCCAAATAATTAATAAATAAAGTCAACACATTTTACATAATCCAAGAATTCAACAATGTGGCTCCAAAATTAAATTCTCTTCAAATATAAAATTGTTGATGCTCGGTCAATATTGTGATTGTTCACTCGGTCTTCATGTAGAAAGCTCGGTCATTACTAAAACTATTTCCTCGGCTTACACTGTCTTCCTCAGCAATCTACCGATGCTCAGTCGACACTATAATTTTTCTTGGCATATACTAACTTAGTCAACACTAACATTACTTCAACTTAAACATGATTTTTCCATTCTTTTCTCGATTAAGCCTAGCAGTTTAGTCTTCAGTCTTACTAAGATAAACAATACATTATCTCATCATTGTGCAACATAGTCAAGTACACTTTGTAGTATCAAGATAACTCAACCTTTCCCTAGGTGCTATTGTTACCAACCTTGCTTAGCCCCTTAGCAACACTCAAATAGATATAGTACTTTCCTAAGTAGCAACAGTCTTACAATTAAGGTTTGACATCAATGACAATACAATAATTGTTTCAATTGCATTTTCCAACAGGGGCGACGGTGGTTTCTTCTATTTTTTGTGATGGTGTCGTCTGGGTGTTTGGTGGCTTTGTTTCCTATGGTTTTTTGGCTCGGGGTGGCATTGTTGTAGCAGTGGTTTAACGGATCCCTTCATAGGCCTATGGGTTATTTTGTCTGGCCCTTTACTTACTTTTTAGGATGATGATGGGCCCTTTTTGATGGCTATTGGTTTGTAATGGCTCTTTGGAAGCAATTTTGTATGCTTAGCCAACTATGTAATTGCTTTTTATATATTAATAAAATACAACTTATTACCGACCAAAAAAAAAACAATACCAATCCAATCAGATAAAACTAAGCAAGGATCTAGAAGATCCTATCGCAAGGGTACATATCAATTCAAAGGTACACATAGTAATCCAAAGGAAACCAACACATGTAGTAAACCTAAGATGAAATTAGGGAAGTGTCATCACATATGTCAACTTCTTGAAATGATCTCACTGGACTCTGACTTCCAAGTGTGATCATATGTGGAATCTGAATCCTCTCATGTAGACAAGGATAACTGATCATGCCAAACTCATCGTCACTACTAGATGAGCAAGCATCCTCTCATGCTCCCACCCTTAGCCTATTCTAGCCCTCAAGGCATGGGCAAGGAAACCATTACCTCATTAATTTATTTTAACCCTATTTAATTTATATTATCACTTGATTAAGTAACCTACTAAGGATACTCAGGTAGCCACTTTCGGGCTCCGACATCTCCAAAGCTAGCCACTTCCCTTTTAACACCTAGATAACCTACCCTAGGTTCATGATCTCAAAACCATAACTCAAGGTCATCATAAATCATAATATCCAAATCTGGTTCCAAAGAATAACGGGAACACACAATAACCAATTTCCATCATAAACATCAATTTACTTAAGGTTGGGTCACAACAAGATCAATTGTCTCATAAGTATGCAAGGAAAACAAAATAAACACAACAACCCTTACCCCACCTCTGGTAACAGTCCTGATAGGCTAACGTAAAATATTCCATTCTAACCCAAACGTAGAAGGAAGAAAATAAATATGCAATAGAATTTAATAAATAAACTAATTTGTAAAGTTCCATTACAAAATTAATCTATTAAATAAACACTAAAAATCTATAATTAAAATTATTGAATTAATTTCTAACACCTAGTAATCAATTTATAACATTAAAAATAAATTGATCCTAGGTTTAAAATTACTAAAGACAATTATAATTTTATCATAAGTCTAATTAAAAAAAATCAACTTAATTATCTGATTCCATTAACAAAATCAGATTTCCACAATCCATTAAGATGCACAATAGTTTTTGGATTCGATTGTGTGAGTTTTTTTAGCATCAACGTTTCGGATCACACTCTGTGATCCATCATCAGGAATAGAGAGTAAGAATGAAAAGTAAAATGTGCAGACTTAGTTATTCACAAGAGATATAAGAAGAGATCGGGTAGCAGCAACACGCAAACCAAAGAAGAGAATAAAAGTAAAAAATAAATACAACATATCCACAAAGAAGAGCAACCGAAAAGAGGAACCAGAGAGATGGGAAAACAAGAGTGACAAGCGAGCCAAAAAGCGAGACTGATAAGGCGAATCAATAAGTTCAAAAATGAAAGACTAAGAAAAGAATGCAATAAAAAGAAAGACAAAAGCACAAAAATGAATAAACAATAAACAATAAAAAACAACAAAACTAGAGCGCAACAAGACAAGAAAAATAATGAACAGATAAATAAATATAAACTGATTATATTTATTCTCTTGCACACTCATCAGTTTATATTTATTTATCTGTTCATTGTTTTTCTTGTCTTGTCACGCTCTAGTTTTGTTGTTTTTTATTGTTTATTGTTTATTCATTTTTGTGCTTTTGTCTTTCTTTTTATTGCATTCTTTTCTTAGTCTTTCATTTTAAACTTATTGATTTGCCTTATTAGTCTCGCTTTTTGGCTCGCTTGTCGCTCTTGTTTTCCCATCTCTATGGTTCCTTTTTTCGGTTGCTCTTCTTTGTGGATATGTTTTATTTCTTTTTACTTTTATTCTCTTCTTTGGTTTGCGTGTTGTTGCTACCCAATCTCTTCTTATATCTCTTGTGAATAGCTAAGTCTACACATTTTACTTTTCATTCTTACTCTCTATTCCTGATGATGGATCACGGAGTGTCATCCGAAACATCGATGATAAAAAAACTCACACAATCGAATCCAGAAACTATTGTGTATCTGATTCCATTTAATTAGAAACATAAATGTTCATTTACAATATTATCAAAATAACAATGCCATTAAAAATCATTCCCAAATTAACAACATTAAAAGCTAACATATTAAATATTTAAATAAATTTACCAAACTATATTTAAATATATTATTAACAATTATAAATCCACCAACTATATAAAAATTATATATTTTATAATTATTATTTTATTTTATTTATAATATTATTTTTAGTTAATATTATAAATATATATAATAATAAATATATATTATATTTAATCTATATGTATTAAAGATAAAAACATTTAACATAATAATAAAAAAGGGGAAGGTGGGCCCCCCCAGGCTACCGCACGACAGCGAAGGTTTGTTGTCTGACAGCCAAGGGTCTGTCATCTAGCAACCCTTGTTGTCGTGCCGATAACAAAGTTGTTGCCTCGCAGGGGTGTCGATAGTGGGTGGAGGTGGTGTCCCCACCCACAACAAAGGATTTTTTTAATTTTTAATTTTATATTTAAAACAAAATAAAAAATAGGAAACCAGAATATATATTTTTTAAAAACATAAATGCATTTATTTTTATTTTTAAAAATATATAGAATATGTGCATATATATATATATATATACATATATATATATATATACATATATATATATATATATACATATATATATATATACATATATATATGTATGTATGTATACATATATATATATGTATGTATACATATATATATATATATATATATACATATATATATATATATATATATATATATATATACATATATATATATATATACATATATATATATATATATATATGTATATATGTATATATATATATATATATATATGTATATATATATATATATATATATATATGTATATATATATATATATATATATGTATATATATAATATTATATATATATGTATATATATATATATATATATATATATATGTATATATATATATATGTATACATATATATACATATATATACATATATATATAGATGTATATACATATATATATAGATGTATATCTATATATATATATATCTATGTATATATATATATATATATATATATATATATTATATATATATATATATATATATATATATATATATATATATATATATCGAAGATAAATAATACAAGAATAATAAAGATTGTAATTTTTTTTAACACCACAAAGACATTATTTTTTTCCCTTTACACAAGCAAATTGAGAGACTGATTTCCCTATTGATCCAATATGGGTTTTCACAATCAAATGTTAATTTTGATTTCTAATGTTTTGTTTAATTATTCCTCCAAACCTTTATCAGATCTAAATTTTCTAAATTAATAATTTGTAGGTTTTCTAAAAAATTCTCCAATTCGATTCCTTCACCCAAATCTTCAAAATTGTCTATTGAGAATAATGGCCAAGCCTTTCCAATATAGGAATTGAACTCAATCATGCAAATTTTGAAACTCAACTCAACTCAACAACCTTGTTTTCATCAACTTCATAATTCCCTCAATTCTAATTTGTAACTCAAGTGTCCTTCCTTCATTGTTTCTGTCAACTCTCTTAACTCTCAATTAATTAATTCTTTTATTTATTTATTCTAATTGATTAGTGCAACTAATTGCATTATAATTAAATAAATTTTAAAATAATTTAGTCTAATGTTATTTTCCACATGAAAGTTTATTTCAATTAGTAAATTATCTTTTATTTGAAAAATTGAATTTTGATAATAAATTAAATCTTTAAGAGTGTATTTAATTAATCATCATTAATCTTCATTAATAAGAGTGTATTTAATTAATCTTCATTAATAAGAGTGAAGCTATTAATCTTTAAGAGAGTGTATAATATTAATCTTCATTGTTGGAATGGGCTCATTCTAGTTGGGCATTTAATTATAGTGAATGTTTCTCTGATGAGGAGGAAGGTGTGGAGATGGGCATCTTCCCCTTCATTCGTTGGCCGAAAAGGGTTTACAAAGATAGCTATTTGGTGGCTAGAAGACATGGTTGGAATGGCTTGACATAGGGCATTGAAAGGTTTCTAGCTGAAAGGAGGGTTGCGTAGGTGCCAACTGTCTTCCCTAAGAGAAGACGCTCTCTTCGACGTAGAGATGGTGTGGGAGAAATCAGGGTAATTTAATCTATTGGTGGACTGTGTTTTTTGCGGACAACCCTACCGAAAGTAATGGTGGCACGTAGCCTTAAGGTTGTGACAGGGTTTTGGGTGGATGGCTGGTGCTCCCTCTTTTTTGTTTGACTGGATACTTATGGTTGTTTTTTGGTTTTGACGATGGTGAAATTTGCAACGGATGGCGCTACTATAGTTAATATGTTTTTTTGTTGTGTATTAGTCACTTATAGCTGCCTGAGGGAGTTTTTTGTATGGAGGCATGGCTATGGCCTCTATAAGGCATAGCTTTTATTATATACATATGGTTGTTAGGGTCTTTTGAAAGCAAACTTGAATGCTTCATCTATTGTAATTATTATTATATTAATAAAATACAACTTATTACCGACCAAAAAAAAAAATTAATCTTCATTAATTAAATACTTTTATTTCCACAAATAAGCTTCTAGTTAAATCTTTAAATTTAATAAATGTATCTAATTAATTTCTATTAATTAAATACTTCCACATTTAAAATAACTATATATAACAAGATCTAATTTATTTAAATCGCATAATTAATCTAAATAAATTATTTAATTATGACAAATATATCAACCAACGAGAAATCAACTAAACTAATAAAACCATAACCATGCTCAAGGGAAAGACTATGGACTCACGTCACCTAGACAAATTCAGGAAGGGTAAATATCATAAACTTGTCCACTATTTCAGGACAATAGAATGGCTTAGGTTGAGATTTGGATATGAACATTATCTCATCTCTCTTACCATTGAGACAAAGATAAGCATGTACATACATATATATATTACAAGCAATGGTAGAGATCAGGACATTGTGTGGATCCCACAAGCTGGTAACTACGACTCCATCCCTCAACCATATCAAACACGTCAAACATGAAATAAAATTATACTTGATAACTATATACGTGCAAGTATGTGGTATGTAAAATCATAATCATAAACATCATTTTAAACATATAAATAATCATCATCAAAGTAACTAACATCATCTAACTACAAATATATAAATATCCATAATTATCCAATCATCAAAATCACCATGTAATGTCATACATCCAAAACCACATAATAACTAAAATAATCAACACACACATAAAAGTGGCCTAAAAGAGTTTTGCAATATAAAACTGAAAAGAAAACTATGGGTAGGCACTACATCCAACCCCCCTAGAATTATGCTTACTCCTGGAAGCCTACAAACAAATAGGGATATAAATCTTGTAATCTCATTGTGTTCTCCCAAGTCATTAATGACTCATCAGTAGGGTCCCATTGGACCCTTACCTGCTTGATGGTATGATCCCTGAGGGTTAGATATCATCGTTGAAGTAGGCGAATGGGCTCCAAAGCCAGCTACCCTTCCTCTACCTGAAAAGCATTATAGTCAATTACATGTGCAATATTTGGTATATACTGTCTAAGTACTAAAACATGGAAAACATCATGAATGCCAAACAAGATGGGTGACACAATAAGATGGTAAGAAACTAGTCCTATCCTCTCAAGAATCTCAAAAGGGCCAACAAAATGAGGTGCCAACTTTGAACCCTTTCCATAATGGATCAGAATCTTACGTAGACACACTCTCATAAATACCTTAACACCAATTGAAAATTTCTTATCCACTCTATGAGCATCTCCATATTTCTTATGCCTATCCTGAGTTGTGGTCACATGCTCATGAATGCACTACACCTGTTGCTCCATATCTCTAAGCATCACAGGACCTAACATAATATAATCTTTTAGTCTATCCCAACTCAGAGGTGTATGAGAAGGAAGACCATACAAAGCCTAGAAAGGAGACATACCAATCAAATTTTGATACCCATTATTGTAGGCAAGCTTGAGGAAATATAAATATTCCTCCAAGTGAGTCTGTCTATCTATGACATACATCATTAATATATCCTCAAGCACCTGATTAAATTTCTCTATCTAACCATTAGTCTTAGGGTGATATGTTGAACTAAAATTTAGTTGTGCTCCAAGATCATGTTGTAAGGAAGTCCAAAATGCAGAAGTGAATACTGGATCCCTATCTGATATAATCTTGCGGGGAATGCCATGTAGTCTCACAATATCCTACATAAAGACTCTAGCTATTGTAGCTGCTATATAGGATTCTCTCATAGGAGAAAAGTATGCCACTTTGGTCAATCGGTCAATGGTAACATGTTTTTTTGGGAGTCATATGCAAACCTATGATGAAATCCATTGAGATAATATCCCATTTCCATGATGAAATGAGATTAGGCTATAAAATTCATGCAAGATGCTAGTGGTATGTCTTAACCCTCTAACACTCTAGACATCTAGCCACAAAATCAGAAATATCACATTTCATACCAGACCAATAGTATAGTTGTCGAAGGTCCACATGCATCTTCTTGATCAAGCTATGAAGATCATCTAATGGAGGTACATATATCCATCTCATATAGTGCAATAGACTATTTAACTCCAATACATAACCTGAAGACCTTCCCTCCAAAGGTATCTTTGACTCAATCTCAACTCTCACTTCCTTGTACCAAGTATTTGAAGGAAGTTCCTGAAGTATACAACTCCACAAATCTACACCAAGAGTCAAAGTTGAATCTCATGTCTCTTATGAATCAATGCATCAACTACCACATTTTTCCTTACCTTCGATGTACTTGTTATAATAACTGAGAGGGGGGTGAATTAGTTAGATTAGTTATCCTACAGTCCTGAATATAAAGATGTACCTTACAAAAAAAATTCCAAGCAATTATGCAGCTCGGTAACACAAAATATCAATCTATCTATCCAATTTATCGATTACCAGTAATTATTCAACTGTGATTACCGACTAAATCAACTATGTAGTATGTAAAGTATGATAGCAAAACAATCATAGCAAATAACACATAACACAATGATTTAACATGGAAACCCTTGTAAGGGAAAAACCACCTGGGACCGGTAACCCCAAAATAATTCACTCTTCTGAAGTGAGCTTGGTGAAGAGCCAACCCTATTAAAGGTTACAATGCACACTATTAGGTGTGACCTGGTTAGAGGATTTATCTCTAATAGTTAACTTTTGACTAGCATTCACTATGGGGTCAACAAGATAACACTTTACTCAATGAATGTCATAGCGTAGTACATAAGATTGTTAAGTCCACTCGGTTAAGAGATTTTCTGAATCAATGGTTAAATTGATACAGTACTGATCTGCTTCAAATACAACATAATTACAAATATTCAAATCTATGCTAAGCCCATACAAATCCTCTGATCATTAATCAATTTTACTTCCTCAATATTTCTCAACTTACTTTTACTTGGTAAATAGTTCTCTGACGCTCGGTAATGTCTTCAGCTTGGTTCTTTCAATAACCAGTTTGATCAGGCATGCATGAATATAGTCTTCACGTGAAATCTTTGTAGTCTCCTTCTTTTCAGCATGTTTCAATAATGAAACTCATATCTCTTATATAGACAATTAAAACATTTTCATATCAACCATTAGATTTTACCTCTTAATCTCCTTCATCCATCTTGTCGCTTAAACCTTCATTGGCAGATGTGTCATTAACACATTTCAATCTCATCCTTTAGATCTTCTCTGAATTTTTTCAGTCATGGATCTCATAACAAACTTTATCCTTAACCTCAAAATCATAACAATTTCTAGCTCACCAAATTCATTCGGTTGTTCTTAGCATTTAATGTTTTCATCCATACTTGGTTGATATAGAAATGTGTCGATGATAACTAGCTAACTAGCTCAGTTAATACTGTCACTTGGTATATACTGCACTAGCTCGGTGTATACAAAAATCTTCAATTATCGACCACATTGAATTGTTCAATTTCAAATCTCTTCTTCATAATTGATTAATGTAACATGCTCAAGTCAACAATAGTAAAGCCATAGACTCATCAATAAGTTACCCAATGTTTACCTTATCCTTATCTATCATATCCATCTTTTCCTCATGTAGATATCTCAGCTCTTCATCTTTTCTTCCTTCAACAAATGTTCAAATGTTTGTAACTAACATGATAAGTACTGTCAAAACTAGTTAACATCAATGACAACATATTGACTGATTTAATCATCTTACATATCATTTCAGTAGCTCTGTGATCTCTAATCACTATTTCTTCAGTTCATCAAATATTCAATCAACTGTAGTTCATCAATCCTTGACCTCAAAGTCATACTGACAAAGAAATTCCATCCATCACCTCTATATGGCATTTAGATTAGGTTGGGTAAAGATATAATGTAAGCTGCAATGATCACTATGAAGCTCAAATCGATATCTTAATAGAAAATATCTCCATCGGACTAATGCATGAACTAATTCTTATAACTCAAGATCATGTGTAGGATAGTTCAATTCATGCTCCTTGAGTTTGCAATATTCATAAGTAATCACATGTCCTTCCTGCATAAGGACTGCTCCTAGACAATCCAAAGAAGCATCAACACACACCATGAAATCACCTATTGGCTTGGGTATTGATAGAATAGGTGCACTGGTTAGACACTTTTTGAGGTTCTGGAATGATTCTTCACACTTTTTTGTCCAAACATATTTCTTCTATTTCCTTTGGAGAGAATTAATCTGATATGTAAGTCTAGAGAAGTCTTTGAAAAACCTGCAATAGTATCCTACCAAGCCCATGAAACTGCAGACTTTAGATACATTGGTGGGGGTTGGCCAATATACTATAGCATGAATCTTAGAAGAATCCACTAAAATTCCCTCACCTGAGATAACATGCCCCAAATATTGAACTTTAGATTGAAGAAGTCACACTTTGTTGCATTGGCTTACAACTAATTGTCACGAATACACTACAAAAACCATTCGTAGATGTTCCTCATGCTCTCCCTTGGTTTTATAATATATCAATTTAATATATCATCCAAGAAGATGAGAACAAAATGATCAAGGTAAGAATTAAATACTCTATTCATTAGGCACATGAAAACAAATAGAGCATTTATCAAACCAAAAGGAATTAATGTGAACTCGTAATGTCCATAGCAAGTGTGAAATACAATTTTGTGAATATATGTATCTTGAATGTGTAACTGATGGTACCTTGACTTGAGATCAATCTTGGAGAATACCTTAGCTTCCTTTATCTAGTCAAAGAGATCATCAATCCTTGGCAAAGGGTACCTATTCTTGATCGTTAGCTTGTTCAACTGTCTATAGTCAATGCACAAGTGTAGAGATCCATCCTTCTTCTTAAAAAAGAGTACATGTGCTCTCCATGGTGAAATACTCATATGAATACTACCCTTCACCAAAAGATCCTCTAACTACAGCTTAAGCTCGCTCAACTCGTGTGTTCATCTGATAAGGTGCTCTAGATATAGGTTGTGCTCTTGGAACAAGATCAATGCACAAATCTATGTCATGCTTAGGTGGCATACCCAAAATTTTTAGGAATGAATGCTAAATGTTTGGCAGCCATTCTGTAGCAGTTGTTGTTTCATTCATGACTATGATTGTCATTGATGTCAACACATTGATTTACCGAAGACTTGCAGAGAAGCAGACAGAGTTTGGATTAGCGAACCTGGGTTATTGCAGTTGGAGTTATGTGATGTTGAGGTTATACTCTTTGATATGTTATATGTCTATGGTTAAGAGCATAGATAGTAATTCATTTATTCATGGAAGTTATGATCATTTTGGTGGAAGCAGTATTCAGGCAGTGTTCCTGAGTAGCAGTTTGTGGAAATCAGATGATATCTCCTAATCGGGATGGAATCTGGTTTTGTGTAGTTAAAGGGAAGTTGAAGACACATTGATAGTGATGTGGATGATAGTGCAGACTTTGAGGTCACACGAGTGAAGATTTATTGTATTTGGAAGCCGATAGTCTTTTTTGTAATTTTGGTTTAGCGTGTGGAAACTTTTATTTTGTAATTGTATGCCGACTCATTTGTAATTATTTGAGTGTGGTATAAAAGAAGGAATGTATTTCCTTGTTGAAAAGTAGTAGTATGTAGTTGTAATGTGAAAGTGTGTAATTATGATATGGTAGCAGCGGTTGTGATGTTGTATACATGAAGTGAAGAAAAGAGCTAAGTATGTAAGGCGAATTTGTGAAGGAAGACATGCAAAGTATAGAGATCTAAAATTGAGATCTGATGTAATAGTGAGTGTGGTTTGGTATAGTTAGAGAAGAGGTAACATATTATTCTATTGAGTAATGCAAAGATTATTTGGACAGTGTGTTCAGTGATCTTACCCTGAAGCTGTTTGGGCAGTGGGTCCTTCTGACTTCCATAACTCTTAACAGGGTTAGAATCTTTTAACAGAGATTCAAAATCTCCTAACAGGGATTCATATGTACTAAATGTATTTCATAAGATTCCTAAGAGAGTCCATCCTTTCACAAGGAATATTCTTATTAGTGCATCTTTTGTGGGCATCATTCCCACCGGGGTTTACTCTTTGATCAAGAGGTTCCCTACTCAACATATCTTGTGTCATTGTGTTATTGTGTAAGAATAGCTTTCTATGGTTGGTAATTATATTGCTTATATGGTTTAATACTGTTGAAGATGATAAAAGTTATAATTATCTGATAACTGATTCACCCCCCCCCCCCCTCTCAGTTATCTTGGTGGACTTTACTTTCTAACAATTGGTATCAGAGCAGCAAGTCCTTGAAAAAGAATTTTAACAGCTTAAGGAGATCCATGGTGGATTTTAGGAAAGAAATCCCTAAGTTTGATGGAGTAAATTTTGACAACTGGAAAGAAAAGATGAAGACACACCTATTATGTTTAGGACCAGGTTATTGGTTGATTATAAAGAATAATAAGACTATCATTGAAGAGGACAATCTTGAAAACATGTACTACGGAAGAGAGAGATCTATTCATGTGTAACATACTTGCAAGAGAAGCACTTTTGACAGCACTTCCAGAGAATGAGTACAGTCAGGTAAAATATTTGAAAAAATCTCATGAAATTTGGACACTCTACTTTTGAAGGTGATGAACATGCAAAAAGAGTTAGATTACATAATTGGATATGTGCATTTGAAGATATAAGAATGTTGGAAGATCAATCTATTAGAAGTTATATTGGTAGAATGCCAGAAATCATTACAGGTATAAAATCTTGTGGAGGAACAAAGATAGAGAATGAAGTGATATGGAAAATTCTGAGGACATTGACTCATGTATTTAAGAAGACAACATAGATGATTGAACAAGTGATACCTTGTACAACAAACTTTACAAGAGAAACTCTTCTCAGAAGATTGGAAGCAGCAGAAATGAACCTAAGATTATCAGGAGACTTAACTAGAATGGAGACAGCATTCAATGCTCTTAGTGTTCGCCCTACTTTGTCAAGAAGCATCAGTGTGAGTGGAGATTACGCTGGTAGTAGAAGATCTAGAAATGAAGAAGACAAGAAGATTGAAGAAGGTATTGCCTTGCTTGTGAAAAGAGAACCAGACAGTAAGAAAATATTTAAATGTTGGACTTGTCAAGAATATGGTTGTTTTGCATCTAAATCTCCTGATGCAAAATGTCCTAAGAGAGTTAAAAAGTATAGAAGCAATTTCAAACCTAGAAGATCTAAGGAATGTTATTATACTAATGATGAAGATCTTGAAGCTAGTATAGAAAGAACTTTAAGTGAAAGTGATACTGAAAATAATTATGACATAGGATTTATAGCAATTAAAGAAGAGAATCCCAAAATTGATGTTAAGGAAGAAAAAGCCTTAGTTTCTCAAGTTGAAAAGAAAGTTGATTGGATTATAAATAGTGGTTGTTCACATCATATAACTGGGAGACATGAAAAATTTCATAAAATTGAATGAATATGATGGAGGAGTTGTTAGAGTTGGAAATAATGCACCTTGTTTGATTAAAGGTATAGGATCTATTACTCATGATGGAAAGACTAATACTGGTGATGTTTATTTTGTGGATGGATTGAAACATAATCTTTTGAGTGTTGGAAAGTTAGTTGATAAGGGATATCAAGTTTGGTTTACTGAGAAAACTTGTGTGATAAAGGATAAAGATGGAAATCTGATTGGAACTAGAGGTAATGTATTTCATTTGAATCCTACTGAGATGACATGTTTGATTACTAAGATTGATGATAGTTGGTTATGGCATAGAAGGTTTTGTCATATAAACTTTGATAACATTGTGAAAGTAAGTACTACACTTGTAGTAAGAGATTTACCGAAAACTATGAAGCCTACTAACATGATTTGCAAAGAATGTGTAATGGCTAAACAGAAGAGAAGTTCTTTTCCCAGTAAGAAGTTTACATCTATAGAGAAGCTGGAGATTGTTCATACATATTTGAGTGGTCCTACCAGTACTAGAGGATTCTATGGAGAAAGGTATTTTATGATTCTTGTTGATGATTTTACAAGAATGATGTGGATTGCATTTCTTAAAGAAAACTCCAAAGCATTTAATAAGTTTAAGATAGTTAAGAATAAAGTTGAGACTGAATCTGAAATGAAGATTAAATGTTTGAGATCTGATAGAGGTGGAGAATTTACTTCTAGAGAGTTTAACACTTTTTGTGAAGAAAATGGCATTAAAAGACAGTATTCGGCCCCTAGAACACCTAAACAAAATGGCATTACAGAAAGAAGGAATAGATCAATGACTGAAGCAGCAAGAGCTATGTTATTTGAAAATGATTTGGCAAAGATATTCTGGAGAGAAGCAGTGAACACAGCAGTGTATACAATGAACAGTGTACAAATCAGATCAAACACAATCAAGACACCTTATGAATTATGGTTTTGGACATGCACCCTTAGTTAAGTATTTTAGAATTTTTGGAAGCAAATGTTATATAAAGAGAGATGATGATATTGGTAAGTTTGATCCTAGAAGTGACGAAGGTATATTTCTTGGATATTCTTTGAAAAGAAAAGCATATAGATGTTTCAATAAAAGAACTAAGACTATTGTTGAAGGAACAAATGTTAAAGTTGATGAAAAGTTTAAAATTTAGGAAAGAATGCTTGATTATGAATCTGATGAAGAAGCTCATCCTAAACCTAACACTGGATCTACTAAAAAAATTTATGAAACTAATAGTTATTTGTTGAATGAAAGCCACAGTGAAGCTATTGAAGAACCTACATCTGAAGAGAGATCTGAGACAGTGACACCTAGCAAGAGTTTGTTAAGGAATCATCCATAGATTATTGGGAGCATCAAAAGAGGAGTTCTAACTCAAAATAAGGCACAAGAATAGTTATGTTTGATTTCTCAAATTGAACCTAAGACTACTAATGAAGCTTGTGAAGATGAAAGTTGGACTAATTCTATGAAAGAAGAACTAGATCAGATTGAAAAGAACAAGACATGGGAATTGTTCCCTAGACCTAAAGACAAGAATGTTATTGGAACTAAATGGGTATTCAAAAATAAGATGAATGAACAAGGAGAAGTAGTAAGAAACAAAGCAAGATTGGTATGTAAGGGTTACTCGCAACAAGAAGGAATTGACTATGAAGAAACCTTTGCACCTGTTGCAAGAATTGAAGTAGTAAGAATGTTTTTGGCATATGCAGCTTACAAGAAATTCAAAGTGTATCAGATGGATGCGAAGGCAACATTTCTGAATGGAGAATTGGAAGAAGAAGTCTACATTAAGCAGCCTGAAGGTTTTCCTTTAATTCAAGAAGGAGATATGGTATGTAAATTGAAGAAAGCTTTATATGGACTTAAACAAGCACCTAGAACTTGGTATGCAAGAATGGATAAGTATTTGTTAAAATTGGGATTTACAAAAGGAACATCTGATAGAAATCTATACACAAAAGAAATTCAAAATGGTTTGTTAGTTATAGTTATTTTTGTTGATGACATTATCTTTGGAGGAGAAGATTAAGCTAGTGACAAATTTGCTGATGAAATGAAGAATGAATTTGAAATGAGTATGATTGGTGATATGAAATACTTTTTGGGATTATAGATAACACAAAACAATGATGGTATCTTTGTAAGTCAGCCAAAGTACTTGAATGACTTGTTGAAAAGATATGGAATGGAGAATTGTAGACCAGTTGGAACACCTATGGTGATCGGACATAAGTTATCTAGCATAGATGAGACTCCTGCAGTAGAACAGAAGAAATACAGATCTATGATTGGAGGATTGCAGTATTTGACTCATACAAGACTTGATATAGAACATTCAGTTGGAATTGTAGCAAGATTTCAAACTAAACCTAGAGAACCACATTATGCAGCAATAAAGAGGATACTGAGATATTTAAGAGGCACAATGGACTATGGACTATGGTATGAAAAAATTGATGATTTTACCCTATGTGCATATACAGATGTTGATTGGGGAGGCAGTGTTGATGATAAGAAAAGCACCAGTGGTGGAGCATTTTTCCTTGGAGGAAGATTAGTTTCTTGGTTAAGCAAGAAGCAGAATTGTATCTCACAAAGCACAATAGAAGCAAAATATGTAGCAGCAGCAAACAATTGTAACCAGATAATTTTGATGAGGCAAATGCTGAAGGATATTGGAATAAAATTTGTTGAGCCTGTTGTTATACATTGTGACAACACCAGTATAGTTAGTATGTCTAAGAATAATGTATTACATTCTAAGACAAAGCATATAGAGATTAAGTATCATGTTTTAAGAGAGAAAGTTGCTAAGAAAGAAGTTAGACTTGAGTACATAAGTACAAAGGAGCAAATAGCAGATATATTCACAAAGCCTTTGCCTAAGGATACATTTGAGTATCTGAGAGGTATGCTTGGGATTATGCCCCAGCCTACTTTTGAGAAGTGATGCGGTTGGTTGCATCCATCCAGTGGTATATGATCTTTATCTTTCTTCTAGACTGGATGTTGGTACTTCCTCTATGGGGGAGTATGTGTATCTGAGCTGAGTCATGAGACTCTAGTAAATGTATTTTTTGAAAAGTGTCTTTTGACATTGAGTTGTTGTTGACATAGTGATGGAATTTCTATCATTGATGTCAATGGGGGATAAGTGTACATGAAAAACCATCTGAGACATCTGTTGGAGAGAACTGAATAGGATAACGAAGCAAGATTTAATTGATGAAGAGGATTTGAAGAAGCAGTGTTGTAGTATTGGATTTTTGGAACATTGGATGTTTTTTCATCTATGTTGCCATCAATGTCAATGGGGGAGATTGTTAGAAATGAATGTTAAATGTTTGGCAGCCATTCTGTAGTAGTTTTTGTTGCATTCATGACTATGATTGTCATTAATGTCAACACAGTGATTTACTGAAGACTTGCAGAGAAGCAGACAGAGTTTGGATTAGCGCACATGGGTTATTGCAATTGGAGCTATGTTGTGTTGAGGTTATACTCTTTGATATGTTATATGTCTATGGTTAAGAGCACAAATAGTAATTCATTTATTCATGGAAGTTATGATCATTTTGGTGGAAGCAGGTATTTAGGCAGTGTTCCTGAGTAGCGGTTTGTGGAAATTGGATGATATCTCCTAATCGGGATGGAATCTAAGTTTTGCATAGTTAAAGGGAATTTGAAGACACATTGATAGTGACATGGATGATAGTGCAAACTTTGAGGTCACACGAGTGAAGATTTATTGTATTTGGAAGTCGATAGTTTTGTGTAATTTTGGTGTAGCATGTGGAAACTTTTATTTTGTAATTGTATGCCGACTCATTTGTAATTATTTGAGTGTGGTATAAAAGAAGGAACGTATTTCCTTTTTGAAAAGTAGTAGTATGTATTTTTAATGTGAAAGTGTGTAATTATGATATGGTAGCAACGGTTGTGATGTTGTATACATGAAGTGAAGAAAAGAGCTAAGTATGTAAGCGAATTTGTGAAGGAAGACATGCGAAGTACAGAGATCTAAAATTGAGATCTGATGTAACAGTGAGTGTGGTTTGGCATAGTTAGAGAAGAGGTAACATATTATTCTATTTTTTAATGCAAAGATTATTTGGACAATGTGTTCAATTATCTTACCTTGAAGTTGTTTGTGCAGTGGGTCCTTCTGACTTCCATAACTCTTAACAGGGTTAGAATCTTTTAACAGGGATTCAAAATCTCCTAACAGGGATTCATATGTACTGAATGTATTTCATAAGACTCATAAAAAATTCCATCCTTTCATAAGGAATATTCATATTAGTGCATCTTTTGTGGGCATCATTCCCAGCAGGGTTTACTCTTTGATCAAGAGGTTCCCTACTCAACATATCTTGTGTCATTGTGTTATTATGTATGAATATCTTTCTATGGTTGGTAATTATATTACTTATATGGTTTAATACTATTGAAAATGATAAAAGTATAATTATCTAATAACTGATTCACCCCCCCCCTCAGTTATCTTGGTGGACTTTACTTTCTAACACAGAATCTCACTAGGAAAGACATCAATGAATTCTTGAAGTATAGGATGATCAAGAGTCTTTTCCTCACTTTCTACTTTATCCATCTCATTCATAGTTATAACAAATACTTGACATACCTTTCACATGTTTCTCTTGAGTTTCATAGTGGAGATCATTTGAAGAGATAAAGAATGTTGAGTTCCCACTATCTCACAATCCTTTCCAACATCATTCTTACATCTAATTATCTTTCGTGTAAAATCAATGTTATCTCCATGAGAACCTAACCAATCCATTCCAAGGACAATGTCATATGACCCTAAAGGAATCACATGAATGTCAACCATGGTGGTGAATTGACCTAGATTCAACTCACACTTATGCACTAGAAAGTTTGCCAATATCCTTGCCCCAGAGGCTAACTCTACTTGCCAACCAATGTCTTGCTTTACTGCCACTAGCCCACATTTCTCTACTACAAAAGGAGATATAAAATAATTTGTATCTCTTGAATCAAATAAAATAGAAAGATAAATACCTCTAGTGGTATAAGAAGTATCTACCACAGTGCCTAATGTTCTGCCTAACAATGGTCCACTACTGCAAATATCCTGTGAGATTTTTTGACATCCTCTATACTAGGCTCAGAAGTTGTAGTTCTTTGTCTTGAAAACTGTGATGTGCACTGAGGGAAATTTAATTAAGTGTGACTATGTTGTGCACATGAGAAGAAACTATTGCATGTATCATGACCTTTCCCAATAGAGGGTGCACTAGACTGTTGGTAGCTACCTCTTCTCACAACTGAATGTGTACTCTGTGCAGGCTGACTGGGCTAATTGCACATGTTGCGTGAAAAGTTACAGAAGTTCTTAGAGTGAGAACCATCATTATGTACTAAAGGATTATTACCTTTTTACTACTGACTACGAAAATAGGGAGGGGGTTTCCTGAAGTTCCCTGCACCTTGGTTCAGATTCCCTCTATAGCCTCAAGGTGTAGGAACACTAGTATGAAATCATATCTATCCACCATGTCCTAGAGTCAAATTTGCCTCAACCAAATTAGTCTTAATAACCACTTCCTTGATGGTCTTGGGTTCAAAAACCTTAACCACTTTGATGATGCATCCATTGATTCTCTTGATGAAATGTTGTAACATAAGTAGTGACCGGTCACTAAATCCTTCATAGGGCTTGAGCTTGAAGAAATGATGCTCGTAATCCTGAATAGACATAGATAGTTGTTGTAGATTATGGAACTCATTTGTGTGCTACTACTGCCATTGATCAGATAAGAAACATTCATGGAAGTTTTTGTACTTCTAGACCTCTGTCTCTCCTCATTATCAAAATGGTGTGATGCTTCTTTTTCAGCCTTGTCTTGCACATTTAGACGCTCTACAATGGTCTGGAGAATCTACATAGCACTGAGTTCTCTTGAATCACCATGATGTTCTCCACCATCCTCTTCCCTACTTTCCTCAACTCTCTGACTCATAGGAGGGCTAGGAAGTATGCTCCTTCTACATCCTCTACTACGGCCTCTAGCAATGGATCTAGTCTCAGTGGACCATCTTCCCTCCAACATTCAACAAGAAAGATGAAATAATTAAGACATGAATCAATTGTAAAACAATGGTTTGAAATACAAGAGTGTTATATGTCTAAGTTTTGTTTCATGTTTTAACTGCTAGACATCTAATAGGCATACAAAATTACCAGAGTTCCCAGTGTTTGAAACATGGGCTTTGGTACCAAGTGTAATGCCCCACCAGGGAGCCTAGGAGATATTAACCTAAAATATGTTACTAAGTTTGCAGAATAATTTTTTTCTTAAGTGTTTACAAACAATAATGAATAAATAAGAGAAATTAAAACATAAGGTCCATAAGTACACATAAACATAATCTCAATTTCAAAGTATAAATCTCAAGGGTTCCTTGACGTATAAACTATGTAAATGCAATTACATCTATTAATTACAATAATAATCTAAATCATCTACATATTACATCATAAATACATTTGAATAATAAAGTATACATAATCTCCAACATCCACTACATAAGTCGTAGGGTATGTAATTACAATTAAGTATAAAGTACAAATAAAGAAAGTACAAGAATTAGTCCCCAAGAAAATAGAATAGAAAGCAACTGCAACAAGGATCATCCAACACTCGTATAGGAATGTCAGAGTCTCAATTGGTAAAATAATGAATACCTCCTAACCTCATGGAAACCTGTGGTTCCGGTCCCACTGTGTTGAGGAGATAACACCAAATCTCACTTGGATAACAATACCAATCCAGTTAGGTAAAACTAACCAAGGATCCTAGAAGCTCCTACCTCAAGGGTACATCTCAAATCAAAGGTACACATACTAATCCAAAGGCAACCAACACATGTAGGAAACCCAAGATGAAATCAAGGAAGTTTCATCACATATGTTAACCCCTTGGAATGATTTCACTGGACTCTGACTTCCAAGTGTGATCATATGCAGAACCTGAAATCCTCTCATGTAGACAAGGATAACCAATCATGCCAGACTCATCGTCACCACTAGATGGGCAAGCATCTTCTCCACTCCCACAACAAGATCAATTACATCATAAGTATACAAGACAAACAAAGTAAACACAACCCTAACCCCACCTCTAGTAATAGTCCTAATAGGTTGACGTAAAAGATTCCCTTCTAACCTAAACATAGAAGGAATAAAATAAACATGAAATAGAATTTAATAAATAAACTAATTTGTAAAGTTCCATTACAAAATTAATCTATTCAATAATCACTAACAAACTATAATTACAATTATTGAATTAAATGATAACACCTAATAAATCAATTTATAATATTAAAAATAAATTGATCCTAGGTTTAAAACTACTAAAGACAATATAATTTCATCATAAGTCTAATTAAAGAAATCAACTTAATTATCTGACTTCATTTAATTAGAAACAAAAATGTTCATTTACGATATTATCAAAATAACAATGTCATTAATAAATCATTCCCCAAATTAACAACATTAAAAGCTAACATATTAAATATTTAAATAAATTTACCAAACTATATATATATAGATATTATTAACAATTATTAATTGACTATGATTTATAATTGTTTATATATATATATATATATATATATATATATATATATATATATATATATATATATATATATATATATATATATATATATATATATATATCTATGTATGTATGTATGTATGTATGTATGTATGTATGTATCTGTATATATATATATATATATATATATATATATATATATATATATATATATATATATATATATATATATATATATATATATATATATATATATATATATATATAGATATATATATCTGTATATATATATATATCTGTATATATATATATATATATATATATATATATATATATATATATATATATATATCTGTATATATATATATCTGTATATATATATATATCTGTATATATATATATGTATGCATATATATATGTATATATCTATATATGTATATATATATATATATATGTATATATCTATATGTATATATATATATATATATATATGTATATATATATATATATATATATATGTATATATATATATATGTATATATCTATATATATATATGTATATATATATATATATGTATATATGTATATATATATATGTATATATGTATATATATATATATATATATATGTATATATATATATATATATATATATATATATACATATAGATATATACATATATATATACATATATATATACATATATATATATATACATACATATATATATATATACATACATATATATATATATATACATATATATATATATATATATACATATATATATATATATACATATATATATATATATATATACAGATATATATATATACATATATATATACATATATACAGATATATATATATATACATATATATACATATATATACATATATACAAATATATATACATATATATATATACAGATATATATATATTTATTTATTTATTTATTTATATATTTATTTATTTATGTATTTATTTATTTGAAGATAAATAATTCAAGAATAATAAAGGCTGTATTTTTTTTTTACCACTACAAAGACATTTTTTTTATCACCACAAAGACATTTTTTTTCCCTTTACACAAACAAATTGAGAGACTGATTTCCCTATTGATCCAATCTGCATTTTCACAATCAAATGTTTTTTTGATTTCTAATGTTTTATTTAATAATTCCTCCAAACTCTTATCAAATCTAAATTTTCTAAAACAATATTCTGTAGGTTTTCAACCTAGGGTTTACCAAACACAAAAAAAATTCACAGATTAAAATGAAGAGAAATTCACATACGAATAATATTTTGAATTTTAACAATACTATCAATTCAAACCCTAATTAAATTTAAAACACAATTTAATTATAGAATTCATACAAACACCAAATTTTCTACAATTAATTCCATAAATTCAACATGGAAAGAAAATCACAAAATAACCATAATAACCAGATCTAACAGGCATGAAGAAGACAATCTTTCAAAATATCAGAATTGACACTACGAGGGTTTCTAAATCCTACCTCAAACCACCAATTGAAGAAATATGACGAAGACCAGAAATATAGAAAAATCCAAGCTTTCACAAAAAAAAATCTCCAATTTGATTCCTTCACCCAAATCTTCAAACTTGTCTGTTGAGAATAATGGCCAAGCCTTTCCAATATAGGAATTGAACTCAACCGTGCAAATTTTGGAACTCAACTCATCAGCATTGTTTTCATCAACTCCATAATTCCCTCAATTCCAATTTGTAACTGAAGTGTTTTGTCTTCCTTGTTTATGTCAAGTCCCTTAAATCTCAATTAATTAATTCTTTTATTTATTTACTCTAATTGATTTGGGCAACTAAATTGCATTATAATTAAATAAATTTTATATTATTTAGTCTAATGTTATTTTCCACATGAAAAATTATTTCAATTAGTAAATTATCTTTTATTTGAAAAAATGAATTTTGATAATAAATTAAATCTTTAAGAGAGTGTATGTAATTAATCTTCATTAATTAAATACTTTTATTTTGATAATAAATTAAATCTTTAAGAGAGTGTATTTAATTAATCTTAATTAATTAAATACTTTTATTTCCACAAATAAGTTTTTAATTAAATCTTTAAATTTAATAAATGTATCTAATTATTTTTTATTAAATAATAACCTCATCTTGGTGAAATTGTTTAAAGGACAAAGTGGAAAGAATGGCGGGCGACAACGGCTATGGCAGGTGACAACGACTGCAGCGATCCCATCAACAATGGTGACCTTCGGCTAAGAATCATAGCAACCCACAGTTGGGAAATAGGAACAATGGTGCTTCTTGGAAAGGGGGCAGAAGGAAGGGAGTGGTGGCATTTTAACAGATATCAATTGCAGCGATTTGACACAAGGGCAAAGCTTCCAATGCATCCTAGCCAGAGCTCTAAATGGTTTAATAGTTATGGACATCAAGGATATAGAAGGGATGGTGGGTGAAGGGAGAATAATGGCTTCGTCCCTTGGCGGAATGACATGTTTAAGCTTTACACACAGAACTTTAACTTCAAACATATTGAAAAAAAGTTCTAGCGCCCTAAGGAAAATGAGTTTAACTCTAACCCTACCAACATTGTGTCCTCGGGCCAAGATTTCAACAAGGAGGTAAGTAATATTGACTATATTAGAGCTTCCTCTTTATTAATTGATAATCATCAATGGCAAGAGTCATTTGATCATTTGCAAGGAAGGGATTTTTTTATGAAATGGTTGGGACCATGGTCGTCAATAGAAAAATTACAACATTGGATGGCGGAGCATTGGGGCGACCACTTTGAGATCAAAACCCTAACAAATAAATTTTTAATGATCCTATGTCCGTAAAAAATGGATACAAAGTGGATTCTTAAAGGTGGTCCATATATGTTGGATAATAAAGGCATCTATGTCTGTGACTAGAGACCTAACTTCAATTCGGATGTAGAAAAAGTTAAAGAGATAGCAGTTTGGCTAAAGTTGAAAACTTCCCATGGGAATATAAAGATGAAACAACTCTCAAAGCAATTGGAAATAGCGTGGTAACCTTTATACGTTTGGAGGAAGTTGTTGATGCCAATGATTTTTATTCATTTTTTAAGGTTTTAGTTAAAATGCAATATTGTTATCATATTCTAGATTATGTTGTGTCAGGGTCTTCAAAGGGTGAATGGCGGCTAAAAATAGAAGTAGATTGTACAAAAAATGAGTTAGCCTCTGAGTCAGATCAAAGGAAAAGAAAAGGGCTTGAGGCCGACAGAAACTTGGATTTGATTAAGGAGTGGTGCAGGAGCACACCATGGCTAACCTCCATGCTTAGTAGTTTTTGGCATGTACTTGACTCTCGCCAAGTCAAGAAGAGTAGATTAGTTTGTTTGAAGACCTTAGAAGGTCATTTTCAATATAGGCTAAGTGAGTTAGTCACTAGGACTAAGGTCACACTAATAGCCAATGTTAGTAGCTTTAATTCTTAGTGTTAATAGTTAGAGGTTGACTCTTTAATGTGTCTTAGGCACATAAATGTTGTAAATGGATGTTGTGAAGATGCCTTAGGTTCATTAAGTGAGTTGGTTTCTTGAAATCTCATGAGGATAGAGATCCTAAGAAATAGGATCATGGCTTAAAGAAAGTTGCCAAATGTTGTAAAAAAGTTGTCATGACAACATTTGCAATTATTGCAAATGTTGCATGCAACTTGATTATCCTAGAATTCCCTAGATTTTAGGAGATGGTGATCATCCAATAGGCCCTAAAATGAAGGAGATGGCATCTACTATTAGCCAAGACTCAAATCTCGAGGTTACACATGCTTTGTAATAGTTTTTGAGTTTGTGAATAGAGCTCTGCAACAGTGTTACCAGGATTTTCTCGAGCTTTTGTGATAAAAATCATATCTAATGGATTGAAAGTGTTAAGTTAGTGATTGAATAGTGTTCTTTAGGATATTTCAAGACTTTTTCATTTGATAAGCAAGGTCTTTTGAGTAGTTTTAGGTCATTGGTTAAATTGTTTTAGTTTTAGAGCTTCCACTGGTTTTGTACTAACCAGTCCGAGCATTCATGGCTCCCCCATGAAATCTAACCATGGGAAACACCTAAGGGTAGATGGAAATGAAAGGGGATTCATATTTGTATATAAGTTTAGTATTAGGAAGAATGAAATTTTGGAGAGCTATTTTTAATGCTAGGCCCTAGGCAAGCACACATAGCCCGGTTAGAGGTCTAGACTGTGAAGAAATAGAGATTTCATTATAGGATTGGAAGGTAAAGTATGGCTCCATGACTTTTTTTGGTAGTTTTTCATCATAGCTAAATGTGCTATGAAGATTGGGTTCATACCAATCATTTACATTGGGTTTTGAGCAAGATTTTTAACAGGACACAGTCAATCCTAAAAAGTAGGACAATTAGCCATGTTTGTACTAGTTTGTAGGAAGGTGGTGTACAGAGACTTATAGGACATAAAAGTTTCAAAATATTTAATAAGAGCCAAAAGGGTATTTTAATCCCCAATTGGTTTTTCAAGTTGTGTAGAAAAGTTTGAAAAGAATGGCCAAAAGCCTCTGCAAAAGGCTGCAAGGAATAGGCCAACTTTGAGAACTCTAAATGATGAACCATTGAAGCCGATAAGAGTATGATTCAAGATCCTCCTAAAATGGATCAAATGAACCAAGTTATGTATGTTTCTACAAGGATGAAGACCCCTGCACTAAATATTGGATTTTTCGGAGAATTGGCACTTAAAGCTTTCTAAGTGAGTGAGAAGAATTGTACTAAATCTAGGGTGTTAGTCTTCTAAGGTTAAGCACAAAGGATAAGAACTCTTGGAGAAGAGTTAGGATTGGGATTAGTTAATCACATAAACCAATCAAGACCTAGAGGAGACTAGGTTCCTAGAAGAGACAAGCTAGGTCTCTTAAGTAGCAGTGCAAGCAAACCTTGGGACACTCACATCAAGGAGCTAGATGTTCTTTGCACTCAATCTCCAGCATGGTTAATACAATTTGAGGATGACATGATCTGGAACTAGGATTGTGATGGATGGAGGTCCTCTTAGGAAAATCACATCAATGTTATTAATAACTTGATTAGAATGGTAGAGTTAGGATCTACTTCCCAAATTGTCACTTCTCATAGCCTTGGCTCAACCCAAGTAGTTAAAGAGACTCCTTTTTCTCAATGCAAGGAAGACAATATATAGTCTGCTCAAGGTGATCAAATATGGGATGGAAAAAATGAGAACACAATTATAGTTACTTATTCTATGGAGGAGCTTCAACATACCCCTAACCATTTTGGAGGAAGGATTGTGGACCGTAGTTGTAAACTTGATCTTACAGTGGATATAAACTTTGTTTTGAATTATCATGAGGCTTTCCCAGGGTTAGATGATAGTGAAAATCAAGATTTTGCAAAGATATTCATATTTTCCAATAAGGAATTTGGAAAAATCCATGGATGATATGAGAGACAATGGGGATAATGGATGGGTTTTTTAATCAAAGTATGAAACTCAGAGGAAGTTGGTGGAACTGAGGATTTGGGTATGCATGATCAGACTGGTATCATTGAGGATAGGACTATCAATTAGACCCTTTCACAGGTTCAAAAGCTAAATGTAAGGGCGAAGAAGAAGAGAGGCCCAAAACTGGTGAAAGTGAAACTTGCAATAGCTGGTAATGAAATAGACTAGGCTAAACTGCTAAGATTGGGAAGAGGCTATACCTCTTCTCATAAGTAATGAATATTCTTTTGTGGAATGTTAGGGGTTGCAATGCCCCTAAAAAGAGGTGTTTCTTCAAGTGGTGACTTGACCAAACTCAACCTGATTTAGTCTTTTTTCAAGAAACTAAGCTTAGTGGGGAAGGTAGGACTTAGTTCATGAGGAAGTTTGGTATGTGGGAATGTATTTTCTCTGAGGCAGATGAGGCTTCTGGGGGAATGGGCATTTTATGGAAAGATGATGTAATGAATGTTATAAAATTAGAGGAGGGTAACCAATGATAGCTAGTGGAAGTCTCTTCCTTTCAGCTTAAGATGAAGTTCTTTGCCTTTAACATAAATGGGCCTTGTAATCAAGCTCTTAAAAAACAATTATAGACCTCACTATCGGCTATTTTCAATAGATTGAAAGGTGGTATGTTTTTTATTGGAGGTTATTTTAATGTAATCATCTCCCCGACTAAGAAGTTAGGAGGGAAAGGTTGGATGATTCAAAGCCAAAAAGACTTTGTAGATTTTGTAATGTCAAATGAACTCCAAGATGTGCAATTAAAAAATGGAGTATTCACATGGACAAATAGAAGATTGGTGTTCTCAAATATTGCTGAAAAACTGGACAAATTTCTTTTGAGAGGTGACTGGATGGATTTGAATTGGATTTTTCAAGCAAAATTTTTACCAATTATAGGGTCAGACCACTTTCCCATTTGTTTAAAGATTGTTGATGATGATGCTCTTGAAAGAGCCCCTTTCCGTTTTGAAAAAATGAGGCTACATAAAAAGGGGTTTATGGACCTTATAGAATATTGGTGGAAGAATGCTCCCAAGCACTCTGGTAATGTGGCTTTCCTCTTCTTTAAAAAGATTCAATTCTTAAAAGAAAGTTTAAAAGTATGGAATCGTGAAGTCTTTAAAAATATTTTTGTGGAAAAGTTTAAATTGGAGATTGAAATGGCTGACTTAAATGGAAAAATTATAAATGGAGGAATGGATTATGATGCCTTTAATCAATAAAGGGATTTAAATGTGAAACACAATGAGATTCTTAATAGGGAGGAAATTTATTGGCATCAAAAGTCTAGATAATTATGGCTACGTGAAGGTGATAGAAATACTAAATTCTTCCACAACTCAGTTAAAGGAAGAAGGTCTTTAAATAAAAATTTCTCTATCAAGGACCAACATGGTAATGTGTTGACAAATCCATCCAAGATAAATGAGGAAGTTGTAAACTTTTTCTCCTCAATTTTCTCTCAGAATAGTGGAGTTTACACCGAAGACAATGAATTTTTAGAGTTTATTCCTAGAGTGGTATCAAGGGATCAAAATAATATGTTGATGAAAGCCATCACTGAGAAAGAAGTGAAAACAATTTTGTTCAGTTTGGGGAGTGACAAAGCTCTGGGCCCTGATGGTTTTCCTACCATATTTTTTTCAAAAGGCTTGGCACATTGCAAGTAGAGAGTTGTGTGAAGTTTTTGAAGATTCACGAAAAAGGAGATTCCTCTTTAACGACTTCAATAACACCTTATTATCTGTAATCCCGAAGAAAGGAAGTAAAGAATCCTTTGATGACTTTCGGCTTATTGCCCTTTGCAACGCTATTTATAAAGTGATAGCCAAAGTGATAGCGAATAGGCTAAAACTTGTGTTGCCATCGATCATCTCTAAGGAGCAGAGTGGTTTTGCACCAGCAAGATCTATCTATGAAGGAACAATAGTTGTGCATGAAGCTATACACTCCTTAAAGTTGGGAAAGGAGGCTGTAATGATGATTAAATTGGACATTAAGAAAGCTTGTGATAAAGTTAATAGGTGTTTCCATATGTCAATCTTGAAGCGTTTTGGTTTTGACAGATGTTGGTGTGAGTGGGTGTTAAGTTATATTTCTTCCCCTCACTTCCCCATTCTAATTAATGGTAGCCCTCAAGGTTTCTTTGAAACCACTTCTGGTATTCATTAAGGTGATCCTCTCTCACCTTTTTTTTTCATTGTTCTTGTTGAAGCTCTTGGGAGATCTATCAAACAAAAAGGATGTTTGAATTCTTGGAAGGGTGTCAAGGTACCATGAGGTATGGAGCCGGTGACTCATTTGCAGTTTGTAGATGATACTTATTTAATGGTGGGGATTCAACAAGAGAAGCCAAAATTATTAAGGCATGCTTGGAGGCTTATATTTGTTAGCGTAATAAAGTGTTTACTTATTTGTAGACACCGAAAAATCCTTCAGAAAATAAATTATTTTTGTTTTCTGAAAATTCTTGATGACATCATCATTTATTAATTAATTATTTATTTAATTAATTAATTAATTTTTATGGCATTAAATCCCTCTCTCTTAATTAAAAATCTTTAATTAAGGAATCTAGCCTAAAAATGTCATTTGGACATTATCCCTAATTTATTAATTATTTAATTAATAAATTGACCAAAAAACTTCAAAAATAAATTAATTTATTTTTTATCCCAAAGTTGGCCAAAATTCTAAAGAGCACTAAACTCTTCTAGAAAGTCCTAAACCTTCCTCTAAATGGGTCAAATCCTTAAACTAGTCCCTTCAAACCCTAAGCCTAGATATTTAATATTTATTAAATTTACCTTTAATAAATATCTAAATCTCACCAAAAGCCACTTGCCCATCCCTTTCTCCTAATCCTAATCCTAATCCCCTTTCTAATCTTGTCACATTCCATTAGCAAAAGGTTTACCAAAACTTATGCTAACCTCCTCTTAGTCATCCTCCTTAGTCAACAAGGATTGCCACCTCTTGGCCACCTCTTGCAAATGCATTTAAGGATGCATTTAAGCCTTCCTTATCTTTCTTACATGCATTCATTATGCATTTAAGACCTTCTTATCCCTTCCTTGCTACCTCTTGGCCTTGGGCACATTTTTCAAATTGTACACATGCCCTCAAGCTTTCAACTCAATCCTCCCTTGACACTTGTCAGGACACTTGTCCTTGACTCAACCCTAACCTTAGCCCTAACTCTGACTCATCCTTTTAACCCAAGACCTTCCCTTTTCCTATAAATAGCCTCACTTCTTTGAGCAAACAATCCTCTCTCATCTTTCAACTCTCAAACTCAATAGCAAAGTTATAATGCCATTTTCATTCTAGCATAAGCATAAACTCATCATTTTAGATCATTTCCAAGCTTAAATCACATCTAAATTAGCTTAATTGGATTAACATAGGTTCATTTCTTGTTTAATCAATCTTAGTTCATCTTTTAGCTTTGCATATTTGTGTGTTCTTGAGGCCTTTGAGGCAAAATAGGTTCCTCATACCTATTTTGTGTCATTTTGGGTCTTCATTAACCTCAAATCATTATTTATCTTGCATGCTCCAAGTGCTTGAGTTTGCACACCCACATCCATCTATATCCAAGCATATCAAATGGTGCATGGGCACATCCGTTTTAGGTTTAAACTGAGGTGGCTTTGATTTTAGTTTGTTTACCATTAAATTTGATTTGATTATATGCTATGACGTTTGTTTGTCTTTGGCCTTCAAAACAGGTTTAGGTGCACACTCAAATTCTAGTCTAGATTCTGGCACGCCCGGTGGGACTGCAACCACAATCATTTTGATGAAATTATACTTTATATGCTTGTATTTTGCAGGAAACAAAAGAAATGTCGCCTTCATGAAAAGAAATGTCACCTACAGCAAAGAAATGTCGCCTTCAACCAAAGAAATGTCACCTTCATGAAAAGAAATGTCACCTACAAACAATCCAGTCACGCCTTCTTGCAATGAAATCACGCCTTTGAGGAAAGAAATCACGCCTATGAGCTTTGTTTTCACGCCTGCATAACTGAGATTTTCCTGTGATCAATAACTTTTGTTCCGTCCCAGAATTCTTTTCTGTCGCCTGCATGTAAAGAAATCACGCCTTTGACGAAAGAAATCACGCCTCTGCATTTTTATCTGTCGCCTTTTGAGGTACAGAATGTCGCCTGTAAAAATGAAGTGTCGCCTCTGCACTTTCCAGCATCGCTTATAAGCTGGACAGTGTCGCTTTTTGTTTTTTGTCTTGAGTTGCTTGGGACTGGTTTTTCATTTCTTTTATTACAGCAAAGGTCAAAACAAAATCTTGAATGACATTAAGGAAATGAACTTAGGTCCTAGAATGTCATTGTCATTTTGAAAAGCTAACTCAATCTCGAATGCACTAAAAGGAACGAACAACTCTATTCCCTATCTCGTTTCAAATTCCAAAGCAAGCAAACAAATTCAATCTTGAGTGATCTAAGGGATAAAACAAAGCTTTTTCAAAGTTCTTAAATCAACTCGCTAATCAAATCTTGAATGCACAAAATGAAAGAACTTGCAAACGTTCAAATCATTTACATTTTAAGGAAAAGAACAAATCAAAATCTAATCACGAGTGTCTTCATTTCAAAGTTCAAACATCACTTAATCAAATTTGGGAAAATGAAACAAAATCTGCTTGATGTGCATGTAGGAGTTTTTCAATTCTTACATAAACCTTGTTAGAGTAAGCAACGTGGAACACTTGAACTTGGACAAGTTCACCTGTTCTACTTTTAGCGAGGCCTGTCCAAGGAGAAGCACTTCCTCCTCGGAGAACGACCTCAAACCGGTATCCCCCTCGGCCGGTATACAAATAAGTGAAGTCCAAAAGAATCACTTATATCTCCTAATCACTGGGCGTTCGTGCCAAACACGTGTCTGGGGATGGTAAACATTCCTCTCCCCCAGCATTATTGGCAAGGCTCTTAAGTGATTCACGGATGATCAGCATAACCGGGTATGGAGACTCCACGGAACTATTAAAAACCTGATAAAATAAAGGCTACCCTATCTACACCTGAAAGTATCAAAATCCTTGTGCAAGGACCGATTCCAAGGGGTTTACCGAGTCGCCTCAAGATTACTCACCATTTGTATTCCCTTCTGGGGGATACCAAGCTGTGGGCAAGTGATTTTGATACTCACCTTCCTTAGGTAGATCTGTTTGAAGTGCTTGACAGTCAAAGACTCCGTGAAAACACTTGTTGAAACATACACTTTCAAAGCTTTATCAGAGTCAGTTGTCTTTGTTTGTATCCCGCAGGGTTGCTTTGTCCCTTGCGGAGATTGCTTTGACTTTAACTTTTGCCATTGGAAACCTTTGTCTCAAAATTAGAAGCCTCTTTTCCAAGTGATGCCCAGCAAAAACAAACATCCTAAAGTGAAGTTGCCCAAATCCCAAGCCTATCAAGAGCGAAAAGTTGCCAAGAAGAACACCAAGACCTATCAATCCACTATCCAAGCAACCCAAGCAGAGGAGAAATCCCAAGCCAGACTTGAGAACATTGCCCATAACGCTCGCATCAAACAGTTCGCCTTCCGTTTCTGAGTTAACCATCACTTTGTCAACCTTGAGCCAGAAGATTAGCCAATTCCTTGTTCGTGTCTTGTTCCATCTTTGGATCTTGAAACCTTGTCTCAACAGTCCTTCATCCTAGTTTCATTCTAGCTTTCATCTTTGCATCATTAATCAAAACCTTAGTTGCATTTCAAGAACATCATAAAAGTTGCATTTGCATTCATCTTCCTACCAGCATTCTAGAATCAATCCTTGTCATTTGCATTATCCCTTTAGATAGAGCATTGTCCCTTCACCCTTCAATACCTTTTCCACCAGCATCCCCCCATCAGCTTTCCATATCTTTCCGGCAGATCCATCATCCTTTGTTCCAAATCTAGAGTTCCACCAACACTTAGTGTTCTACCTTTTGAGTTGTTCCTATCCCATATCCAAGATCAGAGACCATCATCCTCTTTTTGACACAACGTGTTGTCATAAAGAAATCAAACCTTGTCCTTGCATAGCCATCATCTCGAGCAAGAGATTGGAGTGTATTGATAAGAAACTTGTTGACCGAAGATCATCAGTCTATCCTAGGTTGACCCCATCATATCTCTGATCCTCCATTTGGAAAAAATAGCAGCTCATTTGTTGACCACCCAGTAATCTTTCACCAGCTTTCCACCAGCAACCTATCTTTCCTCCACCATCTTGATCCATATCCATTCCATCCAGCTTCCATCATCACTATCTTGATCCCTATCTTTGCATTTGCATCTTAGAAGTCATCATCTTTAGAAGTTCATCAACTTTGCATCCATCAACATCTTTTAGCCAAATATCTTGCATCCATTTAGCACTTGCATCTCCATGCCTGTTGAGACCAGATCTTGGAAAAGAAGAAGCATGAATCCTTATCCACCAACGCCATGATGACCTACAATCCCCAGATCCAAGCCAGTAACCCATGTGAAGATCCAAACATCCCTTCATCCCCGTTGGCAATCCAAGCATTTGCAAATCCTCCAGAAAGCCCACCAGTGACCAAAGCCCTTGTACCACAACATCAGCAAAGCACGTTTGCCCACTATCTACCAGAAAGTACCTCCATCCCACCATCTCTCTATCCACGCATCCCCATCAAAACTATCCAAGTTCCAGCACAAGCATATTCTCCGTTTGTCCAATCATTCCCCGATCCTATCATGCAAACACCCCAAGAGCTTTCCACCATTCCCCTTCTCTTGCAAAGAAGCCTCGACAGTCCTGCAACACAAGCTGCAGCACCATCCGCTCCATCTCCTACCCCTTTTGCTTCATCATCTGCTATGGCTGCCCAAGCCCAAATCCAACGCTTAACCCAAAGTCAGCTTCCACCTCTCACGCAAGCTTTTACACCAAAATCTTCACCACCATCTGCAAGTCAAGCCACGCCTTTCACCATCAAAGGAGCATCATCACCCTTCACCCCCAAAGCACCCGTACCTTCTTTTTTGGGGTTAGCGCAATCACTTCCCATTCCAACCTCATCTTTCTCTTGGGTGTTTCCTTCATTTTCCTCCTCACAAGCATCTGCTCAACCACAACCTCAACAAGCTCCTTTCTCTCAACCATCATTCGTGTCCCAAGCTCCCGTTGCTCCTACCATTCCATCATCCGCTGCAGTGCACCCTAACACAAGCTCTCAGTGGGGCCTTACACAAGAAGAAATGAAGGCATGGGGGATCCCATCTCAATCCCCTACATCTATGGTTGCAAGTCAACAAATCGCCTTCGCCCAAGCAACACAGCAGCAACTACCCCAACCACCGCCGGCTTCAAGCTATTCGTCCCAAATCCCAAATACCTTCCAGCAAGTTCCACCACCTCAACAGCCAACTTTCCCCAGCTATCTTACCCCATCACCCTTTTCTCCTAGCTTCCCCATATCTGTTCCACCATCATACCCACAAGCAGCATCATTCCAACAGCCTCCCCCACAGCAACCACATGTCCCCTTTCAGCAAACACCCATCATTCCTCAACAACAGCAAGTCCCTTGCTATCAGCCCCAGCAACAAATCCCTATCATCCCCCAGCAACAACACGTTCCCACCCATCAGTTACAACAGCAAGTTCCAAATGTCCAATATCAGCAAGCAATCCCACAACAACCGTCAGTTCAACAACAGCAAGCAGCCCAACAACATCAAGCGGTTCCATATCATTCACCACAATATCCCCCTATGCCACACCAGCAATATCCCCAGCAACCATTGCCCCAAAATCAGTTCCAACCCATTTATCCACAGCAAGCACCATATCCAGTTCCACAGCTTCCATCACAAGCAGAAGTCCCAGTTCCCTCGCCACTCAATTGTGAGTGGGAAGCAATGAAAAATGCTCTAAAAGAGCTACAAAGTGGAACAGAGAATAAAACATACAAGTTCGAAGAGGTGTGCTCATATCCCTTCGATCGGTCCATAACAACTATCCCTTTCCCCAAGCATTTTGAGATGCCCAAGTTCGACAAGTATCAGGGGAAAGGAGATCCAGTAAATCATATCAAAGAGTTCTACATGGCGTGCCAAGAAGTGGCTTACAGTGATAACTATCTCCTGCGCCTGTTTCCCAAAAGCTTGGGAGGAACTGTTGTTGAGTGGTTTTACAAAATACCACATGGGACAATAAAAACCTTTGTTGAACTCTCTGAGAAGTTCATCACACACTATGCCCATAATGTAGAGAATGAGTTGTCCTTGCTAGACCTATGCAACTCAAAGCAGAAAGACGGAGAAAGCCTTGCAAAATACTTGCAAAGATGGTAGAATCTTACAACCAGGTTATCATATCAGCCGCCTGAGAAGCATCTAACAAAGATCTTCATTGATAACCTACATCCAAAGCTATCCCATCACATGCGAATGAACTGTCTCCAGACATACTAAGACATCAAGAACAAAGGCATAGGCATCGAGAAAGCTCTCTTAGATGAAGGCACTATTCGTCACTTCAAGGATGATTCCAAGAACAAACCCAACAATGATAAATCCCGTTACTGGAATCGTAACAAGAATGTTGTTACAGATGGAGCCACTGATACTAAGAATGTACAATTCGTTGTGGCTAGTCCTACACCAGCTCAAACATACCAACCGCCACAAGCGCCCATCTATCAGCAACCACCAGCTCCCGCATATCAAGCACCTATTTATCAGCAGCCTCCTCAAGCTCATCAACCACCTGTGCAACAGTATCAGCAGCAATACCAACAGCAATAGCCAGCACGTCAAGGCAATCCTGTTAACGCAGTTAACGTTGCCCCAAGGCAGAATAAACCCAACAATCAGAACAATCCAAAGAGGACTTTCACACCTTTGGGTGAGCCTCTGGATCAGATCTTTTATCAGCTAGCCAAGGCAAATATGATCACATATCTGCCCATCCCACAGAAGGATGACAACGCACCAAAGTCTGATTGGTATAAAGAAAATGAATACTATGATTACCATCGTGTGAAGGGCCACACAACATTGAAGTGCATGCGGCTTAAGAACTACATCCAAGACCTCATTGATTGCAAGGAGATCCAGGTCGATGCACCAGCTCAAGCTTCACCCAACGCTGGTTTGCAAATATATCAAAATGTGTTCCCTCAACACGATACCGGAAAGAATCAAGCCAACGCCAATCAGCCTCAAAATCATGACAAAGGCAAGCAAGAAGATCACACAGCGGCCTACATCAACTATGACAAGTATGTCGGATGCATAACTCAAGTCGAGCCCATCCAAGATGAGCCCACCATCAATACCATCCACATTAGAGGGCCAGATCGACAATGTGCTGCAACTACCCACAGTGGTAGGATAACTGTTGCCGGTGCTCCTCCGAGGTCAGCTGCTCCTCCAAGGCCAACATCTATTGCATCCACAGCACAGTCTAACACCAGGCCAGCATCAAATGCACGCGCAACACAGCATAATGCACCAAGTGCACAATACAATATCATAGAGCATCTTAAGAACATGCCAGCCCAAATATCTATCTTGGATTTGCTCCGCACATCACCCATCCATCAGGAGATCCTAGACAAAGCTCTAAAAGAAGGCCATGTCCCCACGGACATTAACACAACTCAATTTGAAACTCTTGTGGGACACTTATCAGCAGCATGTGCCTTATCCTTCAAAGAATCTGATATACCAGATGTCGCTCCTAACCATACTCTCCCTCTCCGCATTGCTATCATGGTCAGAGATTTCGACATCAAACGAGTTTTGGTGGATAATGGCTTAGCCCTCAACTTGTGCACATTAAAATTCATCAAGAAGATCGAGTTCACGGAGGCTGACATACAACATGAGATGATCACCATCAAAGCATATGACAACTTGGAGCATACCTTCGAAGGTACTATCACCTTGCCTATCCAGCTAGGCCCAGCAACGCAAGATACTATCTGCCACGTTGTTGATCTTGACCTACCGTTCAATATCCTCCTCGGTCGTCCATGGATCCATTCCATTAAGGCCATGCCATCTACTTACCATCAGTACATCAAGTTTCCACATCAAAGCACTGAGGTTACCATCCACGCTGATCCTAACCCCTTCGCATACTGTCGTGCGATAGAAGCATCTTTCCCTCATTCTACTCATTGTCCTGGAACCGATATTGGTACTTCTATTGCTAGCTCATCCCGATCCCATCACGATCCAGAGACCATCCTCTCTTCCACCTTATCATCTGTCAAGATCAACAACCAGGGTTGTGGCGAATACAGCCTCAGTGATGCATTTGCTGTAGGGGCTCTTCCACGTGATCCACATACTCAAGGGCGCCCAAGTTGTCAAAACAAGCCTGTTGAGGAACATTATAAGCTCAAGCAAATCGAAAACATGACTTTTGAGTCTCATGGTACCATCAATAGCAAAGAAATGGATCCAGATATTAACAAATGGTTATACAAAGATCCCCCATCACGTGACACACAACTTCTTGAGTACTTCAAAGAGAAATACCCAATCCCCTACAAAAATGTCACAGAACACTATAACTATCAAGGTGGTGGTCTAGGACCACAAGAGGATGGAAATTTGTTTCCTATCATACCATCCTAGAATCCAGAACAGCAAGGACTTGGCTTTAATACCTCTCGCCTGCTTGAACAAGAGCCCAATACCACAACTGCAGACACTAACATGACCAACGTGAACTTTTCGAATAGCCAGGATGAGCTTGTGGAAATTGAAGACATCCCCGAAGAGAAAGACATCCGATCCTACGATGATATCTTTACCGACGACACCCTCTTGGGGACTTCTGTTCTCCAACAACTCTCCATTAACCTCATAGATCTTCCCCTCACAAACCCTAACCTCATAGATTGGGACCAACCAAGTATCGCACACATCGATGAGTTCCAAAGCGCACAAGCACTCCTAGAATTCATGGGGGCATCAGGTCCAGCAAGCAATCAGGATCCAACATCAACCTCTGTCTATCAGCTTCACCCAGAAGGATATTTTGGGGAAGAGGCAAGCTTTAGTCACAAAAATAAAATAGCAAAAGAACATCATGAGTCTTTATGTGAAAACCCCCTTGGGGCACATTCTGATTCCAAAATAGTAAAAATAAAGGGCGTATCTTCTAGTGAAAACCTGGCAATTCAGGCGCTAGAAGATGAAGCCTTGCCTCTTCCCCCTATCCAAGATTATAGACCAGAGCAATCTTCAATCATCATAGAAGAGACCAAGCCAATCAACTTGGGAACAAAAGAATGTCCAAAGATCACCTACATTGTAGTCAACCTAACAGAAGGAGAAGAAATCGCTCTCAATGCCTTGCTCAAGGAATCCATTATCAACTTTGCATGGTCATACGCCCACATGCCTGGGCTTGATCCAAACCTTGTTGTTCATCATCTATCAGTAGATCCAAACGTCAAGCCAGTGAAGCAGAAGCTAAGGAAAATGCATCCAAAGGTAGCATTGCTCGTCAAAGCAGAGCTTGAGAAGCTCCTCCAAGCTAAGATCATCAGAGCAATAGATTATTCAGAGTGGATCTCTAACATGGTGCCAGTCACAAAGCCTTCTGGCAACATCAGAATCTGTACTGATTTCAGGGACTTGAACAAGGCATGTCCTAAGGATGACTTCCCATTGCCAAACATAGACATGCTTGTAGACCTCACAGCGGGTCATGAGATGTTATCATTAATGGATGGCTTTTCAGGCTACAACCAAATTCATATAGCGGAAGCAGATCAACATAAAACAGCATTCACAACCCCATGGGGTACCTTCTGCTACAACATGATGCCATTTGGGCTAAAGAATGCAGGAGCAACATATCAGCGAGCAATGATAGCGATCTTCCATGACATGATCCACAAGATCCTTGAGGACTATGTGGACGATATCCTTGCAAAATCCAAAATAAGAGATGAGCACCTCAACATCCTAGAGCGTGTATTTGATCATCTGCAACATTATGGCTTAAAGTTAAATCCTAAGAAATGTGTCTTTGGTGTTACATCTGGCAAGCTTCTAGGCTTCATCGTCTCTAGACGAGGCATAGAGATCGATCCTAAAAAGGTAAAAGCAATAACGGAGATGCCTCCACCAAGAAATCTCAAACAGCTCAGAAGCCTACAGGGCAAGCTTCAATCAGTTCGGCGGTTCATCTCGCAACTAGCAGACAAGTGCCAACCCTTCTCACATCTCTTATGCAAAGACACCAACTTCAAGTGGGATCCCATATGTCAAAGAAGCTTTGATAAGCTCAAGGAGTATCTAGCTAATGCTCCAATCCTAGTACCACCAGTTCCAGGATGCCCACTCATCCTTTACATCTCAACAACAGCTACAGCACTAGGGGCACTCCTAGCACAGCATGATGATGAAAATAGAGAACGAGTTGTCTACTACATCAGTCGCACTCTTGTGGGCTATGAGCTTAACTATTCACCCATGGAGAAAGCATGCCTAGCAGTGGTCTTTGCCACTCAAAAACTTAGACATTACATGCTTAGCCACACAATCAAGCTCATATCAAAGGTGGACCCTCTTAAGTATCTGTTATCAAGGACAACCCTCACAGGCCGTATGGCAAAATGGGTCATGTTACTTAGCGAATTTGACATTCAGTATGTAGATCGCAAAGCAATCAAAGGGCAAGTCATTGTCGATCAACTAGCAGAAGCACCACTGGTGGATGCCTATCCACTAATCATGAAATTCCCCGATGAACACTTATGCATGATTGAAGAGCAGCCCATGTGGAAACTATACTTTGATGGTTCCAACACATCCCATAGCTCTGGGGCAGGAATCCTATTCGTCACACCTCAAGGTGACTATATTCCAAAATCATTCAAGTTGGGATTCCCCTGTACCAACAACATTGCAGAATATGAGGCACTCATCTCAGGTCTCAGAACAGCCATTCAGTGGAACATCACAGAACTACAAGTCTTTGGAGATTCACAGCTCATTATCAAGCAAGTCCTTGATGAGTATCAGACAAAGGATGACAAATTGCTACCCTACAAGCAACTGGTGGATAAATTGAAAGAGCATTTCCTACATCTACAATTCAATCAGATCCCAAGGCTTCAAAACAAAGCAGCAGATGCAATGGCAACCATCGGATCTTTATTGGAAATCCCACGTGACGCAACACAGTATGAATTTCTAGTCGAGCAGCTACATTCACCATCTTATGAGAACGCCGATGCAGACATGGTGTGTGTCTTGGTTGGTCCCCAATCCCCATGGTACCACGAAATCCATGCATATCTAAAAAATAGTATCATATCTCCCCATCTCACCAATAACCAATGCCAAAACCTTATTCGCAGAGCTTCTCGCTACGCTCTTGTAGCCAACACCCTATATCGTCGCGGGTATCACAATGTCCTATCTAGATGTTTAGACTCAAACGAGGCCGTCCTGGCCTTACAAGAAGTTCATGCTGGAATTTGCGGTGCCCACACGAGTGGCATGGTTCTAGCAAAGTAGCTGCTTAGAGTTGGATATTATTGGCCAACAATGGAACATGATGTGTGTGAATTTGTCAAGAAATGTCTCCCATGTCAACAGCATGCCAATTTGATACATGCACCAGCACAGGATCTACAGCCTATTGCACCACCGTGGCCTTTTTCATGTTGGGGCCTCGACCTCGTTGGCTTGATCACCCCCCTCTCTTCGGATGGACACAAGTATATCATAACAGCCACAGAGTACTTTACCAAATGGGTTGAAGCGATTCCGCTCACCCTTACTACTGGCATCCAAATATCCAAGTTCATCCTCTATCATATCATTTGTCGCTTTGGCATACCATCTACCATCTTCACAGACCATGGCACACCTTTTGAAAACCAGCATGTGGATGATCTATGTGCCAGGCTCCACATCCATCACCGTTTCTCCAGTCCATATTTCCCTCAAGGAAATGGCCAAGCTGAAGCAACTAACAAAACACTTTTGAAACTTCTCAAGAAGATTGTCAATGATTCTGGTCGTGACTGGCATCTCCAAATTAATCCCGCCCTCTGGGCTTATCGCACTTCTTATCACACTCCCATAGGCACCACCCCATACTCCCTTGTATATGGTGCTGAAGTCGTTCTACCGATCGAGGTCGAGATTCCATCCTTGCGCGTCTCCATGAAGAACTATACAACTGATGAAGACTATCGTGTGGCCCGGCTCACACAGCTAGATCTGCTAGATGAAAAGAGACAGCAAGCCTACGATCACCTGGTTGCATACCAGAATCGACTCAAAAGGAGTTATAACAAAAAGGTCCATCCTAGACAATTCCAGGTCGGTGACATGGTCCTTAAAGAAAATCAGAAGGTCCTAGCAAATAGAGAAAAGAAAGGCAAGTTTGAGCCTACTTGGTTGGGCCCTTATGTTGTCACCGCATCCTTTGGCTCGGGAGCCTATCAGCTATCAACGCTAGAAGGTGAGCCCTTGAATGATCCTATCAACATCATCCATCTGAAGAGGTTCTATGCCTGAAACTGATCCTGCATATATCAGAAAATCCAAAAACATTCAAAAAAGCAAAAAGCAAAAAAGCAAAAAAGCAAAAGAAAAAAGAAAAGAGAAAGAGAAAATAATCGTCCAACGGTGAAAACTTGGCAATTCAAGCGCCTTGGACAAGTATGTTGGTGAAAACCTGGCAAACAGGTGCCAACATAGTAAACTGAGCTATTTATCTATTCAGTTGTCCTTTCAGCTACCATCCTCTTCCTCCATCTCTTAACAGATCTCCCAGCAGTTCCATCTCCCCTATCCTCCATGCATTCAGCTTCCATCTTCCTCCAACCCATCTGCAATCCATATCCTATTCCAAAGCTTTGTACCATATCTTGTACCATATCCTTATCCCTTTCCTGTACAGCGCAATCCTCCTTGTATTTATCCTTCTTGTCTCCGTCCTAGTGAGAGTCCCGCTGAGTGTGATCTTCCTATCCCCAATCCTGAGCTTTTGTACATATCCCTTGTGCATATCGTTCCTCCTTGTTGTACATAACCTTTGTCCATCCTGCAGCAGCATTTGATCAAATATCTTGTCCCATCCCCAGCCTCAGAAAACTTTTAGTCCCACTCGGGCCTTGTGCTTCAGCAACATCAATTGTCGACTTATCTTTGCTCATCCTGATTATTCCTTGAACTTCAGCTTTTGCCAGCGAACAACTACACTTATTCTCTCACCAACCCATGGGTCCTTGAGGATATATCGTTCCTCCTGTCTGACCTAATCTTCCATCCTGGTCCTTGAGGATATATCGTTCCTCCTGTCCGACCAATCTTCCCACCATCAATCAAATCTAATCTCTCTCCTTGGCAAAGGATGTCTTTTTGGAGTTATCATTTTGATCTTGGATTTTTGTCCTTTGGGTCTTGTTAATCTTTTTGGCTTCTCTTTATCCCACCAGGGTCACCACGATTCTTTATATCACGGTGTGCTGCGTGTGCGGATAATCTGGGGCAAGGTCTTTTGATCTTTCGCTTTTGCCTGTGAGTCAGTTGTGTGTTTGTGGTTCCTTCAGCATCGGATCCGCCATGTCGCCTCTACGCTTCATGTGTGATGTTGGGGCAACCCTGTGTGTTTGTTTAGCGTCAGTCCTCTGCGACATTGTTGACAAGCCTCGTGATCCCAGTATCCTTGGCAGGTCTCTAACATAGCTATATTAAATCTAGGTTGTGCATTCCCATTTGCACTTGGAGCTATCTGGTCCCTTGCATTTATCATATAGATTAATCTTGCATCTTTGCATATAGCTGCATCTTCCATCTTGCATTTCCATCTCATCTTGCATATCATCCATATTTGTTCTTAGAAGTGAGGTTATTTATCTCCCCTTTCTTCCTAGGCCCTTCCTTCCTTGTCCCAGCAGGGCACTCTTTGTCTTCTTGCTGTCCCAGGGTGTAATCCCTCTTCCTTCCTCGTCCCACCGGGCACACTTTGTCCCAGGGCGTAATTCCTCTTTCTTCCAGTCCACCCGGGCGTCATACCCTCTTCTTCTGATTCTAGCCTTGGCATCTTGTTTTCTTGTCTTTGACGCCATGCCACTTGCGGCATCGCATCAAAGAGGGGCAAAATGTAGACACCGAAAAATCCTTCAGAAAATAAATTATTTTTGTTTTCTGAAAATCCTTGATGACATCATCATTTATTAATTAATTAATTATTTAATTAATTAATTAATTTTTATGGCATTAAATCCCTCTCTCTTAATTAAAAATCTTTAATTAAAGAATCTAGCCTAAAAATGTCATTTGGACATTATCCCTAATTTATTAATTATTTAATTAATAAATTGACCAAAAAACTTCAAAAATAAATTAATTTATTTTTTATCCCAAAGTTGGCCAAAATTCTAAAGAGCACTAAACTCTTCTAGAAAGTCCTAAACCTTCCTCTAAATGGGTCAAATCCTTAAACTAGTCCCTTCAAACCCTAAGCCTAGATATTTAATATTTATTAAATTTACCTTTAATAAATATCTAAATCTCACCAAAAGCCACTTGCCCATCCCTTTCTCCTAATCCTAATCCTAATCCCCTTTCTAATCTTGTCACATTCCATTAGCAAAAGGTTTACCAAAACTTATGCTAACCTCCTCTTAGTCATCCTCCTTAGTCAACAAGGATTGCCACCTCTTGGCCACCTCTTGCAAATGCATTTAAGGATGCATTTAAGCCTTCCTTATCTTTCTTACATGCATTCATTATGCATTTAAGACCTTCTTATCCCTTCCTTGCCACCTCTTGGCCTTGGGCACATTTGTCAAATTGTGCACATGCCCTCAAGCTTTCAACTCAATCCTCCCTTGACACTTGTCAGGACACTTGTCCTTGACTCAACCCTAACCTTAGCCCTAACTCTGACTCATCCTTTTAACCCAAGACCTTCCCTTTTCCTATAAATAGCCTCACTTCTTTGAGCAAACAATCCTCTCTCATCTTTCAACTCTCAAACTCAATAGCAAAGTTATAATGCCATTTTCATTCTAGCATAAGCATAAACTCATCATTTTAGATCATTTCCAAGCTTAAATCACATCTAAATTAGCTTAATTGGATTAACATAGGTTCATTTCTTGTTTAATCAATCTTAGTTCATCTTTTAGCTTTGCATATTTGTGTGTTCTTGAGGCCTTTGAGGAAAAATAGGTTCCTCATACCTATTTTGTGTCATTTTGGGTCTTCATTAACCTCAAATCATCATTTATCTTGCATGCTCCAAGTGCTTGAGTTTGCACACCCACATCCATCTATATCCAAGCATATCAAACGGTGCATAGGCGCATCCGTTTTAGGCTTAAACTGAGGTGGCTTTGATTTTAGTTTGTTTACCATTAAATTTGATTTGATTATATGCTATGACGTTTGTTTGTCTTTGGCCTTCAAAACAGGTTTAGGTGCACACTCAAATCCTAGTCTACATTATTAATTAAATTATATTGATTTAATAATTAAGTCACTTATTATCTCTTTCTACTTAAGCGAAACTTTAGGCATATAATAATTAATTGCTTTATTAATTATTATTATGCAATCTAGGTTTGTTCACCCTTTTAGGGTTTTTATCTCTCTTGTAATCTTAATTGAGAAACATTTATTTTATTGAATTGCAACTTTTGGTTTTGCACATCAAGAATGTCTCCTCTTTCATGGATCCATGCGTTCAGGCCTCTCTAGCTTATTGCTTCTCTCTCTTTCTGTGACATGTTTGCATGCAAGTGTTCTTGGGAGTTGTGGGTTGTTTACTCATCAACTCAAATATGGTAGCAGAGCTTCAAATCTATTTGCCCATGTCCTCTTCCAAAGAGATTCAGTCGTGTTTGTCAGATCTACATTTCAAAGGGTTTTATGTTGAATCTAGGGGGGACCTCTCTTTCTGGTCATGTTGGCTTCAAACGAACCTCACGATTGTGTTCAAAGAATCCAAGAACCCCTAGATCCAAATAAAAAAATTCCAATTTGGACAAAGTTGGAATCTGTGGCAAAAAAAAATTTGCAACTAGCCCCTACATAGATCCTGAGGCAGTCACTAATATTTTGGAGCATTTTTGGCTCAAACAAACCTCATCGTTAAGCTCGCAATGACCAAGAACCCCCAAATCCATAGAAGGCATGTCTAATTTAGATGTCATTGCATTCTGAGGCAAAAAAAATTTGTGTACCAAGGCCATATGGCCCCAAGACACACATCCTAGTGCAAGTATGACAATTTTAAAAATAATTATTTTGGGCGGCGATGACCATTTGGCCGTTAAATTTAACCCCCTAGTGGATGTAACCTCAACCTCTTGTCATATAGAAACCAAGGGACATCAATTTTAAGCCCGTCATTTGCTAATGTCAGCATGCATCATCACTCTTCTACACCATTTTTTGGGCCCCTCAGCATACCTGTAGTTTTTTGCTCATAACTTGAGCATACGGTGTCGAAATCAAGAAAATGAGATATCATCAGAAATCTAGTTTTGATCTCTATCCATATTTGGAGGTTTGAATTTCTAATTTTTCTTTTTTGATAGTGTTTTTTACTATCAAAGTCAGATGTTCATTTTTGCACTCCGAGAGCTCTATCTTGTACATCCAAACTTCATTTTGGGAAAATAATATATCATTGGAAAGCTTGTTTTGAGACCTTTATAGTAATATGAGTTATTTTCCTAGATTCTGATCTAGGTATATTTTATTCAGCTTCTTGCATTTTTGCAATCTGGTGGATATCTTGGATGTTACAGGTCTTGGGATCTCTTCCCTTTGAGGGATGGTTCATCTTAGGTTGTTCTTTTGTTTCAATAGCCTTCGCTCTTCTTTGAGTAGTGTATACTTCAATTTTGTAGCATTCTTTTTATGCACACACACTAAGATAAAGTGTCATTCTATTGCATGTATGGGATCTTGCACATGTTTGTGCTCTATATACTCACACTCCATTATAAAGTGCCAAGGGGTTTGATGTTTGCCTTTGTTTTCCATCTAATTTTTTCATGTGACCATTCCTCCAATGAAATTAGCCTCAAATATCTCTATTTGTGTTTGTACTGTCTCTGCACCTTCAATGTTCCTAGTATCATGTAGTTCATATTGGATGATCTTTTCAGTGTATATGTCATTACTCCCTTGTCAGCATCATGGGGGGTTTTCTACTATTGGTTCTACTACTTCCTTGGTTTGATAGTGTGAGCTATGTATTCAGTATTTGATTCTATGTACTAGGTGGATACAGTGGTTGGGTACCTATGCATTTCGATGAGATGGATCATTTACCATATGGACACTCTTCTCTTTCATATTTTTTGGATGCACTCTTCCAGGTTTGATTGATCAACTCTTCATACTTTGGTGTTTTTATGTCATATGTATCTTTGAGTTCAGGTGTTTACCTTTGTTTGCCTCTGTAATGGATAAAATATATATCATGGGTATATGTGTATGATATAGGATTGGGGAAGGTAAGATATTCCTCTTAACCCCAAATTCTCAAAGGAAATATCCAAATTGATTAACCACAAGAAAATGGTCAATGCATAGATGAATCAATCGATGGAGAATATGAAAAAAGGAGAAAAACTTATATTCTATTATGGAAAGGGAGTATTGAAATCTTAATTGAATTTGAAGACAAATACTAACCTTAAAATATGATAGATCTGGAAAATGCTATTTTCTTGTGTTTGTACTCAGTTTCAGGAATTTCTGCAACCAAATCTGGCCTGGAAACACAGAGACTGAGAAAACCCAAATACCCTCTTCTTTTATGAGAGAGATCAACCTTGACCTAAATACAGGGGTACAATCTTGCCCTAGGGCACAATATTCCCCCTTTATGTCGACCTTGACCTGCGCTGCTCCGACAAAAATTATGTTCACAAATCTTGAAAGTCTATCGAAAAGGGTACTCAAATCTGCACTGTAATTCACTGTTATGTACCTGTTCCTGCAAGAAAAATGGTTTTGTTTGTTGGGGAGAGGGGTTTTCCTAGGTCAAACCCCAATTTAGGAATTAACCTTGAAATTGAATTGAAATTGCAGTCATAAACAAAGTAAATGGAACAATTCACCTTGCTTATGTTGAAACCCTTGTGGAGGATTCGAATCCTTGAATCCACAAGTATGGATGCTCCAAATGAATGTAGAATTGGATTTAGGATGTCTCCAATCAATTTTATTTAGATATTCAACACCAATCTTGAATAGATCTTGGAATAGGAAGAAGCTTGAATGAATGTGGATGGAGAAATCTTCAACAAGAGGGCTCCATAGAGATTAAATCCTTCAATGGCTACCAATGGATCTCCTTGATGAATTGGATCTTGAATGCTTGAATGCTTGAAGATGAATGAATGATTTCCTTCTCCTTCTTTCTTTCTTCTTGATTGCTTGATTTTTCTTGAAAAGATGGAGTGCTTGATTGCAAAAGAGAGATGATAGTGTAATGCCCAAAATAATCGAACAAAAACACAACTACAAAAAAAAATTTAAAACAAACTATAACATACATCTAGGTCAACAAGGTTGCACAAAATCCCTACGACGTGAAGCTTTGGAAACATGAGCTCGCTTGGGTGGGTCACCCAATGACACTTAAGGGGTCATGAGGCAAGCGTTGGCGTGCCTCCGTCCCCTACACAATGGAAATCATTAGGCGACGAGGAAGAATAAAGAAGTTAAAGGAACTAACATATTTTAATGGTTTCATGATGTATTGGGATAATACATCTATCCCTAAAAAGTCTCAAGGGTAAATTAATTTGCTAAAGAATAAATCTATTCAAAATCATAACCAATATTAAACTAGTTATCTCATGAATAAACTAAGGTTACTTCTCCTAACTAAAAACCCTTAAGGTTTACTATTTCCATTAACTAGTTTAATTATTTAATTGAAATAACCTTTCTAAAATTTATTTATATATATTCGTGTAGATAATGAAATTAAGATTTTTAATAATATAAAATTAAATAAAAATAAAAAGACAATTAAGAATGATAATAAACTTTCAACTACTTTCCATTTCATTGAATTAAATTTACCAAGAAATAATCCCTAACTTAATTTTAATTACCAATAATGATAAAACAAAATAAGGATAGATTGCCATATTAATTAAATTTAATTTACTACTAACATGATAAGCTTTACCAAATACTAAAATAATTCATTCATAAATAAATCACTATCTAAATGAAAACAAATTAAAACATATTACTCTTTTCAACAAGTCCAATTTTTACTAACAAAATGGAATATCGAACACAACTATACAAATAATAAGTAAACTCAAAGGAGGAGCATAACTACTAAAAACTAACAATCTTAAGTTCTTTTATTTTTTTTGTCCTTCATAAAATTTATATTGGATAACTTTATAGTACGTTAGGAAGAGGAGTTATTTCTTTTTAACACCTAAAAATTAGCATCGATAAGTCATATCTTTCAAAAAAGAACAACCATAATCCTATTAATTTGTTTACGTTGTCTTGACATGAAGAATATTAAAATATTATACTAGCCCCAAACCCTAAATCAAAAATTAGGGTTGGGTGAAATTTAAAAAGAAACAAAAAACCGAAAACCTAAACTCCATAAGTCTCCCTTACTCTTCTCTCTCTAAAACTTTCTTGTTGCAGGTCTGAGCAAAGAGCGGATCAACAGAACGTTTGAATAGGTTTATGCTATTGAGCTTCACCAGAACTAATGGCGTCACTACAATATACAAACCTCATTTCTATTATTGTGTTGAGTTATTATTTTTTTCTTGTGTGTTCATTGAATGGATTGCAGTTAAGCTGGGCGGATTGGAAGGGTTGAAAAACCCTAGTGACAAAAGATCCGCACCCGACGTTAAGCATTAAACCACTCTGCAACTTTATCAAAAGAAAAATCATCATTTTGGAAGTCGAGAAGGGCCACCCCCATAGTCTATTCCCGCTCACTAGAACGTAGCTAGATGCAACAGAAGCCACTGTCATGGCTCTAAGCCACGATAGTGCTTCGGCACTGCCGTGTCTTTGAACCACGGTAGCGCTAGTAAGTGCTCACGGTGCTAAGGAAGGTACAGGGTTTCAGCCCTAAAATGTATAGTGATAGAGGCTATTACTATGAACGAATGTTAGGTTTTTATTACAGCATGAAATAATATATAATGTTATGTATTATATGCTATATGATATTTATCGTATAGCATACAATATATAATATTAAACATTATATTATCGCTGGTTATATGATAAGGTTATATTATCATAATATTTATTATTTAATCTACAATGTCTATTGTATAGTATCTAGTAAATATAGATTTTATATTATAAAATAATTCTATTTCATTAATGATTACGCTGGTTAATAACATGATGTAAATATACTATGTATTATACATACTTGTTATGTTTAACCTATAGCACATATATATTGGATCCACCCATATAGTGTTACAGATTGCTAACAGTTAAAGAATACTTAATATCTTCCTTTTAATGTTACAGATCTGCTAGTAGTTCAAGGTTGTGAAATAAATACACTCCCTATTTAAAAAGGGGTAAAGTATATCGTTATGCAGTTTATGATACACATTTTTATGAAGATGAAAGATGTATATGTATATTTAAATTGTAAACATTTATTACCAACATGGTAATACTGAATTTATTTGCACCAATTCTGTTTTCATTCTATATACTGTTAACAATTGTACAAGAAGATTAGTACATAATATAGATCTAGTTTTGTTCTGAAACATTTAATGTAAATTCAATTAGATCAACTTGTATATTCTTAAATCAATTCTCTTCCTAAGTCAATTGTTTCAGTTTTGATAGTTCACATAAATAAATTGAAATGAAGAACAAGTCTTTAGCTTTAGTATTGATTATGTTTAGCTCATTCAACTAGTCATATGAACTTACAGTTCTATCTATTAATTTTTATAGAAATTAATGAACATATTGATTAAGTAGAATTTTCAAACTACATTAAGCATCCTGTATCATTATGAAGAAATTTTTTCAATAAATCTGATTATTAATTTAGAATATAGGACCTTTAAAACAAACTGTGTAAAACATAATGGAAACGCAAATTTTAATATTTAATTCTCTGCTACAAGAATTTCATTATTTTCTGGTAATCATAGTAATACTGAAAACAAAAAATATTAACTAATTCTCTATTACAGGAACTTAGAAACTTATTTTCTGCTACAGGAACTTAATAACAAATACTATGCTACAGGATCCTCTTCATTTTCTGGATAAGTAATTAAATTAACACTTCCAGTTTTACAACTGAATCACTCAACTATATAGCAGAGAACTGAATTTAAACTTTTGATAATAAATACAAATTTAGGACTATTTTTAAAGAACAACAATTTGTCTCAATACAAGAAGTCCATTTACCAAATAGTCTAAAGTTCAACTTAAATAATATTACAGAATCTTTATGCAGTAACTAAACAGTTATAAAGAACATGTTCTCTCAACTAGAGACATCTTAAAACCATCTTTAGGAACATCCAACTTAATCTTTAACCTTTAGATTTAGGTCTACTCCTTTAAGCCATGAACCAAGACCTGCAAACATAAGACCTTCTTCACATGGCTATGGAGGCTCACCTCCCAGCCTAGGCCATTACATGGCCACCCCCGAGCTTGGGGAAACAAGGATAGGATAGGGTACACTCAAGCAACACAAAACATAGACATTTAGCATAAATTAGGAACACAAATTTTCACAATAAACTCCCTTCCCAAGCTTGCACAAAGGATTCATACATAGAATCCATATAATGGGTGAAGGTGGAATATTCCAAATGGAGTCACCAAACTTATTATAAACAATAGATAAAACATATAATATCAGCCTTCACAAGGCCCTTCTAAACCAAACAGCTCAAATCCATGAGCAAAACAACAAACCTTTATGACCCCCATTCACCCTTATGACCCCCAAATAGCATAAGATGGTTATCATGGTTGCCCATACAATTATGCACTCATACAAATGAAAATCCCAACTTAGGACCTTCACCCCAAGTTCTCCTACTTTCCTCCCAAGGATGAGGACTGAACTTGCACACCCATAACATGAACATTTACAAGAAAACAGCAAGGTTGAAACAAAAGCTCAAAGGAAAAAAAAACAACAATAAATAGGCTTACACATAGTAAAACAGATTGCAATTTTTTTTCATAACACATTTCTTTCAAGCATGTTCAAATCAACAAAAAGATTTTTTTAGGACCACCAACCTCCTTCAAAGACAAGGCTGAATTAAGAGTTGAAGATGAGCTTCCCTTGGCACCAAGCTTGCTATTCCAAAATCTGCTAGGCAAAGACTCTCTAGATCTCCTCTTACTTCCTCTCCCAACTAACATGAACAAGAATAAACTAGTCCCTAAAGGTTCTAAGTCTTTCTCCCTAAAAACATTCTTCTCTCCACACCCTTCCTAAAGCTATTATGTTTCTAGATCTAAGACAAAATGACACTTTCCCCTTTCTAAGGCTTGGGATGAATTTCCACATATGAAAATGAGAGATATCTTAGGGAACATTTCCATTTTCGTACATGTCAAAAATGGCACATTTGGAGAGGCATAAAAGTGGCCTAGGAAGATGGACATAGAAGAATTGAGCCCCCCAACCAAGGTCCTAACCTTGGGGCACTAAAATTTAATCTAAACCTCAACCTAGGACTCCACAAAACCCCTCAAAAAACCCAATTAATAATGCATCCGAAAATGGAGTTTTGTTTTCAACAATTCTAGGTCCTCTAAACCACCTACCTATTTTGGGAATGCTCAAGACTAACTAAAGAGAAGGTGGGATCCAAAATCCACTCAACATGCCACTACATCACTAAGGTGTCAAGTGACACATCACAAACGCATGCGGCATGCCTTGTGTGCAAAGACATTTAAACATTTATCACAAAGATAGAAATTTACTTACAAACATATATATCAAACATTGTCAACCATATACACACAGTCATCACGTTTACGAAATAAATCATGATACAATGAGGCCGTACTCTTCTAGAGTAGACCTTGGCTTTCAACTAATTGTACTTTGATCCTATCTTGTTTCCCTGACTTATAACCATGGCCATGTCCCTGCATGCTCAAACTTGATGTCAGTACATTATAAAAACTTGCATCAATAATCATTTCAAAAATAAGTAATAACATCTAAACTAGACAAATACATATAAATATATTTGCATCATGAAACATTACATATTCCACATAATCATGTAATCCAAACTCATCATAGAACCATGATTTTATCAATGATCATTATACTGAAAGATAACATAAAAATTGCAGAGTCCATATATCATAGATAATCATGATATCAAAATGAGCATATAAAAAGAGTACGACTACAATGATCATCATAAAAATCGATAACAAACAACTCATAAGGTCCAAATGATAGCATATATAAACCAAAATAGATCAAATGTCTATACTCAAGGTATCATCCTAATGAATCAAATGTCAAAATGAAGGTCGAACTAGGATGGATCAGGACAGGACCTCACAGATAGATGGATTGAAATGAGAGAGGAAGGCTTCCTTTTATACTAGTCTAGGGTACAAACTTCTAGAGAGGCCTACATAGGAGAATTAAATTTCCATTTAAACCTTAACCCCTAGAAATAGACCTAAATTAAATATAATTTAAGATTTTATCATTTCGAAGCCCGAAACAACCAACCCAGAAGTAGGAAATAAATTTTTTTGAAAGCCGACATCCAAAAACTTTGGAATCTTGAATTTTGGACCCTAGGTCAAGATGGAGGTCGACCTTGACCTAGGTCAGGGTCAAGCTCAACCTTGACCTAGGTCAAGTCGAGGTCAACCTTGACCTAAAAGGTTGACCTTCACCCTGAGGTCAAGAATCTTTGGGTTTTAGGTCAAGCGACCAGAATAATGTAGAAAAGAAGTGGAAAATGGGGCAGAACAGGGGAAAAATCTAGATCCAAGTCAAAGACCCATTCAAGGTATTTGGCATGACCCTAAACCACTTACTCGGAGGGATAAATCAATCCTAAATGGAAGTGCTTCTATTTTTTGATGATACATTTAGCCCCCACTTTAGCAAGAGTGTGGACTTGATGCAAACTCTTGGTAAAGGAGATCATAAAGAAAAAGACAATCTTATTGAAATCAAAGGAAAAAAGAATCCTCAAGCCCCCAAGGACTCAATTCTTCATCAACTCTAAGATTACAATAAGAGAGACATCTCTAGAAAAAGAGAGAAGAGGGTGTGATTATCTCGCCTAATGAGAACTTATGTCCCATTGTGAACCACACAAGGAAACAACACAATTGGAAAGATGGAGTTGAACCACCTAGTGAATGTGGCTAGTCACTAGTCAACCCATCAAGGATTCACCCTTAGGAATATTCTATTCCAAAAGAGAAAAGCCAAAACAAAAGAGATCTAGTCTTAAGGACACCTCTGACCTTAAGGGATCCAAACCTTGAAAATTGAAACTAGAGGGGTCAAGAGATCCTATAAGATAAAAATCCATGATTTAAGGATTAGTCACTAATCCATAAAGGGAGAAAAGAGCCATGAAAAAAATATATATATTGAAAGTGTGTGTGTGCAAAAAGTGAGAAGAGCATATGCCCCCACATTAAATTCATTGCTAACACTTTAACAGGAGCAATGGCTTGAACGGAAACATAAACAACTCCACTGATTACGTTTCCACTACGAGATGCCTCCAAGAAAAGAAAAATCAAGGGAAATACCACATACAAAGAACACAGAAGGGATCTACCTGCCCTGGGGTCAGTATGATCATAAGATAATATTTATATATGATATTATTGCCAATTAATTGACATAATTCCCCAAAGAAAGTAGAACTACAATCACAATGGAGGAAAGAAAACATAAGAGTTACAAAGAAGAGTCTTTTCAAACCATGACATGGAGACCAAAAATATTCAGTGCTACCAAGTCGTAAATCCAAGCAGACTACACAAGGAAAATATTTGCGAACAATAGCACAGGTACAACATAACATGAAAACAACATATAAAAGAGTAAAGATGGATATAGAGGAATTGTACAAAAGGTTTGATTCCTTTATCACATTACACCAACAAAGTAACAAGGGTCATATAAAAGAATCTAACAAACATTTAGAAAACACATTACGGGAGAAGCACAGTACAACAGGAAAACACACAAAAAGCTACCATGAAGGACAAGCCAATCAAGCGTGTCGCCTACTCTCCCCATCTCATTCTATATCATTTCGGGAAGGTGGGAAACTCACAAGAGGGACTATATCCAACATAGTAGGAATGATAGTCAGTTCCAAACAATGATCCTCTTGAGAATCATAATGTTCGATACTAGGTGTAATTATCAATTGTGTTGAAAGCATATTTGGTAAATTAGTATCAATGTTAATAGTCTCATATTCATCATTAGTATCATTAGTATCATCAAGAGTATCTTCTTCATCAATATTAATTGAAATAGAATCTAAGATATGAATAGAATCATCATAATCATTCATCTTAACATCATTATTAACATTAACTTCTTCTAACACATCAAGTATAGGCTGGTCAAAAGAAGGTAAAGAACTTTGAATAACACAACCACAAGCCTTAGCTTGAGATCGACACTTCTTATGATGTTCATTATTAGATTGGTTACATTTTATCTTGTTTGAAATATGTTGAGAACTAGAAGGGACAACCACTAGTTCCTTCACAAGTTCTATAGGAGGATCAGTAGGATTCTCAGTAGGCTGAAAAGCAATACTAGGAGCTTGAGTAACAAAAATAGAAGCCATGGATAAAGGAGGTATGGAAGGCATAGGCAAAAGACCACAGTTAAGATCCATTTGAGGCATGCTTAACTCAAAAATCTTGTGATGTTTATAGGCTTGATATGAATGAAAAAGGTTATCAGGTCAAGAAGGACATGAATTAGGTAATGAAGGCCAAAAGAAGTTGAGTGTAGCACAATCCCTGGCCCTAGAAGGTTGATATAAACTATGATTAATCATCTTCACTTCTTCATCATGAATAAATTTAAGACACTTATGTATAGAGAAGCAATAGCATGCATGGCATTCAACCAAGGCAAACCTAACTTAACTTGAAACTGATCAGAAGTAGGAACAACAACAAAGGTAGTGTCCACAACTTTACCACAAAGTTCAACAGGCAAGTTAATAGAACCAAATGATGGATAAAGAAAACCATTACAAGTTTGAATCCACACATCTGATGTGTCATAAGAATCACGTTGTAAGTTTTTCATAAAAAAAAATTCTTCAGTAATAACATTAACTAAGGATGTAGGATCAACTAGACAACCACGTGTAGGTATCTTAGAAATCCTAGCATAAATATAGAGGGGACCATCAGGAGCTTTAATAGTCTCAAAATCATCAAAGGTAATGAAGAGTTCCCTAGGTCTTTTATTCTTAAGTTGTTTTTGAGGTTTAGGTTGAGGTTGAGGTTTTGGTTTAGGCTTAGGTTGAGGTGGAACTTGAAGCTAAGTTTGAGATTAAGGCTGGGGTGGAGATACAAATTGAGACAAAATAGCATGCTCCACATGGTTAACAATTTGATTAAGATCATCCATCTTTGAATCATAAATAATATCCACAGAAGATGGTTGAACAATGGTATTAGTATCATGTGTAGGCAAAGGATTCATATATATTTGGAGGTTTTGATTAGGAGGAGAGACATATTTGTTCCCACTACCATCAAAATTATCAATAGATAAAGCATTAGAATCAATTAAATAATGAATCTTATGTTTTAAAGAATAACACTTCTCAGTATCATGGCCATTCTGACGATGGTATTGAAAAAAGGCCTTGGAATCAAAGGATTTGGATGCCACCGTAGCAGGTAAAAGAGGTTGAATAGGAGGTAAAGTAATCATATTAGCAGTCAAAAATTTACTCATAATAGAATGCAAAGATTCAAAAAGAGGATTAAACATATGATTCAGCTGAAAAGCAGTGGATGCAAAAGTGGCATTATTAGATGCAATAACAACTTGATCAGCAACTGCATTTTCTTGCTTATTTATCTTGACATAGTTGTTAGGTTTTTGAAACTTGTTTGGATTAGGAGCAGCATCACTCTTATCAATTGGGACATGAGCCATTGGAGTGTTGCTCTCAAATTGACTCACTTGTAATTGATAATGATGAAGCATTACATAAAGTTGTTGAAAAGAGGTAAATTCAGTAAGCAAAATCTTATCTCTAATATCCTTTTGTAAATTTGAAATAAACATATGTTGAATATCAATATCAGGAACAGGATAAGAAATCTGAACATACAAATGCTTAAATCTACAAATAAATTCAGTCAATTTTTCTTTAGTATTTTGTTTACAATGCATCAAATCAATTAAGGACACTTACGGACCAATATTATTTTGAAATTGTTGAATAAAGGCATTAGCAAGTTTTGGAAAGGAATTAATAGAATAAGGAGGCAAGGAACAATACCATTGCAAGGCCTTATCACAAAAATTTCTAGCAAACAACTTGGCTAAAATCCTATGGTCATGAGCATAGTCACTACAAAGGATTTGGAATGTTTTAACATGAGTGACAGGGTCTCCCTTACCATTGTAATTCTCAAGACGAGGCATATCGGCTTGCTAAGGAACAGAAGCATGAATAATGTCTAGGGGATAAAGGACTGCCCATGTCACATGTAGGAATGCTAAACTTGGATTGAGTTAAAGACGCGAGTTGTTGTTGTAAAGAAGACATAGTTGATCCAAACTGATGATTGTGGAATCATTAGATGAAATAGGAGGCATAGACACACTAGAAACACTAGTTAAAGTGTATGAAGTAGCATGAATGGAAAACACAACTAGGGGAACACTTGGAACCATAGTTGGAAGAGGATTGGAATAAGTGAAAGGAACATTATGATAAGAAGGTTTTGAAGAAGTTAGAGACATGGGAGGAACACTCATAGGAAGAGAGGGAACCGACATAGTCACTAAAGGAGGAGTGTAAGTAGGAATGCTAAGTAAAGGAATGGAAGAAGGTTCCACACTAGTGACAGGAGGAGTGAATCCTAAATCTTAAGCTTCTTGAGCTAAAGGTTTTGTATGCACCCTAAAATGGTCACCTAGACTTTGGGCCCCATTCTTCAATTTATCAATTTCCTGAATCAATGATTTGCAATATTTTCAAAATTAAATCAATTTCCCTAATCAAATCCTAATTCTATCATTTATTCGATTATATTCTATGGATTAACCATTTTATCTTAAGTCTTTATTTAATTAAAAGGAATTCCCTCCCCTTTTATTAAATAAAAATCCCCCACTTACCTCTTATCCTAAGTTGCACAAATAAAGCATTATTCCTATTTTATAAAAAGAAGAAAAGGCCTTTTTGTCTCACATGGGGCACAAAAGTCAACACTTCTTTCTCATTGGAGGAGATTTGTGCACAAGGATTGATCCCACTTTCAAACTCCACCCTTGATCAAATCTTTTGCCTCTTAATCTCCATGGTCCATTTATCTTTAAAAGGAGAGCTCTTTTCTCATTCAAAGGATCCCACTCTTTATGTTAATGTTGTGCTGCAGGTTTTCTTGGTGATTTTGGAGCTTTGAAGATCTTGTTGCATTATAGTCTTCATACTTGCATCATAGCTTAGTTTCTTTCATTGCATTCTTAACTTAGTTTCCTTTCAAGTTCTAGCTTAGTTCACATAGCTTAATTAGTAATGGCTTGTAACACTTTCATTTCCATAGCTTAGTTGCATTCTTCATTCTAGCATAGTTGCATTGCATTTTCATCAAGATTCTTGAAGATATTGGCATTATTGTCCTTGTCTCTTTGAATCTCCCATTGCATGGTTTACAAGCAAGGTCATATGCTTATTAGCTCTATCTGAGAGCCCTCTAAACACCCTTACACTCCATGCCTAGGGAGCTCTAGGTCTCTTTCTCAAGGTTTCCAATCCATGGATGTCCATGGAAGTAATGACTTAGAGAAGTGCACATTTTGAGTGTACAGGTTTAACATTTAAATGCACAAGATGAGTAATACCACGCAAGAGATTAACACCTTGATCACTATCATGAAGGAATTTCTTAAGAGCATCTATAGCTTGAATAAAATCATGATTATGGTTCTCTTGAGTAAGCCAATTTCCCATTTTATCAATTTCAGTTGAAAGTTTTTGGACTTGTTTAGGAGGAACTCTTAAAGCATCATCCTCATCATGAGATGAGTGAGAAGAGTTATGCATCCATAGTAGGATTAGAATCATGAATAATAAAATTGTCATCTGGGGTCCTAAGGAGAGGAGAGGAGGACTATGGATCAAAGAAACCCATAAGTCTATGACTTCTTTTAACCCGAATATTATAAGTAGGACTAGAGGTAGTAAAGCTCATATACCAATGCAATGCAGATGAACTAAACTAGGAAAACACAAAGCATGAACAAATAAATGTTTTTTGTATTTTTTCTTTATAAGAAATGTAAATGCAAACACATAAAAGAAGGCTAATAAATGCAAGATCTAACACCATAAAAGAAGGCTAATACATGCAAGATCTAACACCATAAAAGAAAGAGTTGTCTATCGTGGGTTCACCAAAATGTAATGAAGGTGAGCACACAAGGTAATACAAAGGGAAATCTAACACCAAAAAAGAAAGATTTGTCTATCGCGGGTTCACCAAAATGTAATGGATAAAATATATATCAGGGGTATATGTTTATGTGATGCAGGAGCATTTTGGGTTTTTGAAGATCTTTCTTAGTCTTGGAGGAATTCCCTGTCAGAGGGGTACAATACTTTATTTTGGAAAGCTTTCTGAGTTTCTATGTTGTGATGATCTATGGAGATCTCTGGCATGTGTGATGAAAGGGTTTTGTTCCTTTATGTTTGAGGAGGCTATGTCTAAGAATGCATCTCTTGAGGTGTCATGGTTTGGGAGATCTTGGACGATCTTCTCCGACTGGTTATGTGTGTTTCCTACCTAGACCGTTTGGAAGATTGGTTATATGATCAATGATCATTGGGAGTTAGCTTATGCAGTCTTGGCTCATGGTTGTTATGCCTTGGACCTATTCTTTTACCTTCTCTTATGAGTGCATAAGGATTGGATGGACCATTTCAAAGTTAGATTTGTTTTCCTTGTTGTCAGAGCCGTATTTTCCTGCTTTCCACGTGCTGATTGTGCGTCATGTAGCCATTGATCCTTAATGAATCAGCCTTTTCTCCCTTATGGCCTTAAAGAGGAACTAAAATACTATATTTTCCCAAGACCACAAATCCTAATTCATTATGAATTGAAAGTTATGACCATTTTTTCTTGGGTATCGATTTTCAGCTAGTTTACAGGTAAAATGTGGAGTTTTTCATCTTGCGTGGTTCCGTGTGATAAGATGGGATCTTGCTAAGTTAGGGACATATTATTAGGTCATGTGTGGACCTAAATGTATCTTTGAATTATATTTTTTTTATTTATGTCTTTAGTTTTGGTATCTCTCCTTAGGCTGGACCTATAATGTAATTAATGCCTGATTGGCCAACTTGTGGCTTAGCTAGCTATATATTGAGAGCTTGGGTTGATGTATAGTATCATCACAAAAGATGTAGAAGAGGAGCATTAGATGAGTATTATGGGATTAGAGTAGAATCATATTTTTGAATCTAGGAGTTTGTAGTAGAACTAGTGGCTTGAGGGCTTAGGACAACAAGAGGTTGTTTGGTGGCTTGCAAGCACAAGTTTAGACCCTATCTTGGTTGTTCCTATCAGAGGCTATCTGTTGTAGATCTGAACTAGTTGTTGGTTCCCTAAATCTTGTGAGATCTTTTTAATACTTTGTAATTTCATTGTAATAGGCTGAAACCCGGAAGGCCTCAGAGCCAGGCATGTTGAATGATATTCTATTTTGAAGCATTATCTTGTTGTATTATGTTGTACTTGTTATTGTTATAATTGTTGGTGTAGGTTTGGACCATCCATTATCAGATCCTCCATCCCTACCCTGCATCAAGTGGTATTAGAGCTTGAAGATCCTAAGTGTGTGGATAGATCACTGAAGGTGAGGCAGTTTGCACCAGGACTTGGATTGAAGATGCCTTTGAGGAGAGTATATTTGATGTGAAAGATGAAGATTTCCTTGAGTGAAAAGATCACCAAATTGAGGCAAGTTGTGAAGATGGATAGTAGATCACCGAGTGTGTGGAGGCAACTAGAATCTTGCAATCAAATCGTTGAGCAGAAGTAGTTGCACTTTGAAAGGAACTTGATGGATAAGATGGGTCAGTTTTGGCCTAAATTCAATTTGAGGATTGAAGACATGATGAAGTCTTGTTGGAAGAAAGTTGTCTGGATAATTAAGAGGATTATTCAAAGAAGAAGACACTTTAATGTTAAGGAAGAGGTGAAGGATGAATTTGCTAAAGATGATAAGGTATGTGTTGGTTTTCATGAGCAGATGGATGGATCTGGAATGAGAATTGCAAAGCATTTGGTTGGGCTTGATCAAATTGTTGTTGGTGAAGAGTTAATTATTGATGAACACCTTTGTGATGGTGGTGTTTCCAACTTGCTTTTGTTTGGTATTATGGTGTAGATCTTAGTTGATGGTTGTGGACTTGAATTGTTGGTTGACTGTAATGAGTCTTGTGATGAGTTGCAGAGATGGGATGTTGATGATGAGGGATTTCATATTGATGTGGATCTGACTTTGGATCTACTTTTTGGGGAGTTGGATACTCTTGTTGTTGAGATGGGTTATGGTGATCAGTGGTATGCTGATTGGATTGTTGAGATTCATATGATCCTGATGTTTGAATGGATGAAGCATAGATGGTTAATTTTCCAATTTGTTCTCTTGTACTTGATGGATTGGAAGCCTTTGGTGAAGATGAATTTGATTGCAGATAATTATCTTGAGATTAAAGTATGGGACATACTTTCTATTTACCTCAGTATTCTGATGCAGGATCATTTTGCATTTCTGAAGATCTTTCTTAGTCTTAGAGGAATTCCCTGTCAGAGGGGTACAGTACTTTGTTTTGGGAAGATTTCTGAGTTTATGTGTTGCGATGATCTATGGAGATCTTTGGTATGTGCAATGAAAGGGGCTTGTTCCTTTATGTTTATGGAGGATATTTCTAAGAATTCATCTCTTGAGGTGGCATGGTTTGGGAGATCTTGGATGATCTTCTTTGACTGGTTCTGTGTGTTTCCTGCCTAGACCATTTTGAAGATTGGTTATGCCATCGATGACTATTAGGAGTTATCTTGTGTGGTCTTGGCTCATGGTTTTTGTACCTTGGACCTATTCTTGTACCTTCTCCTATGGGGGCATAAGGATTGGATGGACCATTTCAAAATTAGAGTTGTTTTCCTTACTGTCGGAGCCGTATTTTCCTGCTTTCTACGTGTTGATTACGTGTTGTGTAGCCATTGATCCTTAATGAATAAATTTTTGCACTCTTAGGGCCTTAAAGAGGACATAAAATAATATCTTTTTGCAAGACCACAAATCCTAATTCATGATGAGTTGAAAGTTATGACCATTTTTTCTCGGGTATCAATTTTTAGCTAGTTTACACGTGAAACGTGGAGTTTTTCATCTTGAGTGGTTCCGTGTGATGAGATGGGATCTTGCTAAGTTAGGGACATGTTCTTGGGTCATGTGTGGACCTAAATGTATCTTTGCATCATGTTTTTTTATTTCTATCTTTATTTTTGGTATCTCTCCTTAGGCTGGACCTATAATGTAATTAATGCCTGACTGGCCGACTTGTGGCTTAGTTGGCTATATATTGAGAGCTTAGGTTGATGTAGAGTATCATCATGAAATATGTAGAAGAGGAGAATTATATGAGTAGTATGGGATTAGAGTAGAAGAAGATTTGAGAATATGGGATTTTGTAGCAGAACTAGTGGCTTGAGGGCGTAGGACAACAATAGGTTGCTTGGTGGCTTGCGAGCACAAGTTTAGACCCTATCTTGGTTGTTCCTATCAGAGGCTACCTGTTTCAAATCTGAACTAGTTGGTGGTTCCCTGGATCTTGCGAGATCTTTCTGATACTTTGTAATTTCATTGTAATAGGTTGAAACCTGGAAGGCCTCACAGTCGAGCATGTTGAATGAAATTTTGTTTTGAAACATTATCTTGTTGTATTTTGTTGTGTTTGTTGTTGTTATAAGTGTTGGTGTAGGTTTGGACTATCCATTATTGGATTCTCCATCCCTACCCTATGGCAGTATGATATAGGATTGGGGAAGGTAAGATATTCCTCTTAACCCCAAATTCCCAAAGGAAAGATCTAAATTGATTAACCACAAGAAAATGATTAATGCATAGATGAATTAATCGATGGAGAATATGAAGAAAGGAGAAAACCTTATATTCCATTATGGAAAGGGAGTGTTGGAATATTAATTGAATTTGAAGACAAATACTAACCTCAAAATATGACAGATGTGGAAAATGTTATTTTCTGGTGTCTATACTCAGTTTCAGGAATTTCTGCAACCAGATCTGGCTTGGAAACACAGAGATAGAAAACCCAAAAACCTTATGCTTTTCTGAGACAAGTTGACCTTAACCTAAATAAAGGGGTACAATCTTTACCCAAGGCATAATCTTACCCTTTTATGTCAACCTTGACCTACGTTACTTTGATAAAAATTCTATTCATGGATCCTGAAAGTCTATCGAAAAGGGTACTCAAATCCGCACTGTAATTCACTATTTCATACCTGTTCTTGCAAGAAAAATGGTTTTGTTTGTTGGGGGGAGGGTTTTTCCTTGGTCAAACCCTAATTTAGAAATTAACCTTGAAATTAAATTGAAATTGTAGTCATAAACAAAGTAAATGAAACAATTCACCTTGCCTATGTTGAAACCCTTATGGAGGATTCGAATCCTTGAATCCACAAGTATGGATGCTCCAAATGAATGTAGAATTGGATTTAGGATGTCTCCAATCAATTGTATTTAGATCTTCAACACCAATATTGAATTGATCTTGGAATAGGAAGAAGCTTGAATGAATGTGGATGGAGAAATCTTCAACAATAGGGCTCCATAGAGATTGAATCCTTCAATGGCTACCAATTGATCTCCTTGATGCTTGAATGCTTGAATGCTTGAATGCTTGAAGATGAATGAATTCTTTCCTTCTCCTTCTTTCTTGCTTCTTTATTGCTTGATTTTGCTTGAAAAGATGGAATGCTTGATTGCAAAAGAGAGATGATAGATGGATTGAAATGAGAGAGGAAGGCTTCCTTTTATACTAGTCTAGGACACAAACTTCTAGAGAGGCCTACATAGGAGAATTAAATTCCCATTTAAACCTTAACCCCTATAAATGGACCTAAATTAAATATAATTTAAGAGTTTACCATTTTGAAGCCCGAAATAGCTGACCCGGAAGCGGGAAATAAATCTTTCTGAAACCCAACATCTGGAAACTTTGGAATCTTGAATTTTGGACCCTAGGTCAGGGTCGAGGTTGACCTTGACCTAGAAGGTTGACCTTGACCCTAAGGTCAAGAATCTAACCTAGGTCAGGATTGAGGTTGAACTTGACCTAGAAGGTCGACCTTGACCCTAAGGTCAAGAATCTCAAGATTTTAGGTCAGGATGCCAGAATAATTTAGAAAAGAAGTGGAAAATGGGGCAGAATAGGGGAAAAAGCCAGATTAAAGTCAAAGACCCATTCAAGGAATTTGACATGACCCCAAACCACTTACTCAAAGGGCTAAACCAGTCCTAAATGGAAGTGCTTCCATTTTCCAACAATACAACCTCCTAATTCGAGTAGTGTCATTTGAGGGCACTCGTGCAGATTACAATATTCTATATCTTTGACTTTAGTTGTTTGCCTCTTGATGCGAGTAGTGTTATTTGAGGGAACTCATGCATATTATAGTCTTCTCTACCTGGTCATATAACAGTGGATGATCTTTAGATCATCAGTTACTTCTGGACAAAGTTTGCAACTTCTTGCTTCAGTGATGTTGTATATGTTCATCCTTGTTCCTATTTGTTGGAGTATTCCTAGTTTTGGAGGCTTCTTCAGTCCTTCAGACTAGTCTTTGTCTCTTTTTGGAGTAGGGTTTTTCCCATGTGGTTTTCTCCATTTCTCCACTTTATATAGACTCTCTTGTGTACTTGGGTACCTAATCAACCCTTTTGTTGTCAGAACCCATTTGCTTTCAGTAGTTCTTTCTAGGTTTTTAGCTTCTCCCAAAGTTTATCTTAAGGGGGGTGTTAGAGTAATAAAGTGTTTACTTATTAATTAAATCATATTAATTTAATAATTAACTCACTTATTATCTCTTTCTACTTAATCTAAACTTTAGGCATATAATAATTAATTATTTTATTAATTATTATTATGCAACCTAGGTTTGTTCACCCTTTTAGGGTTTTGATCTCCTTTTATAAGGATTGATCTCTCTTGTAATCTTAATTGAGAAACATTCATTTTATTGAATTGCAACTTTTATTTTTGCACATCAAGAATGTCTCCTCTTTCATGGATCCATGCGTTCAAGCATCTCTAGCTTCTTGCATCTCTCTCTTTCTATGACAGGTATTTGCATGTAGGTGTTTTTGGGGGCTGTGGGTTGTTTAATCATCAACTCCAATAATAGAAACACTTCGGGATAATTTATAAATTGGGATAAGTCTTCTTCTTTAATACTTCCCTTCCAGTGCAGCAACATGTATGTAGAATTCTTGATATGAAAGTTGGAGCTCTTCCTAATAAATACTTGGGGATTCTGTTGTTTGAAGGGGCTTCTAAAAAAACCTTTGGAAGGACTTAATTGATAGTTGTGTGAAGACAATGGAAATTTGGAAAGGGAAATGTCTCACATATGCAAGGTATATTATCATGCTGCAATCAGTCATTTCTATAATTCCTATATTTTCTATGAGTTGTTTAAAGATCCTAATTAAAGTTTTAAGATATATTGAGCAGAGGATGAGAAAGTTTTTCTGGAATGGAGGACATGAGGAGGAAAAAATTCCTCTAGTGGCATGGGATACTATTTGTAAGTCTAAAAATAAAGGTGGTGTTGGCTTGTGTAAATGGCATTTGGTTAATAAGGCTCCAGGGGCCAAACTAGTTTGGGAAATTTACTCCAAACTGTCTCATATATGGGTGCATATATTAAAGATGAAATACTTGGATTCAATGGAAGATAATCAAATACTTACTGTATGTAATCCTCCTAAGGGTTCTACCATATGGAACTTTATCATAGAATGTGATCATCTTTCTTGGTAGATTGGGGATGGATGTGAGACAACTTTTTGGGATGATTCTTGGAATGGGTGGTCGGTGCTCTTAGAGAGAGATAACTTACAAAATTAGATTGCATTCATGAAATATTTGTGGGGTGAGAAGGTTATGGATTATATGGATGTCTGAATAGGCCCAATAAGGGAGAAGTGGTGTTGGAAGAATCTTGATTCTATTGGTCTAAGTGTGGATCAATGTGAGCTAATGACAGGTATTTTTGCAGAAATATCACTAAATTTATGTGATGATAAAGACTATTATATGGTGTGCGACTAAAAGTGGAAATTACTCTGCCAAATTGGGATATCAATTAATGGCTAGGGAAGAAGATATTGAGGATTGGCCTTATAAGCTTTGTTGGGATAATGATTGTTTACAGAAGGCTGGAGATTTTTCTTGGTTAGCTATTCAAAGAAAGATTTTAACAGGGGAATGCAGAAAGAAGTATGGTTTTATGGGTCCAACTATGTGTCTAATGTGTAAACAAGAAATAGAGGATGTTGACCACCTTCTTGTGCAATGTGAAATGGCTCAAAGATGTTGGGATATGGTAAGACTGAAATTGAACCTTATGGGACCCTTACCAAATTACTTATTGGACCTCTTTAAAGGATCACCGACCCATTTTCAAAAATCTACCCTATCTAAATTATGGATTGTTTTCCCATCTTTGGTTATATGGTAATTGTGGAAAGAGAGAAATATGAGAGTTTTTCATAATGTTTCAGAATTAGTAAATCATATTTTGTTAAGGATCGATGCGGTGGTAGAGGAGGCGATCAGTTTAGCGGTAAGTTTTTTGAATTCAAACTCATTCTTCTCTTCTTGGGATAGGCTAGTTCATAAGTCCTGGCATGGAATTAAATTTAGATACAAGAATGATGGTAGCACTACAACAATGGTGAAGACTTGTAGAAAAGATATTGTTTGGATCCCACCAGAACCGTGGTGGATAAAGATCAACTTTGATGGATGTTCTAAAGGGAATCCGGGTGTCTCTGGTGTGAGTACAATTGCTCAAAGATTGAATGGTGAAATCTTGGTTGTGGCAACTAAAAAGCTCCAAGTTGGGACTAATAATATGGTGGAAGTGCAGGCAATAATGCCAGCAGTCAGATTAGGGTGTGTTTTGGGTATGGATAAATTCATATAGAAGGGGATTCTAAAGTGATTATTGAAGCATTTTAAATGAATCATTCACATACATGGAAGATTCAAGGTGTATTAAGGGAGGTGATAATTTTTTTAAATAAGTTTAACATCTTCAAAATAAGTCATACGCTCAGAGACGGGAACAAAGAAGCAAAGATAATTGGTAATTGGGCAATATCCTTTGAAAAGATTGATGAAATTGTGCTTGAAGATTATCGCAAGATTGACTTGGCTTAACTTAGTAATATTTTATTCCATAAACAAGGAATGGAGATACATATGTGAACAAGTTAGGTAATGTTTATTTTTATGTATTTATTTATTTTTATCCCTCTGGAGGTAGAAAGGACAACTGACAGAAGTAGGGATTGAACTCATGACATGTTAATATTGCCCGATGCATTCAGATGGGATGGAATAATTATTAGAAGCACATGCATTTTTTGTGGATTGAGGGAGTTATAGGTATGAAAAGACATTCAACGTGAATGATTTAGGGGCATGTGATTCATGGCGTTCCTTTTTATTATATATTGAAAGGAGGCCAGTGAAGAGTAAATCAAAATTTAAAATTGGGGTCTAGTTTTAGAGTTGCAGGAATTAAAAATGTAAAGGATAATCAGAGGAAGTGATGGAGGCTAATTTCAACATTGATTTTGATAAGAAAATGAAGGCATTCAAAGGTCTAGCTAGCAAGGAATGAATCAAAGTATTGTTGAAGATAAAATCGGAAGCAATGATTGATGTTGTGATTTTGGTGATTAGGGAGCAGTTTCATGAGATAATGATTAAACGAAGAACAAAATTGGACATCATCTCAGTGTTTATAGCTTAGGGAATGGAAATTAGGGAAATCATAGAGGAAGTGGGTCAGATTCACCAAACTTTTTTTTAAGAGGATGTTCTTGGAAAACTGGACTCCATTCTAGAATGGGCAGTCCCAGGGATAGGCACCGATATTAGAGAATATTTTGTAGATGAGGAAGACAGATGTAGATTCAGACTCATTATGTTCCTACGATGGAGAGCCAATGTCGATAAGACACACATGCTCCAAATTTCTATCAAGGGATGACAAAAGGTGAAGGAGGAATTGGGTAGATAGGACATGAGGGCCGATGAATCAGGTGTGTTATTTGCATAAAATGTGCCTCACAGGCAGCACAACCTGAGAGGTCGGAGCAATGCTTCACAAGTGGTGGAGTGAGAAACAACATGGGAAGGTTTTTTAAAAATAATTTTGAGGCAATGGTAATTTTCATGGCATCGAGGCATTTTTTTGGTGAACAGAACAAAGAATGGTTTGTAGACTACAACTCAAGTGGGCAATGGCTTTTACAAGGAATTTGACATGTTTTTTTTGCAGAAATTTCTTGATGTATTTAATATATATAGATGTAAAGTGGCTTTAGGATAAGATAATTTTGTCTTATGATTAGTTGGGCAATTCTAAAAGTAAGTTGATGGGTAAATGTCCTAGGATGAAGTTTAGTAGACTATTTAAGATTATACTGGACTGTAAACTTGATGTATCTCTCTTTTACATCTTAATAATATAATACCTTTTACCGATCAATTTATTTATTTTTATTAATAAAATACTTCCACATTTAAAATAACTATATATAGCAAGATCTAATTTATTTAAATCACATAATGAATCTAAATAAATTATTTAATTATAAAAAATATATCAACCAAGTTGAAATCAACTGAACTAATAAAACTATAACCATGCTTAAGGGAAAGACTATGGACTCACATCACCTGGACGAATTTGGGAAGGGTAAAATATCAAAAACTTGTCCACTATTTAAGGACAATAGAATGGCTTAGGTTGGGATTTGGATCTGAACATTATCTCCCCTCTCTTACCATTGAGACTTGCGATAGGGCATGCTCATCTTGACAATTCAGAGAAGTTGATGCCCAATACCTGCAAACCTACATAAAAGGCAAGCATATATATATATATATATATATATATATATATATATATATATATATATATATATATATATATATATATATATATATATATATATATATATATATATATATATATATATATATATATATATATATATATATATATATATATATATATATAACAAGTAATGGTAGAGATCGGGAGATCATGTGGATCCCGCAATAAGATAACTACAACTTTGTCCCTCAACCATATCAAATAGGAAATAAAAGCATACATGATAACCATACACATGCAAGTATGGGGTAAGTAAAATCATAATTATAAACATCAATTTAAACATATAAATAATCATCATCAAAGTAACTTACATCATCTATTTGCAAATATATAATATCCATAATTATCCATAACTCTAACTCAAGCACAAACTCTGGCAACAGAGATTGAAGATGACTTGATACTTGCAGGCAAGATTCAGAAAGATTCGAATCGGTTCAAGAACAATTCCTACATGGAATCTTCTTCATCGGGTTCTACTAATTCATTGGTTCAAAAATTAGCAAATGAGCTTCTTTCCCATAAGAAGCAAGTCTCACAAGGATCATTTTCTACTCCATACAAGGATATACCAAGGAGGCCATATCCTAATACTGCAAATAACTATGTAGCCAAGAATCAGAACAAGCTTCCTCCTCCACCAAAGAGGCTTGCACTTGAAGAACCACCAAGTAACTCAGCTACTAGATATTATGAAGCTGATCTTGTTGGTGATACTCAAGAAGGTTATCCTTTCAAGGATAATGCTGCTCAAAATCATGAAGATAATCAAGTAGCTGGAAACTCTACTATCAGGTACATTCAATGCCATGATGAAGATCCTTAAATGGATTTTGCACAAGCATATGCAATCATGACACGTTCACAAAACAAGCTAGCTCAATAAAAAGAAGAGGCAGAAAAGAAGTTGGATGCTCCTCAGATGCTTTTCACTATTGAAAAGAGAGGTGTACCATTGCCTACCTTACCTAATGAACCAACAAAGAGCAAAGTAAGTGTAGATCCTCCTCATTCTTCATCAAGTATTTTGAAGCCCAATATGCCTAATGCAAACACTAAACCTCAGTCTGAAAATGTTTCCTTAGCAAGTTTTTTCCAAGCTTTTGATATCATAGATCATGCTAGGAAAACTAAAATTTAGATGTCTAAGGTAGAATACTTATAGGCCTATCTAGATCAGCTGGATAGACTCACAAACTTTGTCAAAGAATCCCAACCTGCTCTGACTCATACTGCTGCCAAAGAGCCTAAAGCCATGCCCAACAATCTAGTCACTATACCATCCTTAGTTCCCAGAAAGATTGAACCTTTCTATCTTTCCCTATTGATAAATGGATACAAAATGAGTAATTGTGTCATAGATTTTGGTGCATCTGATAATGTCATGCTAGCTAAAGTGGTAGATGCTTTGGGATTAACTTTGAAAAAATATTTTGGTAATTGCTATTCGATGGAGAATAAGCAAGTACCACTAAAAGGACAAATCAAAGATGCTCAATTTGCCTTTGCATCCTTCCCTTATAAAAAGATCAAAATGACTATCTTGGTTGCTAATGTACCTACTTCTTATGGTATGTTGCTTGGTCGCCATTTCTATAAAGATGAGGGTGGTCAACTCAATATGGATATGACCAAAGCATGTATACTTGTCAAAGGTGTGATGCAAAAGTTGCATCCTAAAAGAGAAACAAAGTATGTAGTGGTTAAATCTAATGATATGCATGCTCAAATTCTCTTTGAATCAGCCAGAATGGGAAATTACTACCTACATGTTGATGAAGTATCAGAGTTTGTTAAAGATTGGACAGATTCAGAGAGTTCATCTTTGCTCTCAAATTCTGATATATTTGTTAATGTTGTTAAAGTTCAAGAGGTGGTGGTTGTCCCTGATCAATCTCCTATGGACATTGAATAAAATGTTGTCTCTGATAATGACTCTGTAGATTCCCTTGAGATTATTCTTACATATTATTTTGAAGCAAGTTCTAGCAGTTCTAATGAAGTTTGGATCATGGAATTTGATGGAAGTTGTGCTTCTATGGGTTCCGATGCAAGAGTTGTCATAATTTCCCCAGAGGAAAGATCTTTCCTTACTCTTTCAAACTATAGTTTTCCAATACTAATAACATGGTTGAATATGAAGCCCTTCTATTAGGATTGGAAATGGCTCAAGAAAATGGAATTAGTAATCTACATGTCAAGGGAGATGCTGAGCTAGAGGTTTGTCAAGTTAAAGGTCTGTACCAAGCTAGGAATGACTATCTTGAGCATTATCGAGACTTAGTCTGGGACTATGTCAATATTTTTTATGCTTTCAATATTTCAGTCATTCCCAGAGAATTGAATGATAGAGCTAATTTGCTTGCGGTGTCAGCTACTCTACTCATCCCTCACATTGATTTTGAGAATAGCAGGTGTGAGGTATAATTGTTTTACCGGCCAAGTATCCCAAACAACTATGAACACTGGCAAGTATTTAATGATGATGATCAAATTATAAATTTCCTTGAATCAAAGGATAATTTTGATGATCAATATTTTGAAGGTAGTGATAACCCGTCGAGACATGTTGTTTCAGAAAAAGATCCTGATACTAGTCAAGACATTATTTAGCTAAAGGGGAATAGGATTCCTAAGGGTCTTGTTTCTCTGGAAAAGTTATTCGATCAACATGATAGATATGTGAAAGAACAACTATACACAAGAGCTAGTTCTTCTATGGGACATTTTGAGAAACACAACATTGGGACTGAAGAAGATCCAAAACTGGTTAACATTGGTAACTGGTGCTTTGATGAAGACAAGGAGAAGTTCATAACATTTCTTCATAAATACAAGGATGTTTTGCCTTATTCCTACAAAGATCTAAAATCTTTCCGTCCTAAGGAAATTCAACATGATATTCCTCTGAAGTTTGGCACAATTCCTTTTCATCAAAAGCAGAGACATTATAATACAAAGATCTCAGGAACCATTTTCACTGAGATAAAGAAGATGTTGGATGCAGGTATTATTTTCCCTATTCGCCATTCATCATGGGTAGCAAATATATTTCCTGTGCGAAAGAAGAATGGTGAAATCCACATATGTAAGGATTTTCATAATTTGAATCTATTATCCCTCAATGATAATTATCCCTTACCCGTTATGGATCAAGTGTTGCAAGCTGTCACTAGATCAGAAATGTTATCTATGCTTGATGGTTTTTCTGGTTACAACTAAATTGAAGTTTGAGAAGATGATCAATATAAGACTGCTTTCACTACCCCATGGGGTACTTTTGTATACCATCGGATGCCTTTTGGTCTGATCAACACAGGAGAAACTTTTCAGTAAGCAATGGATTTTTCTTTTAAAGAATTAATCAACAAATGCATCATTGTTTATCTGGATGATTTGACTATTTTCTCCAAAGCACGTCAAGATCATTTCAGTCATCTCTGACAAGTCCTGGAAAGATGCAGACAACATGGTGTATCTCTTAACACCAAAAAGTCAATCTTTGGCTTAATAGAAGGTAAATTATTGGGACATATTGTGTCCAAAGAAGGTATCAAAATTGATCCATAAAGAGTGAAATCTATTCAATGCTTATATTTGCCTTCAAATAAGACTGCAGTTCATTCTTTCTTCAAAAAGGTGAATTTATTAAGAAGGTTTGTGCCATATTTTACTGAAAAGACTCGTCATATTGTTGATATGATGAAAGGAAAGGATGCTTTTCACTGGAATTAAGAAGGAAATACAACATTTGCAAAAATCAAGGATGTTATATCACATGCGCTAGTGCTTGTTTGTCCTGATTACACAAAGAGTTTCATCATGTATAGTTATGCTTCAGAGCATACTCTCTCTGCCATCCTGATGCAGAAAAATGATGAAGAAATTGAATCACCCATTTCATTTATGAATTGTCCTTTGAAATCTCATGAACTAAAATATACTCAGATGGAGAAGCATGCTTATGTTGTGGTTAAAGCAGTAAAGCATTTCAGGTTCTACATTCTGAATTCTCATGTTATAGCTTTGGTTCTAGATACTACTGTCAAGACAATTTTAACACAGCAATATTTTGGTACCAAGAGAGGCAACTAGATTGCTAAAATCCAAGAATATGACATGGAGATTAGACCTACCAAATTAATCTGAGGTAAGGGTCTTTGTCATCTTACGACTAAGAATGTACCCTTAGAATTAGAGAATGAGAATTCCCAATCTCTTCCTACTGTTCTTTTTGTCGGTACTACAGATGACTGGTTCTCTAATATGGCTCATCACTTGAGTTATAGAGAATTCCATTCTCATTTAACTTACAAGGAGCAGAGGACTCTCAAGCTCAAAGATTCTAGTTATATCCTGTGGGAAAATGGCCTTTACAAGAATGGGATCGATGAGACTTTCCTCCGATGTGTTGACAAGAGCCAACAAGTATGGATTCTAGATTCCTTCCGCAACCAAGCATGTGGAGGACATTTCTCAGCCCCTATCATTGCACATAAAATTTTGAGAGCCCAATACTATTGGCCCACACTTTTTCAAGATGCTTATCAGTGGGTGAAAAAATGTGAACCGTGTCAGTAGTTCGTAGGAAGGCAAAAGCTTGTTGCTCTACCTTTGAAGCCAGTAGTAATTGAAGAACCATTTCAGCAATGCGAAATTGATTTTATTGGTACTATCAACCCATCCTCCAAAAAGGGTCATTCATACATCCTAGCAGTAACATATTATTTCACCAAGTGGGTAGAAGCAATCCCTGTAAAGAATTCCACATCAGAAGTGATTTGTGATTTCTTGAAGTAGAACATCATCTCTCATTTTGATGTTCCCAACAAGATTGTCATAGATAATGCAGTCACTTTCTCATCCAAGGAGGTTACTGAGTTCTGTTACACTCATGCTTTAGATTATTACCCATAGGGTAATGCTCAACCCGAATCTAGCAACAAGAATTTGGTGACTATCACAAAGATGCTCATGGAAACAAATTAGAGAACATGGCACAAAGCATTATTTTATGCTTTATGGGATGATAGGATTGCTCCAAAATGAGCAATTGGAATCTCCCCATTTTAGTTGCTATATGAGATCAATACTAAGATTCCAATAACTTTAGAGCTCCCCGCTCTTAAGTTGATGTGAGCCATCGAAGATGAAACTTATTCAGACTCATTGGATAACTGGATCATGTTTCTTCAACAATTGGAGGAACAATGAAAAGAAGTGGTGTATCAACTCGGTGCTCACCAGTAGCAAGTTAAGATCCTTTTTTATAAGAAAGCCAAATATAGAGAATTCCAAATTGGCAATCTTGTTTTCCTCTGGGATAAAAGGCGAGAATGGAAAGGATTGCATGGCAAGTTTAACTCTCTGTGGTGAGGTCCTTTCACAATTCATCAGTGTGCAGGTGAAAATAGTTTCTGTCTTGCATACCAAGATGGAACACCAATGCCATTGCTACATAGTGGGTAATATCTGAAACATTACTTCCAGTGATTATCAGATAAGTACCCCTTGAACATAAGTTTTCTTTGTGTTGTAATTTTTTCTTTAGTTTTTAGCTTTTTAGAGGTCGCGTGACTCTATTACCCAATGCAGTGGATAAAGGCACTTAGAGAACTGGATTCTATGTCACTCTTTGTTTCCAAGAACAAATGAGTAACATTCCCTAGATAGAGCCTAGTGTTGTCCTGCATTTTGTCACTACAAAATGTAGGTAACAGTACAAAAATTTTGAACTCAGTTTCATGTTTCTCTATGTTTGTTTCACTATTCGATTAGCCAATAATGATCGATCAGTTGATCTCAATTTGATTAGTGAATCTTTATGCTAAAGGTTTTCATCAAGCCTTTTTTTTCATTTTTTCAGTTTGTCTTCCCATACTTGATTTTTGAATCCTCCAGCATCCTTTGGTGTGTTTTCTAGTGTGTTTTTATTTATTTTTGATCTTTTTGTTTCATCCAATCTCTTGCTTTCAGTTTTCCCTTCGATTCGATCTATCGTAAGGGTTAATTGGACCTTTCAATCAAAAGATATGGTCATTTAAGTGCCCAAAAAGTGGACTCTCCAAGCTCAACTCCATATTTAAAAAAAATAGATGTTATTTTCTATAGTTGAGTTGCACTTTTTGAAAAATATAACATTTAATCACTTTATGTTATGTTTTTGAGTTACTTTATCACTTAAATTTTTAACTTAAGTGATTAAAGTGCACTTTTTGATATATTTTTACATTGAGTTGCTTTTTAATTTTTCACTTAAGTGACTATATTACTTTATCATTCTATTTAAATGTTGAGTTTTACTTTATGTTTTAAATAACATATAAGTTAAATTAGTACTTTATAAAATAACATTTGCACATTATATGCTTTATATTTTGTGTTAATAGTTATTTTGGACCCTTAAAAGTAATATTTTACTTAACATTTTAAATAGACATGTGCTTAAATAATCACTTAAGTTGTGTATAGCAACAACATGTTATCAAATTCCTACTTTTTATGCAAATGCATCTAGAGACTCCACTTTGCATATAAAGTTTGAAAATAAAACATGCATTTACATCTAGAGACTCCACTTTACATGTAAATGGCTTCAACATGTTTTACTCTACATGCAAATGTCTCTAGAGAGTGTGTTTTTACTCTTGGGATGCTTTTAAATGTTTTAAAAGTTGAAAAATAAAACATCTATATGCATCTCTAGAGTGAGCTTTGTTTTAAAACATGTAAATGCAAGTTTTGAATATATGTAATGGCCTCCCAAGAGTCCACTTTGCATGTAAAAGACTTATCTTTGCAAATGCATTGAAAAATAAAACATGTCTTTGCATGTACAGAACCCATTTTTGCTTGGAAGGTGAGTTTTAGACTAAAAACATGACATGCGAATGCATTAAGAGAACTCATTTTTGGTCAGGAATGAACTTTCAATGCAAAAACATTAAAAATAACTATGTCATTGCATGAAGAGAACCCATTTTTGGTTGGGAATGAACTTTCAATGCAAAAACATTAAAAATAATACATGTACATGCACATGGAGAACCCATTTTGGTTGGGAATAGTCCTTGGTCAAACACATGAGAAATAACTCATGTAAATACATTTGGAGAACCTGTTTTTGCTTTGCATGTCCAATACAAGCCAAAAATGTGACATCATGTGCATGTGAAGAGTTCGTTTTGACCTAGGGCATCATTTCTCACCAAAAATGTGACATGTAGTTGCATGTATAGGTTGTATTTTTGCTTGAAAGGCTTATTTAAGTCAAAAACATTCAAAAATAACATGTTATTGCACTTGTAGAGTGCGTTTTGGCTGGAAATCCTCATTCATGTGCAAAATACTTCCAAAACTTTGAATGCAAATGCACTTAGAGGTTGTGTTTTTACTCTAGGATGCATTTCTAAGTTTTTCTATGCAAAAGAATCCATGCATTTGCATCTAGAGAACCCATTTTGCATCCAAATGCATGTGTTCTTCATCCAAAAACAAATTTCTTGCATTCTCAGCCCAAAATGATTGATGCAAGTGCATCATTTGTGTGTATTTTCACCAAAAACATCTGACAAGTTTGAATCTTGGAAATGGTCAAAGATCTTTGAGTGGTTGGATGCAAATATATCTCTAGAATCCATTTTTGGAGAAGACAAAGACATTTCAACTTCTCTTTCTCCCATTTTTGTCTTATTGGCTTCCAAGTAAGTATATGTATTTGTTTTTGTTTTTGTTTTTGTTTTTCTCTTATTTTTCCTACAATGTTGCATTTTATGGCTCATTTGTTTCCATTTGTTCAAATGCAGCCCATGTATTATGCATTTTTGTGTTTAAATAAGTTAAAATCCTTCATTTTTCAATACATAAAATCATCTTTTACTCAAAAATGAAATTGCATGTGGAGATTGGTTTCAAGTTTTTTAACATGTTTAGGTCAATAGCAAGAGGTATGTTTTTTTATTTTTCTTTCTTGTTTGCTTGCTTGTTTGTTGTTTGTTTTTGAAGAAAGATGAAGTCATTTCCTCAAGAATGCAAGTGCATCCATTCATGTTAATTCATCCTTCACTTTCCAACACATGTAGTTGTATTCCTCAAGTCCATTACATGTGAAAACATGCCATCCTTCATTACATGTAATCATCCTTCAAGAGTTTTTTTTTGGTAAAAAGGTCACTCTTTTAATACCAAAATTACCATTTACATATTCTCGTGTCTTTCCAACTTTCATTCTTGGTCACACAAATAAAGCCCCTCATGCAATACATCTTCACAATTCAATTTTCACTCCTATTCATCCATATACATGTGCCATTCTTTTCATTTCCATCCAACATGTGTGTTCATTAAGTATCTAATCAATACTCTAAATACCTTATTTCTTCATAGATCCATCATTGCAAGCCAAAACCCTCTCATGGGTTCAATCTCTTCAGATGATGTATTTACCCTTTGGGATTTCCATGTTGCAGCACAGGATATGTCAACACCGACCAAAGCTAAAGGAAAAATGAAATATCAGTATGATAAAGAGCTGGCTCATTCTACACCCTCACTCATTTCATCATCTTTGGATCAAGTTACAAATACAAGAATTGGAAATATTGACATGACCAATATATTACAAAAGCTTGAAGATCCTACCAATAGGGAACTATGGCATATCAAAAAGAGTAACATTCACTTGATTTCTTCTTTCCCTATGGCTGCCTTGGAACCTAAATTTGTCTTTGAGTGTGAGCATCATTTCAATCCTAGGGGCAAAACAGTCAAAGATGCAAATGGAAAGGTGATTTTCAGCTTGGATCCTGATGTTATTGAACAAATTTTTAGAACACCTCCAAGCCTTGAATGTACAGACTTGTCCAAGGACATATCCATACAGCTATGGAATCAGCATAAGACAGATTATCAAAGATACATGAATGACCATTGGCTTGTTAATAATAGGTTAAATTTCTCCAGATGGCCCAAAACAATACACAAATCAAATTTCTCTCCAGAAGTCAATGATCTAATAACACTCCTTAGTAGAATCTGTAGCCTTAGGGATTCATGTAATTTCGATCCACAAATGTATAAGTTTATTTTTTAGATTCTTGAAAATAAGGAACCAATCTATTTGGGAGAACTTGTAAGCATGACTTTGTGCAAACAGTTGAGCCATGTGGGTACATCAGTGCCTTTCTATATGAGTTCTTATCTAGTTTACATTGTTGTGGCCATGGGAACCTTCTCTAGACTTTCCACTAAAGGTGATCGATTTTTGGTACCTATTTGGGAGTATCATGATCAAATTACACTCACACAAAGCAAATATCATTACTGGAGAGTGCAAGATGCTTTCTTTGGGCATTTCAGATGCCTGTTTGATAAAGAATTGGCTATCAAGAGGTTGTCAAATGAAGCTTGGAAAAAGGTGAATCAATTTGTTTGGATCTTCCTACAATTTCCAATGTTTACCTACTTGAGAGTTAATTATTTCCAAGGAGAACCCTATACTTTTCCAAGATATCTATTGATAGGAACATCCTCGTGGATATGGAAAGATAGCTTGTGCAGGTTCAGTCATACCAGCACAATCTGCATAGGCCAATTTTTGGTATCACCACTACCAAACCTCTTCAAATTGGTCGTTATACACTTAACTCAGTGTATAACATGAAAGCAATGGAAGTAGAACTTCAGCTTATCATGTTGAAGAAATTCAACGCTAGGTCTGACTTTGATTACAGAGGATTGCATTCAAAAATCAAGAGACCCTTCACCCATGTTCATCGCATGGAAGATGTGTGGATTGATTTACGTACCAAAGTGGATATCATGAGAATGGACTACTACGGGCTTAGCTTGAAGCAAATCATTGATCTTAACATGGTTGAAATTCCACAAGGGATTGAGATTGAAGATGATGGCCGAGTCCTGGATCCTAAGTATTACAATACTCAATTTGAGAAGCTTGTTCCTTTTCCCATTTAATGGAAACAAAAATAAGGGAATTATGTATTTGATAGATTTCAATCTATTTTGTTGAATACTAACAAGTGGCTGAAGAGAAAAGGAATCAAAAGAGTGCATCCAAAGGTTGGGGTAGACTACAATCATTTCGGCCAGGTATTGGAAAGAAATCACAGGTGGAAATTAGAAATAAGGATGAGTCTTCTTCTTCTTAGTCAATTAAAGCTATCAAGTTTACAGTCGGTGGAGAAAAAAGATTAAATTCACCCTTACGTCCAGTTCAAACACCCCTACGAGAGGAAGAATCAAATGAAGAAGGAGAGATAATGGTCATATCTCCTCCTCAGTTTCCAAATAGCGAAGATCCTTCTAATCAAGAGGAGCCATTTCTACATATGGTAGATAATGATGTGGATTCATTTTCCACTATATTCACTCCTGCTATTTCTACTTTAGAGGTCAACATGTCTGCATTTCCTATTTCTTCTGCAGCTCCTTCTATCCTCACAGTGGAACAATGTGAGAATCTGGTAAATGTTTTTGGTGACTTCCCAACTCTTATGGAAGTTCAAGTTTCCTAACTTGATATATGGTTACAGGCTTTGAAACATTCATGATAGAGTCATCCCAAAGGACACTTATGGCTCCTGTTGTGAAAGCAGAGACATGCACTATGACAATGGAAATACAATCAGGATCAATGCCTACTGCAATCATTGTTTCAAGTCCAACAAAAGAGGGTTTTAGTTTTCCATCATGGTTGGGAAAAATCACCATGAAAAGAAAGAAAGTGACATTACCTTTGGAGGATTTTTATGTTAGGAAAGGTAAATCTAAGTCTCCAAAGGCTAAGGTTGTCTTAAGAACCATTGTTGATGATGAGAAAACCAAGTATGTTGATATTGTAGAACCATTGATAGACAAACTAGCTGAAGAACTTACTTGCTCTGATTATAAGTTCACCAAGGTAGAACTTTGTAAACAAACATGATTGGGATGTCTGCAAGATGCTCAAGATGCATTGTCAAATGTGTCTAAAAGGAATCATGAGCTCTGGGAGAAGAAGAACATGTTGAAGCAAGAGAATTCTCATCTTCATGAGATCATACATCAACAAACATCTCAAACTGTCACTACTTCATCACAAACAGCTCAGTTAAATAGGAGGGCAGAAGCAGTTAAGATTGGTTTGAAGAAGTTGTCTCAGAAGGAGTTCAATCAATGAAAAATACCCACAAAGTCCTTGAGCTTATCAAAGAGGTTGAAGAAAGACTCCATGACATGATTTCTTCCTTTAACCAAGACATTAGTAACCTGAGGAAAGATCTAGACATTTGGGATCAAATGGCTAGTAGTGAGTAAGATGTCCTCATTTCATATGATGTCATTCCATCGGAGGATATGTTCTACCGGAGTTAGGGTCTCATGAATCACAAAGTCTAAGGAGTAGAAAAGCTTTTAATATAGCTGCATGAGGAGTAAGAGAGTTGTCAATCAATTAAAGAGGTTATCACCATTAATCTCAGGCAATTAGGATGTGAAGTCATTACCTAAGATGATAACCTCTTTACTGAAGAAGACATGACCATAGGATATATTAACAAGGTTAATGCTGATTTTGATTCTGAAGAATTTAGACCGCAAATAATGAATAAATTTGCTGCATATAAATTTGTGGCAAAACACTTGAGGGATTCTCTTGATGATAATTGCAAGGTTGTTAAATCAGTTGGTATAGGTGCAATTAGGATTGAAGCCATTTCAGAGATCTTGAATATTTTAGATCTTCCTCTTATTCATGATTGTATTGCCAAATATAAGGCTTTAATCCTTGATAATTTCAAGGATTAATTCTCATTTCTTCATCTTTATGCTCTAGTTTTCATGCTTTGTAGATTGGAGAAGATGAATTGCATGCAATGTAATTACATGTAAATTTGATTACATGTCCTTATGACATGTAATCCAATAATTCTTCTCACCTAGTTAGATCGGGTCAAAGTGGTTAAGTTGCTCCCACTTTTTCCTCCTTTGTCTCGTTCCTTTCCCTATAAAAGGAATGAGCCCTCATTGTAAATTTCATCTTTATTTTATGCAAGAGAGCTCTGCCAAACTTGTGCAAGCATAACTGTGATTGTGTAGTACTATTTTGGAGAAAAATAAATAGAAAGAAATAATTGGAGTTGAAGTTGTGGCTGAGTGCAATTGTGGTGAATCAAATTGGAAGTTGTGACTGTAATTTGGTTTTACTATCTTTCTGTTTGTGTGATTCTTTTGTTTTGTTAAAGAGAAAATTGAGAATCAGAAACAATCAGAGCCAAAGTTGTGACTGGGAATGATTGTGGTAATATAAAACTAGAAGCTGTGACTGTAGGTTATATTACCATCTTATTTTCATACACCTTGTTAGAATAATTAGAAAATCTCTACTTTGGCAAGTCTATGTGCCCCAATGGTAGAGGTGTTTCTTATAGAATAGATAAATAGGTCATAGAGCTAATCCAATATGCTTTCCAATTATCTTGTGAGTTGGTATTGGTTTATCGATATCAATGTTTCAAGCTTTTAGATAGAAGTGTAGTTTAGAGATTAAAGCTTTGCCTATTAATCATTCTTTGGGTAAGTGGATTCCTTCTTGAAAGATAAGAGGAAGGAATATTTCTAACACCCTATTTGATAATCTCTTAACTTCTTGCTTACCTTGAGTTGATCCAAGGAATGGTGAGAAGGGGGAGCCTTCCCTTTAAGGTAGGAGAGACATTGTCTCACACATTGTGGCTAATATCACTATTTTGTAACTGGATTATTTCCCAAAATTGTCGGTTGCAAAATATCCACCCAATAGTTTTTGGTGACTAAACTATGGAAACAAACACATTCGAAAGCCTCACACTTTTGTTTGAAGTTTTTACCCTTTTTTATTTGTGTTTGAATTCTATAGGTTATCACATTGGAGAGCTTTGCACAAGTTTATGCTCGGAAAAAGAAGGCTGAAAATTCATCAAGTTCTGCTAGATCAAGCTAGGCCCAACAAGCTTGTTTTGATTTGCTCACCAAAATCCCTTCTCTTTCCTGAACCACTAGTTTTCCTCATTCTGGGAAGAAGACATCCATTCCTAGTGAGAATTCCCAATTTTTCTGGAAACCATTAATTCCCACTACTGAACTTTTTCCTGCTACCTATATACCAATTATTGTGAATATGGTTGTTGGTCCATGGGGAACCACTTTTGGTCCTTTTAATCTTGCTACACCTTTGCATGCATTACCCCAAGGTTCCCATAAGAATTTTCCCAAATTCTATGAAGACGGGAAGCAATACCCTACAAGGATGTTTCTGTAAGACTTTTTATTGAAACTCTGCAAGGTATCGCTGCAAACTTGTTCTACAATTTGGCTACAGGGTCAATTTCTGATTGGGATTCCTTGAAAACCAAGTTTGAGGAATGTTTGAAACTTCTAGAAGATGAGCATGCTTTGCTTGCTCAACTCACTCAAATGAAGAAGGATGCACAAGAGGGCATGCAGGAATTTATTGCTAAATTCAATAATTTGGCAAATTGTATTCCAACTAATTCACAACCCACTGCTAAGAATATCAAGTGTTTATTCATCAAAACTCAGCTTCTAGAAGTCAGTTTCTTGCTGAGAAGGGTTGTTCCTACAACTCTAACTCAAGCACAAACTCTGACAACAAAGATTGAAGATGACTTGATACTTGCAGGCAAGATTCGACCGGGTCAAGAATAATTCCTACATGAAATCTTCTTCATTAGGTTCTACTGATTCATTGGTTTAGAAATTAGCAAATGAGCTTCTTGTTCTTAAGAAGCAAGTCTCACAAGGATCATTTGTTGCTCCATACAAGGATATACCAAGGAGGCCATATCCTAATGCTGCAAATAACTATGCATCCAAGAATTAGAACAAGATTCCTCCTCCCCCGGAGAGGCTTGCACTTGAAGGACCACCAAGTAACTCAGCCACTGGATATTATGAAGTTGATCTTGTTGGTGATACTCAAGAAGGTTATCCTTTTGAGGATAATTCTACTCAAAATCATGAAGATAATCAAGCAGTTGGCGACTCTACTATCAAGTATGTTCAATACCATGATGAAGATCTTGAAATGGATTTTGCACAAGCATATGCAGTCATGACACGTTCATAGACCAAGCTGGATCAATAAAAAGAAGAGGCAGAAAAGAAGTTGGTTGCTCCTCAGATGCCTATCACTATTACAGAGAGAGGCATACCATTTCCTACCTTAGCTAATGAACCAGCAAAGAACCAAGTGTAGATCCTCCTCATTCTTCATCAAGTATTTTGAATTCTAATATGCCTAATGCAAGTACTAAACCTCAGTCTAAAAATATTTCCTTATCAAGTTCTTTCCAAGCTTTTGATATCATAGATCATGCTAGGAAGACTAAAATTCAGATGTCTGAGGTAGAATACTTACAGGCCTATCCAGATCAACTAGATAGACTCACAAAGTTTGCCAAAGAATCCCAACCCACTCTGACTCATACTATTTCCTTAGAGCCTAAAGCCATGCCCAACAATCTTCTCACTATACCATCCTTAGTTCCTAGAAAGATTGAACCTTTATATCTTTCCCTGTTGATAAATGAATACAAATTGAGTAATTGTGTCATAGATTCTGGCACATCTGATAATGTCATGCTGACTAAAGTGGCAAATGCTTTGTGATTAACTATGACAAAATCTTTTAGTAATTACTATTCGATGGAGAATAAGCAAGTACCACTGAAAGGACAAATCAATGATGCTCAATTTGCCTTTGCATCCTTCCCAGATAAAAAAGATTAAAATGATTGTCTTGGTTGCTGATGTACCTGCTTCTTATGGTATGTTGCTCGGTCTCAATTTCTGTAAAGATGTGGGTGGTCAACTCAATATGGATATGACTGAAGCATGTATACATGTCAAAGGTGTGATGCAAAAGTTGCATCCTGAAAGAGAAACAAAGTATGTAGTGGTTAAATCCAATGATCTGCATGCTCAAATTCTCTTTGAGTCAGCTAGAATGGGAAATTACTACCTACATGTTGATGAAGTATCAGAATTTGTTAAAGATTGGACAGATTCAAAGAGTTCATCTTTGATCTCAGATTCTAATAGATTTTTTGATGCTATTGAAGTTCCAGAGGTGGTGGGTGTCCCTGATCAATCTCCTATGGATGCTGAAAAAAACATTGTCTCTAATAATGACTCTGTAGATTCCCTTGAGATTATTCTTACAGATTCTTCTGAAGCAAGTTCTAGCAGTTCTAATGAAGTTTGGATCATATAATTTGATGGAAGTTGTGCTTCTATGGGTTCCAGTAGAGGAGTTGTCATAATTTCACCAGAAGGAAAGATATTTCCTTACTCTTTCAAACTACAGTTTGCCAATACTAATAACACGACTGAATATGAAGCCCTGCTATTATGATTGGGAATGGCTTGATAAAATGGAATTAGTAATCTACATGTCAAGGGAGATGATGATCTGGTGGTTTGTCAAGTTAAAGGTCAGTACCAAGCCAGGAATGACCATCTTAGGCATTATCTAGACTTAGTCTGGGACTATGTCTATATTTTTTTTTATTTCAATATTTCAGTCATTCCCAGAGAACTGAATGATAGAGTTGATTCGCTTGCGATGTCAGCTACTCTGCTTATCCCTCACATTGATTTTGAGAATAGCAGGTATGAGGTACAATTGGTTTACCAGCCAAGTATCCCAGACAACTATGAACACTGGCAAGTATTTAATAATGATGATCAAATTATAAATTTCCTTGAATCCAAGGACAATTTTGATGATCAATATTTTGAAGGTAGTGATAACCCATCGGGAGATGTTGTTTCAGAAAAAGATCCTATTACTAGTCAAGACATTATTTAGCTAAAGGGGAATAGGATTCCTAAGGGTCTTATTTCTTTGGAAAATTTGTTTGATCAACATGATAGATATGTGAAAGAACAATAGAACACAAGAGCTAGTTCTTCTATAGGACATTTTGAGAAATACAACATTGGGACTGAAGAAGATCCAAAACTGGTTAACATTGGTAATTGGTGCTCTGATAAAGATAAGGAGAAGTTCATAACATTGATTCATGAATACAAGGATGTTCTAGCTTATTCCTGCAAAGATCTGAAGTCTTTCCATCCCAAGGAAATTCAGTATGATATTCCTTTGAAGTTTGGCGCAATTCCTTTTCGTCAAAAGCAGAGGCATTATAATCCAAAGATCTCAGGAACTATTTTCACTAAGATACAGAAGATGCTAGATGCAGGTATTATTTTTCCTATTCACCATTCATTATGGTTAGAAAATATAGTTCCTATGTGAAAGAAGAATGGTGAAATCCGCATATGTGTGGATTTCCATAATCTGAATCAATTATGCCTCAAGGATAATTATCCATTACCCGTTATGGATCAAGTGTTGCAAGCTGTCACTAGATCATAAATGTTATCTATGCTTGATGGTTTTTCTAGTTACAACTAAATCGAAGTTCGAGAGGATGATCAATATAAGACTGCTTTCACTACCCCATGGGGTACTTTTGCATACCCTCATATGCCTTTTGGTCTGATCAACGTAGGAGCAACTTTTCTACGAGCAATGGATTTTACTTTTAAAGGGTTAATCAACAAATGCATTGTTGTTTATCTGGGTGATTTGACTATTTTCTCCAAAGAACATCAAGATCATTTCGATCATCTCCAACAAGTCTTGGAAAGATGCAGACAACATGGTGTATCTCTTAACACCAAAAAGTCAATCTTTGGCTTAATAGAAGGTAAATTTTTGGGACATATTGTGTCCAAAGAAGGTATCAAAATTGATCCACAAAGAGAAAAATCTATTCAAATCCTATCTTTGCCTTCAAATAAGCTATAGTTCATTCTTTCTTCAGAAAGGTGAATTTCTTAAGAAGGTTTGTGCCATATTTTACTGAAAAGACTTGTCATATTATTGATATGATGAAAGGAAAGGATGTTTTTCACTAGAATCAAGAAGGAAAGACAACATTTGTAGAAATAAAGGATGCTATATCACACACGCCAGTGCTTGTTTGTCTCGATTACACAAAGAGTTTCATCATGTATAGTTATGCTTCAGAGCATCCTCTCTCTGCCATCCTGATGCAGAAAAATGATGAAGAAATTGAATCACCCATTTCATTTATGAGTTGTTCTTTGAAAGCTCATGAACTAAAATATACTCAAATGGAGAAGCATGCTTGTGCTGTAGTTAAAGCAGTAAAGCATTTTAGGTTCTACATTCTGAATTCTCATGTTATAGCTTTGGTTCCAGATACTACTATCAAGACAATTTTAACATAGCAAGATTTTAGTACCAAGAGAGGCAACCAGATTGCTAAAATCCAAGAATATGACATGGAGATTAGACCTACCAAATTAGTCAGAGGTAAGGGTCTTTGTCAGCTTATGGTTGAGAATGTACACTTACAATTATAGAATGAGAATTCCCAATCTCTTCCTACTATTCATTTTGTTGGTACTAAAGATGACTGGTTCTCTAATATGGTTCATTACTTAAGTTATGGAGAATGCCCTTCTCATTTAACTTATAAGGAGCGGAGGAATCTCAAGCTCAAAGATCCTGGTTATATCCTATGGGAAAATGGCTTTTACAAGCATGGGATGGACATGACTTTCCTCTGATGTGTTGACAAGAGCCAACAAGTATGAATTCTAGATTCCTTCCACAACCAAGCATGTGCAGGACATTTCTTGGCCCCTGTCACTACACATAAAATTTTGAGAGCCCAATACTATTGGCCCATGCTTTTTTCAGGATGCTTTCTAGTGGGTGAAACAATGTGAACCGTGTCAGCAGTTCGTAGGAAGGCAAAAGCTTGTTGCTCTACATTTGAAGCCAGTAGTAATTGAAGAACCATTTCAGCACTGGGAAATTAATTTTATTGGTACTATTAACCCATCCTATAGCAAGGGTCATTCATACATCCTAGCTATGACAAATTATTTCACCAAGTGGGTAGAAGTAATCCCTGTAAAGAATTCCACGTCAGAAGTGATTTGAGATTTCTTGAAGTAGAACATCATCTCTCGATTTGGTGTTCCCAACAAGATTATTGTAGATAATGTAGTCACTTTCTCATCCAAGGAGGTTACTGAGTTCCATTACACTCATGGGATTACTCTAGCTCACGCTTCAGATTATTATCCATGGGGTAATGGTCAAGCCGAGTCCAGCAACAAGAATTTGGTGACTATCATAAAGAATCTGGTGGAAAAAAAATTAGAGAACATGGCACAAAGCATTGTTTGATGCTTTATGCGCTGATAGGATTGCTCCAAAATGAGCAATTGGAATATCCCCATTTTAGTTGCTATACGAGATCAATGGTAAGATTCCAATAATTTTAAAGCTCCCCACTCTTAAGTTGATGTGAGCCATCAAAGATGAAACTTATTTAGACTCAGTGGATAAGTGAATCATGATTCTTCAACAATCGGAGGAACAAAGAAAAGAAGTGGTGGATCGAATCGGTGCTCACCAACAGCAAGTTAAGATCCATTTTGACAAGAAATCCAAATACAAAGAATTCAAATTGGTGATCTTGTTCTGCTCTGGGATAAAAGGTGAGAACGAAAAGGATTGCATGGCAAGTTTGACTCTCTGTGGTGAGGTCCTTTCACAATTCATCAACTTGTAGGCAAAAAAAGTTTTTGGTTTGCATACTGAGATGGAATACCAATGTCATTGCCACATAGTGGGCAATATCTGAAACATTACTTCCAGTGATTATCAGATAAGTACCCCTTGAACATAAGTTTTCTTTGTATCGTAGATTTTTCTTTAGTTTTTAGCTTTTAGAGGTCGCCTGACTCTATTATCCAATGGAGTGGATAAAGGCACTTAGAGAACTGGATTCTATGTCACTCTTTGTTTCCAAGAACAAACGAGTAACATTCCCCAGACAGAGCCAGTTGTTATCTTGCATTTTGTCACTACAAAATGTAGGTAACAGTATGAAACTTTTGAACTAAGTTTTGTGTTTCTCTATGTTTGTTTCACTATTTGATTAGGCAATAATGATCAATCAGTTGATCTCAATTTGATTAGTGAATCTTAATGCTGAAGGTTTTCGTCAAGTCTTTTTTCATTTTTTTAGTTTGTTTTCCCATACTTGATTTTTGAATCCTTTGGTGTATTTTCTAGTGCATTTTTGTTTGTTTTTGGTCTTTTTATTTCATCCAATCTCTTGCTTTCAGTTTTCCCTTCGATTCGATCTATCGTAGGGGTTAATCAGACCCTTCAATCAAAAGATATGGTCATTTAAGTGCCCAAAAAGTGGACTCTCCAAGCTCAAATGCATATTTAAAAAAAAATAGATGTTATTTTCTATAGTTGAGTTGCACTTTTTGAAAAATATAACATTTAATCACTTTATGTTATGTTTTTGAGTTACTTTATAACTTAAATTTTTAACTTAAGCGATTAAAGTGCACTTTATGATATATTTTTACATTGAGTTGCTTTTTAATTTTTCACTTAAGTGACTATATTACTTTATCATTCTATTTAAACGTTGAGTTTTACTTTATGTTTTTTATGAATAGAGGTCTTCACTATTAATAAAAATATTAAAGTACAATATTTACAAAAAAAGGCCAGGGGAAAGAATCACCCCACAAGTTCACAGGACACTTAGGCCAGAAACAAACAACTATTCATAAAAAAATTATATAATAACATATAAGTTAAATTATTACTTTATAAAATAACATTTGCACATTATATGCTTTATATTTTGTGTTAATAGTTATTTTGGACCCTTAAAAGTAATATTTCACTTAACATTTTAAATAGACATGTTCTTAAATAATCACTTAAGTTGTGTATAGCAACAACATGTTATCAAATTCTTACTTTTTATGCAAATGCATCTAGAGACTCCACTTTGCATATAAAGTTTGAAAAATAAAACATGCATTTACATCTAGAGACTCCACTTTACATGTAAATGGCTTCAACATGTTTTACTCTACATGCAAATGTCTCTAGAGAGTGTTTTTACTCTTGGGATGCTTTTAAATGTTTTAAAAGTTGAAAAATAAAACATCTATATGCATCTCTAGAGTGAGCTTTGTTTTAAAACATGTAAATGCAAGTGTTGAATATATGTAATGGCCTCCCAAGAGTCCACTTTGCATGTAAAAGACTTATCCTTGCAAATGCATTGAAAAATAAAGCATGTGGTTGCATGTAGAGAACCCATTTTTGCTTAGAAGGTGAGTTTTAGACTAAAAACATGACATGTGAATGCATGAAGAGAACCCATTTTTGGCTGAGAATGAACTTTCAATGCAAAAACATTAAAAATAACTTATGTCATTGCATGAAGAGAACCCCTTTTTGGTTGGGAATGAACTTTCAATGCAAAAATATTAAAAATAATACATGTACATACACATAGAGAACCCGTTTTGGCTGGGAATGCTCTTCCTTGGTCAAACACATGAGAAATAACTCATGTAAATAAATTTGGAGAACCCATTTTTACTTTGCATGTCCAATACAAGCCAAAAATGTGACATGCATATGCATGTGAAGAGTGTGTTTTGACCTAGGTCATCATTTCTCACCAAAAACGTGACATATAGTTGCATGTATAGGCTGTGTTTTTGCTTCAAAGGCTTATTTAAGTCAAAAACATTCAAAAATAACATATGTTATTGCACTTGTAGAGTGCGCTTTGGCTGGAAATCCTCATTCATGTGCAAAATACTTCCAAAACTTTGAATGCAAATGTATCTAGAGGCTATGTTTTTCCTCTAGGATGCATTTCTAAGTTTTTCTATGCAAAAGAATCCATGCATTTGCATCTAGAGAACATGTTTTGCATCCAAATGCATGTGTTCTTCATCCAAAAACAAATTTCTTGCATTCTCAGCCTAAAATGATTGATGCAAGTGCATCATTTGTGTGTATTTTCACCAAAAATGCCCAGCAAGTTTGAATCTTGGAAATGGTCAAAGATCTTTGAGTGGTTGGATGCAAATACATCTCTAGAATCCATTTTTGGAGAAGACAAAGACATTTCAACTTCTCTTTCTCCCATTTTTGTCTCATTGGCTTCCAAGTAAGTATATGTATTTGTTTTTGTTTTTTTTTCTCTTATATTTCCTACAATGTTGCATTTTATGGCTCATTTGTTTCCATTTGTTCAAATGTAGCCCATGTATTATGCATTTTTGTGTTTAAATAAGTTGAAATCTTTCATTTTTCAATGCATAAAATCATCTTTTACTCAAAAATAAAATTGCATGTGGAGATTGGTTTCAAGATTTTTAACATGTTTGGGTCAATAGCAAGAGGTATGTTTTTGTGGTTTTCATTCTTGTTTTCTTGCTTGTTTGCTGTTTATTTTTGAAGAAAGATGAAGTCATTTCCTCAAGAATGCAAGTGCATCCATTCATGCTAATTCATCCTTCACTTTCCAACACATGTACTTGTATTCCTCAAGTCCATTACATGTGAAAACATGTCATCTTTCATTACATGTAATCATCCTTCAAGAGTCCATTTTTGGTAAAAAGGTCACTCTTTTAATACCAAAATTACCATTTACATATTCTCATGTCTTTCCAGCTTGCATTCTTGGCCACACAAATAAATCCCCTCATGCAACACATCTTCACAACTCCATTTTCACTCCTATTCATCCATATACATGTGCCATCTTTTCATTTCCAACCAACATGTGTGTTCATTGAGTATCTAATCAATACTCCAAATACCTTGTTTCTTCATAGATCCATCATTGCAAGCCAAAATCCTCTCATGGGTTCAATCTCTTCAAATGATGTATTTACCCTTTGGGATTTTCATGTTACAGCACAAGATATGTCAACACCAACCAAATCTAAAGGAAAAATGAAATATCAATATGATAAAGAGATGGCTCATTCTACACCCTCACTCATTTCATCATCTTTGGATCAAGTTATAGATACAAGAATGAGAAATATTGACATGGCCAATTTATTGTAAAGGCTTGAAGATCCTACCAACAAGGAACTACGATGCATCAAAAGGAGTAACATTCACTTGATTTCTTCTTTCCCTATGGTTGCCTTGGAACACAAATTTGTCTTTGAGTGTGTGCATCATTTCAATCCCAGGGGCAAAACAATCAAAGATGCAAATGGAAAGGTGATTTTCAGCTTGGATCTTGATGTTATTGAACAAATTTTCAAAATACCTCCTAGCCCTGAATGTGCAGACTTTTCCAAGGACATATCCATAGAGTTGTGGAATCAGCATAAGACGAATTATCAAAGATACATGAATGACCATTGGCTAGTTAATAAGAGGTCAAATTTCTCCAGATGGCCCAAAACAATACATAGATTAGATTTCTCTCCAGAAGTCAATGATCTAATAACACTCCTCAGTAGAATCTGTGGCCTTAGGGATTCATGTAATTTTGATCCATGGATGTATAAGTTTATTTTTTAGATTCTTGAAAATAAGGAACTAATCTATTGGGGAGAACTTGTAAACACAACTTTGTGTGAACAGTTGAGAAATGTGGGTACATCAGTGCCTTTCTATATGAATTCTTATTTGGTTTACATTTTTGTAGCCATGGAAACCTTCTCTGGACTTTCCACTAAAGGTGATCAATCATTGGTACCTATTTGGGAGTATCATGATCAAATTACACTCACACAGAGCAAATATCATTACCAAAGAGTACAAGATGCTTTCTTTAGGCATTTCAAATGCCCATTTGATAAAGAATTGGCAATCAAGAGGTTGTCAGATGAAGCTTGGAAAAAGGTGAATAAGTTTAGTTGCATCTTCCATCAATTTCCATCTTTTACCTACTTGAGAGTGGGTTATTTCCAAGGAGAACCCTATACTTTACCAAGTGTAAAGGATAAAATAGTGTATGGGGTCCTAGGGCAATGGCTTGCACACAAAAGAGACCCCAAAGCCAATATTTTATACTTACATGAAATTTTATTGATATGGAAAGTAAATGTAGATGACTAATATTGAAATTAAGAAATAAAGGTACTTACCTTTGAAAAAGAATCGGCTGAAAACCCTGTCAAATGATCTCAAAAACTGTTGATTCTTGTGATCTCAAACCGAAACTGTGAGATCTACAAAACCCATAAATATTTTTCTGAGATGGCTTAGCTTGGGTTTGACCCTCATAAAAGGTCAAATAACATTCTTTATTTGAAGTCCTATTTGAATTCTGTTCGCAGATCCCAGAAGTTTGTCAAAAAGGGTATCCAAATTTGCTCTCAGATCTAAAATTTTGCACCTGTACCTACAAGAAAAAAATATTTTTTGGTTGTTTGTTTGGGGGGTTTGCCTCAGTCAAACCCCAATTTAGGAATTAACCTTGAAATTGAATTGAAATTGTTGGAATAAACAAAGTAAACGGAACAATTCACCTTGCTTGAGTTGAAACCCTTGTGGAGGATTCAAATCCTTGAATCCACAAGAATGGATGATTGTAGAATCAAATATAGGATGTCTCCAATCAATTTTCTTTAGATCTTCAACACCAATCTTGAATGGATCTTGAACTAGGAAAAGGCTTGAATGGAAATGGAGGAATCTTCAACAAGAGAGCTCCATAGAGCTTGAATCCTTCAATAGCTACTGTAATACCCCAAAAATGGGCTATAAGTTCATTAATCTTCTATATCAACAATTCAAATGAAATCGACATCGAAGTCCTAATCTAAGGCACATCTAAACATCATCGAATCATAATTGATTATCTTAAATTCTGCATCAGGGAATATTCCTAGCAATATTCCTAATTATCTTAATTATCTTTAATTTAATGATTATTTGGCAATAAATCACATTTATCCTAAGTTTGATTAATTGAATATTTTAATATTTAATTAATTAGATTTAATATCTTGCCACTTAATTATGTAATTAAATTTAATTCTATCTATTATTAATTGTATTATTTAATTTTGACAATAAATCCAATATCCTATGAATAATTGATTAAATTCTTATTTAATTAATTAAAGCAAGTTGTCATTATTTAATAATATAGTTTTTAATAAAAGTTTGATAAAATAGTTAATTAACCCATAAATTAATTATTTTATTTCAAAAATCAGTTAAGTGGAGAATAAATCACTTTATTTATTTATTAAATCATAATTATCCATGTGCACATTCAAGGACCAGTTAAACTCAAATTGGAAAATCAATGCAAGTTGTTAGCTTTTTGAAACTCAACATCTTTTTGAGTTTTAAAGTTGATCTAAACTTCTAATTCGAGTTGAACTGTGCTTTTGCATGATTTTTGTGACTTAATTATCTGTTATTTAAAAATAACTCAAAAATCAAGCTGAGTTATTTGAGTGATTTATGGCTTTTTCTCATGCACCTCCAAAGCCCTGGATTTCTATAAAACCAAGGCTCAGCTCTTCAATCTCTCATATCTCGCAAATTGCAAACTTACTCTACAGGAATCATAGCATATTAGATTTGGAGAATTTGCACAATTGGAGCTTGAAAGATAAATTTGAGGATTCGAAGCTTTGTGAGATCAATTTCAAATTCATAGCTTTCATATTATTGTTAGAATTTTCATTCTCATATCATATCATTTCTAGATTAGCATTGCATATCAATTTTCATATTAGCATAGATTCATATCAAGTTTTCATCTTATTGCATAGAAATAAAAAAAAAATACATTAATTGCATTCATATTTCATATCAGTTTGGCATTCAAATCCTTCATTTAGGTGTCGTCTAGGTCACTGATCTCGATAACAATCTAAGAACATTAATCTCGCACCTACTAGAAGGCAGTAAATTGCTTGGTTAAATTAGATTTCAATTTTGCACGATTTTGATTATAGCTAACCTCTAATGTTTTACTGAAGTGTTGTGTCTACAAATCAGGTACAATTTTCACACACATAGCTATTAATGAATCTCCTTGATGAATTGGATGTTTGAATGATTAAAGGCTTGAATGCTTGATCTTCTTGCTTCAGAGCTTGAGAGATGGATTACAAAACTTGATTGTGGATATTCTCACAAAACTTGATGATGAAAATGAGAGAGGAAGGCTTCCTTTTATAGTGATCTAGGGCACACTCCTCTAGATGGGCTATCTTGGAGAATTAAATCCCAATTAGGTCCTCACCTTCAGAAAATATACCTAGATTAAATGCAATTAAAGGATTTACCATCCTGAAACCCGAAATGGCGAACCTGGAGGCGGGAAAATAAATTTTTCGGAAGCCCGAAGCTCGAAAATTAAGGATCTTGAAATTTTGGAGAAAGGGGTCAAAGTCAAGGTTGAACCTAACCTAGTCAAGGTCGACCTAAGACCTTGACCTAGTCAGGGTCGACCTAAGACATTGACCCTGATCTTAAGTTGACTCAGAACCAAGTCAAGAGGTCCCAGGGATGTCCAGAAACTTAGAACTGATGCCAGAATAGGATAGAATGTCAAGAATAGACATAAAATCTTATGATTACTGAGATGAAGGCCAGGAGGATCCATTTCTAAATCCTACCTAGAAATAGAGCTATGAAAGAGGGAAATTCAGGAGAATCCTTAAGATCCTAACCCTAATTTCACCTAGAATGAAGCAGAAAAGAAGTGGAAAGCGGGGAGAAAGCCAAATCCAAGTCAAATATCCATTCAAGGCATTCAACATGACCCCAAACCATTTACTCAAAGGGATAAATGCTCTTAACATGAAAGTGCTTCCATTTTAAGATGGTACATTAAGCCCCCACTTTAGCAAGAGTATGGACTCGATGCAAACTCTTGGTAAAGGAGATCACAAAGAAAAAGATAATCTTATTGAAATCAAAGGGACAAAGGAATCCTCAAGCCCCCAGGGACTCGAGTCTTTGTCAACTCCAAGATTGCAATAAGAGAGACATCACTAGAAAAATATAGAAAAGGGAAGAGAGGAGTGGCTAGCTCGCCTAGTAAGATGTGTGTATCTCACTGTGAACCACAAAAGGATAGGATGGCCCACCAAGAAAATACTTGATAGTCACCCCATAATGTTGTGCACCTTCTGGCGGCTTTGTGTATGTATGTAGTGCATCTTTTGATGGCTTTTATAAAGTACCCATGGATCCACCTTCTTGTATCACCATGGAATACAAAATGCGTGTCTCCTTAGGATTTAGCAACTTATGTGCGTTACCCTCGCAAGATTTAGCATATTGAAAAATTTGAAAAATGTGTGTCTCCTCAGGATTTAGAAACTTATGTGCATTACCTTTGGAAGATTTAGCATATTTGAAATTGGAAATGTGTGTCCCTTCTAGATTTAGCAACTTATGTGTGTTACCTTCCAAGATTTAGCATGCTACAAAACAAAAGGTTAGAACAAAAATACATAATATAGATCGAGGGAGGCTGTATATATGCCCCCCTCCTTAATATGGCAAAAACATACTATTTTGACATGTTAAGGAAAGAAAAGAACAAGGATAAAGCCTTCTTCAGCATCAAGACAATATCCATAGACAACACCCAGTCCATGCTAAGAAGGTCACAGCTCCTATGAGGCCATGGAAGGGAAGAATGCAAAGAGATATCATGCAAGAAGTGAAAAAGTAACCCTTGTGAGGGATAGCACACTATTCAATTTCCAAGGTGAGAGATATATCAACCATGGAAACCCAATGTCAGACAACGAAAGAGGTTGTGATCAAGGGCATAGATCCTTAATGCAAACCAAAATTTTCATGTATGATTAGATGTCACATAATAGATAGATATTGCTTAACCATGGAAAGAGGTGAATCCCAGAAAGATAGAAATGAAGGAGATGACATCCTTGCCCCCCAAGTGTAGGAACAAGGATGGAAGGAGACCTATTATATTGCTTGCAACACTATGCAAGTCAACGAGCCCCCAAGTATTAGGCTATCATTGTTTACATAATATGGAGCTCCATAATAGGAACATAGATGTTATTTAGAGAAAACAGGATTGAAATACAACTCATTACCACATGCTATATAAATAACCTTACTATCAATGAGCTGCCTAATCTTATAATGTAAAGCATGACATTCATTAGTAGAGTGATCATGAAATCTATGATATAAACAAAAAGGAAGAGTCTTCAAGTATGAACTACATTTATTTTTGTGTTTAGGTCTAGTAATCATCTTGGCATGAAGGGGTTAAGGCAAAAGAACTTCTTGGTCAAATTCCTTCACAGTTTCATCATGTTTTGAAGTGTTATTTGAGATGTTGTTAACATTGATTTGTTGTTGAGGATTAAATCCCAATCCATAAGAATGCTCATGCCCCCCAGTGTGTAAGGGCATTTGAATTCCCTGTTTATGCTTACCACATCATTGACTATTAAATCCTTGTTTAACTAGGAAGTGATAACCAGGACCATAACGAGAAGCCATGTCTAAAGAAGTCAATGGAACTTCAGTAGTCACTATGTCATCATTAGTAGGTTTGACAAATTTATTGTGGGTAGAAGCAGCAACAAAGTTATTACTAAGGGTGTTAGAAGTAAAAACTCATTGTTCAAATTCTCTTTGTTTCTTCATAAAATCAAGATCATTAACTTTATAATCTCCAATAAAAGTAGGATTAAAATCCAAGGTTCCCCAATCATCACCAGGAATAGCATTAGAGGAGGAAGGATTAATATTAGGAATAGGAGTAGTGTGGGTTTGAATATTTAGACAAGGATTAGGCGCATCATTCGCATGAAGCATATACATCCCGTTGTTATGTATAAACTTGACTTTACGATGAAGGGTGGAAGGAATGACATGCATCTCATGCAACCAAGGTCTACCCAAAAGAAGGTTATACTTGAGAGGTCCAAGAATTACATGAATAGGTGTATTCAGGATGACCGGTCCTACTTTGATAGGTAAGGTAATGATGCCTATAGTATTCTTAGCAATGTTATCAAAGCCACGAATAGCAACATTGTCAGGTTGAATAGTTGAAAGATCGGCATTAATTGCTTTGAGCATGTCCATGCTACAAACATTAAGCCCAGATCCATTATCAATCAAGGTCCTACAAATGATATTTTTATTGATAGAAACAACAACCATAAGAGCATCATATTGATTTTGAACTTCTTTAGACGGTAAATCCTTTTGAGTAAATACAATATCAGGAGGACCTGAGGTAGCATGCATGCATTGTAAGAAGTTATTAATGTTCTCTTGATTAGGAGGTGGAGTGGGAAGAGTTGCGAGAGCTTTTTGCAAGGCTTCATAGTAGGTAGGTGAAGTTTGAAGAAGCTCCCATAAAGAAATCTTGGTAGGAGTATTTTGCAATTGGGTAATCAAATTATACTCCTTGCTAGGAAGACAGGGTGAAGGAGGAAGAATAGGTTGAGAAGGTGGTAAAGAAGTAGAAACCACCCGATTAGGTTGAGGATTATTCCTTGTATGATATGTGTGAGCTATCAAATCTTGATCATTGAAAGAATCCATAGGTTTACCTTTAATAGTAATGCAGGGACAACCTTTGACAGTCAACAAGGGTTTAGGATAAACCATTTTAGTTGTCTCAACACTACAAATAGATTCACAATAAAGAAGAAAAGAAGACATCCTAGGAGGAGACGAGGTAAGATCTTGATTCTCCATAGGATCATCACTAAAAGGGAGAGCATTAAGGGAATTCATATCATTCTCCACTAATGCCTCATCACTAGAAGGAATCTCAAATAGAGGTAGAGGATCTATGATATTATCTTCTTTCACTAAAATGTCTACACAAGGGGAGTGTGTTTTAGAAAAAGAGTTATCATCATGTATCAATATGTCATCTATTAATAAATCACCCTTTTGTATCAAAGCTTCTTTGCGAGGAGGAGATAAATCAATGTCGTTATCCAAGGGATCATTCACAATGGTTTCATGAGGAAGAGAGTAATCAACATCCAAATCCAAAGGTTCATCCCAAATAGGAGGATTATCATCTCTACCAATAAAGCACATTGTAGGGTTGCCATAATTCACTAAAGCTTGATCCCTAGAGGGGGAAGAAGGACATCTAGTAGGAGAAGAATTAACATCAATCCTCAACTCCTCTTCATAAAGAGAAATATGACAGAGATCACATGTAATAAATGAAGTCTTTCTAGGTGTAACACCATGCAACATTTGAAACAACTTATGCAACATGATAATAAATAGATCTAGATATATCCAAATGCATTCAAATGAAAATCAAACACAATAGGGTATCTAAAAAAACATTTTTGTATTTTTGAAGAAATTTTGCAATTTTTTTTGTATTTTTGAAATGTAAATGCAAGAGCATAAAAGAAATCTAATCTTAAGGTGAGAAAACAAATGATCTAACACCAAAAAGAAAGAGAGTAAGTATGTCGGGTTCACCAAAATGTAAAGTGAAGGTGAACACACAAGATAATGGAAAGGGAGATCTAACACAATAGGGCATCTAAATCCACAAAATAAAAGGGGTAAGTATGTCGGGTTCACCAAAATGTAAAGGATAAAATAGTGTATGGGGTCCTAGGGCAATGGCTTGCACACAAAAGAGACCCCAAAGCCAATATTTTATACTTACATGAAATTGTATTGATATGGAAAGTAAATGTAGATGACTAATATTGAAATTAAGAAATAAAGGTACTTACCTCCAAAAAAGAATCAGCTGAAAACCCTGTCAAATGATCTCAAAAACTATTGATTCCTAATTTCTTGAACCAAAACTACGAGATCTACAAAACCCATAAATCTTTTTCTGAGATGGCTCAGCTCGGGTTTGACCCTCATAAAAGGTCAAATACCACATTCTTTATTTGAAGTTCGATTTGAATTATGTTCGCAGATCCCAGAAGTTTTCTGAAAAGGGTATCCAAATTTGCTCTGAGATCCAAAATTCTGCACCTGTACCTACAGTAAAAAAGATAGTTTTTTGTTTGAGGGGTTTGCCTCAGTCAAACCCCAATTTAGGAATTAACCTTGAAATTGAATTGAAATTGCTGGAATAAACAAAGTAAACAGAACAATTCACCTTGCTTGAGTTGAAACCCTTGTGGAGGATTCGAATCCTTGAATCCATAAGAATGGCTGATTGTAGAATCAAATATAGGATGTCTCCAATCAATTGTCTTTAGATCTTCAACACCAATCTTGAATGGATCTTGAACTAGGAAGAGGCTTGAATGGAAATGGAGGAATCTTCAACAAGAGAGCTCCATAGAGCTTGAATCCTTTAATGGCTACTAATGGATCTCCTTGATGAAATGGATGCTTGAATGCTTGATCTTCTTGCTTGAGAGCTTGAGAGATGGATTGCAAAACTTGATGATGAAAATGAGAGAGGAAGGCCTCCTTTTATAGTGATCTAGGGCACACTCCTCTAGATGGGCCATCTTGGAGAATTAAATCCCAATTAGGTCCTCACCTTTAGAAAATATACCTAGATTAAATGCAATTAAAGGATTTACCATCCTGAAACTCGAAATGGCGAACCCAGAGGCAGGAAAATAAATTTCATGAAAGCCCGAAGCCCAAAAATTAAGGATCTTGAAAATTTGGAGAAAGGGGTCAAAGTTAAGGTTGACCCTGACCTAGTCAGGGTCGACCTAAGACCTTGACCTAGTTAGGGTCGACCTAAGACATTGACCCTGATCTTAAGTTGACTCAGAACCAAGTCAAGAGGTCCCAAGGATGTCTAGAAACCTAGAACTAATGCCAGGACAGGACAGAATGTCAAGAATAGACATAAAATCCTATAATTACTAAGATGAAGGCTAGGAGGATCCATTTCTAAATCCTACCTAGAAATAAAGCTATGAAAGAGGGAAATTCAGGAGAATTCTTAAGATCCTAACCCTAATTTCACCTAGAATGAAGCAGAAAAGAAGTGGAAAGCGGGGAGAAAGCTAGATCCAAGTTGAATATCCATTCAAAGTATTTGACATGACCCCAAACCATTTACTCAGAGGGCTAAATTTTCTTAACATGGAAGTGCTTCCATTTTAAGATGATACACCAAGATATCTTACTGACAGAATCATCCTCATGGAGATGGCAAGATAGCTCATGGAGGTTCAGTCATACCAACACAATCTGCATAGGCCAGGTTTTGGTATCACCACTGCCAAACCTCTTCAAATTGGTCGTTATACACTTAACTCAGTGTATAAGGTGAAAGTAATTGAAGCAAAACTTCAACTTATCATGTTGAAGAAATTCAAAGCTATGTCTGACTTTGATTACAGAGGAATGTATTAAAAAATCAAGAGACCCTTCACCCATGTTCATCGCATGGAATATGTGTGGATTGATTTGTGGCCCGAAGTGGATATCATGAGAATGGACTACTGCAGGCTTACCTTAAAGAAAATCATTGATCTTAACATGGTTGAAATTTTAGAAGGGATTGAGATTGAAGATGATGGCCTACTCCTAGATCCTGAGTATTGATGGAAAGTTGTTTATACTGAGGTATATGACTAGATATAGTGTTGCCATTATGGCAACAAAGTCATATAGTAGTTTGGAGTCAGCGCACTTAGTGTAAAGATCAGAATTTAGTTAAGTGTTGAAGACTAGACAGTGTACAGAGTTCCTGCAGCTCAGAGCATCAACACATGTGTGTACGGATGAATTATGGTATGCGCCCTGGAATTTCAACTTGTTAGACTATACTTATGATTATTCTATGAGTGCATAAGTAGATATATAAAGATGTGAAAGATATAGTCAGTTGAAGTTGCATAGCCAATGTGTGCTAGCAAAGAATAGAGCATGGAGCCGACAGTTAGCATTTTGGTTTGCGATTATAATTTAATGTTGTAAAGACCATGTGCCCATTGTATTTAGGTTTTTGACATGTTTATATGTATAATTGTGAGCACACTTAAGCCAATTCATTTGGAAGCGTTGTTTGTAATTAGTTATAGGTCCGACCTAATTGTTTTGTTTGTATGAGCGTATAAATATAAGATGCGCCCATTGTATTCGGTATGGAAGTTGTAATAGAGTTGTGATAAACAAAGTAGAGGTATGCAAAGATATCATAAGATGTATTAGAGCTTTTCTAGACATCAAAGCATCAGCGCACCAAAGGAACTAATCTGACAAGCAGTGTCGCAGTGACAGTTCACTTGCAGATATAGTGTGTATCTAAAATTAGAAGATTGTAGCCTTCACCATTTGAGTAGTGAGCTCTAGGATAGTGAGTCCACTCCCCTAACAAGGATCATTGTAAAAGACTCCTAATAGGTTCCGACCCTTAATAGGTTCTATTGTACTTAAAGCATTGTAAAGCTACTCCTAACATGGCAAAGGATCTTCTAACAAGGATCACAAAACACTAGTGCAGAATATTAGTGGGTACCAAGTCCCACCGGGGTTTTTACCTATTTGGGTTTCCTTGTAACCATATTGGTGTCATGTGTTGATTTCATGTTTCATGTTTATGTGAATGTTTATTTCAGTACTTAATAATTGAAGTTCATAATAAAGATTTAAGGGAAAAGTTAAAATACAGTGAACACTAATTCAACCCCCCCCCCCCTCTCAGTGTTCCCATTCCTAACAATTGGTATCAAAGCACTGGTCCTCAACAAAGAAGTTTAACCACTTAAGGAGATCATGGACAAAGCAAAAATGAAACATCTGAAGAAAAATCTTGAAGCTGCTCTTGAAGACCTAGACAATTCAAAAAGATAAATTGAAGAACTAAAATAAAAATTTAGTGATGCTCAATTAGTTATCAAAAAACTAAGAAAGGATTTGAAAAGATGCTCTAAGAGTGATCTTGAAGAAAAGGTCAAGAAGTTGAGTGAAGAAAATGCATCCTTATTAAATCAGCTTGAAGAATTTGATGACAAACTGATGAACAATCAAGATGTCTATAATGAAAAAGTCAAGGAGAATCTTCAACTCAATGAAGAACTAAGGGAAGCTACCTTAGAAATCTTGGAGCTAAGGAATATCAAAGAAAGCTTGGAATCTGAATTAAAAAAAGGCAAAGGATCATATTGACAAATTACACACCAGTGTTGATTTGGTAGAATCTCAGTTGTATACAAGAAGAGCCAAAGGAAACACTAGCTACATTGGATACAATGAAGCACAAAATCAGATTGACAATATGTGAGCAAGAAAGGAAACACAAAAAGACTCTACTGGTATTGAGAAGACTGAAGATCAAACCAAAGACAATGGTGGTCCTCCTAAGAATGAGCGCAAGCCTGTAGAACGCACCTATTTTGCATGTAACAAGCATGGGCATATTGCAAGGAATTGTACAAAGGTAAGACCTTTTAATGGTTACTGTTATTCATATAATAGATTTGGTCATAAAGCTATGAATTGCAAGACTAGTAAGAAGAACAAGACTCAACATGATCAAAGAAATTAGAATCAGACAAATGTAAGAAGTTCTCAAAATGTAACATGTCAGATATGTAACTATAATGGTCACTCAGCCAGAACATGTAAAATGGTGACTCATGTCAATGCGTCAAGGAATAATAGACCTCCAGTCATTTGCCACTCCTGTAACAAGGCTGGACATATCTTAAAGTTCTGTAGATCAAGGACGCAAGGTCAGGAAAGCCCTAAAAAGACCGAAGAACTAGTTTTGGATCTTGAAGGAGAAGTCAAGTTTGTGAAAGCCTCAGAGGATGCGAGCTTGATTTGGTTAGAAGGAAAGAAGGATAGAGTTGATGAGAATGTATTGGATGCATCCCCAATGGACGCACCCTCTACATCTGCATGAATGGCCCTCAGGGTCATAGGGGGAGTTAATTTAGCTTTAGACCCCTGCGTGGCTGGTATACTCATCCTCAGAGTATGAGCCTTTGGACTTAAGCTTTTGGAGTGTATAGGAACCTTCATGCAAGAATGCACATGGTGAATGTTAGCAGAACTTGAGTTGCAAATTTTGAAGTGGCAGTCTGGTTTACGCGACTTGCATTAATGGTAGAATTTTCACTTTTAAGTACATAGAAAGTTATTTGATTGCTCATTGCATTCAAATTCAGAGCGATAGAGAGAAAATAGAGACTTGGAAGTTATTGTGAAGATTTGGAGATTGAACTATTAGTGTTTGCAGTGCATTTGGTCGGTTGCAGAAACCCTAGCTCGTTGCACCAATTCGGAAGCCATCAGATTATCTCAAAGTTCAGTTGGAAAGCGATTAACAAGTAAGTCATGGCCACTCCCATTGTTTATGATGTCACTAAGAAGAAAATATATGTTTTCAAGAGGCACCCATTTAAATCAACCTTAGATGATTTAGAGGGAGCTTTCTCTCGCACGCCTATGGGTTTCATACATGTGGAAGACATAAGGGCTTACATCTACTGTAAGAAAGAACCTGTTGGACTAGATAGGTTAAGGGCACACATGGATACCATGTTGAAAAATGATAAAAAATTCATGGATGAATACACCAAATAGAATGATCACCCTATTATTGAGTATGTTATGGCATATGAATTCTATGAGACATAATGGATAAAGATCTTATTGAGTAGAATCCATGATGATCTGTTTTGGATTGGAGATGTTCCATTAAGAATCACAAGTGATCTGATACATAAGATGATAAGCCTTTTTAGGATAGGCGTCATCCTTCCAGTGGGCAAGGATGTCAGGAAAATGGTAGAGCAAGTATGTAAGTCAAGGAGTAATAGGTGCGGCATGACTATTGAGTCGATTGAGCAAGCAAACATCAAATTGATGTCAATGATACTGGGTTATAGATTTCATCACACCAGCAGGGTGAATAGAGTGTTTGTGGGCACTATTCTAGCTACCATCAGACTAGTAAAAGAAGATGGAGAGTTCAACTTGTGTGAGATCTTGCGCCCGTAGTTGATAGATAACATCAAAGCTATCAAACATGACAAAACAAATATATTCAGGTTTAGGTTCCTAATCATCTATATGTACCTTCATATAGTTGGAAGAGTTTCAGATTTGGATTTGGACAAGTTTGAGGAAGCATTTGTTAGTACTGAAGAAGCTGAAATCTTATGCAGCAATACACCTCCCACTCAACAAGAAGAAGTACTCATAGAAGATGTATCTGATGAGAAAGAAGAAGAAAAGAAAGAAGAAGAGAAGAGAAGAAGAGAAGATGAAAAAGAAAGTAAAGATGAAACTTATGTTAAACTGGTCACAATGAAACAAGAAGTGATGGACAACACTCCCATCACTCCCTCCTCAGCATTGTTGTCAAGTTTGACACCTGACACAAGCAGTTTGGACTCTTGGAAAGAAGAAGACCTGATTAAGTTCAGCATCCTGGCTATGGAAAAGGAAAAGGAGAAGCAAGTCATGAGAAATCATCTCCTTGTGGAATCAGTGAATATTTTGAACAGTTTGTTGCCAGAGGATAAGAAAGTGCTAAAAGTACACTTGGTTGATGATGTGAGTTCAGTCCTCTCACAGTTCAAAAGCAATTTTTCTAGTCTAGAAGAATTTGCATCCATAGTAGCATAAGATAAGTACTTAAAGAAGAGACTCAATTAACTAATGAGCAACTTTGCACTAGACTTGAATTCTTTTAAGTCTGGTCAAGCATCCTTGAAAGAATTTTCTGATGAAGGAAGAAGGATTATTGCAACATGCATGGATAAAGACAAGCTCACTGATGCTCATTTCAAGAAGATAAAATAGGCAGAAGAAATGATTGAGCAGGTAAAGAATTCAGTGTCAAACACATCCACTGATGTGAACATGTGCAACAATATCTACCAAGGACAAATAGACAATATTGAGAAGGAAGAAATAGAGATAACAAGGATAAGGTCCAGACAGACTTGGTTGAGGAATGGTCTTGTGCCCTCTTTAGACATCCTCAATCAGAATATAAAGGAGATTGATGCCACCATGGTAACTTATGAGCATGGTCCCATCAGTAACTTGGAGAAAATGGAGAAGCTTCAATATGCATTGTGCGCCCATCTCTAGATAGTTAACTCTCTGATAACCTTTTGGAAGAAGGAGATCCAGAACCTCAAGATTGCATATCCGGATGTTTTCCCTCAGTGAGTATGTATAGATACATTTTTTTGATACACCTTTGTCATTAATTTCAAAGGGGGAGTTGTGTATAGAATATGGAGTATATATATGTATAGGGAGATATAAGATTATGTATAAAAATGTATAGAAGACAAAAGTTTTTTATGTTAAGGAACAGTTAGCAACTTGGCCATATTCCTTTGTTGCCATCAATGACAAAGGGGGAGATTGTTGGCAAGTTGTCTATACTGAGGTATATGACTAGATATAGTGTTTTCATTATGGCAACAAAGTCATATAGCATTTTGGAGTCAGCGCACTTAGTGTAAAGATCAAAATTCAGTTAAGTGTTGAAGACTAGACAGTGTACAGAGTTCCTGCAGCTCAGAGCATCAGCGCACGTGTGTACAGATGAATTATGGTATGCACCTTGGAAGTTAAGCTTTTTATACTATACTTATGCTTAGTCTATGAGCACATAAGTAGATATGTAAAGCTGTGAAAGATACAGTCAGTTGAAGTTGCACAGCCAATGTGTGCCAGCAGAGAACAGAGCATGGAGCTGACAGTTAGCATTTTGGTTTGCAATTATAATTTAATGTTGCAAAGGCCATGCACCCATTGTATTTAGGTTGCTGACATGTTTATATGTATAATTGTAAGCATGCTTAAGCCAATTCATTTGGAAGCATTATTTGTAATTAGTTATAGGACCGACCTAATTATTTTGTTTGTATGAGCGTATAAATATAAGACGCGGCCATTGTATTCGGTATGGAAGTTTTAATAGAGTTGTGATAAATAGAGCAGAGGTATGCGAAGAAAACATAAGATGTATTAGAGCTTTTCTAGAGGTCAAAGAATCAGCACACCAAAGGAACTAATCTGACAAGCAGTGTCACAGTGACAGTTCACCTGCAAATATAGTGTGTATCTGAAATCAGAAGGTTGTAGCCTTCACCATTTGAGTAGTGAGCTCTAGGATAGTGAGTCCACTCCCCTGACAGGGATCATTGTAAAAGACTCCTAACAGGGTCTGACCCTTAACAAGGTCTACTGTACTTAAAGCATTGTAAAGCTACTCCTAATAGGGTAAAGGATCTTCTAACAAGGATCACAAAACACTAGTGTAGAATATTAGTGGGTACCAAGTCCCACCGGGGTTTTTACCTATTTGGGTTTCCTTGTAACCATATTGGTGTCATGTGTTGATTTCATGTTTCATGTTTATGTGAATGTTTATTTCAGTACTTAAGCATTTAAGTTCAGAATAAAGATTTAAGGGAAAAGCTAAAATATAGTGAACACTGATTCACGCCCCCTCTCAGTGTTCCCATTCCTAACAATTACAATACTCAATTTGAGAAGCTTGTTCCTTTTCCCATGCAATGGCAACAAAAAAGAAGGGAATTCTATCTTTGATAGATTTCAATCTATTTTGTTGAATACCAACAAGTGGCTGAAGATCAAAGGACTCAAAAGAGTGCATCCAAAGGTTGGGGTAGACTACAATCATTTCGGCCCTATTGGAAGGAAATCACAGGTGGAAATCAGAAATAAGGATGAGTCTTCTTCTTCTCAATCAATTAAAGCTATCAAGTTTACAATTGGAGGAGAAAAAGGATTAAATTCACCCTTAAGTCCTATTCAAACACTGCTATGAGAGGAAGAATCAGATGAAGAAGGAGAGATAATGATCATATCTCCTCCGCAGTTGCCAAATAGCGAAGATCCTTCTAATCAAGAGGAGCCATTTCTACAGATTGTAGATAATGACGTGGATTCATTTTCCACTATATTCACTCCTATTATTGCTGCTTAAGAGGTCAACATGTCTGCATTTCCTATTTCTTCTGCAGCTCCTATCGTCACAACGAGACAGTGTGAGAATCTGGTAAATGTTTTTGGTGACTTCCCAACTCTTATGGAAGGTCAAGTTTCCCAACTTGATACTTCAGTTACAGGCTTTGAAACGTTCATGATAGAGTCATCCCAAAGGACACTTATGGCTCCTGCTGTGTAAACGGAGGCATGCACTATGACTACGGAAATACAATCAGGATCAATGCCTACGAAAATCACTATTTCAAGTCCAACAAAAGAGGGTTTTAGTTTTCCATCATGGTTGAGAAAAACAACCATGAAAAGAAAGATAGTGACATTACCTTTAGAGGATTTTTCTACCAAGAAAGGTAAATCTAAGTCTTAAAAGGCTAAGGTTGTCTCAAGAATCATTGTTGATGATGAGAAAACCAAGTATGTTGAGATTGCAGAACCATTGATAGACAAACCAGCTGAAGAACTTACTTGCTCTGATTATAAGTTCACCAAGGTAGAACTTGGTAAATAAACATGGTTGGGATGTGTGCAAGATGCTCAAGATGCATTGTCAAATGTGTCTAAAAGGAATCATGAGCTCTGGGAGAAGAAGAACTTGTTGAAGCAAGAGAATGCTCATCTTCATGAGATCATACATCAACAAACATCTCAAACTATCACTACTTCATCACAAACAACTCAGGTAAATAGGGGGGCAGAAGCATTGAAGACTTGGTTTGAAGAAGTTGTCTGAGAAGGAGTTCAATCAATGAAACATATGCACAAAGTCCTTGAGCATATCAGAGAGGTTGAAGAAAGACTTCATGACATGATTTATTCCTTTAACCAAGACATCAGTAACTTGAGGAAAGATCTAGACACTTGGGATCAAATGGCTGGTAGTGAGTAAGATGTCCTCATTTCATATGATGTCATTCCATCGGAGGATATGTTCTACCAGAGTCAGGGGCTCATGAATCACAAAGTCCAAGGAATAGAAAATCTTTTAACATAGCTGCATGAGGAGTTTGAGTGTTGTCGGGCAGTTGAAGTGGATATCACCAATAATCTCAGGCAATTAGGATGTGAAGTCCTTACCCAAGATGATAACCTCTTTACTGAAGAAGACATGACCACAGGATATATTAATAGGGTTAATGCTGATTTTGATTCTGAAGATTTTGGACTGCAAACAATGAACAAATTTGCTACATATAAATTTGTGGTAAAACACTTGAGGGATTCTCTTGATGATAATTGCAAGGTTGTGAAATCAGTTGGTACAGGTGCAATCAGGATTGAAGCCATTTCAGAGATCTTGAATATTTCAGATCTTCCTCTTATTCATGATTGTATTGCCAAATATAAGGCTTTCCTTGAAAATTTCAAGGATTAATTCTCATTTCTTCATCTTTATGTTGTAGTTTTCATGCTTTGCAGATTGGAGAAGATGAATTGCATGCAATACAATTACAATTCTTCTCACCTGGTTAGACCAGGTCAAAGTGGTTGAGTTGCTCCCACTTTTTCCTCCTTTTCTTTCTCATTCCTTTCCCTATAAAAGGAATGAGCCCTCATTGTAAATTTTATCTTTATTTTATGCAAGAGAGCTCTGCCAAACTTGTGCAAGCATAACTATGATTGTGTAGTGCTATTTTGGAGAAAAATAAATAGAAAGAAACAATTGGAGCTGAAGCTGTGACTGAGTGCAATTGTGGTGAATCAAATTGGAAGTTGTGACTGCAATTTTTACTCTTTTTTTTGTTTATGCGATTCTTGTGTTTTGTTAAAGAGAAAATTGAGAATCATAAACAATTGGAGCCAAAGCTGTGACTAGGAGCGATTGTGGTAATATAAAACTAGAAGTTGTGACTGTAGGTTATATTACCATCTTATTTTCATACACCTTGTTAAAATAGCTAGAGAATCTCTACTTCTGGAAATTTGTGTGCCCCAATGGTAGAGGTGTTTCTTATAGAATAGATAAATAGGTCATAGATCCAAGTCGGTATGCTTTTCAATCAGCCTGTGAGTTGGTGTTGGTTTATCGGTATCACCATTTCAAGCTTTTAGATAGAAGTGTAGTTTAGAGATTAAAGCTTTGCCCATTACTAGTTCTTCGAGTAAGTGGATTCCTTCTTGAAAGATAAGAGGGAGGAATACTTGTAACACCCTATTCGATAATCTCTTAACTTCTTGTTTACCTTGAGTTGATCCAAGGAACGGTGAGAAGGGGGAGCCTTCCCTTTAAGGTAGGAGAGACATTGTCTCACACGTTGTGGCTGGGATCACTATTTTGTAACTGGATTTTTTTTTGAAAACTATCGGTTGCAAAATATCCACCCAACACCCTCCACCCTCCACCCTCCACCCTTGCCCCCAACCCCCACCCCTTGCCCCCCTCCCCTATTTACTTTTTGGTTTAAGTTTTGTTTATATATATGTATATGTATAAGTATATGTTTATGGTATTAAATATATTTTTAATTAAATAAATTTTATATTATTAATAATTTATTTGATATTTGTTGTTAATCTATGGTATTAATATTAGTTAACATTTTCTGTTATTAATTAATATTGAAGATAAAGTTAATTATTAATTAATAGTTAAGAAAATTTGTATTTTAAAATGAGAATTTTTATTATAAAATTATATTGTTTTAGTAATTATTAATTTTATAATCAATTTATTTTAAATAATATTATAAATTGATTTCCTTATTAACGAAATTTAATTTAAGAATATAATTATATTTGTGTTAGTGATTATTTTAATAAATTAATTTATGTAATGGTGTATTACAAATTAGTTTATTATTATTAAATTCTTATGAATGTTTTTCCTTCTGTAATTGTGGGTTAAGAGAGAATCTTTTTACGTCATCCTTTTAGGATTTTTACCAGAGCCGGGGTTAGGAAAAATTTGTGTTATGTTTGTTCGTCTTGCATACTTGTATGACATTCGATTTTGTTATAACCCAACCATATGTAAACTCTTGATTATGTTATGATGTATATGTGATGAAAGTTGGTTACGTATATTCTTGTGACACTTTGGAACTAGGTTTTGACTTTTATGATTTACAATGATCTATGAGATGTTGTTGAGACTTATAAGCTTAGGGTAGGTTATCTAGGTGTATAGATGGAGTGGCTTATAATAAGCGTTGGGGCCCACTAGTGCCTATCAGGATCACTTAATAAAGTGATAACATGAAACATTAATTGGGGATTTAAAATAAATTAATAAGATAAGTGTACCTTACTCATACTTGAGTGCTAGTATAGCTAAGATGGAGGATGAGATGATGTTTTCTATCCAGTGAGGTGTGTGCCTGACATAGTTAATAGCCTTGTTTGTACAAGAGGTTATTGATACCGCATATGGTCACTTGAGTGTCGGGGTCCAGAGAGGCTGCAATGAAAAAACTCAGGGGTTAGATGTATGTGATGACATTTCCCTATATGCATCATAGATTTCTTACATGTGTTGATTGCCTTTGAGTTAGTTGTTTCCTTTGTCGATGAGTTATACCTTTTTGAGATAGAGAGCTTTTAGATCCCTTGCTTAGTCTACCTTATGAATGATTAGTTTTGGTATTGTTATCTGAGTGGGGTTTGATGTTATCTCCTCAACATGGTGGGAGTGGAACCACAAGTTTCCACGAGGTCGAGAGGTAGTAGTTCTCTTACAATTTGAGACTCTGATGTTCTTGTACCAGTGCTGGATGATCCTTGTTGCAGTTGTTCCTTATTATTTCTTCCTTGGAGATTTGATCTTATTCTTCTTTTATTGTATTTTTACTTTGTACTTAGTTATATATACATACCCTACAATTTGTGCAGTGGATGTAGGTTATCATGTATACCTTATGGTTCAAATGTATTTACCTATTCTTTTATGAGATGATGTACTTTAGTTTCATTATGTGGAAGATTTATATGATTGTTGTACTTAATAGATTTAGTTATATTTACGTGTTTCTACGTCAAGGAACCCTTGAGATTTGTAATATGTAAATAAGATTGTGTATGAGTATGTATTGACTTTATATTATTGCTTATGGTTTGTTGTTCATTATTGTTTGTAAACTCTTAAGAAAAAAATTAATTTGTAAACTTAGTAACATGTTTTGGGTTAATTTCTTTTGGGTTCCAAGTAGCAATACATTACACACACATATCTAATATGAGCCTAGAGATGTGCCTTACCCAAAAGATCAATAGGAGCATATACATTAGTGAAAAGGTGAGTTTCATCTGTATCTGAACTAGAAGCAACAAAAGAAAGAGAAGAGAAAATTGAGATCCACCATAGAGGAGTAATCTTCTTCAAGTTCCACAAACATGCAATACCCCTCGAGTTACCTTGAGCTCCAATACACTAGCACATAGCATGATGATGCAAGGGCAGAGGAGGATAGGGGCCAAAGGCACACCCTAATCCAGATCTACTTTGCAAAGATCCCACACAGAAGCAACAACACACAAATGAGAGAGAGAATGCAGATCAGATCCTTTATATTTCATCAAAAAAATTCATACATGCCGGGCTGTAAGGCCTTCCCGGTTAGGGCCAGATATTACAATTCAATTACAATTTTCCTCCAACATGCGAGGATTCATAAACTATCTTCAACCTTCTAACTTCTATCTTCTACCACAAATCCTTCCTAAACTACAACCAACAACCACAATATATACAAGAGGCTACCAAATAAGTCAGCCTTCAGATCCACCATTAATAGAAGGAACGACTAGATCTAGGTCCACATGCTTCCCAATGATAGATACCAACATTAAATCCATGACCATAATTAAGTGCACAAGTCGGCCTCAACAGAAAACTAAAAGAAATAACTCAGTAAGCAAGGATAACCAAGCGCTAGGAAAAGATAATCGAGCGCCAGGGAATTAACCGACCAACTCGGTTAACAAAGGAACCGAGCAACTACCGAGCCAACTCGGTCAAAGTAGGAACCAAGCAGCACAGGAAAACTCAAACTTGTTTTTTTGGTGACACAAGATTGCCAAGAACCTGAGATGCTCCTGCATCACATGATACCAAACTCTAGGAACTTTGTGGAGAAAACTATCAACAATCAATTTAGTTTCTTGAATGAAATAAGTATTTGGAGAGTGAGATATAATTAACTCCCAAATAGCCTTTTGTCAAGGGATGCTATTCGTGCCCCTTACATTCCATGAAATCATAATCATTTATGAGATTGAGAGAGGTGGGAATCAATAGTTTTCACTGACTTAGATTCAACTAAAGTCTCACCTATCAACTTAAGTTTCACTTGGTCTAGCTTTTGGCTTGCCTTCAAGATCTTCTCCAAAGGATCCTTCTTGAAGGATTTTTGTTACAAACCCAAAGCCCAAAAAGTTCTACAACTTTTACTCAGGTCCAAAGCTCTCCTTCACCATAAATAGGACATGAACTTGAATCAAATTGACTTCCTGCTTGCCAAGGGACTCACTAAGAACAAGAGCAACATGATTTTGAGAGGGTATGTTTGTATCCATCTCTTCCTATTATTTTGTCAAATCCAATATCTTCTTATTATTCTCACCATTTTCTGAGAAATCCATTCCCTAAGGTTCCACATTAGAGGAAATTTCAATAGGAATTCCCTCTTCCTAAAACAAAGCTTCCAGAGCATCACATTAGTTAAATTTCTCATCATATTGCCTATCCTTCCATGTTCTCTTCTACCATCTCTCCTTATTTAGAGGTCTAATAGGAAAAAAGCCTTCTTTGTATGTATCCCATTCCACTACAGTAGCCTTGCCCTTATCACCCTTAGGGATAGAACCTAAAGGAGCACTAGTTGTAGCCATAGTCAAACTGAATTGAGGTCACCTCCTTTGTAAATGACTATATTAATGACAAGTATGACATCTAAACAACAACATCTCATAATTAAGCTGTTGAATCTAGAAGGAGGATCCAAGACACAACTTCACATAATTTGGTAAGGGGTTATTTAAATCAATTTCAAGATAAATGCAGACATAAGAAATTAAATTTTTAACTTGAATATAGGTACCAGAGCCCAAAGGTTTGCCTAGAAGAAGAGCAATCGAATGAAGAATGTCACTTCTCCAAAATTCAAGTGGGAGTCTAGGAATATGAACCCACACATGGATTCTTGAATCAAGCTCCTCCACCAAATTAATACCTACATGCCATGGCTTGATGAAGAGCCCAACCTGATTAAAAAAATAAGAACCTCCTTCGAAGGCCTTATTTCTATCTTCCATGCATGTAAAAACCACTATAAAATAGTTGTTGGTAGCCAATATAATATCCATATCACCTTTAGGATTCCAAACTCGTCATGCTTAAGATTCCATATTAGGCAAAGAGAGTTGCAACCCCATAAACATGCAAGTAAGAGCATGATTGATCAAGTATGAAACATCTTGTAAAACTAATTTTTGTTGGATAACCAAAACATGCCATCTTGATTCCTCTGCAAACATCCATTGACTTTATTAATCTTGGGGACCCCTATCTCCAAAGAAGAGCCTACCCCTAATGAAATCTTATTCAATGTCCCATTGCCCCTGCATGCATGGAAGGAAATGACTCTATAGAATCCATATTGCCAAAAACCAATGGTTTTGTAGAAACTCCACTTACCTCCATAAGCAAAAATCAACCACATACAAAGCCCTAACCTATAAGGGCAGACAACTAAAAAACACAACACTCTATTCCCACAATGGGCTGTAAACCACCACAACACAACAAAAATTAATAAGAGAGCGCCTAAAAACATAGTGGGGAGGTAGCTCAACCCCTAATGACCATCCCACACCCTAAAAAAGTTGTCACAAAACCACTAACACTTGAGAACAACAAGAAACTCCCCCTAAACCATACCTGAGAGTAGAAACCCCCCCAAAATGAGAGTTTAGAAGTAGAAAAGTATAGGTGCAAAACAAAAATCATAGCTAGGGAACAACCCTAGCCTACGAACATAGAACTTCGAACACCCATCACAATGTTCATTCATGTTGAAGGGATTTCATGTTTATTTGAACTTGAAAAATCTTATTATTTGTTGGGTGCTTGTTTGGTGTGACATCTTAAATTTTTGTCCTATCAGGAACTTGATATTTGAATGTTCATTAATTGATATGTTTTTGCCATTATTAAATGAGTTGATTGGTTTGGTGTAATGCTTCCCTCTAATTTCAATTATTTTTATAAGAAAAAATGGTGACCTTATAAATTGTTTGTAGTGGATGTAGGTGGGCATGTAGAAGATTTGACTAGTAGATGTGCAATTAAGTGACCAGTATTTGTATAGTTCATCTGGATAGATAGGGCAGAGGGTGCCAATACATGTTAATTTAGTCATGTTATAGTGGAGAACTACGGTATTAAGAGATCTGTAATACATAAGTTTGATGGAACATATGGGTTTGGATGAACTTTCACATGGCAATATCATTTTGATGTGTAGGTTTATCAATAGGGTGGCGAGCCTTATGTGAATCCTATGCTTATGTTTAATTTTGTGTACATGGATGTGTATACTTTGTTCATATAACTTAGAAATGGGTACTATAGATTGTATGAATGATTTGATAGGTGTTGAATGACTTGAGTCCCACTTGTTAGACTAAGCATTTTATTATGTTTTATATATTTTTACATCAAATATTAACCAAAATGTGTATATTTAATATGTAACAAGTGATTAGATGATATATATCTTGATACTCAAGTGCACCACTATGGGCCCCTAACCACTCGAGTCTTATTACACGTATAGGACCCCACGCCTCTCTCCCCTCCTCTGGTCAATATGAAGTTCTTGATATCTAGGAGCCTCCAAACACTCCACTTATAGTAGCATTAGATGCTCTCCCCCTATTGTACCAAACTACTGAATTTAAAAATCCTAAAATATAAAAAACAAAATCAACCACGTGGGACATCCCAACGTGACACCCCAACGTTTCTTTTTTAAAGTTGCTGAGTATCGACGGTCCATATCCAATCCAGCCCCACCACAAATCATCCCAGCCATCGCTACGGTTCGCCTACGTCAGCCCGTTAGCCTGCACGCAAGTATGTGCAAACATGCCCGTCGATGCTTGGTTAGGTGGCTCGCAAATGCAAGCCAGTTAACGTTGTCCGAGAAGAATTCTTGGCACAAGGACTACAACAGTGGTGGCCGCTAAAACCCTGCGGAGCGATAAAAACCTGAAGCATTTAATGGCCGCTGAACGCACCGAAGGTCGCTTATCCAGACGTCAAATGTACTGAAAAATTGTGCTTGGCACTTGTGGAAGGCGGAAAATAAAGCAGTCGAATCGAATATGGCGTTTTCTTTGGCCACGGTTTCCCCAAATTCGTGGCAGTTGCAGCGGGGATCAGGATTGGCTCCTTTCGCTGCTTTGCCGCACAAAGGCCCTGGATTTCTGTACAGTGGAATTAAGCGGGTGGGACGCCCAATACGACTGTGTTCAATTGCTGGCAACGGGGAAGAAGAAGGAGAAGGAGGAGGGCGAAAAAAGAAACCACCTAATTTATCATGGCTGGAGAAGGATTCAGCTTCCTCCAATTCGTTTGCTGGTTGGGGTTCTTCAGATCAAACTCCGCCGGGGAAGAAGTTTTCAGGTTAGGCCTTGTTTGTGGGTCTATTTTGGTTTGATAATGGGTTATTTGATAATTTTTTCCCTCATCCTGATCTGAAACGTCGATCTGAAAAAATATCACATTATGAGTTATTTGGACCGGGGAAATATCATGTCTATTATAAGTAACGCGATTACCTATTTTTGCGTGTTTTTGTTGGGAAATGAGATAAATTATGATGCTAGAATACTTTATGGCTTTAGTTGTCCCTCCTGAGGGGTTCCTTATCAATTTAGCTCTCATTTCCGCCATCCTGTAACTATGAAGATTATGACTGCTTTTTTGGTTTAGATGCCATGGCCAAGGGATTTCTCTTCCGCGAGTCGTTTGGCCTTGCCTGTCCATATGCTGCTTTTTATCCTGGCCACATTAATACGAGGAGCAATGCTAATTCGCCCGGGGCATGCGCCCGGCTTTCTCAGCCTTGTTCATGTGTTGGCTTGTGATAGCCACATTAACAACACGGGGAGCAATGTTAATTCGTCTGGGGACTTGTGCCTAGTTTTCTCACTGTGGTCTGCCGCCTTCTCACAGGAGTGCTGCTAATTTGCGTGGGCTTGTACCCAGACTCGTCTGTATAGCTCTTCTTATCACGCTTACCTTAGGGGCAGCACTAGTAAAGCACATCGGTTGCCTCTGTATAATTCGCTTTAACACTTACTTATTGTGATGGGGAACAATGTAGTGCTAATTTGCACCCAGGCTCATCTATAGAGCTCTTCTAATCACAGCCACATTAGGGGTGCAGCAATGATAAATTGCCCGGGCTGCCTCTGTAGGGCTCACTTTCTCAGCGATACATTGTGATGGGGAGCAATGCCAGTGCTAATTCACCTGTGCTTGCATCCAGACTTGTTTTAATATCCTCCTTATAACAGGCTCATTAAGGGGTTAGCAATGGGAAATCACATGGGTTGCCTCTATATGGACTGCTTTATCACGCATGCTTTGTGATTTGGAGGAATGCTAGTGCTGATTCACGTTTGCTTATACACAGACTTATCTGTGCGGCCCTCCCTATCACATCCATATGAAGTGGGCAGCAATGGTAAATCACGTGGGTTGTGTCTGTAATGCTCACTTAATCATAGACATATTGTAATGGGGACAATGCTAGTTCTGAATTCACCTGGGCTTGCTCCGGAACTCATCTGTATAGCTGCTTCAATGGGGCAGCAATTCATCTGGGCTTTACTCCCAATCTTATCCATTTGGTTTGCATTGTCACATCCACCTGAACATAGGAAACATACAAATTCGCATGGGGCTTACAGCCAACTGCTCATTTGGTTCTTCTTATCATGATTGTATCAATATTGGGAGCTTACTAATTCACCTGTTTTTATTCTCTTTCTTCACTTGAAACTCCTTAGTTATATTTCATTTCCTTGTTTGATTCTTTATCTTCACAAGAATGGCTTGGTAGATTTAATGCCTGTGGTGTCTTTAGTTGGTGTTTCTTTGCCTGAGGAAATTGTTTGCAACCAGCAGGAGCAAGTCATGAATATGAAAGGCTTAATGCATGGCATGTTGTTTATCAAATTAGTATTTTGGTCTGGCTTTTCATCTGAAGAGAAAAATGAATGAAGCCCTTCTGTAACTTTATTTGTAATCTGTTGCTTAAATCGAATCAAAATGCTGTAGAAATGTCTTGTAATTAGATTTCAGTGTAAGTAATAGCAGAGATAATGAAGCTGGTGTGAATGGTGCCTGTGTGTTACTTGACAATCTCCGTGGCTACAACAATTTTGGCACTATAGTTTTGAATTTTTTCTTAATGGTTTTGACATCCTCATTTTTCTTTGAACAGTACATTTAAACATTTAGAGTACATTACAGAGAAGATCACGAAGAAAATGAACCAAAACAATGGTTACAATCTTAATTTCGACAGAATACACCATGTTTTATGTGTGATTTCTCTCCACCTTACCTTCTATTAATGAGTTTTAAAGAAGTGTGCTGCTCTATGAGGGACAGTGTGCACATGGGTGAGGTTGATTTGTTGTCTCTTCGGTGAAGTTGCAGGTTACTTGGCTGCAGGAGCTGCAGGACTTGTTCTTACAGTTGGTTTTGCTTTTGCTTCACATTCTTTCTTCTCAAGAAGGGGTAATTTATGATTCTTAACCTTTGATTTAATGTGGTAACAAGTTTATTAAGACTCTGAAGTCAGAAGCATGTTATCTCACAATTGAAGTTAAATGGACAAGCTAGGTAGATAATTTTTCACTGTGATTCTTTTTTCTAAGTTTGGTTTATGCACAAATCTTTGTAAGAGATTACAATACCTGCACTGGATGTATATCTATTGGTTGCCTTTTCTCCAGCAAATTGGATATGTTTGCCCGCTGTTGGATGTCCATCTAGGCATGTCTCATAATCTTTCTGCACACCATGCGATATGCTTGGATTGCACAGCAACTTTTGGTTTATACATTTTAATTTATGATTTCTTGGTAATAAATTGGTGTGTTGCCAAGCATCTTTCACAGCTTGATGATGGAATTGTGAATTTAACAGCGGACAAGAACCAAGTGATGGTGCCTCTTACTGCTACACAAGAAACAATATTATCTTCTGATGACTTGCACTCAACAGTTGCTGATCATGACTGGGAACAGGGTAAACTGTTATCAGCTGATACCTGGCAACAAAAGCAAAATGAGGAAAATGCAGGTGACTTGATAGCAGTTGATGCCCAGGAACAAAAGCAAAACGAGGAAACAGATGGGCACCCAGGATATTCCAACAATGTGCAGGAAACTGCAGGTACAGACCAGTCTCGCCTCTTGCTTGAGGAAATAAATGGCTTGAGAACTGAAGTTGGAACTGATATAAGTCTTGCTCCTGTGACTAGTTGCACAATAGATGTTGAACCAAAGGAACCTGAATTTGAGCCAGTGGATCTGGTACCCATTAGCAATGGCAAAGATGTTTCATTTTGTCTACTTACTGATTCCCCAGTTGTTGCCAAATGCGACTGTATAGATAACTTTACAGCCGTACCCCAGTCTGAACCAACTTTAGTAGCTACATCACAGTCCACAAACAATGCACCTTCTCTTGTTGAATCTTATTCTGAAATAAAATCTGTGTACAAAACATCTGATAGTGATGCAGCTACTAGTTTGCTATATTCAGAAACTGGTGCCACAATTCAAATTGAGGATATGGACACCTCGGTTGTTTCACCTGTTACAGAGCCAAACTTAATGTACTTGCATACTGATTCCCTGGACATGGAACCAAATTCAGAAGATAAGGATAGTTCTATGGAAAGAAATCCAGATTTTCCTAGTGATAGTGCAATACCAGAACCCACAACTTCTACAAAACTTGGTATTGATCAAAACACTTCCGCTACTCCTCCTCATGTTCCAGAAACAGTGGAGATAAAACAATTTATTAATAATGAAACTCCATTAGTGTCTGAAACAGTACCAATTATTGTTGTTACAGACTTTAGCGAATCTATTTTAGTTCAAGAAACTAGTGCAAGTGGGCTTAATGAAAAAGATGAAGCTGTTGGTTTGGCTGACATAGAAAGTATTGATTTCAATGCAACAAGAACCTCTATGTTTGAACCCCTATCTACAGAATCTGAATGTTCCTTTCCATCTCCTGGCATACCTGCTCCATCTCGTCCGGCGCTGCATGTTGCTCCCGGTAAAGTGGTGGTTCCTCCAGCTGTTGACCATTTACAAGGACAAGCTTTTGCAGCTCTTCAAGCTCTAAAGGTAGTTTCCACTTCCCAATTATTTTACCATTTACTATCTCTGAAGCCGATCAATAAACTTTTATGAAAATATTTTATTTTGTAGAGATGTGGGAAATAGTTTCAGCTTACTGATTTTGACATTTTGTTAATAGATGTGTCATGTTGGGGTCCATGGCAACTTTCTAATCTCATTTTCTAGTGACTCATTTTGCGTACTATTGCCAAATAAAGATACAATGTGGGGATCCTTTATGATAGGGAAATTAGTTCCTTAAAGTAATTAGTAGCCTTGTAGACTTTTTTGCTTTTATTTCCCAAGATTGTACGGCTAGCTATCATTACATAAATAAGGTTAGGAATTTGGGTAGCATTTGGAAGTATTCTAGGAAGCAATATTTTAAACAAAATTTGATAATAATTGAAGTTTCCAAACAATAGAAATTTATTGCAAATGTGTAGTATACTAAGAGGCTGATCTTTGAGGGCAAGATAAATGTCTCGAACTCAAGTCCTTCATTTGAATCTTCTTTTTTTATATCTAAAGTTTGCCAAAATAAGTAAATGAAAGGAGGGCTGTGAGATTGAAGATTCATCATTCAGGCAGGTGGTGTGTTAATCTTGGAAGTGGAAATGAATTGTTAGGAAAGACAATTAGAGTCAGCCAAAAAGAAAACTAAAATGGACTACTGTATTGAAAAGCTGGGGCAATGAACAGGATGTTAAGATTTTAGGTAAAATTTTGCTGCCATAATTTAAACAAAATTTAGTACTAATTGAAATTGCCAAACAATAGAAATTTATTGCAAATGTGTAATATACTAAGAGGGGCGATCTTTGAGGGTAAGATGAATGTCTTGAACTCAAGTTCTTCATTTGAATCTTCCTATTTTATATCTATATAATGTAGAAACTTAAAATTTGTCAAAATAAGTAAATGGAGGGAGGGCTATGAGATTTGAAGATTCATCATCCAGGCGGGTGGCGTGTTTCTCTTGGGAGTGGAAATGAATTGTTAGGAAAGACAATTCAAATGGGCCAAAAAAACTAAAATGAACTATAGTATTGAAAACCTGGGGCAATGAACAAGATTTAGGATGTTAAGGTTTTAGGTAAATTTTTGCTATTTAAAGAGTCTTCACATTAGACTATGTATAAAATATAAAAAATGTTGGGTTTTTGTAGTTCTTAAAATTGGGTTGGAAAATATCACGTAAATAACCTAAAGTACCACATGGATAATGTTGACCTTGAAAAGCAATTGTTCCAATTGCATCAAGTCTAGGAACCGATGTGAAAATGTGTTTTGGAAAGGTCAATATGTGTTAGTAATATCTCTTGAGCTACTTGATTCCCCCCCCCCCCTGAAAAAAAAATCAAGGCACTTTCTCAATGTAATATCTCTTGGAGAAATCTTGCCAAAGTTTTCACCCTCTTCTCATTTTGTTTCAGGTTTTTTGATAGTGTTTGGAGAATAGTTTCTGATTTGCAAATAGTATTTTTGTTATGTCCCCAATTCTTAAGGTGACAATTAATTGAAAAATGATTTTTACTAAGTTGTCAAAAAAAAAATAAAAAAATTCAATGATGACTTGATATTAATTAATTTAATTAAATAATAATAAAATATCATGAAATTTCACATTATTAAATAAATTATAAAGCTATCCAAATAAGAAAAAAATTAAAGTTGGTTAAGTTGGCCTAATATTCTAGATGCTTCTGGGAGTTCTTTATAAGGAGGTTGGATGGAGGAAGCAAATATGTTATTGGATTTGATATGAATGTATGATACTTTGCATAAGCTGATTTTCTGAGGACAGAAATCTCAGAAGATTGATAGAAGGGTTGGATGAAAACCTAGCTCTTCCAAAGTGGTGGATTCATGGCGGAGTCTACATCTGTGCCAAATTTGTGAAGTTTCTATTGGAGACAAATTTGTAAGGTTTAGAACTTTAGAGTTTGTTTCAGTAATAAAAATATTGCTATTTCTATTTGAGGAATAAAGTTGGTTCTGCAGGAATATATTAATTTTCTGTAAGCTTTAGCATTGCAAAGGAGTAGATTCAAGATTAATAAATTGAAGGCTATAATTTATTTGTTGATGGGCATCTGCAGAAAGTCTTTGGAAATATTTGAATAGTTAATGCGAACCCATGATATTGGCCACTAATGATAAATAATATAATCATGGCAAAATAAGGAGACTTGCGATGGAGTATAGTTAGGAGAACAAAGTCTGCATATTTTTTCTGATAATCTTCATTGGCATATTATTTTAAGTGGGTCCCGATCAATGTCTTGATATATTTCTCTATTGTCTAGCGATGGATACTTGTAACATTCAGAGAGTTATTAAAAGGGGCTGACTCAATCAGAGGGCAATATAAAAACTCTGGATTATACATTTGTGGCATGAGAAAACTAAGACTGGATCCTATAAAATATTTTGAGACAACTATATCGGCACTATAATCCGATGATTCCATTGGCGGCTGGGTTGAATTATTATTCTGCGAGCGCTGAACTCTTCTGGCATGAGTTCATCGTTGTTGAGTCATTTGCGCAGCTAAAATACTGTGTTTGTTGATCTAACCTTGGATACTTTTAGTGGTTTGTGGCTGTTCATTCCTCCAGAATTCAGAAGTTATTGACTGGCTTTATTCTTAATAGCTGAAGTACTAATGTAAACAGTTACAGCAGTGCTCAGAAATTATTTGTAGATCCAGACTGTGAATTGAGAAGGTGTTGGGGAATCATCAAATCTTCAGGAGTTGATGTTAATGCTTAATGTTCAGTACTGCATATGTGTGAGGTCAGGAATGCCATTATTTTCCTTGCAACCTGATTTGTGTGGTTATACTTAAGAATGCATTCATGCTGAGTTCTGATATAACAGTGAATAGAAACATTGTAATTTCAGTTCAGTTATATGTGCCTTTGCTTTCTTTCATGTATGGTTCTATATATCTTCCATTGAAAACATGAACCAGTAGCATACTCCATCACATTTGTAAACTGAAACTCGTAACTTGCACGAGTAAACTATTGATATAATGACCATTTACTGAGCCTGAGAAAGATGTTCCAGTGGCAACAATAAAGGAGAGACATTGTTCCATGATCCCACTCAAACTCTCAATTTTATCAGCGGTAGCAAAAGTTCACACAACTTTTTAAATACAAATCCACATTTACCAAAACTATAATTTGAAATCATCCAGCAAATACTAATATCTCATAAAGAATGTGATTCATTTAAAATAATCAGTCATCCGTACTTGGCATATTCCAAAATCGCATAACAAACTTTTTATTTCTTTGGTGTCCTAGTATCCAAAGGAATAATTGTCCTTTTTGTCATAATTTTCATCTTTCCTTAATCTATCTTTCTAACATTGATTTAATTCTGAATAATAAAATTTATCTCTGGAAATAAACTTGATTTCTGTAAGAAGCCAAATACCTCAGAAAATTGTCCTCAAAGAAGACTTCACAATTTTCCTTCATTGATGCGCAATCGTTAATTCTAAATGAACCCACACAAAAGATGGAAATGGGTTTCCATCCAATCCACCTAAAACCCAAGGGTTCCCATTTTTGGGCTTGCTGAATCAAAAACTAGAAGCTCTCAGAGTTCTTCAAAAAAGAGTCCCAAACTGTCTTTTTATAGGCCTTTGAGGAAACTTCTAGAAGACTATTCAAACTTCCCCCTCTTTTTATTTTTTGACTTTAGCTGGGGAATATATGTTTTCTTGTTGAAATAAAGTCACACAAAAAATAACCTTGGCCCAGTAATTAATTAAATATGAATAATTCCGATAGACTTAGGAATATTCAATATTTAATTAAAATAATTGTTTTAATGACATTTTTAAACAATTCAAAATTAGTCATCATATTCTCCGACAACATAATTTGAATTCTTCCTTTATATTCCTTGTTCAAATAAAAGGGGACATTACAGTCAACAGAGGAGGGAGGGACATAAGATCAATTTTTTTTCTTAACAAAAAGTGAGTAGTGAGTGGTATATTTTGCAAAAGCCACTTGAGTATTTTTGCCCAAAAAAAATTGAGGGGTGAGCTCTTTCTAGGTGGAGGGAGGGACGTAAAGCTCTTTATTAAGCTTTGCAAAAAGTCGAGGTGGTGATCAATACTTTTTTGCGAATAATGACAAAAAAGTCAAGGTTTAAGCTTTTTTGATGAAGGATATTTTTCTAGCTGATCTCTTTTGCTTTGCAAAAATTGAGAGATGATTGATAGTATGATTTATCACAAATTATGACAAAACAATAAAAATCAGGCATAAGCTTTTCTCACAAAGGAGCTTCTTCTATCTGACCTTTCCCAAGCATTTTCTTGTTGAGTATTGTTACATGTTTTGACAATGTTGTATATTGGCAAACAACTGTTATGTGCGGTTGGATCCCAAAATCTGATATTTTAATACTTGAGGTAAGATCTTATTGTTGAAGGTAGAGTTTTGAATGCCTGTGCAATCTAAGTGGCACAATCCCTTTAGGAGTTGGTGTGACATGATTTAAAGAAGGAATCATTCCAGAAATCCAAGATCTCTTACTGCCTGTTGATATGATAATACTTAGAGGCTAGGTTAGATATATGATATACACATTTGAGACTGTTCACACATAAATTCTCAAGAATTAGTATTACATGACGAAATTTAATTGGTATTGCATGAAAGACTCTTATCTTCGAAATGATGTGTAGCATACGATAAGTGACATTGGTGGGTGATGGGTATTGCTTTGGCGTTGCAAGAACTATCCCATTTTGCAAGACTGAGGAGGAGTCATGACTGGTGAATTCAATTGAAGAACTATCCCATTTTGCAAGACTGAGGATTAGTCATGACTGGTGAATTCAGTAGCTCAATGGTTGTCAGAGGTGAGGTTCTGAAACCTTGGTCAATCAAAACATCCAGTCTCTAGCATCCATATTTACCAGTAAGTAGGATTTTGCTTCATCTTTAGGATCACTCTCTTTTAGTGTAGCTTTTATGGCCATGATGCAATTGTTTGGATTGTATTCAGTAATTCTATCAAAATATTTGGCTTTGGTATTGATGTTGTTAGGAACATACCAGATTTTTTAAGTTTACTTAGGTTGTTAGTTTAGCCTGATGTGCTTTTCTTGGTTGCTTCCAGAGGGATTCTGTTTATCCTAATGTTAGAAAAATATTTGTTTCCCTTTTTAAAGTAATTTGGAAATTAGAAAAAGAAGCAGCTGAGCAATAGGATATAACCATGCAACCTAGCTTGTGGAATTCGATGTAAATGGCTAATAGGATCCTTTTAGAAATGAGTAGAGTAGTGTTACTGTTGTCAAAATATAGTCTAGCATTCTTTTCATATTTGTTTTTTGATTCGTAAGCGTAGATTTTATACTAATAGGATCCTTTTAGAAATGAGTAGAGTAGTTTTACTCTTGTCAAAATATAGTCTAGCATTCTTTTAATATTTGCTTTTTGATTCATAAGCATAGATTTTATACTAATCAGAAATTTGAGAAATACAGTTCAAAGTGATCAAGCGACTACACAGATAGTCTACCTCGAACCAGACATTCTCAGTCCCGCCCACATAATGAAGCCACACAGGGCCAATTTAATTGCCCCCTTTCTGGTATCCAAGTGATAAAATGCAAAATTTATCAAGGACTCAAATTTGTAATCAAATTTCCTTTTTACTTCACGAAAAAAGACTTACTTTCCTGTTTCACTTTTCAATGTTTCATTGAAAATTTTCAAATGTCAAAACTTGTACGGCACACAATCTTATAAGTTGCATATAGTAAGGGGAAATTTTTTTTGTACAACACACTATCTTTAAATCTAGTATATAATATGGGGCTCTTTGCATCTTTTTAAATTTTAAGTCCATTTTAAGGGCCTTAACTCTCCTTTTTGGTAGCTGAGGAATAACATATCTATATAATTATTTCACCTGGAAACTAAGGTAAGTATAATTTTGGAGGAAACGATTGTTAGTCCCTTTTGGTGCAGAATATTGTAAAAGGGTATAATCCGTGTGATGAGGCCTTCAGTTTGATTGTTATCCGTATCTCTCCAAATCATTGATTCTTAGATGTTCAAGACAAATTTTAAATTGTTTTTAGTGTGACTGATTAAATTAGAGGTTGTGAATTGGATACTGAGCATGTGAGTAGTCTCAACCCAGTTGACTTTGAGACTATCTGGGACATCATTTCAAAGTTGAGATTTCTCAGGTTGTACTTGAACTGTAATTATAAGGGATAACACACAATTTGATATCTATGCCAGGAGAGCAATATTCAAATCTTGTACCTACTTCTCATTACAGTGGAGATGCATTGGGTGTTTCTTTCAAAATACATACTTCTGATGAATTTTTTGTGTGACTTTCTTAAGAAAAAAACAATTCATACAAATGGCTACTTTTTCCCAAAAAATTCTAGGTCATGCTTTTGGTATAAATGCTTCAAAATTATATAAAAAACTACCAATGCAGAAGCATCAAAATTCTAAAATTCTGGTCTAAGCTATAAAAATTACAGAGACTTTTCAAGCCAAACTTTGTTCTCAAATTCCATGCCTATGCATGATTCCAAATTTAATTAGGAATCAAAGAAGTGTATTTTTGTGGAAAAGAAGATTGTCTTGAGAATCATTGTTTCAGAAAATTGGCCATTTTGAGTAAAGAAACGAATAAACATAAGATTACAGTATCTTCTTTCTCTTGTTCTTCTTCATCAAAGGCCAAACCTAAAGCTCTTTCATTCACTACTAATTTGTTCTTTCAGGAGACTAAGTGGAATCTCAATTTTGGTGCATCACAGCATATGTCTAAGACAAGAGATTTGTTTTCTGCCCTTAACCCTTGCCAATCCCAGTAAATGTTCGGGGACAATTCATCTTCAGTCACAGTTAAACAGACAATATTCAGTTTCTATGTACAATGGAATATTCAATAATGCAATTATGGTTTCATCACATCTTTGAAATATTTTTTTTTCATTTATTGATGCACAAGTTCTGGAAAGATAGTTGAATTCACTCCCAATTTAGTCATCATCGAGATAGCGATCCATCCAAGATAATACCAGAGCACAATGGATGCTTCTAGAGAGCTGATTCTGCTTCAACTATTCTGCTTACACTCATTGTTGATGTGAGTATACTTTGGAATGAACAGTTTGTTTATCTCAATTACTTATCTTCAACAGTTTCGTAAGCATTATATGGTCACATGAGTGGTTTGGTCATCTGAATCTTACCTTTCTCCAAAAATTAGTAAGCATGATAAGGTCACAATTGTTACTTGTTAGCTTTTGTAGTGTATTGGTGGGCAGCAATTTTGAACTTTTGCAGCTATGTGGGTTCAACTTCAGACACAATGAAGGAGAAGAGAGAAGCATAGTATGATTTCAGGCTCTCTATCTCTCTCCTTTTTTGACATATTTGTGAGAGGTGCATTGCCAGTAAGCATCTAGATGACATTTATATGAAAGGTCATTCATGGAGAGCTACTAAACTTCTTTAGCTTGTTATAGGGGTATTGCAGGGCCTTGACCTTCATTATTATTCAAGAGGGTTTTTTTTTCCGGTTATTTCTATTGACAACTCTTCTAGGGGTACATGGGTAGATTTCTTTAAGCATAAGATTTTACACTTTAAACACTTTTCTTGCTTTTGAGAATTTGGATGAAAAATAGTTTGGAAATTGTATCAAATGTTTGAAAACAGATAATGGTGGAGAGTATGTCAACTCTCACTCTGTAGAGTTTTGGACCATGTAGCACATTCAACTTAAACATAGAGTTCTTTGTAGTCTGCGACAAATTGGTGGCGCAGAAAGGAAAATCCTAGTTAAAGAAATGTCCAATTGTATGATCCATTTTAGTGAGCTTGACCCATAGTTTTGTGTGGACACAATTAATTGTGTAAACTACATTTGGAATTACCCCCCACAAAGCTTTCAAAGGCATAACGCTTGAAGAATCTTCGAGTGGATGAAAGACATCAATCGATCATTTTTGGTATCTTGGATGACATGGTTGGTCACACGTTCCTGAAGATACTCATAAGGGATACAACCACCAAGCAAGCCTTGCATCCTTGATTATTTAGGACAAAAAGTAAACAACTTCATTTTTGTTAGGAATAGGTGTTGTGTACCTTGCAATTTCTTTCATATGTATTAATATGAGCACACTTTTGTTATTATAAAATTGATATATACAATAGAGACAAAGGATCAATTTATAAAAGATTACAAAGAGACGTTTCTAAAAAGAAACAATTGTAAACAGCAAAAAAGGAAACTTACTAAACCAACTAAGGTGACCATCATAGAAACATTATCATAGAAACATTACAATATTATTTTAATACCCTCCCTTAATGGTTATTGATCTAACTACCCTACAAAAGACATAATTTGTAGGTCTTTTGGTCACATATGCATAGAAGGCTGCCCCCTTCTCTTTAGAATACTTGCTACATGAGCCTGCTACTGAGACCCTCCTTGGTTTTGCAGAACTCCTAGATATGACCAAGATAACCACAATCTTTCCAACCTAATGTTGGGTAACAAAGCTTTCCCTCCTAGTAGTCAAAGACATCGACATCAGCTTCTCAAACTAGAACCACGATTTGGAGGAAAAATTGTCAAACCCTCCATTTCTTCGGAAGAACAGCCACGACTTTTTTCAAAAAATGTCAAAAACTTTTGCAGATGAACACTGTTCACCACAGCAATTGTAACAAACAAATCCATCTAACATAATAATTATGAAAAATGAAAAATTTACTCGTGAGAAAAGAAGGCAATGAAAAATTGAAGTAACTAACTTATATTTCCAATGAACATGAAAAGTAAGTTACCATTAACTATCCAAAATAAGTGATTAACTACTTTTCACATGAAAATTGAAACTAACTAATTCTTTAAATTTTCCAAGGAAAGTAAAACATTATAGAATATTAAGGGTGATATAACTAAATTAACTAACAAGAAAAGAACCTGTACATGCTGTCCCTTTTCAATTCTTCCTTCCTTAGCTTATGTCCATCATGGGCGGAAGAGTATCTTTCGGTTGTGACTAATAGTCACCCGTACAACTTCCAATGGAAGTAGGCCAGCCCTTCCTAGGGGCACACAAACATGTTTCCATTTTCTTGCCATCCGAGACTTGGTGTAGAACCCGCAATCACCATAGCCAGTCATCCTAAGGACATCCTTGCCTACTAGGTGATCTTCATAGCTAGACGCTGCACTACTGGTTCTAGTGACTGATGTATACTACTTGTAGCGTAGTACCACCTTGGCCAAGGTTTTAAAGGTACCAGCGCATTCCTTGTGCAGTCAATGTTGCCACCAAGCTCATTTCATGGACCTCCTGGCCCGATAAATTGGATATCCACATCCTAATGGTGTTTACTTTTCCCAGATATCACAGATTACAACAATTACACACTTCCCATCCCAGGTCTGTATCTAGAACCACTATCAGATTAATTTTCCCAATCTGGTCTCAAGGAGGTTTAGTTCAATAAGCGTCTCTAAGGACCAAGACATATTAATTCATCTCTCACGGATTTAGGCACAAGTTCCTAACATTGAATTTGGATTGACTGTTAAATGAGGTGCCATACAACCTTAATTACCTAACTGGCTTGATCTTAAATAAAATCCGATTAAAGACACTTCGACCGTTTTGGTTCTTTCACAAACCGAGTTTAGACTACATCCACTGCATGCATATCTTTTTTTTAGATCATTCATTCGTGATAGTATGAGTAAACAATCTCCCAAATCAAACTGAATGCAGATTTAACATAATATTAATTTTCTTTTGAAACACAGACAGATATATGAATTTTTCTTCTGGCTTTAATAGTAAACATGTAGTCTGTGTATGCAACTACATGGTATATAATCAAATGAAACAAGATGTGAGATCTGATCCAAAAGAACCTTAATGGCATGCATTCTCAGGCATTATCTTCCTAGATATATAAATATGCAACACACGGATGCAAACTTTTCATTTTAATTCTATATGCAAAACAATCAAACAATTTCTCATCCCAAATCGCAAACAATTTCTCATCCCAAGTCAAAAAGAAATATCATTAACGATAAACATAAGTTATGGTTTCCTGTGCTTGACAACATATTGAACTCGAGATCTTTTACACATAACTAAATGCAAGGAAACTCAATGAAACTCCACTGTCGTACATGCGAGCAAGAGAAATTCTTTTAAAGTTATTAGTAGAGAAGATGTGCCTGCCAAAACTCAAAATCAAGGAGAGACAACAGACCACAACAACACTTTACAGTGTGGTCTTGCATGAAACTATACAATTCCAAACGGAATACACGCAATAGACCAAAACTCAGTGGTGATGCTCAACGCCGAGCTCTCCCCAAAACCAAAACATAAATCCCAAAAGCTATGCTGCCAAGAGATGAAAGAATGAATTTGTCTCTAGCCTACGAAAGGCTTTTTGGGAGATGTGGCAAGGGGTATCTCCTTGCCATGGTGGCAAGAGGGAGTTGCTCTGACCACCTTGACCCTAGCAAGAGCAGCTCATGAAAAACACAAAGATGAAAACCTAAGAATATGCTGCACATTGGATATGTTTAATATTTGAAAATAATTCCACATGTATATGTTTTTTTATATATATTTATAAACATTCATATATATATATATATATATCCTAGCAAGAGCAGCTCATGAAAAACACAAAGATGAAAACCTAAGAATATGCTGCACATTGGATATGTTTAATATTTGAAAATAATTCCACATGTATATGTTTTTTTATATATATTTATAAACATTCATATATATATATATATATATATATATATATATGTACTTGCCAAAAAGTATGCATAATAATTGTTTAATAAAAAATGCATAAAGAAGTGTGTTTATATATATATATTTATACATATATAAATATATTTATAGATGAACCAAACAAAGCAAAAGCGAGACATCCTAGAAGAATATATGATGCATGTTGATATTATGGCCTTTACAACAAATATCACTTACACCAAACACAAGATTAAATTAATAGCACATATATTTCGATGGGTAAATAATGATATTAAATATATTATATATTTAATATCTATTGTTTACTTGAAATTTGATTTTGCTATGTATTGTTTGGTTGGGCCCAAGTGTCGGCCTTCTTGGAATAATTATCCAAGTTGGCCCCTGTTGGAGATCTCCCTTTGGCTCCTATATGTAGGAGAACTATTCTTGAGAGAAAGACACAGAAGACATAACATGCCTTCCTCTCCTCAAGAATCGATCATCTCTGCACATTAAGAGCAGCATAAGGAAGAGCGAATGGGAGTAGATCAAGAGTGAATGGGAGAAGTTAATGCAGCAAATCAATCTGCCCGCAGTGCGAATTCCAGGTTAAGGCATGAGCAGAAAATCAAGTAAGAAGGTGCTGTGTGCAGCGAACTTAGCAGCAGTAGCTGCGATATATGTCTATACACCTAGCAATGTCTAAATCAGCAAATCGGATCAGATCTTGGAATGCAGATTATTTAAAGTCAAATCTGATCAGAGGTAAATTCACTTGGTGTGAATTTGGGACAATATAAGTTCATATCCAAGATGGAATATATCCAAACTTAGAAACATCCAAGAGCAGATTTATAGGCAATATAAGGGCTTCAAATCCGGGTTTCATCTCACCCTTCTTGTGCTTACTTTTCTATATTCTGTGCTTAGTTTGAAAGCCTCCTATAGTTTGGTAGAATCTGAAAAATATCAACAATGCAAACATACAAAACATAGGATCAAATGATTAATGATTACCAAGGTTGTTTATTATGATCGATGAGGAGTCCATACACCTAGAACACTCACTAGACCAACTAGGAATCAAATACCACACTCCCTACTTAAGTGATTGGTCAAGGTTCTAGCTCGGATGGCATTCTTGACTTTCCACCATTTGTTCACGTGCCCCTATGTTGATGTTATTCTTCCCCTGCTCGGGAGATGGGTTCTCCTCTTGCATCCATTGACATGGAAGGATTAGATATATCCACGTTATTGCAATAACTGTTTGGGAACATAATCAATATAAATATGCATCAAATATTCCAATGAATTTCTATTGCAAATTTATTTACGAATATTCAACATAAGAAATATAAATTCTCCTAGTATTATTTCCATTAATAGAACGAGATATACATATCTATTCTCATTAGCAAATTAACTTAACCAAAACAACTCAAAATCATAAAACGGTTATTGTCACACTTCACATGAAACAATTACTATAGTATAAAATAAGATGGTCACAAGGAAGGGATGTGACAACAACTTTAGGTGTGACCCAAAACAACTGCAAAAAATCACGATTATTGTGGAAAAAATTGACAAACCCTTCGTTTAGTGAAAAAACAGTAAAACTAATGACCAAGATTTTTAGGAAAATCATTCAAAACCCATCCATGATATTTTGGGGAAACAATTAGAAAATCTAGATATGATTTTAATAGAGAAAATTATAAAAACCCCTTCCAGTAGAGAAAGAACCTGCAATTTTCCAAAAAAACATGCAAAATATTAGAAAATGCAAACATCCTCGCACTGTAGAAAACAGGTTGCAATTTCAGCAAATAAAACAGCTCATCACGAAAACCTTCACGTGGCAAAACAACAGACTTCATGTGGTTAAATACCCTAGAAAATGGCCAAACCCATCACAAGTTTTATCAGATCAAAAAATAGAAAACCCTTGTTGTAGCAATAGAAAGTCCACGTTTTTTGTGCAAAAAATTGCTAAAAGCCAGTGTTACCCGAGGACGCATTTACAACATAATTTGACCTGTCCCGACAATGGGGACATCCTGGAAACTTGGAAACTTCCAGAAATCCCTCCCTAGCTGCCCATAAAATTAATGCTTGAATTTTGATAACGTGTTTAAATGACTTCCACTCTCATGTGAACTCTCAATTTCAATTATTTAACACAAATGTTATGTGTTAAGTTTCTATAATGTATATAAGAATGCTTTATCCATGTTTTCATATGAATATTTAAAATTTCCCTATATTAATTTCTTTCCTATTTTTTATATAGCTATTCCCACTGCCATCCCTTGCCATCCCCTACTATGGGAAGAAAAACGTCTGAAAAACCCGTTTCTCCATTCCCCTGCCCCCTTGTTCCAAAAACTTGGGGTAACATAGCTAAAAACACTTTTTGCAAACCCGAGGTCTGCATAAAAAAACTTACGGAAACAACAATGCCCACAATTTTTCTAGGAAAAAATTGTTAAAAATTGTTAAAACTCTAGGGCGTGGGTCTCAGAAACCCTCCCCAAATATGGGCCGTAGATTGTCTAAAAATCACAACAAAAAATGTGGGCAAAATTGTTGGAAAATAACCTAGAGAAATGCGTGTTGGAAGAGCCCGATACACAACATAAGAGAAAGAATATAGAGAAAAAATGTATTGCCGAGAACAAACGCAGGTCTTAGACACGGGCTGTTGGGGTTGAAGAAGTGGCGCTCATGCATGCGCACTTAGTTTGTAGAAATGTGGCCCTCAAACACTGTTGACGTGATTTTGATCATTTGCAAAACATAGAGAAAGTGCGGGTCGTAAAAGCAAAAAACAATGCTTCAAAAATAGACACGAGCTTGGTTATGCTAAAAAAGTAGTTGTAGTATTGAAAAACACAAGGTTGAGACCAAAACATGTGTAGAACCCTAGTGTTATGGTTGGTAGTAGTGGCATTAAGAACTCTTTGAAGGTGACTATTTTGGTTTTTGATTAATTTTGTGGGTGGGGGTTTTTGGCTCGCTCTTAGCTGTAATGGCCCTCAGTAGGGATTCCAATGTTGCTTCTTAGTGTTTCTTTTTGCTGTTATGGGATTAGGGCTCTCTCCTTGTTGGCTTAATCAAAAGCATGCGTAGAACCCTAGTCACAAAAGCATAGAGGTCGCGCATGGGACAAAATTTTCACAAAATTTGTTAGGTAAGCAACCATAAATTTATATTTAAATAAAATATTTGCTAGAAAAATCTTAGCACACCCTGATACCATGTTATTATAAAATCAATATATACAATAGAGACAAAAGGCTCTATTTATAAAAGATTACAAGATGATTTTTCTAAAAAGAAACAATTGTAAACAATAGAAAAGGAAACTTACTAAACCAACTAAGATGACCATTATAGAAACATTGCAATATTATTTTAATAACTTTGCTATTTGTAAATTGTATGATGCGGTATTGTTGCATCAATGGCATTTTATGATGTGTAAGAGATTCCATGATGCATAAGAGTGTGCAAGTGGAAGTTACAAAGTGGACTTAAAAAAAATTGAAGATGTGCTCGTGTTGTGGAGACATCCACTTACCGCGCATTTGTCTTGTGAAGGGTTGACTAATGGAGCTTTACACTATTTGATTCTTGGTAGTGTAACACCCTATGGGCTTGCAACGATTTTGGGATGATGCCCAACCCTCCATATCTCACCATTTTGAACCATTGTTGACGAAATGCATTTGTAGTTCACTCTATCAAGATCTCATGCTCTTAATCTGTCAACTTCTTCCATTCTCTTGTTCACTTTCCATATTATTCATAGCGATTACTCAATTTTTGCTCACAACGAAGCTCTGCTAACTTGGGAAGTCTACTGTACACCTCACTTCAACAAGCTCTCAGTTTCTGGTGTTAAAAGTATGTATTTGCTTTCCGAGTTATCTTGCTTATTGTTTGACACTTAGCATATCTATTATTCTATCATTTTTGTTTTATCTCTCTTTTCATATTTTATCTATTGGATCAATATCTATCTATCATGTTGTTCATGGAGGTGGAAACATCAAAATGAGGGTTTGATTGTGCAAATTGCTTAACACAACCACCCCAACATTTCTTCCTTGGCTGTATGTGTGTAGGTACAATGGAGATCGTGGATTGTGTTGTTGGCTTCATAGCTGAACCCTTTGTAATTATTACTCTCCCTTCTCTTGTCCTTTCAATCATATCCTTTTTGTTCTATATTCCAGTTTTTGTAACATTTTATACCATCTAGCATACGGAACGATACACTTGTTGTTTGACACTTTTTGGTATGGATTTTTGTATTTATTTCATATAGGATGTTTGTGTGCCGTGTTGTTCATCCTCAACCCATGCATGCATACTAGGTAGAGTGTATAGAGTTGTCCAGAAGGTCCTCCCAACTTGTGTATTCGCCTTTTGTAGTCTAATATTTTTACTTGTTTATTTGCATTAATTATACAAACACACACCATCCTTTCGGTGAATGAACTTTGAGGTTGTAGTACCTTGAAGGTTGCTTCGAGTGTAGAGTACGATATCGGGGCCTCGAGGGGTTTGATCAACCCTTGCGCAATGGATTAATTTCTCTTTGCTACATGACTATATTAGAAAGAGAGGAAGTTCAATTCCACATAGAAAGTCCACAAAGGGGAATAAAGGGATATTGCAGAGAAGTAGGGAAGATTGGAAAAGGATATCTACCTTGATGGCTTCCTATTTGATTTGTCAATCCATTGGTTTGATAGATTGTGCTTAACCCTGTTTCCTTCCTTGTGATGATGCCTCTAAATGAAAAAATTGAGATGTCATCTAGAATAACGAAAGCTTGAAGATATTCATTTTTTTTTTATTCTTGGAAATTTCTATATCTCAAGTAGAGTATAACCACCAACATCAGTTCAACCTTTATAGTGATGTTTTCAATATTGAAATATTTGACTAATTAAAGGCCCCAAAATAAAAAAAATTGTATTTTTGGGATGTGGGGACTTGGAGGAAATGTCACCTTGTCACGACACTACCATCTCTATTGCCTTGGAGATGCTACTCAGATTTTAGGGATGCTAGGATGTCCCCAAGACATTTGAGGAATTCCTAGGAGGCTCTCAATTGCCTTGGGGTTGGCCAAGTGTCTCCTACAATTGGATGACCAAAAAGCAATTTGACTATAAAAAATAAGTCTTCCATTGACTCATGCACCTAAGGTCAAACCCCAATGGCCAATGGGCCCCACCTAAGTCTCACAAACCTATAAAACACCTTCAAATCCTCATTTTAATTCAAAAATAAGTCAACAAGTTGATAGTGTGAATGTGAGAGTAAAGAGTGAGTGGAATGTTGCAAGTGCAAGAGGATTGAGGAGGAGAAAGAAGAGTATCTATGCCAAGATGCAATCATTTTTCAAGCAAGAGGTAGGATTTAATGACTGCTTTTTAAAAGTTTTTAAAATTTGTTTCATTTTCATGTTATAGACATTGCTGCATATATTGTTATCAACATTGAAATTTGCAAATTAAGGAAAAATCATACATGAAATTGCAAATTGTTATTGTAGGTTTTTATTTCTTATGTGGTTATTTGTTTAACTATTCCTAGGTTTTTTCTACATTTATAATTAAGCTTGCTCAAGAGTAATAATGTGAGTATTAGTGTGCATGGATGCAAGATGTCGAGATGGTCAATGGGAGTTACACTTGCCTATTTTAGGCTATAGTGGTGGAATCTTTCCATTGGTCATATTTGCCACCTCTCCCTTCTCATTTTCTATATATACTCACCTCTTAGCTAGCCTTTGTATTGTATTTTTGGAGCTATTTGCTCTTGCAACATTTGCATTACTCTACTTACTATGTTGTTATTTTGATCTTGCATCATTGACATTCACAATTTTATTTCTATTCATTTGCACTATGTATTTTGGGCTATTCATCTTTTTGTATTCTAACAATTTTGTTTTCTAAATTTTATATAGTTCTTAGTTTAGTTTTACATTTCCATTATAATTAGCATTTGCCATATTTTTTTTTATTTTTAAAATTTGTCTTATAGATTACTTCATTAGTTTATATGCTCAAATTTTTAGGATTAGTGTACTCTTTGCTTTTGCATTTTGTGCGACTTGAAGCAAGAAAAACAAAAAGTGAAATCCTTAGTTGACAAAGATTAAGAACAAAGTTTTTTTAAAGTTTTGTATCCTTTGCTTTTGCATTTCACTCGACTTGGAGTAAGAAAATAAAAAAATCTTTGTTTATTAATCCTTTGCATTATGTTGCATGCATTGATTGAATTGAAAAGCAAAGTTATAAATTTTAAATTGTTTATGGCAGTGTCACTATGACTTCTCATGGTGTGAGTAAGGATGAGGTTGAGGTTCACAATGTTCCATGGTGAGTGCAATTGCAAATATGTATTTGCCTCTTCACAATATTGGCATATTTTGCTAATGGTTGCTTTGATCTTAAGTCAACTTTGAAACAATTTGCAACAAAATTATAGAGCATCCTTAGGGCAATTGGGGGTGCAAGTTGTTGAACACACTTAGAGGTCTTAGGTTCAATCCTTGATAGAAGACAAAGATTCACTTGCTCGTTGAGTAGCTAAGAAAGATAACTTCATCACATCTTGAATTAAACTTTCCCTAGTCTTCATCTCTTTTGATGTAGCATTTTCTGCCATAAAATTTGAAATACATGATATAGCAGGTCTCCAACACCATATCTCATATGGGGTCTTAGAGCTATTGAGCCTCAACTGAACTCTGTATAGGATGTAGACAAACTTTTCAATTGCTTTTCTCTAATATAGATAAGGCAAATTTGCATCTTTCATTAGTTTTTCTTGCCATTTCCTGAACTATTCTATTCTTTCTTTCTACTACCTCATTTTGTTATGGAGTTCTAGGAGTAGATAGATGTCTCATAATACCATGATCTTCACCATATTTTTCAAACTCACTTGAAGTAAATTCACCTCTACTATCAGACCTCAAGCATTTTATGTTAGCATTTATTTCATTCTCAACCAAAGATTTGTAAGGTTTAAACTATTCTAAAGCTTTTGATTTTTTCTTTTAAGAAAGTTACCCAAGTCATCCTTGAATAATCATAAATGGGCAACATAAATTACATTTCACCATTGAGTCCTTTTGTCCTGGTAGGTCCACAAAGACCATTATGCACCAACTTCAAGGGTGTTAAAGAGGAATACTCCTTGAATTTTGCCCATTTTCTGGTTTCCCATATGATATTCTTTGCATAAAGTGTTTGTGGCTTGATTATCTTTGGCATGTCTCTTATTGCATTTGTGGAACTGATATTTACCATATTATTAAAGTTGATGTGCCATAGCCAACAATCATTGGTTTGTGCTAACAGACAACCTCTTTAAGTTGATAAACATTACCATTAGTCTTGATTCCTTCTGTTGCAAGTTTTTTGGAGCTCCCTTTCTTGATTTCACAACCTTTGTCTTGAAATGTGGGATTATATTCTTTGCTACACATTTGGTTGACAATGAGAAGATTATGTTTCAATCCTTTGACATAAAGAACATCATCTGTCTTGTTATTCCCATCAATTGTAATTGTGCCCTTTCCATAGAATGGGGCAGCTCCTTCATCACCAAATTTGACATATTCTCCATACTTCTTGTGATTAATAAATATTCCTTTATCATTGGTCATGTGATGAGAACAATCATTGTCAATCACCCATGCATTTGCTTCTTTTGCACGAAAGATAGTCCGTACGATAATCATAGTGCTTCTTCATTGACTTTAACATCTTGCAAGTTACTAGACATCTTACAATCCTTGACATAATCATCAACTTTTATTGCCATAAAGAGTGTTTCATAATTTGAATCATTTTGAGTTCCATCTTTTGAGGAAGAACTGTTATCTTTGAAATACAAACTTCTTTTATACTTCTCTCTTTTACTGCTATCTTTTGATTCTCTAAAAGGACATCTATAAATATAATGACCAATTCTACCACAATCTAAACATTTGAAAGGTAAGATACCTTTGTATTTGCCAGTGCCTTTCTTCAACCTTCTCACAAAGTTTGCTTCAGCATCTTCAAAGCCATCAAGTAGATCAACATCAACCTCTGCCTTGACACCAACTTTATGTTAGCAATTTAAGTTGTCATTAGTGTAATTCTCAAACACCATTCCCACCGATAAAGGTTCACTGGTCACTCACGTTACTTTAAAGACACCATTAGACTAGAAACAAAGTGTATGCACCGATAGATTAAACAGAGGGGATACACCGGTAGACCGAACTAAGAACATTATATCGGTTTTTTATTGCATACAAGGATGAACTGGGTATAAGTGTATACCGGTCAAAACTACATTAAGATTCGCACCGGATTCTGCGGAGCAATTTGAGTTAAAACCGGATTATGCGGAGCATCCACCGCTCAGAAGTGGAGTTAGCTTTATTTCTACAGATGTTTTCAAGGTCATAGGATGCAAGAAAAAGTGTTGTTGATAATTGTTGAATACACAGAGCAGAGGAGAGATACCTTCTGAGAGAAGTGCTACAGTCACAGAGGTGAAAGGCAAAAGAAATCAACAGCGAGGCAAACCAGGGAAGAGATCAACAGGTATGATCTAATCAGACAATCGGTGTCATATAAGATCATTGCTTTTGTAAGGTGTGAAAGCAAATTGAAATCCCTCTATCAGGGTGAACCCTAATCGGTTCTTTGTAAAAATCCTTTAACCGGGTAACATCTTTGTTGATGTTGAAAGTCCTCTAACCAGGCAACTCCTAACATAGTTTAGATCTTAACCGATCTTCTACCAACTCCCTTAACCGGGTAGCACTCTAAGAAGTGCTTTGTAAGCTCCTAACAGGGCACTTTCATTCTGCAGTAGTGAAGTTGTGAGCGCTGTCTCACCGTGGTTTTTTCCTTCTAACCGAGGGTTTCCATGTATACATCTTGTGTTGATCTGTGTGTTTCTATTTATGCTTATGAATGATTGTTTATATTCTGCTTATCTTGGAAGGATAATTAAACAAGTGTTGAATTGTAATAGAAACAAGTATTTACTGATTCACCCCCCCCTCTCAGTAACCGGTTAGTAATAACACTTTAAATGCAACCTCCCTCTTAGGAGCATCCTTGTCAAATTCTCTCATTTCGTATGTAGTTAGAGCACCATACAAGTGATCTAGTGAATATTTATCTAAGTCATTGCTTTCTTTAATGACAGATTCCTTAGAGCTATAACTTTTTGGTAGAGATCTAAGAATCTTTTTCACAATTCATCTTTTTTTATTTCTCGCCAATACCTATGATGCCATTCACTACTTCATCTACCTGGAGCATATAGATAGCAAAGTCTTCATATCCAACCATCCTCACAGTCTCAAATCTGGTTGTGAAATTTTGCATCATCTTTTGTTTCACCTTAGTGTCAAACCCAGCCAATACGTTAGAGCTATAATTTTTTTGGTAGCAACCAGTACCTTAGAGCTATAACTTTTTGGTAGAGATCTAATGAATATTTATCTAAGTCATTGCTTTCTTTAACGACAGATTCCTTAGAGCTATAACTTTTTGGTAGAGATTTGAGAATCTTTTTCACAACTTCATCTTTTTTGATTTCTCTGCCAATACCTTTGATGCCATTAGCTACTTCATCTACTCGGAGCATATAGATAGCAAAGTCTTCATATCCAACCATCCTCATAGTCTCAAATCTGGTTGTGAAATTTTGCATCTTCATTTGTTTCACCTTTGTCCCAAGTTTCTTTAGCATTAGTGCAATGCATCACCTTTACAAGGTTCGGATATGCAAGTCCATTCATAATTGCATTTCTTGCTTTGCCATTATTTTCGTAGGTCCAAATCTTTGCAACATCTGTAGGACCTTTAGGAAGAGTATAACCATCTTTGACTGAGTTCAAAACACCAAACCTTAGTGAGGATAAATGTGCTTCCATTCTTACTTTCTAGAGAGTGAATTTTAAACCCCATCAAACTTAGGAGCCTTGTGAGATCCATCATTTTCCATTAGAAGATCCTTCAAGCGGTTAAGCTTGCTCTAGAGGATCCTTGCTCCGATACCAATTGTTGAACACACCTGGAGATAGACAGGGGGGGTATATCAGTCTTTGACAATCTTTAACTTTACTTTAATTCCAAAGCATGTAACTTTAATCAGCAACAATGTAAGACAAAACAATCAACACCTATGCACAAGAGAACACTAGATTTGTGGAAAACCTAATGAGGGAAAAGGCATGGTGAGAATATCTCACAATGTATGAAAAGTATTACAAGAGGCTCACTACTGGACATGTAGCCAAGATGCACTTAGGACAAGATACAAATGACTTGCTGCAATAACTGACTATCTTTGAGCAAGATACACAAAATGACCTATGGAGGAGACTCACTATCTCAACACAAGATAAATGAAATGTGTTACAATCAATAAGACTTCAACATGCTGCTTCCAGCATTCTCCTAAGAATGTAGATGCTTTTGACATGATGTCTCAAGCAATCATTATCAATTTTCTCTCTGATGATACTCTCCCTCCCTTCTTGAGGTGATCTTCTCTTGCATCCACTGCCATGAGAAAGAATTAGCCATGTTCGTATCTATTTCATAATAACATTTTAAATTAGCATATCCATCTAGGCTATCATCAAGTTGTCAGTATACAACATTATTCTCCTAAGAATGTAGATGCTTTTGACATGATGTCTCAAGCAATCATTATCAATTTTCTCTTTGATGATACTCTCCCTCCCTTCTTGAGGTGATCTTCTCCTGCATCCACTGCCATAAGAAAGAATTAGATATGTTCGTATCTATTTCATAATAACATTTTAAATTAGCATATCCATCTAGGCTATCATCAAGTTCTCAGTATACAACATTATTCATCCCTTGAATTTTAATTTCCATAACAAACATCATTTATTCAATAATCCTCATAATCAAACATGGTAACTTCGTTAAACAAAAATCCACACAATTAACTAACTTCATACTTGCCATGAAAAAGTTATTGCAGTTATTTGAAAGTCCTCAAGGAAGGGATGTACAAGATAACTGAAAGTATTTTTAATGCTATTTTAAAATGTTATTATGAAATAGATATGAACATGGCTAATTCCTTCCTATGGTAGTGGATGCAAGAGAAGATCACCTTGAGAAGGGAGGGAGAGTATCATCACAGAGAGAAGGTGTAGATGCAAGAGGAAGGTCGGAAATGCCATCTGAGTAAGAACCCATAGCTAGGTATTGTTGATGCGAGTTTTGTTCCACTACAACATACAAATTGAATACTTAGTATTTCAAGATGAAACACCAAATCTCCAACTCTCTCTTGAGTAAGGATGCTCATATGCTAAACAATGTAGATGAATTGTGTGATCAAATGAGACAACCTCAAGGTTCCTTCTTATTGTGGACTTTACTCAGTTTTGTGATGAGATATGTTGGTTATCACAAAGGGACTTATGCTATTCATTCAATGGATATCAACTCTTTCAACTTCTTCAAATCACTTTCAACCAAATAAACTACAAGGAAATGAAAGCTATCTAACTCTAAGAATGTAAAACAATGTTGATGATGGGGTGAGCCTCTAACCGATCCTTGCTTCGCTGTATCAACTAGGCATAGGAAGGTGCTATCTTCCATGGATGCGGGAATGGTTTTCACATTGCCAATATTTATCCAAATACCCTATGAAGGCACAATTTAAATGAATTCTCCAATACAAGTTAAACACTTGCAATTTAGGCCCAGACTAACCTTGCACTGTTACTTATAATCAGCAAGTACCAAAAGGTATGGACACTAGCTCCACCATTAATCACCATTCAACAATATCTTCCATCCATCTACTTATATTTCTACTCAACATGAAATGAAATCCTAATCTAAGTGAGAGATGCAAATAACCATGCAATACTTCAAAATGATCATATATATCCACCATGCAAGCACAACAATGAATAAAGAACAATTTTGGTAGAATTTTGACAACAATTCTCCAACATAACTCCCTTACAAATGATGTGAGCAAACTTTTATAAGGGGGCTCAATTACAACGAATGGTCAAGATTGATTTGAAATCAAGGGCTAAGATAAATCCACATAAGCCCTAATTAGGGTTTCTATAACCATAGCTACAAATATTAAATGTCCACTCAATTACAATTAGGCACAACCATGTGGGCCAATTAGAAAATTACATTGCCTTCATGGGCCAATAAGAAAATAGATTAGGCATAACCACTTGATAAGATGCACCAACAAGTGGACCAATGAGAAGAGAGAGCTTGTAGAAGAAGCCACCTAGTAGACCAATGAGGAAATTCAAATGTTTCAAAGAGCCAATCCAAAGAAGGCTATGTGGTCCTATGGCACTTGGCGCCGAATGGGCTAATCAGAATTAGGCATTTATTTATAAACCAATGAGCAAATTATGGACCATGTGGGCTTATGCCACATCATCACCTTGGGAATCGTGTTCCTTATCCTCATTTTTTTTTCACATTCAATGAACTTGGACACAATCTCATTAATCACTTCCATGGGGACACTTGGTACGTTCTCATTGGTTGAGGAAATGGCTGCCACCTCAGCATGCTCATCCCATAAACTTGATAAATACCTCCCTTGCCCCCCTTGATGATGAGAAATCTTTGTTAAGCTTTCAATTGTGATGGCTCATATTCTCCAATTGCTTCATCTTTTTGAATTTTCTTCATCTTCCTCGCTTTTTGGAAATCTTCTCTTTGAATGGTTCTTGTCTTGAATCTTGCCTTCTTGTGATGACTTGAAATCTTGATGATGTTTTGATCTATAGCTTGCTGTTGTATGAAACTTTCACGCTGTAGTTTGCTTGAAATCCTTGACCTGCGACATAACATTATCATTAGACATTGTATTTTACTTTTAGTCATATGGGTTTGTATTTGAGAAACCAAACTTTCAATAAAGATGTTCAACTGATTCTAAAGCAAGACTTCTACATGATTTCCAAAATGTGATTTCAACTAGATGAATGCAGGCTTCAAAATTAGAAAACTTAAAGACTATCCTTGTCTTCATTCAATCTCAAGTCTGAAAATGCATACAAATCCAATTTATTGCGTCAAATTTGCCATAGGAAATCCACTTCACCTCACTGTTGATGATCCAATTCTGAGTGTAAAACTCTGATCTGCCCTGATTTGGATTGATTCTCGGCCTAAAATCTGAGATTAAATCATGAACCCCTTACAGGCCCGAGGTCTGATTTTGCATTTTCTCTATGAAGGAAGTTGATTTTACCTTTTAGATCTGATTTTCATAGAAAAAGTTGCAGTGGCACCTAGAAACAATCAGATTCATGGAAGCAGTCACTGTCAAAAGATACAATTCGATGTAATCGAGGGATCTGGACTTGCTGTAAGCCTGAGATGCGCTTAGGATGAATGAAATCTGCATGATCAATTCGCATAAATGCTTTAATCAGCTGTTCCTGCATATAGTCCTCGTGAGAGTTGAAATTGTTGCCTTTTATCAGCCGCTTTCTGGATTGAACTTTACCTGCAAAAACTTTTAAACTTGCTTCTTTGAAACCATTTAATTGTTTTGAGTCCAAGCTTAAATACTTTGCCTCTAGGCTGACTTTGTCTCTCAAAATGGGATTCAAAACAATTAGAAATTAATATCACCTTGCTGATTCAACCAAGATCTAACTAATATAAATCTTCTCTCATTAAATTTGATTTATGAGGCCTGGACTGAATTATTTGGGGCAGAGATTCATTTGATTTAAGGCTTTATACATCTAGGCCCATGTCATTAAATTTAAGGCCAATGCCATTTAATTAGAGGCCATACGCCCAGATTTAGGGCTTTAAGTTTGAATTTAGGCCTTGGTACCCAGATCTAGTTCACACGCTACATTAGGGAATTATTTGGGGCAGAGATTCATTTGATTTAAGGCCTTATACATCTAGGCCTATGTCATTAAATTTAAGGCCAATGCCATTGAATTTGAGGCCATACGCCCAGATTTAGGGCTTTAAGTCTGAATTTAGGCCTTGGTACCCAGATCTAGTTCACACGCTACATTAGGGTCTATATGTTTGACTTAAGGCCCAGATTTAGGGCCGGTCTCATTGAATTTAAGGTCATAGTCGTTGAATTCTGCGCACACGTTTGGTGTATGGGGCCTAAATGGGCTACACGTTGGCTATAAGGGCTTTGTTTAATTGAAACTTGATTGGATAAGGTCTGATATAGGCCCACATGTTTTGTAATTAGGCCTGGCCTATTGAGTTTCAGTCCACACGCTACATTTTGGGACCCTTGTTTAGTTTTTATATCCATACGTTTCATGATAGGGTCCATCTTTAATTTGATTTAGGTCTGATCTTATTGGGTTTTGGGCCTGATTAGGCCTATGCATTTGAACAAGGGCGAGATCTAAGGCCATTTGGGTCTGATGTGGAAGTTCAAGGCTACACACTACATGATTAGAGGGCTGGGCACTTAGGTCTGGGCCTAATTGGGGCTGCACGTCTGCCATTAGGGCCATATTTAAACCCATTCTTGGTTGAATTTAGGCCTGGTCTAATTAGACCAGGCCCACATGTCACAGCTGGGGCCAATCTTTATCAATTTAAGACTTCACCCTTCTAATTTAGGCCACACGCACCCTACTAAGGCCACATGCCAGCTATAAGGGGGCCCATATGTTAAGGTTTAATGCCATTTCAAAGTTTATACGTTGGGGATCTGGTCTGACAGATTGGAATTAGCCCATGGATCAAGCGCTATAGCTCCACACGCTATGAATAAGGGCTATCTTATCGGACTTATGCCCAGATTTAGGCCCAGGCTGACTAAATGTTAGAATCAGAAGTATAAATCTGATTTAAATAAGAAGTGCAGATCTGATTGTGAAAGGTTGTGTCCTGTTCTAATGGTAGAAATAATAAGGGAGTTGCACTCTTTCAAGGGTGCTAATGGTGGAAGGTTGTGTCTCTTGCCAAAAGGCATTTATGATGAAAAGGTGTGACCTCTCTCACATTAAGAGATATAAAGGGGAGAAGGTTCATTTGAAAAAGAGGACAAAGGGGATTAAATAAAAAATGGAATACACATCAGATTCAAATACATACATTGTGGTCTTGGAATATCTGCATAATGCTTGAATTCAGATTTATATGAGTCGTGCTTTATTTCACTTGTATGCATATACATTCATAATACATGAAAGACGAATATAATCAATGGCCTAGTCCTTAGCCTTTTGCTAATGCCTTTGAAAGGATAGGAGGTTTGTGTAGGGAGAGGCAAAGTAAATCCTCAAAAGGTAGGTGAATCCCAAGATGGGATATGGGTGGGTTCCTAAAGCCTTGAGGGAGCCTACTTGTAGATTGGTTTCCAAGCGTCCTAGCACAATAATTCCACCATCCTTTGTTAGGGTTAGGGAAGTAGTCTAATATATATGTTGTAGCATTTATATCTATTAATAATGGTGAAATCAGAACTATGAGTTATATTTTGTTTATAATACATAAGATATTACTATATTCATACCCTATCCTTAATCTGTTGCTATAGCACCTTTAGAGGATAGGTTGGTGTTGTGTAGGGAGAGGCAGAGTAAATCGTCACAATGTAGGTGAATCCCAAGATGGGATGTGGACAAGGTCTTGAAGCCTTGAGAGAGCCTAGTTGTAGGTTGGTGTAGAGCGCCCTATGATAAGTAAATCCCCATCCTCCTTAGGGTTGAATTTAGGAGAGAAGTAAGGAATTGGGGCTGAAGTATGTTAACTGACAAATGTATTATAAACTATTTATTGTTTCTTATTTCAATGTTATTTAAATGCGTAGTGATGTATGCTAATCATTGGGAATCGACATCATCCTAGAAGGGGACATTACAGGTCTTCAGTAATTGCGAAGCAACATGAGTTCTCTCCCATGGCACGCAGTAGCAACTTCTCTATTCTTGGTGCAGGTTTCTTCTTTATATTCTGATCCGCTGGTTCTCGCTAGCCATACCAAAGTTCTTAGTGCAATGTTCCTCTTTCTATTATCAAACTAGTTTATCGTTCGTGGCGCAGCAAATATTTTCATCTTCCTTGGCACAGCCTTCTATTTTTTCCCATGGTGTAATTTCTAAAGTACACTATGTTGTTAAATTTATTTGTAGTTTGAGGCGGCAACTTGAAAGTTGGCTAGCACCTTTAGGTTTTGAATTTAAGCAGATCTATCACTAATTTTGTGACAAATCCTCAATAAATGTAAATCTGGAACTCATTATTAGGGTCCGAGAATTGAAGCAAGATTTGAGGTACTTAGCTAGTTGTTGTTTTTCAAGCATTTTCTTAGCAATCATAGTCTAGTCTGGATTATATTCTGAGAGAGTTGTAAATTGGTATTAGTGACTTAGTGCTTGTACATACTTCCCTAAAGATTAATAAAAGCTAAAGTGCTCGGAGTTTGCAATCTCATTGGATTCGTTCCTTAAATGCTTAGTACTTTTCATTACCAGTTTAATTTTCTAAAATCCAAGGAAATCTAAGTTCTGATTGAGTCATGTTTGCTTAGTATTAATCTGTTCATGTATACGAGGATTACTATTAATTGTTAATGTGTTTTTGAAATTTTCTTTAAATTTGGCTTCATTAATACTGCTAATTTATGTATTAATTTGTTAAATGTGTTAATGTTCTTTGGATTTAGTTAATTTTTTTGGTGGAATCTGGTAATAAGCAGTTGTTTCTCTGCAACCTTGATCTCTCTCTTTTTATATTTATTAATTGATATTTATCTTTGGTGCTTGAGTAATTACATGATGTGATGTAGATTTGTTTTCTTGTGGGCTATATTGTCTTTAAATCTGGTTGGTTTAGGAGAAGATTATGAACCAAAACTTCAGTTTGAAGATCAACCAGCATGCCCCCTTGTTAATGAAGTTCCATTAGACCACTAAGTTATCCAACACCATTGTGACCCGACTATAGAGACCTTGGGAGGTTAAGTGGAAACACTTAACCTACATTATGTGTGTCTTTTAGGTCATCAACATTGTTGAACTTTTTCATGGATCTACAACCTCATTTGGAGGATTTTATGAACAATTACATGTCGCTACCAGTTCTCCTAATTAATGGCCATTAATCTTTTAATGTAACATTTTTAAGAAAAACCACTCAGCTCCTCACTTGATGCCAAATCGTTGGAAGAGACATGGATGACACCAATGTGAATTGGTCATATAGAAGAGAGGGCCTTGAAGTGCTACATATTCTTGGTAAAACTTAATAGCATTTTTTTTGACTGGAGCTATGAACTAGTGGGGTCACATTTGGGAACCCCATCTCCGTGGTGTTTTTTCTTGCTGTTGCTGAGGCATTAACACCTCCTTGATTTGTCTCTTGCTGATTTCTATACCTATTTGTTCTCCTTATCCTTCCTCTTCTTATCTCTTCTTTCCTTATCTCTCCATTCTCCTTATCACTCCTCCCCTTATCACTCCGTACAGCCAACTTATCACTCCTTGGTCCCCTTATCTTTCCTATATTCTTATCTCTTCGACCCTGTCCCCTTATTTCTCCATCACCTTTTCTCTCGAACTGCAACCCCCTTATCTCTCAAATCCTACCTTATATCTCCCATCTCCTGTCTACCCGAACATCTTTTCGTATGATACAGCATCATAGACATGGATCACATCCACTGCAATTGCCAATGTGTCCACCAATCAGGTCTGTATGGTCGTTCACTTCAAATGCGCAGGGCCTGGAAATCCTCTAGATCACCCTCTCAACAGGGCTCGCAACTTGCCATTGCCCTGCGGGGTCATCCCCAAAACTTAATAGCATTTTTGAAAGCATAAAATTTTTGGTGTTAGAAATGTATGGTCATCATCTGTTTTCTATGTTTTGCAAAAACACATGATTTGTGGTTTTTGAAAATGAGAGAAACACTTAAATATACTTGTATTTGCAGGCAAACTCCCATCATCGCTCAAATTAAAAGGAAGATATCCTCTTAACTCTTAATACAAAGCTCTTTAAAAGTTTGATTGATGAATGGTGTTAGCAAGAGGAGCATGTGTCCAAGGTGTTCAGAAGAATGGCTACCACAATGAACAAATTGCAAGGGCCTTTGAGAGTGCAAGGGGAGAATGCAAATCCTGATTGGACAACCCATAAGCCTCTTTTACCTTACATCAAAGGAATCTCCAACCCTGAAGAAAATGCTTTAATCTGCGAAGGTACACAAATTATCTGAAGCAAACTAATGGGATTTAGAACAATGATAAGATGGGAGATCTCTCAAGAAAAAACATGACAGTGTCAGTCTTGATCACAACAGTTTAGGCAAATCTTCTGTAGTTAATCACTATTTTTCCTCTTTGCATCAGATGTATTGAAGAGTAGAAGGTGGTTGTAATGGAGCATTCTATCCTAAGTTATTGGTGGTTATGGTAATTTGAAATTTTGAACACCCAAACAATTTCAATAAGGGCAATGACACATGCTTATGTCATTCTTGGGGGCTTATCTTCCATAAATGCTTTTGAGGAGTGTCACTAATCAACCAGTAATTTGAACTAGACAAATAGACTAGGGTTTCTCTTACCTGATAGGTTGAAAGTATTAACTGGTATGAATTATTGATTACTTTGCAACAACTAGTTTATTACTGGCTAGTTATGTTTTTGTAGTTTCCAGTGACTAGTCTGTAACAGCTAGATTGTCTGGTTTTTTGTAGCAGCTAGTTTGTAATGGTTAAATATTTGCTTTTCTCTCTTGGATTAGGTCCCCAAGATATCATGTGTTTGCAACAAGTAATAGATAATGCAATCTAATCAATTTATGCTAATGATGGTTTGTGCAGTGTCACCAGAAATGTCAAATTTCAAAGCTGTCTACATAATTTTCTAAAGAAGCTTTCCCTTGCAACATCAAACTTGAAATTTGAGACTTTGCAGTAAGCTAAATGTTAAGGTTTGTTACTTTTCACGTAATTAAAAACCGTGCTAAATTGAGATGCAAAGAGAGCATCCACATTTAACTGCAATCCAAATTACTAGAGTACAGAAATATCATTAAATCTCTACAATACAAATTCTGTAAGGTCTAGCATCTACGTATAAAGTGGTATATGGGAATCTAATTGGCTGAGCCCTTCTGCTCAGGTATGTTAGGTGGTTCCAATTAAATGCAGTGATGTCATAATTGACATGCTCAGGTATATAAGATGGTTTCAATTGAACTCAGTTATGTCATAAATGACATCAAGATGATTAATAGTACTTAGAAGATGTACAAATCAAAATGCCACATGGCATGCTATTGTATGTTATGGCTAAAACTGGTAAGAATGGATACAATCCAGTTGCAGTTCATATTCTAATATATATTACGTTTTATCGGTTTTAAACTACCAGAACTCAATTTTAGAATTCAAGGTGCTTGCAAATACTCATAACATATCAGTATTATCAACAGGTTACTTACAAATCAATTGAACAGAGTTAGCTTAAAGCCTTAAACAAATAATGGCATCAGTGCATATTAGCTTAATTGCCTTAATTTTAGTTTTTGGGGTTGTATATTGTAAATCTCTTTCTTTTCTTTTTTCTTTTTCTTTTACTTATTCCTATTTGAATGTGTAATTCATCATTGCATGCTCAGTTGCTTTTTGGATTGGTACAAATCATACATTCCATATGATAGAATTATTTATTAAGACAATATAAAAGTGTTGTGGCTTTATCATCCTGACTGCCAAGCATTTTCATCAGTTATTATTTTTACATTCTTTGTGTGCACTTCAGGTTGTAGAAGTTGGCATTGAACCTAATGGTTTGTGTGCACGCCGAGATTATGCTCGTTGGCTGATTTCTGCTAGTGCCATTTTTTCAAGGTTCAACATCCTTTCTAGTGCCTTTTTAGTTATGTTGTCTTCGGCTGTTTGGTACATGAGGAATGTATTGCCTCTACTAGCTGTTTAACTAATAATGGATTTTGGTTTTTAGAAATCCGGTATCAAAGGTTTTTCCAGCAATGTTTATTGAGAACATCACAGAACTTGCATTTGATGATATTACACCTGAAGATCCAGATTTCCCTTCAATTCAAGGTTAGCATAAATACTAATCAAAGTAGAGTGTCATCTACCTCAACTTTTCTGTCAATTAAAGTACAACTGGCTGTGCATTCATCGTAATAACCATTTGAGTTTTATATTTACATTGTGTTAGCTAAATATTCTTCCAGTATCGCAAGATTTTTTTTCATTTTGTCTGACATTGAATGAATCAATTTGCTGTAACAGGATTAGCAGAGGCTGGATTGATTTCTAGCAAGCTCTCATATAATGATGAATTTGGTTCTGTGGAAGGAGGAAATTCAAGTAGTTGTTTATTCTCACCTGATAGGTGAGGGCTAACTATCAGTTATTTGTGAAAGACTTGGCTATTCCTAATGGTTGTTAAGTTATAATCTTCTACATGGTTCATTTTAGCAGTTACATTTTTGAGTATTCATTCTCTCAATTCTTTAGTTTCTCTCCAGTATATCTTTCAAGGCTTGTTGTTCATATTTTATGTTTTTTGGTTATGGAATTTTAACTGTTGCACCTTATCATTTATGTTTCTTATTTCTGCACATTTGGGGATGTTATCTGACTACAATAGTCCACTTTCGCGTCAAGACCTCGTCAGCTGGAAAATTGCCTTCGAAAAAAAGCACTTACCTGAAGTTAACAAGAAGGTAATGTTGAACGATCTTCTTAACTCTGATGCTTTTTATTTCCCAATGGCAATCATAGAAAGGATGAACTGATTATGTTGGCATTAACATAAATGTGAAATTTTATTTCTTGTCTTATTACAGATGTTGTGGAAACAGTCTGGATTTATTGATATTGACAAAATAAATCAGGATGCTTGGCCTGCTATCTTAGCAGACCTGACATCAGGAGAACAAAGCATTATTAGTGCCGCCTTTGGTATATTTTTGTAATTAGTTTGTACAAATTATGTTCACTTAAAGCTATCGTTTAAATGTGTGATTCCATTTCATTAGATATTCTTTTCTGTCTAAACAGGTCACACTAGGTTATTTCAACCTGACAAACCAGTCACAAAGGCTCAGGCTGCTGTTGCTCTTGCAACTGGAGAAGCAGCAGAACTTGTCTCAGAGGAGCTTGCTCGTCTTGAAGCAGAGTCATTAGCTGATGCTGCAGTTGCAGCACACGCTGCTCTGGAAGCTCAAGTCCAAAAGGACCTTAATGATTCCTTTAAAAGGGATCTTGAATTAGAGAGGGAGAAAATAAAAGAGACAGAAAGATTAGCTGAGGAGGCAAGATTGGAATTAGAAAAAATAAAAGCTCAAAGAGAGGAAGAGAAGTACTCACTTCTGAAGAAGGAAGCTGCAGTTGATGCTGAAGTCGAGTTTCTTAGAACACTTAAAGATGAACTAGAGAAACAATATCAGACCATTTCAACGAAAAGGGCAGAAATGTCTTTGAAAAAGGATGAGATAGATAGACTTAGAGATGAAGCAGAAGATATAAAGATTGCCTTGGATATGGCTAGAGCAGAAGTGGAGATTGAGAAGGAGGCACTAGCATTGACCAGGTAATCATCTGTTTGTGCTGTTAGATTTGCTCGCTTAAACTGGTCTGTTGTAATAATAAACTGATGATTAAGTGGCTTTAGGGATAAATCAGCTAGTTCAAACCATGGTTCAAAAACTTGACTTGGCAATTACTTGGCTGAACCAAAAATCTTAAGACTTGGAACTTGGCAAAAACTTTTGGAAATGCAATAACTCAGTAAATTAATCAATCATCAAATGATATATTGTTTTTTAATAATATGTTTTAAGAACTTTGCATATTACTGAATTTGTGAAACATATATATATATATATATATATATATATATATATATATAAGTCAAAGCAAGAGTTCAATACCAATATTATAATTACATATGGAGAACGATAAAAAAATGACTCGCATGTGAGTGCTGATAGAATCAAACAATAAAGACAAACGGGGAGTTTGGTCCTCAAAAATTCCTCCTTTTGCCAGGGCACAAATGCCATACTGTTAGGAGGAGGAGATGGTCACAAGAAGGCCAGGTTCAATAGAATAAATAGGTTTTGGCAGGAGAAAGAGGAGAGAGCTTCGCTTAAACAGAGGGAATGGGAGGATTGTGAATCAGAGCAATTTCCACAGATTGCAGAGAGGAAGAAGTAATCACAAAAAGTCGTTGAAGTGCAAATCCCTCGATCATTCCCCCAAAAAACCTGCCCCCGGTGACAGATCGTTTCAAGGATCAAGCTCCCTTCGCCAAATGGTGTGGCTGAGGATGCCCTAGGAAGTCAATATTTGAGTGGTCGCGTTGAAGTTATTCTGACCAAGTAAGCATGAGATCCCTACCAAATGATTTTTTCCTGATTGAATGCATTAAGAGGGAGTTGAAAAATGAGATCTTGCATGGAAGTCCCTCTTTTTCGAATTTTTCAGTTTTTTATATGCTAGATTTTTGAACCAATTTTGATCTGATCAAGCATCACATTAGAAGGTTCCTGATGTGGATCAGACTGGTTAATCTTCCCTCGTAGTACTGGAATTTTGAAGCTTTAAGCCTTGGGGTCCTTTCTTGGAGTAGATGAGGATCTCTTTAATGGTAAGTCAGGTTCAATGGTAAAAATTTGTGTAGAAGTCGATCAGGAGGATGGGTATGGGAAGAGCTGGAATTAATGACTTCAAGTGGGGATTGGGTCTAGAAAATTTGATTGAAAAGGGGCAGGTAGGGGGAAAATTATATCATGGTGAGGTTTTGGCCATAAGCCAGCCTATTGAGGGTTCTTCATGATCAAATCAGTTGAGGTTAGAGAATGATCCGTCCTTGGTAAGTTCAAACCCTAAACACATTCTTGAAGTTAACCTAGAATTGGGAGAGCTAATAGAGGTACGAGTAGCAGCCAATAACAAATCACCATCACTGGAGTTTGACTGTGGTGGAGCTTCAGCCCCAGTTGCGGAAAGGTCCACTCACCCCTCTTGGAGACCAACCTAGAAAGACTTTGGTAAATCTGTCATGTTCAGGAGTTCGGCCTCAGAAAGCTTACACTTCTTACTGGATCTTGGCCTATTCTCAAGCAGTAGAGCAGGATGGCTCCCCTTACACGACCCTAGACATCAATGATCAATTCATGAAGGTGGCTTGTGATCTAATGGACACCACTGATTCCTTTCAAGATGGGTTTGGGGATGGGTCTGCAATGGCAGATCAGATTGTCCAACCAATCACAGATCTTCAGAAGGCTTTGTTGGAGAAAGGAAAAGTATTAGAGGAAGAGCAACTACTGCGTTTTGGTGAAACAGAAGACCTAGAACATAACAATATCCTAGGAGAAAGCACTGAAAAGTTGGGTATCAATAAAAAATCAGCCCAGAAAACTTCTCCAAACTGGGAAAAGTAGGCCCAGAGCTAGGAAGACCCTTTTGGAGAAGAGAACTTTGGATGGGGATGCAAAAGGCCAGGTCAAAATCACTATGATGCTGAGATTAGGGAAGGGAGCTCCCTTTGTTGAGGGGCTGTGAGGCTCTTAACATGGAAAGGCTGCTTAACATCCGACGCTTGGCCAAGCACAAAATGGAGCGTTGGATGTAAGATGCCCCCTTGCTAATCACTTTTTTTTTGTGCCTTTCCACTCACTGTAATTTTGTCAAACAGTTTGCTTGCAAGCTGATTACTGAGTTTTCTGATTTGTTCTCAGTTTGCAATTGTATATATTTGTTGTTATTTGCTAAGTGTCTTTCAGATTTCATTCAATATAGAAAACCATACATAACAAATACTTGCAATATAACATAGAAGATCAAATGCTGATAACACATAGTTTATTCAGACTGTTATGGTTTTAGGATCATTGCAAATGTAATAGCACTCCTATGATTGTATGTGTTTTTCAAATGCAACAATCTCTTGCATTTATATTGAGAAAGAGCCAAGAAGAGACATGTCCCTTCATGGGACATGTCTATTCATTATTATTTAATTAATATAATGACAACTATGATTACACACACACACACACACACACACATATATATAATAACTTTCGAGTATTATATTAATTTTTCTAATATTTAATAATTATATATACGTATATATATTTAAGTATATATATATACATCTCATATATATATATATATATATATCTTCACTAGTATTGACTCATAGTGTTTATCTGACTGAAGCTACAAAACATCAACACTCCCTCTTAGCTAGGGAAGATAAAATCCATCAATCCAAAAGAGCAACACAACGTTAATTGTGAAATTTTATTTTGATATCACATTACTGTGATGTCAGAGATATGGACTGACTAGGAATATCAAGTCTCATGACATTCACCATAACTCATAGATTTATAAATATCATCTCATGATATTGGGAGTATTTGTTACAGAATATCAAGTCGCAAGATATTCTCCAAATACTTAGAGTAATGGCCTACCAACATCAAGTCACATGATGTCCACCAAGTACTCAAAAGTTTACAAAGAGATCATCTCATGATATCGGGAGCATTGGCTTGCAGAATATCAAGTCGCATGATATTCACCAAGTGCTTAGAGTAATGGCCTACCAACATCAAGTCACATGATGTCCACCAAGTACTCAACAAAATTATAAAGATATCATCTCATGATATCAGGAGCATTGGCTTGTAGAATATCAAGTCGCATGATATTCACCAAGTGCTCAGAGTAATGGCCTACCAACATCAAGTCACATGATGTCCACCAAGTACTCAACAAAATTATAAAGATATCATCTCATGATATCAGGAGCATTGGCCTGCAGAATATCAAGTCGTATGATATTCACCAAGTGCTCAGAGTAATGGCCTACCAACATCAAGTCACATGATGTCCACCAAGTACACAACAAAATTATAAAGATATCATCTCATGATATCAGGAGCATTGGCCTACAGAATATCAAGTCGCATGATATTCACCAAGTGCTTAGAGTAATGGCCTACCGACATCAAGTCACAGGATGTCCACCAAGTACTCAACAAATGTCCATAGGTAATGTGCACTTACCATAGGAACATTCACATCATCTATTATGATCTGTTTCAGCCATCACAAGATGTCTATCACAATAGAATATCAAGTTATTGTAAGATCGTCACCTTCCAATAACTTTTGCATATACAAGTGATAATCATTTGGAAGTCGTCACTTCCTCATGATTTACATAGGGGGTAGGCCCATTAAAAACATTCATGATTCATTAGTATAATAAGCAATTATATCATGTTTACCTCATATGTGTTTCACCTTCAATAGTGAACTCCCTCTCAATCAAGATTGTCACACGTTGAATGAACCATCTCCTCCCTCTGAAGCTCAAGTTTATCAACTTCTTGACCTCTTTTGAAATGTCAGACTCCCTTTGCATCTAGTCTCAATCATCAATTTGTTTGCAAGCATCAAGTTCTTTCTCCCTTGAATGCAATTATCTTGTGCTTCTATCCATAATTCTTCACATGACCTATCATGAATATCCAAAAGGTTCTATACACTATGACCACCTTCAATATGATCAGATCTCCCTTCAAGAGGTTAGGTTTTTAAAGAAGGAACCTTGCTCTTTTACAGATTTTTGCATAGACCCGTACACAGTCGGTCATAACTTTTGAATCTGACATTTTCTCTCCAATTGCTCCGGTGAGATTATTCTAAATTTATTTATCACAAACATATCCAAAATTTAGCAAAATCCAACAGTGCATTTGTGAGATATGGTCCTCATACTGAGACTGTATTTTCTGAGATAGTCACACATTCACCATCAACAAATTACTCTCTTACATTTGCAATTTGGCAAAATTTAGCAAAATCCAACGGTGCATTTGTGAGATATGGTCCTCGTATTGAGATTGTATTTTTTGAGACAGTCACACATTCACCATCAACAAACTACTCTCTTACATTTGCAATTTGGCTTTGATACCATGTTAAGGTTTTAGGATCATTGCAAATGTAATAGCACTCCTATGATTGTATGTGTTTTCCAAATGCAACAATCTCTTGCATTTATATTGAGAAAGTGCCAAGAAGAGACATGTCCCTTCATGGGACATGTCTATTCATTATTATGTAATTAATATAATGACAATTATGATTATATATATATACATATACACACACACACACACACATATATATATATAAAATATCTCGAGTATTATATTAATTTCTCTAATATTTACATAATAATTATATATATATGTATATATATTTAAGTATATATATACATCTCATATATACTAAATATATATATATATATATATATATATATATATATCTTCACGAGTATTGACTCAGTGTTTATCCGACTGAAGCTACAAAACATCAACACAGATTTCATTAATGTTAAATATGATAGCATCAATAAGATAAATATATAAATGAGTATATATATATATATATATATGTAACAATGATATCTATCATTCTATATACATTAATATATATCCATATACATATTTTAATGATAAATATTCTCATTTTATAACTATCGATTATCATGAGTAATGTATTGATGATCATCGATTTTCATTAGTGATAGATCGATAACCATCGATTATCATTAATGATAAATTGATGATCACCAATTTATATATGATTGTCCACTTACAATGAATACCGATTAGTATCGGTTTAAATATCAAAACTGTTATGTTATCACCGATAGTATTATCGGCTTATGTGATATTGATTCAATATTGATTTGTATTAACAACGACTTGTTTGTTATGAAGAGTCATGTCAATGATAAGACGCGACTCATTAATGAGTCACGGCTTATCATTTATGTGACTCATTACATTTGCTTATACATATATGCAAAACGATCGTTGGCTGAAACATATTGAATTCGAACAGTGTATTCAACAATCTGCATACAAAAGAACTTAATTAGAAGTTTGTACATTGACAATATATTCATAAATTTTGAATTGCATCTAATTGGTATCAGAGCCAAGTTAAAGAAGATCCAAGAAGCTTTCAAACTTAAGACATTTAAATATAATTTGTAGCACATCACATTTCCATGGCAAGCGTTATCAGATTTGAGGATAGGCTTGAAGGAGGGAATAACTTTTCATCATGGAAGTTCAGAATACTAATGATACTAAAAGAAAATAAGGTTGAGTCATTCATAAAAGAAGACAAGACAGAACTAGAGAATGATCCAGAGAAAACTACATGGATTGAAGGAAATGGTAAGGCCATGAAAATCATAATCCATGGAGTCAGAGACCATATTGTACCACTCTTGACAAAATATGAAACGGCATATCACATGTTTAAAACACTTGTAAACACTTATGAAATAAGTAGTGCCAACAAGACCTTAGCCCCGAAGAGAGAGATTAACCATATAAGTATGAACAAAGGTGAATCAATCAACTCATACTTTATGAGAATCTCAGCTCTAAGAAATCAACTGTCAACACTTGGGTACAAGATAGAATGTAAGGAATTATCATTAATTGCCTTAGATGGTCTACCTGACTCCTGGGAGACATTTGTTTCAGACATCAGTGCTAGGTCCAAATTTCCAAAATTTGACTGGCTAAAGATCATATTGTCTCCAAGAAGAATCAAGACTAGCAAAGAAAGGACTCGAGGAAAACTATTGATGAAAATCTTCATGTATTAAATGTAAATTCCCACAAGAAAGAAAAGAAGAAACATTTCAAGAAAAAGGAAAAACAATCATGGGAATGGTAAATCCAAGAAAGATATGTCAAAGGTACAATGTTTCAGATGTGATCAGTATGGACACTATGTAGTAAATTGTCCATACAAAAAGCATCAAGCTTCATTTGCCAAGGTAAAGAAGACTAAGGAAGAGCATGAATTCGAGAAGCTTGTATTCTACTCTGCACTTTCAAATCAAGTCTCTAATAAAAGTACCCGGGTCATAGGCAGTGGTTCCTCAAGACATATTACTGGATTTAGAGAACTATTAGATTCCATGGTGGAAGAAACTAATGAGGAAGTAACTATTGGAGATGACTTTGCACATCCAGGGAAAGGTGTTGGAACTTGCACCATTAGACTGAAGTTAGGCATCTCTATTCAACTCCTTGGGGTATTGTTTGTTCTAGGCAGAGTAACCCGGAGACGCGTCTCCCCCCTAAAACCCAGACGCACCCTAGACGAGGGGACAATGTCCTGACAGTTTGGGCGGAGCAGCCGTTCCGCCGCCGTCTCGGCGTCCTGGATGGGGACAAGGGGACGTCTGGACGTCCCTTGACCTTGAAGGAGACGCCCAGACGTCCCCCATCATGGCAAGCCAAAAAATACAAGTTTTTAAATTTCTTTTTGTTCATGGGTGGGAGGATTTATACAAATATAACATTTAAGTATAAGTTATATTTGTATAAATTATAAAATATATATACTTCAAGATGTTTGAGATAGGTTCCAGCTTCATAGGAGTTAAGATGCAAATTCTAGATTTTGGGGGTTTTCGAAAAATTCCAGCCAGCCAAATTTCAGGATTCAGCAAGCCTTCAGTAGGGTTACCTCCCACTATCCATCATGGCTTTCTAAGGTCAAATTGAAGCTGGCAAAATGATTCTCAAAGGGTTTTAACTTTTAAGTTTAATTTGTTTTATCACAAATCACTTGGTTTCGACCCCATCTCTATGAAAGACTTAGCTTAGCTCTCGCCCAAATCCCAGATAGACATAACTTCCCAACAAGCCAAAATCTCTCAAACCTCATTTGCCGGACCTAGGGACTTGAAAACAGCCACCAACAAAGATATAAATGTTAGATATTTGTCCTTTTGTGTTGGATATACATGTTAGATATAACTCTTATGAATATCTAACATTTATATCCAACACAAAAGGACAAATACTTCAACACAATACTTTTACATCTTTATGTCTTATATTGTTATACATCTTTTCATAACTACCATTTTAAGTACTGAATGTATAGTATATACTGTATACACCCCCCCGTCCCCCACCACCATCCCCCCACCGTCCCCAAATTGAGGCCCCTCTGTCCACCCGTCTCGGAAACTTGTCCCCCCATCCCCCAGGGCGGTGTAACTATGGTTCCAAGTATCAAAAGAAATTTAGTCTCCATATCTGCACTTGCAAAAAATGGATACAGAGTAACTTTCATGGATGGTAAAGTATTGGCATGGCCAAAGAACTCTACTATTAAGAAAGCACTTACCATAGGTAAGAGACAAGGTTATTTGTATGAGCTATGTATAGAACCAAATCTAGCCATTATCCATGAAATTGCAGACTCTAATGAAATATGGCATAGAAGATTAGGACACCTAAATTTTAGAGCCCTATCTTCCATGGAAAGATTAGTCACAGGATTACCAAAACTTAAACAATACCACTTCGGGGCATGCAAGGGGTGTGCCTTAGGTTAAAACGCTAAGGGATCATTTCAGAATAGTTCTAGCAAAACAAATAATGTATTAGAATTAGTCCATACAGATTTGTGTGGGCCCATGTCCATCCCTTCATTAGGAGGGTTTCTATATTATGTAATCTTTGTTGATGATTTCTCCAGGAAGACCTAGATCTATTTACTCGAATGTAAAGAATCTGAGGAGATCCTTAAAAGATTTAAGGAATTCAAGTCCCTTACTGAAAACTCCTTTGGAAGAAAAATAAAAACCTTAAGGACAGACAACGGGAGGGAATATACAACAGATATGTTTAAAGAATTTTGTAAAGATGTTGGGATTAAGAGGGAGTTAACTGTCCCTTACAATCCACAACAAAATGGGGTTGCTGAAAGGAAAAACAGAACCATTGTAGAAGCTGCCAAGGCAATGCTTCTTGATCAAAACATAGAAACTTTTCTTTGGGTAGAAGCCTCTAATATTGGAGTATACATACAAAACAAATGTCCACACTCTCATCTTGATAATAAAACTCCTGAAGAGGTTTTCACCGGTATAAAACCAGACATCAGTCACTTAAGGATAGTTGGTTGTCCTGTATACATACATGTGCCCAAAGAGAAAAGAACAAAACTAGAGCCTTCAGGAAGAAAGGGTATTTTTGTAGGTTACAGTGAAACCTCAAAAGCTTATCGAGTATGTGTCTGGTTAGAAACAGATTGAACTAAGCAGAGATGTAATTTTTGAGGAGGATATAGCAATCACAAGAGCTAGAAACTCCGTTGAGCCAGAAATCCAAACTTCTCCCTTAGAACCAGAAACGGAAACTGCTCCTGAGATTTAGAGGGAGTATTCCGAGGAAGAAGAAAATGAAGAATCAAGCACATCCTTGAAAAATCCTAAGAAGAGACCTCTCTGAACAACTAAGACAATAGAAGAAGCAAAGTCCTACTGAGCTCCTTCTGGAACTTTTAGAGAGGGTAAAAGACCTACAAGATTATCTAGTTATGTAGCCCTAATGAGTGAGCTCTCAAAGTCAAAACCTCCAAATGTTTCAGAAGCTCTTCAGCACCAAGTATGGAAAGATGCCATGGCAGAGGAGTATCAGTCCATCCTGAAGAATGATGTTGAGAAATTGTATCTAGACCTAAACAAAAATCAATGGTCTCTAAATGGTTGTTCAAGATCAAGCATGCTGCAGATGGCAGTATAAAAAAGTACAAAGCAAGGTTTGTAGCCAGAGGTTTCTCGCAGAAAGAAGGAATTGACTATGAAGAAACTTTTGCTCCAGTTGCCCAATATACTTCAGTCAGAGCTGTTCTAGCCATTGCAGCTGCCAAAGGATGGAAAGCACATCAGATGGATGTTAAGACTGCATTCTTGAATGAAACTATTGAAGAAGAGGTCTACTTGGAGCAACCTAAAGGATTTGAGATCCATAATTCAAGAACACATGTGTGTAAGTTAAAGAAATCCCTTTACGGACTTAAGCAGGCCCCCAGAGCCTGGTATGAGAGAAATGGCAGTTACCTCATGAGATTAGGATTCTCCAAAAATGATGCAGACCCAAACCTCTACTTCAAGCAAAGCAAAGGTGATATGTTAATGTTAATATTATATGTTGATGATCTGTTGATTACATGAGAGGATCATCTCATTAATCAGTGCAAGAAGGAACTAGCTTCAGAATTTGACATGAAGGACTTAGGACTACTGCACTACTTCCTTGGCTTAGAAGTCTGGCATAAATCAGATAGTATTATTCTAAACCAAGGAAAGTACACCAGTGATATATTGAAGAGATTTGGCATGATGAACTGCAAACCGATGTCATCACCCATGGAGACAAATCTTCACAAGTTGAAGGAAGTAGCAATAGATTCTTAGTCAGCTGATCCCACTCTCTACAGACAGATGATTGGATCATTGATGTATTTGGTCAACACTAGACAAGATATCTGTTATGCAGTGAATGCTTTGAGCCAATTCATGTGTGACCCTAAGGAAATACATCTTGTGGTTGTGAAGCATATAATGAGGTACCTTCAAGGTACTCTAAATTATGGACTCAAATATGAAAAGGTTGCCTTAGATCTTCATGGATTCACTGACTCAGATTGGCCTGGAAGTGTGACCGATTGAATGAGCACCTCAGGGTGTTGCTTCAGTTTAGGATCGACTATGATATCGTGGATTCGCAGAAAATAGTCGTTAGTGGCACAAAACTCTATAGAGGCCGAATATATCGCAGCATCAATGGTTGCTAGAGAAGCAATATGGCTCAAAAAACTAATTATAGAATTATTCGGCGAACCCCTAAAAGCAACTATCATCCACTGTGATAACCAAAGTTGCATCAAGCTATCAGTGAATCCAGTATTTCATGACATATCTAAGCATATAGAGATTCCTTACCACTATGTGAGAGACATGGTAGAAAGGAATGTGATCCAGTTGGAATATATCAGTACAAGAGATCAAACAACAGATATCCTTACCAAACCACTCCCAAAGGTGAAAGTTGATCACTTCAAGAAAAATCTTGGTATGGTTGAAATGTAAAATTTTGATTTGTACTTAATATAATAAAGATGTTTAATGGGTAAACTTCTTTTGTCATATGTGTGATTGTATGACTTTATGGGCCCACCCATCCTGTCTACATTGCTAAAAAATGACGATTTTTTATTTAATGAACACTTGTAGTTTAGCATTATAAGGTGACAATCTTGTAATGTTGATATCATGTTGACTTGATATCATCTTGATTCATGGATGTACCATGATTTGTTATGGTAGACATTATGCGATGTAATGTTAGTGCACATACCTTAATAAGGGTATATAAGGAGAATGTAATGTTCTCGAGCATATTATATCCTTCATATTACGAGTTAGGTTATATGTAAAACTTGGTAACACGTGTTAGGTGATTCCTCATATCACAAGTTAGGTGATATGTAAAACTTGGTATCACATGTTAGGTGATTCCTCATATCACGAGTTAGGTGATATGTAAAACTTGGGATCACATGTTAGGTGATTCCTCATATCACATGTTAAGTGATATGTCATACCATTTTACATTCACAAGTAAGGTGGTATATATATTCTTATGAGAAATGAGATGCATTAGATACTTTATCTTCCCTAGCTAAGAGGGGGTGTTAAATAGGATAGCGTCGATGAGATAAATATATAAATGAGTATATATAATACATATATGAATATATATTAATATATATATATAACAATGATATCTATCATTATATATACATTAATATATATCCATATACTTATTTTAATGATAAATATTCTCATCTTATAACTATCGATTATCATGAGTAATGTATTGATGATCATTGATTATCATTAGTGATAGATCGATAACCATCAATTATTTATTAATGATAAATCGATGATCACCAATTTATATATGACTGTCGTCTTACAATGAATACCGATTAGTATCGGTTTAAATATCAAAACTGTTATGTTATCACCGATAGTATTATCGGCTTATGTGATCAATTCAATATCTATTTGTATTAACAGAGACTTGTTTGTTATGAAGAGTCACATAAATGATAAGACGTGACTCATTAATGAGTCACAGCTTATCATTTACGTGACTCGTAACATTTGCTTATACATATATGCTAAACGATCGTTGGCTGAAACATATTGAAATCAAACATAGTGTAGTCAGCAATCTGCATACAAAAGAACCTAATTAGAAGTTTGTACATTCACAATATATTCATAAAGTATTAAAAGGGATACAAAAGCTATAATTTATCATTTTAATAGAAGTTTGAATTGCATCTACAATAAGAATTGTTTAGACATTACAAATCAGGTTTGAACAGTATTGCAGACCTGAAAAATGTCTTCAAACTTAGTAATGACGCCGTAAGTATGCTTCAGACTTGCACCAGCAGTAATGACACCCAAAGAAGGTAGTGCCAAGACTTTAGTCTGCAGATTTAACACTTCCAGGTGGTACGGCTGACTGATATCAGCAATGGAAGACCTTCAAGTTGCGGTTTCAAACCCTGTATATCCTCAAACGCCAAGGCCAGCTGTCCCACACCCAGCATATATGTAAATGCAGCAGTAAGGAGTATGGCCCAGGCTGGAAGTGTACAGCCAGTACAATATGCAGCTACACCAATATTAATGGGGTATGGCCAGTTATGAGTGTCACAGCAGTAGATATCTTCTCAACTCCAAGATCTTCAATTCACAAGTCTTCTATAGGATTCGACCTCTATACCTGATAAATAAAACTTGAGATGTATTGTTGTTACCTAAATTAATTTTCAAATGAATTCTCAAATTATATTGCTCAATGATCATCTTGACCGTGTCTTCCAATAGCAAAGAGAATGTCATTCATGAGGGATTTCGTCCTCACAAACCCTTGAAGGAGAATTCACCAATATTTTATCAATTTCTTATTTCATCCAGCATACATCAAAGTGAGCTCTTGAAAATATTTTAGAATGCTCTCATAAGGGCTCATTCACTCATCTTACTAATGTGGGATAAACAAAATCACTTTTTTCCCTTAACTATTTTTTCAAGAATTTGTTTTTTCTCCTATTTTATCGCAATTGCTTTTTTCCCTCTTATTTTTCTGCAAATGTTTTTCCTTCAATATTTCCTCGTCATTTAAAACAAATTTCCCTCTAACTTAAGTTTCCAAACATTTTAAGTCTCTAATGTGTTATTAAATAAAGGGACTTTAAATATTAAGTGGCCCACTTAACTATAGTCCAACATTAATAAAGTTAAATATTTATATTTAACTTTATAAATTAACTTAAATAAATCACATCAATGATGTTAAAATTCTTTTGTCAATTTTAATCATTTACCATTGACATGACACTATCACTGAAGATTCTGACCATGCCTAAAATGACTTATTATAACTGCATCCGGACACCTCAGATTGACCTGGAATGAAAGCTGACCAGGCCAAATAGCCTTAAAGCCCCTTAAATGTCATGGTTAGCCTACGTGACCATAGAGAAATAGGCTAACAATAAACTCATACAACTTGTGCTAGAAATGAGACATTACATTGGAAGGGAGATGTCTTTTTGATTCAAACAACAAATATGACCAACACCCACTTAGAACAATTTAGGAGGAAACTTAGGACTTGACACGTAATGGTGGTTTAGGCTATTGGGGCGTCTAGGGGTCTTGCAATCTTTTGAAAGCCACAATTTGTTTGTTTGGACAAATTGGCAGAGGGGTCCAATTGGAATGGTTGCAAGGTCAGAAGCGTCTCCCCTATCTTCAATTTGTTTTGGTGAATGTTTATGGTCCGAACGCTTGCACCAGGAAATAAGAGTTGTGGGAAGAATTGGATTGTCATAGGTTTTCTTCCTAATCAATGTTTCATTTTTTGAGGTTATTTCAATGCCATTCTTCATGATAGTGACAAAAGAGGGGGTGTTCAAGGGGGAATTTCAATCTCAGAAAGATTTTCGGGTTTTGGTGGATAGGAACCACTCGTTAGAAATTAATCCCTCTAATGGTACTTATGCTTGGACTAATAGGAGAATGGGTTTTAGTCATATTGTAGAAAAGCTTGATAGGTTTCTCTTCTATGGGGATCTTGGTTCCTTACCTTTTGGCTTTGAAAGTTCGATCCTCTCATGTTTTAGATTTGATCACTTCCCGATTTTGTTGGAGATCCTAGGAGATAGAAGACTGATAAGAAGTCCCTTCAAATTTGGAAACATGTGGATGAAAGATTTGGATTTCTTTAAACTTATGGAAGGGTGGTGAAACAAGGAACATCTAAGTGGCCCCAAAATGTTTTTGTCATCCCCAAATTGAAACTCTTGAAGCATAAAATCAAAGAGCGGAACCTGGTTCATTTCAAGAATATATCTGACACCAACAGGACGATAGAAGACCTACAATTTTAAATGGTATGGACTAGGTTTTCTTTTCCAAGGAGAACGATTTGATGGTTTCTTATGAAGAGGTTGTGAAGAAATTTCTTTGGATTTGATTTTGACAGCTGAGAAGTTTAGACGAATGGGCTTTCAAGGCCCCAATAGGTGTGGGCTTTGTGAAGCTCGAGAGTAGTTAGTGGATCATCTTTTATTGGGTTGTCTTGTCTCTTAAGTATGTTGGCATTCATTGTCTTATGCTTGACATGTGCAAATTTATTGCTTCATGCCTAATATATATGATTCATGTTTTATGTGCACTAATATGAAGTCATGTATGATTCATGCCTTAAGTGTATTCTTGTTCTATGACTTGAGTGTGTTCATGATTCATGCTTTATGTGTATTCATGTATCTCTGTGTATGAGCCATATGTGTAATCATGTGTATACCTCACGCTTTGTGTGCTAGGTGTATTCATATGCATGCTTCACGACTTGAGCAAACTTATGCGTATGCTTTATGTATATTAAGTGAATTCATGCTTTATGTGCTGTGTATGCTTCATTGTATTTATGTATATCCTTCATGACTTGAGTGAATCCATGTGTATTTACACGTCTTCGATAAATTCATAGTATCCATGCATTAATGTGTGTATTTTGTGTATGCTTCGTGTCTTCATATATTCATGCATATATTTCATATTTTCAAGTGTATGCTAGATGTTTGGTTCTACTTTTGATTGATCTAAAATAAGAGAGTAATTAAGAATGAGCCAAAAGATATGAATTCAACACATGCTATCATGGAAAAGTTGATTTTTTTGAATTCATTAGGCGCCACTATGAGATGACTTAGATACTTTTCTGTGGAATATGAAAGGACACTTGTCTTAATATAGGCTTTGCAAAGTTCTGACTATCAAACCATAATTTTCTTTCAAAATAAGGGAGAAGATATATATGATAAAATTAGAGTAACACAAAAGGTGGATTATGGATGGGTCCTTGTGATTATTCAATCATTGCTTGAGGACAAGCAATTTTGGAGAAGGGCGGACTGTGACTACCCCTTTCTAAAATATGATTTAATAATAAATAATAAAAATAAAATTAATGAACGGATAAATAATAATAAATTAGTTTATTAAAATTAACTATATTATAATAAAAGAACATAATATATTAATTGATACCATATAGTATATATTAATAAATGAATAATAATATAATATTCAATAATAATAATAAATCTTAATATTCAAATAAATTCTAAATATTAATATAAATCCTTAAATATATGCTGTCCTAAAACAGTTATCTCATATATTAAAACAGAATATATAAACAAGCAAATGACATGGCAAAAAGAGCAGCGATAGTTAATATAAATATTTCCTTAAAAGGCAGTGATTCAAAATATTTGTCAAAGGAGTCAACATAAGTATCAATAAGATTAATGTTAAGATAACAGGCAGCGGTATGGTAAGATGACAATTATAATCCATATCCTTTATATTCCGAAGGGGCACGTTATACAACAATTTTTATAATTATAAGCTTCCTTAACTGATGATTCAATGATCAATGTCACATCAATTATTATAATTATAAGCTTCCTTAACTGATGATTAAATGATCAATGCCACATGATGATTAAGTTCTAAAGTGGCTTGGTAGCAATGATCTGGGTGATGCAGCGATTAGCATTGGTAATGGAATAATACAATTTAGGAAGAGACACAATTCATGTCTTTTACACGACTCCTCATCCCAAGCATAAGAGTATAAGGCACTCTCTATCATGGATTTGTTAATATTTTTCAGATTCTACCTAGGAATAAACAAACTATAGAAGGCTTAAGGATAAGATAAGATAGTACCCGGATTATCTTCAGATCTGATCCTTCTAAGTATATGAAGTAGACTGAGAGCTCCAGAATTCGCTCCTATGTATGCTGCAAATAGAACTGAGATTCGATGTTTCTGTCCTTCTATGGAAGACTTCGCTGTATCTATAATGGCCGAATTAGCTTCTGTTAAATGGTATTTAATGCTGCCTCATGAGTTTCGATATTTACTACAGCCTCAAGGGAAATCGCTGCTATCCTATTTGAATTCGCAGCTATCCTATTTGATTTGCTGCTGCCCTGCTTCTTTCGCTGCTGCCTGCTTCTTTTAGCGAATCTTGGGAGAAGAAACACGATATGTCTTGGGTGTTCTTCTCTCAAGAATCGATCTCCTATATGTAGGAGCCAAGAGGTGATTTGCCAAGGGGGCCGACCTAATTTAGAATTCCAAGCAGGCCGACTTTGGGCCCAAACAAATAATCCAAAGCATAACTCGAATTTCATAAACAGTAGATATTAAATATATTACATATTTAATATCATTATTTATATATCGATATATCTATGCTCTTAACAAGGTAAGTATATTGTTTGGTGCTATTATATTTGCTGTCAAGGCCATAATCTTAACAAGATTCAGGATGATATAGGAAAGAGACATTATATAGAGGAAACTACAAGTATGTTGACAGATTAATAAATTTGTATTCAGCGTCTGGCAACAAGTCTGACAGCCCAAACACATAGGATATTATTGTTGGCATTAAGGGATGGTAACTTTGGTAAGCTCGCTACCGGTACATGGCAATAGAGGTATTGTCATTGATTGGCAAAAGAGGTGTCGACATTTGTGGTTGAGGACACCAGTGTTGGATCTGTGAAGCAAGACAGATACAATTGACAACAAGTGCGAGGAGAGACTGGCTTGGCAACCGGTGACACTATGCAAGAAAGAAGAGACTATATCTGCTCATCAAGAGCAACCAGTCACTACACATCAATGCATTGGCAACCGAGGAAATGATACAACTGAGGAAAGGATACAACTGGTGTTGACTACGCAATTGAGGAAAGGATGCAACCGGTATAGACAAAGGAAGGAAAGGTGACAGTCAATGCTTTTACCTGTGCACAACTTAAGGATCTTTACCGATCAAGTGAAGACTTCGTCATAATAGATGAACCGAGGAAGTCTTAGTCAACTGTCTGTTATCTAACTCCATGACCGAGATTTATTGCACTAAATCCGATAGACTTTGAGTTATAATGACGATCGGTACAAGGTGCGATTGAAGGTTTTAATGCTGAAGTTTTTGGCTTTAAAACATGGAGTTATTTCTTGCGAAGGAAAGCTGTTTGACACGCATCATTGTTTTCTTTCGTTAAAGCAGATAAAGCAGAGCATGCATCGAATGTTTCCTCAGTAAACTAATACTCTACTGGGTGATGGATCCGAAGATGATCTTTAAATAGGTCGTGCATGAGAAAAGCAATTAGGGCAAGAAGTCTATTCTGCTGTCTGGTGAGAATACAGTTTGCCTTCATTCTGCCAAAGTAAAGAGTGAACCTTTACGCTGAAGAAGCTAGGGTAAAGAGAAAGGTGAAGAGAGAAGAGTGTGCATACAAGCACAACTGAAAAGGAGAACATACCTACAACGATCGGTAATGTTTCTCAGTTGAGTATAACAGAGATCTTTTTAGGCTATGCAAAGCCATTTCTAAAAGGTCAATCCTTCTATTGTTTTCTAACAATTACAATAGCTAAATCCCAGTATTTTGGGTGGACATTAACAGGTCCCTTGTACGAAATCCCTTAATCGGGTGACATCTATTCAAGTGTTTTAAGTCTTCTAACCGGGCAGACAGTAACAAGTCTTATTGTATCAAATCCCTTAACCGGGTCGCATCTAACAGTGCGTTATAATCCTTTAACAAGGAAGGCTCCTAATAGGGCGCACTTCAGGGGAGTGCAGAATTTGTGAGGTTTCCTCACACCGTGGTTTTCACCCAATTTGGGTTTCCACGTGATAAATCTAGTGTTGCTTTGTGGTTGATTGCTTGCTGCTATTCTTATGCTAGAATCTATTTTTACTTTCAGTTATAATTTACTACATCAGATTTATTTCAAAGTTTTATAGGTGCTGATTCACCCCTCCCCTCTCAATACCGGTTGGGATTGTCAATTAATATATGTGTGTGTATAGAGGCATCTGTTAATAATAATTAATCAGAATCGTTTATATATATATATATATATATATATCTATGTATGTATGTATGTATGTATGGAATAATACAATTTAAGAAGAGGCATGAGTCATGTCTTTTACACATGACTCCTCATCCCAAGCATAAGAGTATAAGGCACTCTCTATTATGGATTCAGGATGATATAGGAAAGAGACATTATATAAAGGAAACTACAAGTACGTTGACAGATTAATAATTCTGTATTCAGGGTCTGGCAACAAGTCTGACAGCCAAAACACATAAGATATTAATATATATATATATGTGTGTGTGTGTGTGTATAGAGGCATTTGTTAATAATAATTAATTAGAATCATTTATATTATATTAAATCTATATGTATGTGTGTGTGCGCTCGCGCGCGCTAATAATAATGATCAAAACTATATATATATTTATGTTATATTTCAGGTGTGAATATACATATATATATAATGCATAAGATATATATATATATATATATATATATATATATATATATATATATATAAGGAATCAAGAGTCTTTATAGAGTCTATTATATACATTATATGTTAACAAGAATGAAATCAGAATCATCTATATATAATGTATATATATCTATCTCTGAAAGATCTAATATTTACATCTGTAATATATATATATATAGTTACACCCTTGACTGTATAGATAGATGGCCCCATCTATCAGTTGCGTTGAGTTCTCTCTTGTTGCCATATAGATAGATAGATAGATAGAGTTGGGTGGCAGTTAGATATAGATATCCTCTCCCTCGGCATGCTCTCCTAGTGCACCACCATCCAGACTTGGGACCGCATAGTAGGGGGTAAAGTAATCCCGGAGGGGCCCAATAGATAGTAGGGGGCCTCCGGGATTACAAATAGAGAGGTTCGAGAGATTTTAGACAAAAGTCTGGATTGAGTGATCTCGCCTATGTCAAAGTCGTTTCCTGATCCGAAAACAGGCTAGGGATATTCGATATGTAATATGAATTAAAAAAAAAAAAACAAGATTCAGATTTTAGCAACAACTCCCTGGCGAATAGTAGGGGCCCTACCCTTAGAATAGTAGGGCTATGGGCAGCTGCTATCCAACAACAATTCCTCCTGATCCGGTGTGGGTGGGGGGGATATTGAGTATCCATTGTATAAGCAATTATGAGTGCAGTGAGCCCCCCTGTTGGATTGTTCGGCCTACCCCGGGTGCCTCCTACTTTCTTTTGGAAGGAAGGCCCTCAAATTATATGGCAAGAAAGCCATGGAGGAAGACCCTAAAATTATATGGCAAGAAAACTATATATATATATATATATATATTCGTTAGTATTAATAGAGTCTTAATCATATATGTCTATGTTCCGATTCGTGACTATTTTGTACCTGAAGAGGAAGGGACTGGAGAGGCCTGGCTAAATCCAGCCAATAGGTTGATTCCCAAGATAGGGTAGGGATCAACGACCCTGAGTGCCTTGTGGGCATAGTCCCAAGATAGGATAAGGGCTTGGATCTGTAAACTTTGAGGGAACCTATTGTGATTGGTATCTAAACAACTTTCCGGAGTGAAATGGAAATAAGGGTAGTATATTGCTTAATATGTTTGGTGAATGTATAACTTTCCGTACTTCGAATAATGGAATAACATAGATTTGATTCAATGCAACTTAGTCCATTCAGTTTAGGCCATAAGAATATTAAATAGGGCTTAATTCTGGTTATAACAGGCCTAAGCGTAGTAGGGGACATTACAATATTACCAAAAGGCATGCGAATGCTGCATATGTTTTGATAATTCTTGCAAGTTTCACACACAATCAAGTCTAACATTCTTGCGCAAAAGGGCAACTAAGAAGTAAATAATCCACTGATTTTCACCATCTCTGCATAACTTACATCTCGAATGGCCCTATCATATCCCATTTTCCTAAATTTGTCTGCTGTCAAGATTTTCTTCTGTAGGGCTGCTCGCTCGGAGGTGCCAGCTTTGGGCAAGAAAGATTTGTTCCTACATAATGCAATCGGAACTGCCACCTCATCTCATAACTGCTCCCTTTCAAGCTGTCTATATCCATCTTTGGCATTGTATTGGTACTATTTAGAGCCATAGCACATGATTGAGTCTTATCCATCCCTAAACACCACTTTTCTAGGCTTGAAAACCTCCATTAGACTCTCAAGTTCCTTAGCAGGCAGCCCTAAAGCCATCATTTATTTCCATGACCATACCCTTATACCTTCTAATTCCTCTGTTATGTAATTTCAAACAAAGGGGCCCCAATGCTGTGTAAGGAAATTCTTCAATACAGCCACTTCCATAATTTTGTCCGAAACTAGCAGTACTGACTTGTTTTTCTCGTCATTCCCTTGCCAAAAATATTTCCTTACTGACTGATTCATCTTTTGATTTGCGCCAACTGATAAAGAAATGCAAGACATGAGGTAAATAAGTATGGCAGAGAGAACAACCTTTACCATTGTAGTATGGCCAGCCCAAGGCTGGACCTTTCCATGCAGCAGCTCTATTAGAGATCTTTTCGCATAGACTATCCCATAGTCTGTTTGTTTGAATACCTTTGTCTAAAGGGATCCCAAAATATGTGCAAGGAAGGATACCTTTTTTGAAGCCCAGGACTCTTCTGATTTCTTGCTCTTTCCTTTCAGTTCTTGCAAAGAAGTAAATTTCTGATTTATTAGCTCCTACCTCTTGTCCCGAAGCAGCAAAATATAAGTTGAGTATGTTCTTCAAACTCTTGCCTTTTGGCTCGTCACTGTCCCAAAAAGAAGGGTATTATCAACAAGTTGCTGATGCAAGATAGATAGAATATCGCTTGTAACTTTTATCCCTTTAAGACTGCCCCTCATTCTAGCTTGGTTTAAGGTTCTTCCTAAGGCCTCTGCCATTATGATGAAGAGGAAATGTGACATTGGATCACCTTGCCTTATGCCTCTTGAAACATCTAAAACCCTTCTGTAGATCCATTGATCAGAACTGAGAATCTAGGACTGGCTATCCAATTGAAAATCCAGTCAAGCCAATTCTTTGAAAAGCCAAAAACCTCCATCACTTTTAGCAAAAATCTCCAGTCAACTCAATCATAAGCCTTCTTGATATTGAGTTTGATCAACGTTGCTGATATTGAGTTCTGAATTGGGTGAATTGTCTCTTGCGTAATTATTATTCCATCTAGAGTGGTTCTCTCGGACAAAACTGGTTTGCTCTTCTAATATTATTTCAAGCAAAACCTTCTTGAGCCTATTCACCACTGCCGTTGCTAGTATTTTGTAGGAAGTATAGCAAAGGGAAATAGGTCTAAATTAATCTACAGATGAAGTTTGTTCTTTTAAAGGAATAAGAGTTAAGAAAGTATTATTGAGTTCTTCAAGGATCTTACTTGAGGCTTTTGAGTCTTCAATTGCTTCAAAATTGTCCCTGCCTAATATGTCTAAGCACTTTTTCAGAAAAGGATGCAGGAAAACAGTCTGGCCCAGGTGCATCTGGATGGAGTTGAAACAAGGCTGTCTGATCCATTCCTATTGTTGAGGAGGTCTTTATAATATAATTCACTGCACATGATTGAATCACTACTTCTATATCTTCGGTCACTTGCCCATTCCCTGTGGTGAGTTTTTTAGATTCTACTTGTATTCCTTTGAGCCTTGTTTCTGTTGTAGAAGAACTTAGTATTTTTGTTTCCCTCTCGTATCCACAGAAATTTTAGTTATTTATCTCCAAAAGGTCTCCTCTCTTGCCAAAAACATCTCATATTCACTCATCAGTCTTTTCTCTTGCAAGAATCTGTGCTAATCCATCCCTGATGCTAAAACTTCATTGTTTAAGAGTTCATTTTTCCTTTCAAAAATTTTCTTCTCCTGAAAAATATTCTTAAAGTGGAGCCTATTCCATTACTTTAAATGGTGTTTTACTGATTTTAATTTTGTTGTCACCTGGAACATTTTAGAGCCAGTCACTTTAAGAAATCGGGGTGATCCATCTACATTTTTTAATTTGAAAGGGCAATGGTAAGGCCCTTTGTCCCCAGTAATATTCAGCTGTATAGGAAAATAATCCGAGCCAGACCATGGCAGAATAGAGCTTTGCATTCCAAATGAGATTTCACCTAAATCCCCTTTCCAAAAGTATCTAACTTTTCTGCTATATTGCTGAGTCCAATCTGTCTGTTTGTCCATGTGTAGGTTCCATTAGAGAATGGAATGTCCATTAGCTTACTCCTAGATGCTCATTCTTCAAAGTCGGACTGGGACTGTTATTTTATTTGGACCCCACCCTTCTTGTCACAGCCGAGCGAAATTGCATTAAAGTCACCCTTGATCAGATGAAAGTCTAGAGACCAAGATGATAATAACTGCTCTTTCTGTAACCAGGTTTCTTTTCTACCATTACAAGAAATCAGGCCATAAAAAATTGTCAATATAAATGGAAGATTCGAGGTCACACTTCTTTGCAACATAGCCAATGCTTGCCCTCAATGATCTTTTCCACTGACACCGCCTGTGTTCTCCACAAAGTCACCAAGTCTCCTGAGGCTCCTTTGGAAGGGACCTATTCTCTTTGCCAGAATTTGAGTTTTTTTGTTGAAGTGGATACACTCTTCATTACCTATTTTAATGTCCATTTCTACTCTCTCCATTTGGTGCTAAGTCAACTGTTGTTTGTTATTCCACAATATAAGCCTCATGCCTCCTCTGGAAAGGCGATTCCCTTCCCTGATTTCAGAATTCTGGATATTTTCACTTGGCCCTCCATGTCGCCATATGCCTTATGCTTCACCTAAAGAGTTTTTCTGCCTGTTTTCTTGTTTTCTCCACAGTTTGGTGAGCTTTTCTTCACTCTTGTCTGGTTGATTCCCAACTTAACAACTTCTGCCACCTCACCTTCTCCTTTCCCATAATATTGGTTTGGCAAGGGTATCTTATCCACCAGATTCAAGAATTCTTCATCATCTAAGAGATCCTCCTCAATGTTCTTCTCTCTCGATTTGCAGCACTGTAGATGACGTCTTTCAAATAGATCTTCAACGAATTTTATTGCTTCTGTATTAATTTCTGTTTCTACTTTATCTGAGATCTTCCTCTCAGCTGCCATCTTTCTTCACCTCGGCCTTCAATCCTTTGCTTTTTGGGTTTCTATGGGGTCCAAAGTTTCAAATGACAATTTGTCTACAGAGTCAGATCTTTCCAAATCACGATTGTTTTCCAAACTTTTTCATTGGAGCTTTCTGCTGCCACTTCTGTGAACCTACCTCCTAAACCTTGACCTCTGGCAAGATTTGGGTCTATTTCTTCAACCGCCACTTCTCTGAGCTCTTCCAATGCCTTCCTAGATGTATTTTCTTCCAGATCTGAGTGCTGATTAATTGGAACTCTTTTTTCCTGCAATTCACCTTCCTGTCTGCCGCTTACAACGGTTCCTTTACCTTTTTGATTGGGTGGGATATCCAAGGGTCAAACTCCCACAGAGATCTTGCAAAGGTTCTATTTTCTCCTTAGCATTGCTTCTGATCTATTTTGACTACAGATCCTAATTCCTTCCGATTGCCTTCAGCATTTCATCAGAAAACTAAAGTCCTATGCAAGGAACTTTTAGTCTCCAGTGATGTTTGTGAATTTTTTGGGTGTCAACTCCTAGTTGGCAAACAAATTCATGAAACAGCACATGTTCTTTACAGGCTTAGCTAACTGTCCTCTACCTTCCCTGACTTTAGGTTTAGGGTCCATTACACTTGATGGTTTCCTATACATATCATATACATTGTGAAGTTGCTATCTTTAAAGTGGGCTGTAATAAATCTTCTGATTAAGGTTTATTGTTTCTAAAATTATGTCTTCTGCACTGCCTGCAACATCGCCAAAAGAATTTCATTGTGTGTGCATCCACACCATAATCCAATGTTCTATTGTATCCAATATTGTGTCACTATCTTGTTTTTAGAAACTATCCAGATTATGCAAGTTGCCGGAAATGTATTTGAAAGCTAATTTCATTCTGGGCAATAGGAGCAGGTACAAAGTAGTATAATGTTCATGTTTTTCGTCTAGGAATCTTTAACTGTACATAGTTTACTGAAACCTCGAATGATGATCGATCTGAAAGTTTAGTTTAAAACGTAATTGGAAATTGGCAACAAGTGCTAGGGATTTTAGTTTGTCTTTATAAATCCAGTAATATGAGAGACCCAGTCCTGCAATTTTATTAAGTATTTATAGTATTTTAATAACAAGTATCTTTTTCCTATTAATAAAATCTGTAGCAAAAAGTACTTGCATCTGCATCTGATTAAGTGATTGTGGTGTAGTCAATTCTTGATTTTGGACTCAAATAGTCAAATCTATTCCTTTCTAGGAAGGGAGATGGGATAGCTCATAGTCGTCTCGGGGATACATGGACAGCATTAAATAGAGCTCAAATATTTTTTTACTAGTTCATTATTTTTCTGGATTGTATATAAACTGATGTTATATATAAAGAAATTGTGTATATGGTAAGAAATTCCAAGATGTGTCAAATGAAATCTATACACTTATTTCAAACATTTAACATGATCATCCAAAATGTTATTACTTATGTTTTCTAATGCATTTGCTGATTTATAGTTTGTTCTTTCAGAAATTGACACTTAAATTTCTTTCTAACAGGGCTTGGGCAGAGGAAGAAGCCAGAAATGCTAGGGCATATGCTAAAGAGCTGCAAGAAGCTAGGGAGAAATGGGAAAGGCAAGGAATTCAAATCCAGGTCGATAAGGAGCTTGATGAGAACAACACTGGAGTGTTAACATGGCAGTACAGTCCTAAGGTTCAGAAGGATTTGGGAGAGCCAGAAAAGGATTTGGGGGAGGTCCAGAAAGATTTGGCCGAGGTTCAGAAAGATTTGGGAGAATCACCTTTACATGGGATTACTGTTAGAGCAGAAGAAATAAGAGGGAAACTCGGACATTTATCTAATGATTTAAGGGTCAAAATCTTAGGTGTCATAGAGAAGTTAATACATGCCATTGGACTTCTAATAACTAGTTTACGGCAGAAAGCATGCCAAACAGGGGAAAGAGTTCAAGAATTTGAACGGGAGGCTCTTACAGTGGCATCAAAAGCTGCTCAGGATGTACAACAAAGGACTGCATCATCAGTGGTGGGAGTGACATCTTCTATTACTAAAGGCACCAAGAGGCTTATTGATGAGTGCAGGGAAGGGGCAGAGAAAATTTCTCAGAAATTTAAAACATAGATCACTCACACCTATGCCATTTTTTTTTGCTGTATAATGATCTATATTAAGAAAGATGATAGTGCACTAACTTATGCTTGTGGTTCTGCAAACGATCTTGCAATTTTTGCTCATTAAATGAATAAAGGATTTCAAGAAGGTTTCTGAATGCGGGCATGATTTGCAATCAATTTGAGCCTCTTAAATGCTAGTAATGGTCCATTTTTCGTTATGTTTGGCTATGAAATTCAATATTGTTGATAGTGGCCAGACTATAGGGAATACTCATCAGGACATCATTGGCACATCGCTATTTGTAATGGAATTTTAGCACACAAAAGAATGCTGTTCTTATTACATTTTTTTTTGAAGAGTTATAATGCTGGTTTGTTTGGAGAAGTTTGTATTTGGTTTCTACATATGATGGACAACTTAAGAATCATTCACGGAATGATCCTTGGAATTGAACACTGAGAAAGCACAAAGCTGTCCTTTCTAACAAATGGTCTTTAAGTCCAGCTCTTCTTGTATATGTATTGCTATTTGCTATGACCAAACGGTCATTAGAGTATATATGGTTGTTTTAGATTCTTGGGCAGAGGTCAAAATAGCTAGAACAATACAGCCTTTGTAGCATTGTGCAAATGTTGAAAAGTTTGCATGTTTGTATGACCTCTCTTTTTGGTCTAATTTACTGTTTTAAAGAATTTAACTGATTTGTGGAGGTTAAATGACATTTAAATCATCTCTTAACATGTGAAGTCTTTTGCAACTTATTCTTCCATGTAGTTCCTACACATTTGTAAGTACCTAGGCATAACTATATATGATGTATATATCTAATCACCAAGTTCAACTTCAACAACTTACCATTTTAAATGCAACTTCAAGGTTATGCTTGTTACATGTGAACTACTTTATATCCCTACATCACTTTATATCCTCTCTTTATCATATGCTGGTGATTGAACAATTTTCCCTCGACAATTATCTTCATATTTCTTAAATGTGATTACTTTCAGATTTGATCTATCTATGGCTTTTCTGTTTGCAGAATATGATTCTTACAATAATTGTACTTTCTTGCAGATTATAATCAGAATATTGAACTTGATAAATATGAAGCTGATGCCAAATCAATATTGAGAAATAGTGATCATGAATTCACAAGTCTGAGTTTTTCCTTAATGGTATTCGATCTACAAGAGCATAACATTTATTGATTTCGATATCTCCAATTGTGGATCGGATCTGCATTAAATATATAAGGAAGACACACATCCCATGAGCAGGCATGTCCATTCATGAGATGTCTCATGAATTGCGCCTTTTCATTTTAACTAAACACTCGATCTCTAATTGGGGTTTGTTACTTAATGAACATAAATGCTTACCAAGTTTGATCTGTATTTATCTTGCACAAATAAATAATATTAAATATAGAAATGATCACCGATAATGATGCTCGATCGAGATCCTATATGAAACATGAAATACCAATAATCTGTGAGTAATAACCTCTAAATGCAGATTGCTAATGTACTTGGAATATAATAGATTTCGATCAGTTATATAAGTGATCATCGATTTCCAGAATTTATTGCAAATGATAACATATATATATATGTGTGTGTGTGTGTGTACATATGTCAGTACATATTGACATATATATACACATTATCAAATCGATCATCATTTCTATATCTGATCGAAGCTACCATATTTCAACACTCCCTCTTAGCAAGGGAAGATAAAACTAACCAAGTATATAGAGATATCACCTTACTCGTGATATCATAAGATATGGTATGCTTCTAGGAGTGTCAAGTCACATGACATTCTTCATAACACATCTTCATTTTGGTATGTCCATTGACATCAAGTCTCATGGTGTCTACCATAATAAATCATGGCATATCTAAGGATCCACCATGATTATCTCATACGGATCATAATGGTCTTCTTCAACTGATATCAAGTCTCATGATATCTATCAAAATGTCCAAGAGATACTATCATGAAATATCCATGGATATCAAGTCACATGATATCCATCATGATAGTGAAACTAATCATTGTAAAGTCGTCACCTTACAATGTCAAATACAAGTGTTCATTATCAGAAAGATGGTCACCTTTCAATAATGTACATAGGGGGCCCCATAAAGTTATGGAGTCACACACATGACAACTACCAAGAACCATATCAGGGGGTGGATCCACCATGGCTACTCCCAGAGGGTGGAACAAGGCTTTCACTTTAAACTTCTCTCTCACAGAGAAGAATCCAATAAAGTACATTTCAAGAAATCACTGATGCTAAGTCTCCCTCTTAGCAAGGGCTTTGTTCTCTATAACTCCAAGCTAGTCTCAGAATGCACAAACTTTACTTTGGCAGGAAGCTTGGTGAGAATATCAACCATCCGTTCTTCGGTGATAATGTATCTTGTCTAAATACTAAAGAAACCATCTCTTCATGGTCTACTCCATCTGAATCTCTATAATCAAAATCCTCAAAGATCAATTTGGCAGATCCTCTAGCAGCTTCCTCTGTCACAGAAGCATACATGGTCTTAATCATGAAAATGTCTTGCTCCAAGACACTCTCATCATTTGCTACATGATCATTTACACCATGTTTAAAATTTTGATCACAACATTATTCGTAGTAGTTTCTTGTAACCAAATGTACTTGTTTGATTCCATAGTAACATGAGTGAATGTAATAAACTATGGATTTATCCCCAGGCTTGGCAACACCAAACATTCATGATAATGTGGCTTCCATCTTGTTGATGTTTTGTAGCTCTAGTCCGATAAACACTATGAGTCAATACTAGTGAATATATATATATATATATATATATATATATATATATATATATATATATATATATATATATATATATATATATATATATTAGAGAAATTAATATAATACTCAAGAGATACATACATACATACATACACATATATATAATAATCATAATTGTCATTATATTAATTACATAATAATGAATAGATAAGTCCCATGAAGGGACATGTCTCTTCTTGGCTTATTCTCAATATAAATGCAAGAGATTGTTGCATTTGGAAAACACATACTATACATGCAGTGCTATTACATTTGCAACAATCCTAAAATCTTAACTTGGTATCAGAGCCAAACTGCAAATGTAAGAGAGTAGTTTGTTGATGGTGAATGTGTGTTTGTCTCAGAAAATACAGTCTCAGTACGAGGACCATATCTCACAAATACACAGTTGGATTTTTCTTCATTTTGGATATGTTGGTGATAAACAAAATTCGAAGAATCTCACCAGAGCGATTGGTGAGAAAGTGTCGGGTTAAAAAGTTATGTCCGATTGTGTACGGGTCTATGTGAAATCTGATTTGTTAAGAAGCAAACATCAACAATTATGTATTGGCAACTATGTCATTCTTTAACGTGACAATTTATTAAAGACATTATTTACGCACTGATATTTTGGATAAAGTGACTTGATTGAAGAAAAAAAAAGCGTTGTTTAGTAAGAGGCTAAGGACAATGAATTTGCAAAGTATACACAACAATTTCCATAATGATTAGTTAGATCTTCTAGTGGCTTTCATTAAAGACACATTAATTTGTTATGATTGTGGTCAAGCATTAACAAAGAAGCACGTATTCAAAGAAGGGTTTCTCTTTCTAGAAAGAAAGCATTAATTATAGAGTGTCACCTCTCTTGGAGCAATCAAGTCATTTCACAAGAAGACATAAGCATTGTTCAATGATATAAGAGTGAGAATTTTACATTGTGGGGTGAATAATAACCAATGTTACATTCCCACTTGAACCATCCTTAATGGGGAGATGTCTTTCAAAATAGAAGGTGTTTTCTGATTTGATGTATATGGACCTTCATTGAAGCAACTTGTATCAAGGATGGTAATGTGCATATAAGTATTTATTATCCTTGAGTATTACTTTATCTACTCATTGTAATCTCTCTCTTATTTGTATTTCTATATGTACTATAGGAGCTATTTGCCTTGATCTTTTCTGGGGATGCTCTTGCAGGAAAAATAAGATAGATATAAAATTCAGAGGGAGTCTGACTCTTCCGAGGTAACTTTGGACGAGGAGCTTAGAAGATTGATATCAGACTCAGAGGGAGTCTGATAGTTCATCTTAAGCAATCTTGGATGAAAAGGTCAACATATTGATATTTGCTCAATGAGTTCTTCTCTGAGAGAGAAGTTCGAGGTGAAATCCCTTGTTTCCATCCTCTGCGCTGAGGCATGATGGATGTCATGTGTGTGACTCCATGTTTTTTTCAATGGACCTACCTCTTGTGTACATCATGAGGAAGTGACGACTTCCAAATGATTATAACTTGTATTTGCAAAAGTTATTGAAAGGTGATGATCTTACAATAACTTAATCTTCTATTATGATAGACATCCTATGATGTCTAAGCAAATCATGATAGATGATAGCTTGCATGGTGGATTAAGTTCCTTAAACATACCATGACTTTCTATTGTGATAGACTTCTTATTGATGTCTAAGCAAATCATGATAAAATGATAACTTGCATGGTGGATTAAGTTCCTTAAATACACCTTGGCCTTCTATTGTGATGGACATCTTATGATGTCTAAAAAGATCATGATAGATGATAACTTGCATGGTGGATTAAGTTCCTTAAACAAACCATGGCATTCTATTGTGATAGACATCTTACGATGGCTGGAACAGATCATGCTAGATGATATCTTGCATGGTGGATTAAATTCCTTAAACAGACCATGGCCTTCTATTGTGATAGACATCATATGATGGTTGAAACAGATCATGATAGATGATGAATGTCCCTATGATAAGTATTATTGAGGATACATGTGCACATTACCTATGAACATTTTTGAGTATTTGGTGAGTATCATCTGGCTTGATATTTTGTGGCCAATGCTCCGAATATCATGATATGACATCTTTATAAATGTTTGAGTAATTGGTGAATATCATGCGACTTGATATTTTGTGGTCAATGCTCTCAATATCATGAGATGATATTCTTATGAGTCTATGAGCTATGGTGAATATCACACGACTTGATATTCCTAGTCAGACCATATCTTTGATATCATGATAAATGATATCTTATGATCATAATCATGTGTTTAATCTTCCCTGGCTAAGAGGGAGTGTTGATGTTTTGTTGCTTCAGTCGAATAAACACTGAGTCAATACTAGTGAAGATATGTATATATATTTAGTATTGATGCAGGGGCATTTTAGGGTACTCGACGAATCTGCATGGTGGGTGTGTTGTTTGGCCGGTGTTACTTGGTTGCAGCCTTGACCGACGGTCTCGGTCATTGAAGGAAGCTTGGTCAGTGAAGGAACTCGATAATCTCTGACGCTCAGTGAAAGTGTTACTCGACGATGTTTGTGGTGCTCAGTCGACACTGGTGCTCGGCGATGCCTGACATGCTCGGTTATTTCATTGTTGTTCGACAGTTCTGGTTTACCGACTAGAGTTCTGTGTGATTTGTTGGGCCGACTTGGTGCATTTATTGTTGGTAGCTGTTGTTATAGGCCGACATGTTGAATTAAATATTTGTAAGGCTATTTTGATGCCGACTTGTATTACATTTAATAATTGTTGGGGGAGTTAATGGTTTCATCCAGCTGACTTGTGGCCGATGATTAGTATTTATAGGATCTTTGGGTAGATGTTTAGGAGAGGATCAAGGATCAGAGGATTAGAGGAGATCGATAGAAGTTCATGACTTGGAAGACTTAGCGAATCATATCTGAGGCTCTGAAAGCTGGAGTTGGCAAAGTTGTGAAAAAGATCTTGCATGATCTTGCATATCGGATTGTTATCTGATAGTTTTGTAGTTGTAGAGCTAGTGGTTTACACACTTGGAGACAAGGAGATTTCTTGGAGGCTTGCGAGCTCAAGTTTAGATCTTCCTTAGGGTTTCCATCAGTTGTTGATTGTTTTCAGAGTTGAACTAGCTAAGATTGTATTGGATCTGTTTGAATATTACAGAATTGTTTCTGATTGTAATTGACCCTAACCTGGAAGGCCTTACAGTCGGGCATGTTAGTGAAAATCAAAGTTAAACAATTATATTGTTGTTGTGTTGTTGAGTATTCCACTGTGTTGTTCTGAAGCTACAAGGTTTGGACTGTCCTTAACTGATCCACCATCCTTGACTGCATCAGGTGGTATCAGAGCTGAGAGTTGATCTTGTGGAGCGAAGGTTGACCTAGAAAGGCCGATCTTGTGAAGTTGATCTTGTTTGTGAAGAGATCATATGATTTGGATTGCAGATTTAGAGCACTGAACTTGTGGATCTTGCCCTAGTTGTTTGTTCAAGGTGGCAGGCTGAGATCTGACTTGCATACAACTTGGAGATTGCCACAAGGTGTTTGGTGGAGGGTTATCTGATAGTTTTTAGTTGCAGAACTAGTGGTTTGGACACTTGGAGATAAGGAGATTGCTTGGAGGCTTGCGAGCTCAAGTTTAGATCTTCCTTAGGGTTTCCATAAGTTGCTGATTGTTTTCAGAGCTGAACTAGCTGAGATTGTATTGGATCTGTTCGGATCTTGCAGAATTGTTTTGATTGTAATTAGCCCTAACTCGGAAGACCTTACAGCCGGACATGTTAGTAAAAATCAGAGTTAAACAATTATATTGTTGTTGTGTTGTTGAGTATTCTGCTGTGTTGTTCTGAAGCTACAAGGTTTGGATTGTCCTTAACTGGATCAACCATCCTTGACGACATCAAGTATATATGAGATGTATATATACTTATATATATATCATGTAAATATTAGAGAAATTAATATAATACTCAAGAGATATTATATATATATATGTATATATATGTATGTGTGTGTATATATATATATATATATATATATATATATATATATACATACATACATACATATATATACATACATATATATCTACACACACACACACACACACACACACATTCATAATAATGAATAGACATGTCCCATGAAGGGACATGTCTCTTCTTGGCTTATTCTCAATATAAATGCAAGAGATTGTTGCATTTAGAAAACACATACTATACAAGTAGTGCTATTAAATTTGCAACAATCCTAAAAACCTCAACACATCTAAAGCTCTAAATACATGCATAAACCTATTGATCTTCTTGTCCAAGGTTGCCTTAGATGAAATGTCAGACTTCTTTTGAATGTGATATCAACCTTCTGACCTCTTCGTCCAAGGTTTCCTTAGATGAAATGTTAGACTCCCTCTGAATGTGATGTTCATCTTCAATTCAGTTCTATAAATGCAAGTATCAAATTTTCTTTCCCTTGAATACAATTTCTTATGCTTCTTGATTTGTCCTGAAGGCATTCCAAAGAGAGATTAAAAATAGTTGATAAGACTAAACTATCTCTAAGGAAAATACCAATCATAGAAGCATACAAGATTTTCCATCCCAATGTTATAGTATGAAGTAATGAACATTATTCAAGTATATGAAATACTTATCTCTTATGTTGGTACATGATAGAGATAGTCCAGAGCTGGGTCAAAAGACTGCAGTAAGGTTCTTTCTTTGCTAGCTTACAAAGCACCAAGAATGTCACAACCATGTATTTCATATCTACTATCTTCTCCTAGATTGCTGCAGTTTCCTAGATTGCTACAATTTCTTGGTCACTAAAGAAGTCATCTTACCATGATATTCTCCCTATGAACCAATGTAATCTCCGATAGTCAATTTAAGCAAATGCTCTAGTTGCTTCATCTGTCACAAAATGATACCCTTCTTACATGATCCCAATCATAGAAGATATCTTTCTCCAAAAGACTCACATCATCTAGTATGATCCAAATATGGCATGAAAATAATAGATCCAAGATCATTTTGAAGCTACTTTAAAAAAATCGAGTCTTGCACAATGCCTTGGTAGTATACCTAATGCAACATTCATCTTTTCCTGCCAGAACATCCCCGAAGACAAAGGAAAATATCAAGACAAATAGCTCTTATGAAGACATATAAGAGAGTGACTACAAAAGATGTACTATTCAAAAGATAATAAAAGTACTTATCTCATTATTCATGAGCATATGCAAGTTTCTCCAAAGGTCCTATATGTTGGTGGTTTCCTCCATCATGAGGATGTTCCACGGGGTTCATGTCTATACCACGTGCCTTGGGCCAACAAAACATAGACATATGATATGTATTTCCATTACCATTACAACCTTTGTACCTTGACAACGAACATCCTTTTCAAACACACGACATCATTGGATCATCATACACAACTCATTATGTAGTGCATATCACATATCACAGAGTACATATTTCCTTCGTGTATCATACTTTTAGATTAGTTTGAAGCCACACTTCAATTCTCAGTGTTAGAAATAAGGAATACTGAGAGGGGGGGGGGGGGTGAATCAGTATTCTACAAACTTTAACTTTTTCCCAATTATGGATATAAGAGATAATCTTAATGCATGCATAACATAGAAAGCTAAACAATGTGCATAGCAATAAAACAAAAGAACTCATAACACATTATTTGTTCTTGACGAAACCCTGGCCAAGGGAAAACCCCGGTGGGGATGGTACCCACAAAGATCCACTAATCAAAAGTATCATGTTAAGGATGTTGACCCTGTTAGGAGTCTATTACATGCATATAGTGTCTTAGTGTTGATTAAGGGACTATAGGCCTTGTTAGAAGCCTCAACCCTGTTAGGTGTTGGTAGTACAAAATGTGATTACCAGATGAGCCCACTTCCCAAACAAGTAATGTACAATATTCACTGATTACAAAATTAGGTCAAGGTACATAACCTTATATTGCTTGCATCAATATCTCTTCACTGCTCTTTCACTATCGCTATTACATATACATCATATATCTCGCATCATATCACTGCATTATTATCCTTCTTACAATTTACAATTACATTTATACAAGTTATTAAGGCTAATAAGTTTTCAGTCAGCTACCATATTACAAAATAAATTTACCCAAGGGTTAACATCGAGGATGTCATCCCTTTATTTTGTTAAGTCATTATTTTGATAAACAAAATAATCCCTTAACTCTTTATCAATTCTATCTTCATATTCTGTCCTGTCAGCTTGACACTGTCTTTAGAAAAACTATCATAACTTCTTTCGTACATGCTGTACTAACTTGTGCTCTGAGGTGAGTCTTCAATAGTTACCATAGAGTCTATGTTCAAGTTCACAAGCATTGAAATTACTCCAATCAACATCGCAAACCAAAACTATCTTCAAGTTCACTAGTAAAAACACACTGTCTCATACTTAGACAATTTTGAATTGCGCTCTAACATACTAGCTCTCTGACCTATGCGATCTTCATGTAGATCATATGTTTCCATAATGACAACATCTATGTAACCAAATCATCCAAATTGCCAACAATCTCCCCCTTTGTCATTGGTGGCAACATATGAGAAAATTGGCTAAGTCTTACAACTTCAAAATCTCAAAATTGTGGCCATAGTACAAAACATATATATACTGTCCTTATGGCTTTATTAATCCTTTCTATATACTGTACTCCCCCTAAGAGTATGTATCCTTAACAATTTTATGCGATATATCTCTCCCCCTTTGACAACAATGACAAAAAAAAAGGTAAGGAGGGTAAGAAAACTGTGTTCACAAAAAGTTATACCTTAATTCAATATTGCAAAGCCGGTAAGCTTGCAACACAATCTGCAAAATTGATCTTCATAGCCTCTAACTCTTTCTCCCATGATTTCTTAATAGAATTTTCCACACTAAGTAGTGCGCATAATCCATAAGATGCTATCTCACATGCTTGGAGATTCTCAAAGCTAAACTTTTGAAAAGATGTCTTTGCTGAAAGACATTCTTCCAGTTGCCCTTCAATAGTGCTCAAGTTTATAGAAATGTGCTCTCTTAAAAGAGTGAATCTCTTCATTTTCCTGTCCTTTTCATCTTGCAAAATTATGATCTCATCATATATCTTACGAATTTTCTTCTCAACATCAGATACCTTCACATTGGGGCTCGAAAGAAGGTTTGTTTCATTCTGAATTTCGGCTTCCTTCATCTTCATCTTCTGATCTTCTTTTGCTACCAAGGTCTCTAATTTTGTACACTGAATGTACAAGGATTTACCTCTTTCTAAATTCTTCCTCAAGGCCTTTATACAAATATCAAGGTTATTGATATCATTCCTGATATTCTGACTGATGTTCAAGAGTGTTTTGGCCTCATAAGCTACATGAGCTTTCACTTTTTCTATATCAGATAAGTTTGTAAACTCATTATCAAAAGTGTTCATTACTTCCTTTGCTCTTTCTAGAGGGTCATCTTTTGCAATATGTGTAGTAATAATACCTTTTAATTTCTCAGTAAGCTCCTTCAGGCATCCTTCAAGACTCTTTGCTTTCTTATTCTTTCCAATGATCTTGTTCAAAGATGTGATCAATTCCATCTGATCATCATCATCTACTTCCTTTCCCAAATTATCAATCATAGAACCAATCTGAGTTTTCTTGCCAGTCTCAGGTGTAAGACTGATTTCTTCTTGAGTGGGAACATGTACTTGTTTTTTTGTCACTTTAGGTTCTACAACTGTGGTCTCTGTTTTCTCTTCTCCTTTGGTAGTCTCCTGCTCTTCAAAAGCTGAATTGTCAACAATGTTTTCAAGATTCTTGAATAAGTTATCATCACTATCCAAGGTGATCTTAGTTCCTTCTACATTCATGACTTTGTCCTCAATGTTTATGGCTGGTAGAGAGGGAATGTCCTCTTGTTCTGCTTCTTTTGCTGCTTGATCTTTAGATTCTGCTGCAACTAATGATTCTCCAGCATTCTCTGACATTACCTTAATGATTGCTTGCTCTGTTTCTGCATTAACTTCTTCATATTTGCCTCCCATAATCTGAATAGTTCTCTTCTTGGTTCTCAAATGGGTGCTTAAAGCTTTCATAATCTAATTGAAGTGTACTTCATCTCTCACAACACAAAGCTTTCTTACAAGCTTTTCTCTAATAGCTATGTCCTCTTATGATGATCTCTTCTCCCTATTTACAAGTTTATTGTACAAATCATCAGGTATCTTACCCTGAATTGTGTCAAGCTTCTTATCAAATAGAATCATATGCTTTACCATTGCATTTTCTAGATTTAATCTTTCTACATAATCATAGAGATCATAATATTTATTCATCTTTGTAAAGTCTCCATCTTGAATGATCTGTTCATTAACCTTCTCAACTCTAGGTTTCCAAGTTTTCTTCTTAATAGAAGTGTCATCATCTTTGATTTCTGCAATTTTCCTTGGAATTGGTGGTACCAATGTTTTTGCCTCTTACCTAGTCCAGTAGCACTCTCTTTTACTCTTTTGCTAGGTGTGGAGGAGGTGGATCTAGTGGATATCCTTGGTTCTTGATCCTTCTCTGTTACTTCTACTTTCACCTTAACTTGTGTTTCTCCTTCCTGTACTACAATTGATGATAAAGGTGGAATAGACAAAACTTCTTTTTGTCCAATATCTCTAATTGCTGCTGCTGTTTTCTTGGCTACCAAGAACTCATGCTTAGTCATCCCTGTATCTTTTAAAATTTTCTTGATAGTACTCTCAACTCTTTTCTTTGACTGTTTCTCTTCAAGTAAGGTCTTTGCGGAGTTGAAGTTCTCCTCAAAGGTTCCAAACCTGTTACAGTGAGTGTCCAACTTGCACTTAAGTAACTTGCTCATATACTCTTCTGTCTCAACCTCAGATATCTCATAGCCAAGAGGGTCTATGAACTCTGTTCTAGGTTCTACTGCTTCAATGTAAGTAAAGTCAGTATCAACCATGAAACATATCTCATTTTTATACTCCTCCACAAGAGACTTTGGGATCCTTGATCTGCTTGTCACCAAATTTTGAAATGTCTTGATTACCAATATTGCACTCTCATTCACTTTATTGATAACATGCCTCCTATACACTTGGTTAGTCCTTTCCATTGTAGTTTTTCCATCATTCTAGTCATTTCCAATGGTGTAAGGAAATCTTCTCAATAAATGAAAAAACATATAAGTGATTAAGGATGAGAATCTAAACTGTGTATACTTAGTCTTCTTAATCTTTTCCAAATTCTCAAACAGTTGAATTCTCAGAATCTCACACATATCAACTTGTACTTTATCAGTACACATCAGATAAGCTGCATGTATCATTCCAGCTGCCATGCCATCCTCTCTTGAGTTTGCACAAAACTTAGTGGTTAGGATCTTGCACAATATCTGACATCATCTTGTTGAATCTTACTAATCACAATTCCTCTACCATTATAGGATGAATTAGTGTTGTCTATGACTATTTTCCTCATGTTATTCTCATTTAAAGGAATGGATCCAGTTTTAGATAGTCCAGTAACTTCATGAATCAAATCAGCTGTGATATCTATCACTCTATCTTCTAACCAAAACTTCCCATTATGAATTCTGCTTAGGATTATCTTAGTACATTCTTCATTATCAAATTCATACTGTAATGCATACTTAATGATCTCATTATCTTTCAAATGTTCAAATCCTACTTTCAATGACATGTCCTGATTGTAGATCTTCTGATATTCCTTGGTGAAATCACTATCACTGATAGTCTCTAGTTTGCATCCATGATAACTTCTAACATTCTCTAGATGTAAAACTCCATCTGGTACAGATGATAAAGCTAACCTAGGATCATCTTCCAAGGGTTCTACTGGTTCCCTTTTCATCTTAGGTCTATTTTTATCTTTGACATTGTGAATCAAAGAAACATCCATGATTTCCTCTAATTTTTTAATTGATTTAAAGATCTGACAAGTAAAATACCTCGATTTTGTGATTTAGGGCTTGCGTAGATTTGACACAAAATTCTTCACCAAATCCTTGCAAAATGCTTCCAATCACTGCTCTTTGATCTCCTTAACACTTGAATTCACTTTGATGATCAAATAATACCGATCATGACCTTTTATTAATTCAATCTCACTTAGATCTGACATTGAATTCAATTCTTTTGCCACTTCTTTCCAAAAAGTTGATTCTGTTAAGTTGCAAAACTTAAAACTTCTTGCGATCTCGCAAAACATAATATTTTTCTTTGCGCTCTTAACCATAGCATTAGAACATCATATAATACCTTGGATTAACTGCACAAGACTCAATTCATCATATATCTACTTCTACACTAATATAAGTTCCTATTCTATTGCAATTTTTTATGAATTAAGTACTTTGAGATGGGTCAGGTAAAGATTCATTCTTACCATTTAATACTTCACCTTTTTGACTATCTTCAATGTTGAATATGTCTCCTTGATCTGTGCTTTTGATAAACTTCACTTCATCTGAATTACTACAACATCCTTTCTGACTATTACTTGCATCTTCATTTCTTCTTGCATGACTTCTAGGGTTAGGGTTAGGATGAAAAACTCTATTATTCATTCTGCAAAACCTTGTTGTATGTCCAATCTTGTTGCATATTTGAAAAACTATTCCATTGTTTCAATATCTTGGTCTAGGCTAATTGATATGTGATCTGCAAATTCTAGCAATGTGTCCAACCTTGTTGCATCTATAACAGACTACTCCATTTCTTCTGTTCATATCTTCAGTCGGTTTCTTATCTGCATGGTTAGTATTTCTAAACATTCTAATACTATTATTATTATCAATAAGTTTAGGTTTCTTGCATTCAATAGCTTTATGTCCAAAACCATGATAATTATAACAATAACCATTAAGGGGTTTGAATTGCTTACCTGTGCAATCTCTCTTCATATGACCAATAGTATTACAAGCAAAACATCTACCTTTGAATTCTCTTTGCATACCTTTAGGTGATTCCTCTTTCTTAGGTGGTTCTTCTTTCTTAGGTGTATCTTTAGATTTGTTGGTCTCATCAGACTTCTTCTCATCTATACTTTCAGATATTTTCAGATCTGGTTCCTTGCTTTCTTCATTTGTTTTGAATGTGTTGAATCCAAGACCAATTTTATCATAGAATGGTTTCAGATAAGATCTTTGTTCATCAATCTTCTCACTGGTTGAATATAGCCTTTCAAGTTGTTGTTTGGATTGAGTCAGTTCTCCTTTCACAATTGTATTGTATTTCTCAAGTTTAGCATACTGCAAATTGACTTTCTCAAGTTCAGATGTTACTTTACCAAGTTTAGATTTTAGTCCTTCATTTTCAGTCTTTTGACTTTCATTCTCAGATTTTAGATTTGCTTCATTCTTGCCATTTCCATCTTTCAGACTTAGCTTCAGATTTGCTATCTTCAGTTCATGTTTAAGGATCTCATTTTCTTTTTCTAAGTTGTCATCACAATCTTCAATGTGAATTTTAGATTCCTTTTCAGATTTCAGATCTTCCAATTTGTTTTTCAGTTTCTCAATGAGGTTCTTTGCATCATCATATTTTATTTTTAGAGTGTCTCTTTCATCAGTAAGCATATTAATCTGTTCAAGTGCTTCTTCAAGATTCTTCTGTAGTTGATCCATATCCATAGATATCTTATTCAAGCTACTAGGCTTTCCTTGAATGATTCTTTTCTGAGTAACTAAGCTCTGATACCAATTGTTAGAAATAGGGAATACTGAGAGGGGGGGGGGGATGTGAATCAGTATTCTACAAACTTTAACTTTTGCCCAATTATGGATATAATAGATAATCTTAATGCATGCATAACATAGAAAGCTAAACAATGTGCATAGTAATAAAACAAAAGAACTCATAACACATTATTTGTTCTCGAAGAAACCCTGGCTAAGGGAAAACCCCGGAGGGGATGGTACCCACAAAGATCCACTAATCAAAAGTATCCTGTTAAGGATGTTGACCCTGTTAGGAGTCTATTACATGCATATAGTGTCTCAGTCCTGATTAAGGGACTATAGGCCTTGTTACAAGCCTCAACCCTATTAGGAGTTGGCAGTACAAAATGTGATTACCAAATGAGCCCACTGCCCAAAAAAGTAATGTACAATATTCACTGATTACAAAATTAGGTCAAGGTACATAACCTTATACTACTTGCATCAATATCTCTTCACTTCTCTTTCACTATCGCTATTACATATACATCATATATCTTGCATCATATCACTGCATTATTATCCTTCTTACAATTTACAATTACATTTATACAAGTTATTAAGGCTAATAAGTTTTCAGTCAGCTACCATATTACAAAATAAATTTACCCAAGGGTTAACATCTAGGATGTCATCCTTTTATATTGTTAAGTCATTATTTTGATAAAAAAATAATCCCTTAACTCTTTATCAATTCTGTCTTCATATTCTGTCCTGTCAGCTTGACACTGTCTTTAGAAAAACTGTCATAAATTCTTCCATACATGCCGTACTGAATTGCGCTCTGAGGTGAGTCTTCAATAGTCACCATAGAGTTTATGTTCAAGTGCGCAAGCACTAAACTTACTCCAATCAAAATTGTAAACCAAAACTATCTTCAGGTTCACTGGTAAAAACACACTGTCTCATACTTAGATAATTTCGTATTGCGCTCTGACATACTAGCTCTCTGACCTGTGTGATCTTCATGTAGATCATATGTTTCCATAATGAAAAAATCTATGTAACTAACTCAGCCAAATTGCCAATAATCAGTTGATGTGGAATGTTGGTGAAGCATGCCATAGTGAAGATGATTCATCCTAGGCTTGTTCCCTCAAGCAACAACCAATGCTCTATTAAGTTTGAAACCTCAACTTGAGAATGCCTCTTTCATCTATATTTGGCTTCTATAAGATTTTATCTCCACTAAGTTCTTCAAAACTTATCACTATCTTTAATGCAATCTCCAATTTGCATGTAGTTGCAGAAATCTTTGTTGTTAAGCAGAAATCACTCCAATTTTCTTCTTCATCATATATATAGGTCAAATTCCACTTTAAGAAACAAGCTCAAATCACAATTGATTAATTTGAATTAGGAACACAAAGAAGTAAATGAATGCAACTAGGAAGATCATATCATGTCTATGACTAGTATAGAGATGTCCTCTCTTCTATTGTGAGTTTAAAAAGTAGACCTAGAGCCTCATAAATCATCCTCTATTTTTATTCCTCCTCTAGAATCAATGTTTGTACTATCAGATACCTCCTTCCATCATTGTCGATAAGTCCCTCTTATGAATGCACATAATAACCACAACCCTTAATTGTCACAGTGAACTTTGTATTAATGCCAACTCTTAATGAGCATCATTTATGTGCAATTATTAAATGTTTGTGTTTAAATTTTCTTACTCCTGATCTACTATGAATTTAGAGATAATTCTAGAATATCCAATCTCTATCGGGTCTACTGCCAAGTGTAGCTCACATGCCTCAATGTCTTTCAATTATAGGGAATTTAAATCGTCTAGAATGAATGCATGGGTGAGATTTTTATATTAAGAACCTATAACCAGTCTTGATGTGTAGCCAACCCATTCCTGATCACAATAGTGGTTGCTTCATATTCATCCATAATGATAATTCGAAGTCTCACAACAAAACCAAATTCCCCCGATTGGTATGAGGACGAAACACCACAACTAAAAAAATAATTCCATATGAATTGATGGTACTCCTGTGTTTATTTGTATAATGAAATGTCTCTTTTGCTTGTTTGTTGATGTGTCTTAGTAGGGTTGTCTTTTCCATGAGAGACATTCCATAGACAACAATAACACAAACATAGTCATCTTCTAGCAACCACGTCTTCAACTCTGAAAGATTCTTGTGAAAATATGTGCCGACCAATTCCTCCTCCAAGGACTACACCACTATCTTTGATGGTGCTCCCAGCTCTCGATTCTATAGAAAATCTAATTCCCTTGTCTTTAGAAGTTCATCTACGGTCGTAAGAGAATTATAAATATTCTGACTGGAGCTTTGGACAAAGAAACAGTTAGGGCAACACAAACACAAGAGATGGTGTTTTCCTTCATCCTACTGGCGAAGCAAATTTGAATATTTTCTCTTGTTTGTTAAGCCAATGCCTTACGAATGCCAAAGGTTGTTGACCTTTCCCACCATGCAACCCATGTTCTATGACCCCAATTCTGTCAACTCTTCCTCATATGTAAGGAGTTTTATAATAACCATAAATTGACAATATTAACTGATTCTTATTTATTAGTTCTTAAGTTGTGTTTGACATATACTTCTATTTGTTTTAATTCTGGTATTTCTTTAAAAGAAATATCACTCGTGTGTTATCGCTACCACAACAAAATAAAAATAATACACACACACACACACACACACACACACACACACACACACACACATATACATACATACATACATACACACACACACACACACACACACACACACACACACACACACACATATATACACACACACACACACACACACATATATATACATACACACACACACACACACATATATGTATGTATATATATATCTATATATATATATGTATGTATATATGTATATATATATCTCTATATATATATATATACATATATATATATATATATATATATATATATATATATATATATATATATATATATATATATATATATATATATATATATATATATATATATTATATATATACATACACACACACACACACACACACACACACACATATATATATACATATACATATATATACATATACATATATATACATATACATATATATAAATATACATATACATATACATATATATATATACATACATACATATATATATATATATATATATCTATCTATATATATACATATATATATATATATATAGATATATATATATATATATATATATATATATATATATATATATATATATGTATATATATATATATGTATATATATATATATATGTATATATATATATATGTATATATATATATATATGTATATATATATATATGTGTGTGTGTGTGTGTGTGTATATATATATATGTGTATATATATATATATATAAATATATATATAAATATATATATAAATATATATATATAAATATATATATATAAATATATATATATATATATATATATATATATATATATATATATATATATATATATATATATATATATATATATATATATATATATATATATATATATAATGATATATTTTGATAGACTCTTATTCCATGCAATTGTTGAAACCATATAGTTGATGCACTTCAACATATCGATGATCACTAGTAATTATGAAGAATGGTATGTGATTATACTTCGAAGATAGAATTTATATTTTGAGTAATCTGAACTCTCAAATATAATCAGATCTTCCTTAACAAGGCTTTGATACCATGTTAAATATGATTAAATTTTCTTCAAATTTGATCTATCTACAAATTTTCTATTTGCAGAATATGATTCTTATACTCACTATAATTTCTTGCAGATTATAATCAGAATATTGGACTTGATAAATATGAAGTTGGTTCCAAATCAATATTGAGAAATATTGATCATGAATTCACAAGTCTAAATTTTTCTTGAATGGTATTTGATCTACAAGATCATAACATTTAGTGATTTCAATATCTCCAATTGTGGATCGGATCTACATTAAATATATAAGGAAGAGACAGATCCCATGAGTGGACATGTCTCCACAAAGTGGAAGCATGTCCATTCATGTAGATGTCTCATGAATTGTGCCTTTTCATCTTAACTAAACACCCAATCTCTAATTGGGGTTTGTTACTTAATAAACATAAATGCTTACCAAGTTCAATTTGTATTTATCTTGCACAAATAAATAATATCCAATTTGGAAATGATCACCGACAGCAATGCTCGATCAGGATCCTATATGAAACATGAAATACCAATACTAGTGATGCAGGAGCATCTCGGGTCCTTGGAAATCCTATGTCACCAAAAACAAATTTGAGTTTATTTGTGTTGCTCAGTTCTTGGTTTGATCGAGTTGGTTCAGTGTTGCTCGATTTCTTTTGTTCGCTAGTGTTGTTCGGTTATCTCTCTGGTGCTCAGTTTCCTTGCTTATTGAGTTGTTAGTTTTGGATTTCTTTTGAGGCCAACTCGTGCATTTAATTTGGGTCACAGATTTAATGCTGGTATCCATCATTGGGAAGCATGTGGACCTAGATCTGGTCATTCCTTCCATTGATTATGGATCTGAAGGCCAACTTGGTTTGGTAGCCTCTTGTATAAATGTAGTTGCTTGGTTAGAATTTAGGGAGTTAGTTTTGATAGAAGATAGGAGATAGAAGTTCAAAGATTGTGGACAGATCCTCGCATGTTTGAGGACTTTTGTACTTGATTGTAATATCTAGCTGAAACTGGGAAGGCCTTACAACCTGACATGTATGAATCAATTTGAAGATAATATATGAAAGTTTTATGCATTCTCTCTCTCATTGTGGTGTGTTGTTGCTTCCGTGTGTTGTTGAGCAAGGTGGATCTGGTTAGGGCATGTCATTTATGGCCCCTCCTATCCTCTCTTGCGTTAGGTGGTATCAGAGTGGGGTGAGAGTTGGATCTAGGTTTGCGAATCTAGATTTGAAGGTTCCTTCTTATGAAGCCCTAGTTGAATTGTTGTGGGGTAGCAGATTACAATTTGACCTAAAATTGCAGAGGGTTTTCAAGGGTGGTTCGTGGAAGGTGAGATGTGGATCCAGGATTGGAAAACATGTTGAGACAAATTGCTGCTAGATTATAAACTATTGAAACAACCCAGAGGAGAGGAAGACATCTTGAAGATGTTAGTGATGATGAAATTATGGTAGAACAAGGTGATGTAGAACCTACACCTGTGATGGATTAGGGTGAGGAAAGATTCTTGAAGGCTTTGACAAGTATGAAGTTGACACCACACTTTAACCCTCCTGAGTATGGTGGAAAATTGGATTCTGATGAATTGGTGAATTGGATCACTGAGATGGAAAAGTACTTTGAGTATGAAAATGTACTTGAGGAAAAGAAGATGAAAATTGCAAGCACAAAGTTGAAAAGTCATGCATCCTTATGGTGGGAACATCTGCAGATGGACAAGAAAAGGAAGGGCAAAGAAAAAATCAAGGTATGGAGTAAAATGGTGAATAAATTGAAAGGAAAGTTCTTACCTTGTGATTATCAGATTAACCTAGTTAGGCGAATGCAAAGTTTAAGGTAGAAAGATAGCTCAGTAAAAGAATATTTTGAGGAATTCTATAGATTAGATATCAGATTTGGACATGATGAAGATGATGTGGAAAGAATTGCTAGATACCTGAATGGTTTGAGAGTTTCTATCCAAGAAGAAATCAGTTTGGTCAAATTGGAGAACATTGAAGAGGCTTATCTATTTGCATTGAAAGCTGAGGAGAAATTGAATAAGAAACATGAGAAAAGACAAAGAGGTAGAGGTGGTAGATTGTCATGTCCCCTTTCTAGAGTGGACATAAGAGACGAAGGAGTTGGCCTATCATTGGAGTCTTGTAGGCTAGCAGAGATGGTCAGGGACTCATTCAATGCATACAGTGACCAGATTTTGGCTTTACAAGTAGTTTGGAGCCAGTTTGGAGAAGTTCCTAGATTTTAGGGGATATCCCTTAATTTTAGGAGGTTGTGACAATTGCCAGTTGTGAGGTTATTCATGACCCTTCAGTTGGTGTCAGTTTCAGTGCGACAGGATTGGTTTCCTAACTTCTAGGAGCATCCCTAGATTTTAGGGATGGGACTACCAGTTGACCCATCTCGTTAGACATCAGTCATAGACAGGTGACATGGTCAGACTCATGTTTATTTGGTTGGTTTGGGCTAAGAGGAAAAAAGGGAAATATTTTAATATATTTAAATATTTCCTATGTTAGCGATTAAATAATTTATAATAAGGCTATTTATATAGCCATTTCAAAGTAATAAGGGGAATATGGATTCATTTGGTCAGGTGTGCCCTTGTGTTATAGCTCATTAGAAAGGTCTCAAATTATCATAAACTATTTTCACTATTCGGAGACTTTTTGGTGCCTTGAGTTATGACATTTTAAAAAAGTAATGTTTTTCCTATAGCCTGGAGGCTTTTATTTGGAAAATGTTATTTTATTATAAATTGCAAAGTGTAATTCTCATTAAGGGTTCGATTTGCACTTGGGAGGAGTTATAAGGAGATGAAGACCTAATTTTTCATTATCTTTTGACATTTGATATTTGTGAAAATCTGAGATTGCTCTAGTGGAGTGAATCAGAGGCTTGGGATGAAACCCCTAAGTCTAGATTGTTGGGACGCAAACCTCAACAAGGATTTGGAGATTCAATATTGGAGTTGGGAAGGTATTATACTTTGTGGAAAGGATCAACATTTTTCATAGCACCAATTAACAGAAGGAGACATCATATTTAGCTGGGCAGCAACCCATTTCAGTTTGGGCATTTTTCCAGAAGCAGCTCGAGCTTGTATTTTGAGCGCCATTCTTTCAAAGCAGCCAACATTTTGTAGTTTGGAGGTATTTATGAGGGTTTGTGACAGAAAGCTCTTCATCTTTGGTGATTGCAAGACATTTCTATAGCTGGCGTCAAGTTCTCTGGATAGCCACCAATCCATTTGATGCATTTATTCCTTGAATACATAAATTTGAATATTATGCCTAGTACGATTTGAATAATTTTGAGATTGTTAAGTGATTTTAATTTACATGAATGCTGCTTATCATTTCTAGTTTGAAGTTGTTTGTTATTTATCATTTACTTGCATATATCTTAAAAAACACCAAGAAAAACAACAAAAAACTTGAAAACAAGAAAAAGACAAAAAAATTAGAATTCAACAAAGGTTAATTCAGAGGTACAAATGTTGGTCAAAGTCTCAGATTGTGAAACAAATAGTAATTCACAAGGTCACCAGGATTGGGGATCTTTTAGTGGTATTAAAGCCTTCTTCTTTCCAGCCTATGGGAATTTGTAAAAAATTGAGTGAGTGATCAACACTCTATTGAAATTGAATGGATAGGTGTAGGGGAACTTATAGCAGTAGACATGTGAAACTGTATAGCAATAGATAGAAGAAACCATCAGATAGTTTGTCTGAATTTAAAAGGCAAACTGATGCCTTGGTTAGACAGTTGGATCGTAGTTGGGATATTTAGAATAGGCTTAGTGAACAGTTATCAGATCTGGCTACCATTGAAAAGGTTGCTAGATACATGGTCTCACTCTTGAGAAGATCTTCTTCTCCCAGGACATAGGAAACAAGATAGGTTGACATAGTGAGGGAGGTTAGGAGAGACCCGCGGGATGATTTCATAGCTACACGTGGGCCTAGCACATCAGTTCCAGATATCAGTGCCTCTCTAGTTGAGTTATCCCACACTTTTATTGTAGGGTCATTACCTATCTCAGTGGATGAACACATGACAATTACACCGGTAGGAAGATGCATGGAGACTCAAGACTCAGTTGATGGTGTGGTGATACAACATGAGTTGATGCTTGTAGTTGATGTTCATGCTATACCGAATTGTATTATAGAGACAACCGGTGAATCTAGTTCAGTTTGCCAGGAGGATAGTCCTATGGTTGATGCTGAGGGAGTTGCTGATAGTGGGAGTGCTGTAATGTTGGAGGATATGATGGTGGACTCTGGATCACTAGAGGAGGAGGATACCACTTTTGAGGACTGCCTTGAGGAGATGGAGTCAGATAGTACAGATTTGGACAATGACAATCCCAAGATGGGGTTACTGAAGGAGATGCTTGTATTCTCTTATGTTGAGGATTTGAGCATGGAGTCTGCATGTGATGATACCAGTGTTGAGTTTGAGATAGTAGACACAAAATCATGCTAGCATGACTCAGATTCATTTGTTAGTAGGCAGTCAAATGAGGTAGAGCCCTTGTTAGCATCTTGGGTTGCTATCGGTACTTCCTAGGTGACCCATGAGGATGACCCCATTGGTGGTGAGTCATATCTGTATTAGACCCTGAGAGAGGACTCCAAGTTGCTAGAGAGTGCAGATCAATCCCAGGATCTAGATTATTTAGAGGTTGTAGAGGACAAGGCAGCTGAGAGTGTTGAGGAGGTAGATTTTGTAGTAGCTTCCTTAGGTACAGGGCACTTTGATGGAGATGTGTCAGCTGCTAGTACTCCATTTGAGGATGTGAGTTCAGTTGTTAGTTCTCAGAGCTCAGATGACAACACATTGGGGGATAGTGTTTCTAAGGGAAGTATGTTGGGTACCCCTTCTATTCACAGTACAAACAGTGTGCTAGGGGTGATGCATAGGAGGCCTATTATTCAGAGTCATCATGTGTCTAGTCAGTTGAGAGTCAATGAGTATGATATTGTTACTACATTTGATCATTTTGATGCTAATTGGTAGCTTCTAGCTATTCATGGATGGGGTCCTCCTATGGATGATGACCATGGTAGTTGTTACCTGACCCTGACAAAGATTCATGCCTTATGCGAGGCTGTCAAAATTTTGAGACAAGATTATTTTTGGTTGGAAGCCGACCAAGATCATCTAGTAGAGTGGGGAAGTACAACATATGAGGCACTCTTGGATAGAGAGGATGAGGTGAGTGAGCTTACTCGAGAGATCATGATGACTTTTGAGGTTTTAGAGAGCACTTAATTGGCCCTCTAGGAATCATAGGTTCAGTTAGCAAAGGTGACTATGGAATTGGTGTAGCTTCAGTCTACACCAACACCAGATCTAGTGCATTTACATATTGTGGTGTCTGGTGATATCCACAGTTGGGGTTGTTGGATGTGATGGAGTTAGGGACACATCCACCCTTGATTCTAGTGTTGGAGGTACAGGTTCACTTCCATCAGATACATGTGCAGTTGAGTTAGGCACTTCAGTAGAGGGTTGCAGTGTGCTTGACATTGGGGTGGATATTCCTGCTGGAATGAATACTCTAGTTGGTAGCATTGCATCAGGTGATATAGTACAAGATATTTTGGGTAGTGTAGTTGACCCATTAGTGATTAGTGTTTCAGTTCATGACACTACTCCTTTGATTGTTCAGCAGGGAGACATGGTATCACCTGAGTTGGTTGTTAGTGATTGCATAGCTAGTGATGATAGGCAGTTAGCTATGTCACAGTTACATGATGATCAGTTATGGATCTAAGAGGGGAAGATGGATGGTACCACCTATGAATTCTACTACATAGAGTCAATCCTAGATCACCTTCTTGAGAGTTCAAAATTTCAAGAGGAATCTTATTGAGCTTCTGAGGGTGTTCTCATTCAGGGTACTGGTGTGATTTGGTGTTTGGTGAGAGAGATTATAGGTACCTTGACTACGATACTCACTCACATAGATTTTGAGGTTGGGTTTGCTGAGAGGGTCACCCAGGACCCTATCCAACTAGTTGTGTAGAGTTTGAGAATGGATCTATCTTTGGGTTCACGACTGGTGGATGATGAGCCTCTGATAGAGATTGGAGCTATTTATTGTCTTTACATAGTGAGGAGTGCTCATTATTTTTCCTTTAACCCACATGTTGATGAGTTGATGGCACATAGACATGGGTTGGCTCCTAGCCCTTATCATCCATTATGGGATGGGTTCTCACCATCAATAGTTGATGGGAGTTTTGGCCACAAGTCAGTAGCAGGTGACTTGCAGAGTAATGGTGACTGCAAAGATTATATAGTGTGTGGATATCTAGGTCTTGGTACAACTTTATTCAGGGGTATTCATCATAGTTGTGCAAATGGTCTACTCACTCAGTACAGGTCAGTTGGGTGTGCAGGGGGAGTTCAGGGTGTATGTGATTTGAGTCACCCATACATCTTGGTTTTTGATGGTCCTGAGATCTATTTCTCTTGGGATTTGAGCAGAGACAGATTCAGTACGGGAGTGTGGGTGAGTAGTTGTTATGGATCTTTTTACAGAGTCATCCCATTTTTTTTTTAGGGGATGCACTTTGTGTGAGGGGCATGGCTTATATTTTTTCGTGAGATCCAGGTAGTGGTTTTGTGATGTCACTTGATATAGTGTTGCATTGCTTGTGGACAACCAATCTCTAGGAAGGGAGGATTGTCATGTTCCCTTTCTAGAGTGGACATCAGAGATGAATGATTTGGCCTATCATTGGAGTCTCGTAGGCTAGCAGAGATGGTTAGGGACTCATTCAGTGCATACATTGACCATATTTTGGCTTTACAAGTAGTTTGGAGCTAGTTTGGAGCAGTTCCTAGATTTTAGGGGATATCCCTAAATTTTAGGAGGTTGTGAAAATTTCTAGTCATGAGGTTATTCATGACCCTTCAATTGGTGTCAATTTCAGTGCGACAGAACTGGTTTCCTAACTTCTAGGATCATCCCTAGATTTTAGATGTGGGACTGCCAGTTGACCCATCTCATTCGACATCAGTCATAGATAGGTGACATGGTCAAAATCATGTTTATTTTGTTGATTTGGTCTATCAAAGGCAAAAAGGGAAATATTTTAATATATTTAAATATTTCCTAAGTTAGCGATTAAATAATTTATAATAAGGCCATTTCAGAGTAATAAGGGGAATATGGCTTCATTTGGTCAGGTGTGCCCTTATGTTATAGCTCATTGGAAAGGTCTCAAATTATTATAAAATATTTTCACTATCCGAAGAATTTTTGGTGCCTTGAGTTATGACATTTTAAAAAAGTAACATTTTTCCTATAGCCTGGATGCTTTTATTTAGAAAATGTTATTTTATTATAAAGTGAAAAGTGTAATTCTCATTTAGGGCTTGATTTGCACTTGGGAGGAGTTATAAGGAGATGAAGACCTAATTTTTCATTATCTTTTGATATTTGATATTTGTGGAAATCTGAGATTGCTCTGGTGGAGTGAATCAGAGGCTTGGGACGAAACCCCTAAGTCTAGATTGTTGGGACACAAACCTCAACAAGGATTTGGAGATTCAATATTGGAGTTGGGAAGTATTATACTTTGTGGTAAGGATCAAAATTTTTCATAGCACCAATTAAAAAAATGAGACATCATATTCAGTTGGGCGACAACCCATTTTTGTTTGGGCATTTTTCCAGAGGCAGCTCGAGCTTGTATTCTGAGCGCCATTCTTTCAAAGAAGCCAACATTTTGTAGTTTGGAGGTATTTATGAGGGTTTGTGACAGAAAGCTCTTTGTCTTTGGTGATTTCAAGACATTTCTATAGCTAGCGTCAAGTTCTCTAGATAGCCACCAATCCATTTGATACATTTATTCCTTGAATACAAAAATCTGAATATTATGCTTGCGATTTGAATAATTCTGAGATTGTTAAGTGATTTTAATTTACATGAATGCTGATTATCATTTCTAGTTTGAAGTTGTTTGTTATTTATCATTTACTTGCATATATCTTCAAAAACACCAAGAAAAATAATAAAAAACTTGAAAATAAGAAAAAGACAAAAAAATTAGAATTCAACAAAGGTTAATTCAGAGGTACAAACACTAGTCAAAGTCTCAGATTGTGAAACAAATAGTAATTCACAAGGTCACTAGGATTGGGGATCTTGCATAGATTCCCTAGAGGAAGAGGTAGATCCCATGGTGAAAATAGTATATTTGAACCATAAAAGATAGCTCTGGATAAAGGCAGGACCGAGTGGAAAGGTGAAAGTTGACCTAGAGGCAGAGGCAGTAACTACCGAGGTGGTTATAACATAGGTGGTTTTCGAGGAACTTGTTACAATTATGGAGAAGAAGGAGATTGATCATTTGAGTGTATACATGCAAGTAAGAAGGCTGGTAGCATTAGAAATGCTTTGGTGCAAGAAGAGTTAGCAAATGAACCTGAGAAGGAAAATAACTTGTTGCTAAGAAGAGAAATTTGGAATGAAGGTAAAAAGGAAGATCTGGTAAGGAAAAGTTTTTTCAAGATCAGATGTAGAGTTTCTAATGAAGTTTGGAAGGTAATCATTGACAGTGGTAACTCAGAGAATCTAGCATTTAAAAAGATGGTCACAAAGTTACAGTTGAAAAGGTTGGAACATCCACTGCCCTATCAATTTTCATGGATAAAAGATGAGCGTACACTCTTGGTAAGTGAACAATGTTATGTGAATTTGAAAATTGGAAAGTACTATGATAAGGTGTTATGTGATATCATGCCTAAGGATTGTTGTCATATTTTTTTGGGTAGACCTTGGCAATATGATAGACATGCTATATATGATGGGAGATTGCATAAATATACTATTTGGGATGATGGAAGAAAACAAATCTTATTACCTTTGATGGAAGAACCTGTTAGTAATGTTTGCACATCTGTGAAAGTTTTCTTGATGGAAGGAAGAAAGTTTGTTAAGGATTTAAAGAGAAATGATGTATGTTTTGCTATGATTCCTAACAAACTGAGTAAGAAAATAGAGGATAATGTTCCTGAGGAGATTGATAAGTTACTCACTGAATACAGTCAAATTATTTTTGATAATGTACCTGATGGTTTTCCACCAAAGAGAAGCATTGATCATTGCATGGATCTCATCCCTGGAGCTAGTTTACCAAATAAGGCACCTCATTGGTTGACACCTACCAAGAATTAGGAATTGAATTGACAGATTCAAGAATTGTTGCAGAAAGGTTTGATTAGAGAAAGTTTGAGTCCTTGTCTAGTACCTGCGGTATTGGCACCTAAGAAGAATGGAGAATGGTGAATGTGTACCGATTCCAGAGCAATCAACAAGATAACAATGAAGTATAGGTTTCCTATACTGAGGATGGATGATATAATGGATAGTTTGTCTGGAGAAAATTATTTTACTAAAATCAATTTGAAAAGTGGGTATCATCATATTAGAATCAAAGAAGGTGATGAATGGAAGACTTCTTTCAAGAAAAAAAAAGGTTTGCATGAGTGGTTGGTTATGCCTTTTGGTTTAATTAAGGCACCGAGTACTTTTATGAGATTGATGAATGAAGTTTTGAAGAAATTCTTGGGTAATTTTGTGATTGTATATCTTGATGATATTATGATATTCAATAAGACCAGAGAAGAACATTTTCTGCATGTTAGACAAGTTTTGCAGATATTGAAAGAAGAAAAGTTGCTGATAAATATGAAAAAGTGTTCATTCATGAAAGAGGAGATTGTGTAGTTGAGATTTGTGATTTCTGCTGATGGTTTGAAAATGGATCTTGAAAAGGTTGAAGCTATTTTGAATTGGCCTACACCTGTGAATTCTAGTGAGAAGGTTGTTGAATTGCCTATTTTGGCATTGCCTGATTTCAATAAGGTATTTCAAGTGGAATGTGATGCAAGTGGAAGTGCAATTGGAGCTGTGTTGAGTCAAGAAGGTAAACTTGTTTCTTTCTTTAGTGAAAAGTTGAATGATGAAAAAAGGAAATATTCTGTGTATGATCAATAATTCTATGCTATTGTTCAAGCATTGAAGAAATGGAGACATTATTTGATGCCGAGTGAATGTGTTGTATACCGATCATAAAGCTTTACAGTATTTGGATAGTCAGAATAAGTTGAAACAAAGACATATGAAATGGGTTGAGTATTTGTAGAGTTATACATTTGTGATAAAGCATAAGAGTGGAGTCACTAACCGAGTTGCTAATGCATTGAGTAGAAGAAGATCTTTGATGACCAAGATGAAAATTGGAACTCTAGGCGTTGATGACATGAGAGATTCTTATGAATTTGATCCTGATTTTTCTGAGCCGTGGAGAAAGTGCAGAGCACCTATTCAAGATCAACAAAGTACTAAATGGGATGAATATTTTATGCAAGGAGGTATGTTGTTTAAAGGTATTCAGTTGTGTATACCAAGAGGAGTAATGAGAACTAATTTGATAAAAGTGAAACATAGTAGTGGTTTGGCTGGACATTTTGGTTTTGATAAGACATTGAATTTGCTTAAGGAGAAATACTTCTGGCTGCAATTGTATAAAGATGTTTAGAAATTTGTGAAAAGTTGTGGAGTTTGTCAAGTTGCAAAAGAAGTTAGTCAGAATTTACTAGATTGTATACACTGATTGCTGTACCTAAGAAACCTTGGATTGACATCAGTATGGATTTTGTTCTTGGCTTACCAAAGATAGTAAGAGGTAATGATTCTATATTTATGGTTGTGGATAGATTTTCTAAAATGGCACATTTTATACCTTGTAGAAAGACATCAGATGCAGTACATGTAGTAGATCTTTTCTTTAAAGAAATTGTTAGATTGCATCGATTACCGAGGACTATTATCTCTGACCAAGATAGTAAATTTGTTGGATACTTTTGGAAGACTCTTTGGAGAAAGTTGGGTATTGAGTTGAAATATAGTTCTACATTTCACCCACAAACCGATGGACAGACAAAAGTTGTGAATAGAAGATTGGGTAATCTTTTGAGCTGTTTAGTTGGAGACACACTGAGTAATTAGGATTCTATGTTGGCACAAGTGGAGTTCGCATACAATAATTCAGTGAATAAGAGTACTGGAAAAACATCTTTTGAGATTTTAAATGGCATACAATCGAGAGGTATATCAGATTTGAGAGACATTGCTGATGAAAGAAAGAGAAGTGCTGAAGGAGTAAAATTTGCTGAGCACATGAAGAAATTGCATGAAGATGTGAGGCTTAAAATGGAAAAGAGTAATCAGAAATATAAAGAAAGAGCTGATAGATCAAGAAGACATAAGTGTTGGAAATTTGTCTATACTGAGATATATGACTAGTTATAGTGTTCTCATTATGGCAACAAAGTCATATAGCAGTTTGGAGTTAGCGCACTAAGTGTAAAGATCAGAATTTAGCTAAGTGTTGAAGACTTGACAGTGTACAGAGTTCCTGCAGCTCAAAGCATCTACGCCCATGCGTACAGATGAATTATGGTATGTGCCCTAGAAGTTAAGGTTGTTAGAATATATTTGTACTTAGTCTAAGAATGCATAAGAAGATATGAAAAGATGTGAAAGTTACAATCAGTTGAAGTTGCATAGCCAGTGTATGACAACAGAGAATAGAGCATTGAGTTGACAGTGACTATTTTGGTTTACGATTGTAAATTAATGTTGTAGAGGCTATGCGCCCATTGTATTTAGGTTTCTGACATATGTACATGTATAATTGTAAGCATGCTTATGCCAATTCATTTGGAAGCGTTACTTGTAATTAGTTATAGGGCCGACCTAATTGTATATTTGATATAAGTGCATAAATATAAGGTGCACCCATTGTAATCGGTATGGAAGTCAAGAAAGTTGTATTAGAGTTGAGATAAGCAGAGTAGAGGTATGCTAAGTGAGCATAAGATGTATTAGAGCTTTGCTAGAGGCCAAAGCATTACCGCACCAAAGGAACTGATCAGACAAGTAGTGTCACATCAACAGTTCACCTATTGATATAGTGTGTATCTGATCTCAGAAGGTTGTAGCCTTCATCATTTGAGTAGTGAGCCCTAGGACAATGAGTCCACTCCCCTAATAGGGATCATTGTAAAAGACTCCTAACAGGGTTTGACCCTTAACAAGGTCTACTCTACTTAAAGCATTATAGAGCTACTCCTAATAGGGTAAAGGATCTTCTAACAAGGATCACAAAACACTAGTACAGATTATTAGTGGGTATCAAGTCCCACTGGGGTTTTTACCTATTTGGGTTTCCCTGTAACCATATTGGTGTCATGTGTTGATTTCATGTTTCATGTTTCATGTTTATGTGAATGTTTAATTCAATACTTAAGCATTTATAATTCAATATTAAGATTAAAGTGAAAAGTTAAAATACAGTGAACACTAATTCACCCCCCCCTCTCAGTGTTCCCATTCCTAACAATTGGTATTAGAGTTGTGGTCCTCAGCACCGAAGTTTAACCACTTGAGGAGATCATGGACAAAGCAGATATGAAACATTTGAAGAAGAATCTTGAAGCAACTCTTGAAGACCTGGACAATTTAGAAAGAGAAATTGAAGAACTAAAAGAAAAAGTCAGTGATACTCAATTAGTTATCAAAAGACTAAGAAAAGATTTGAAAGGACACTCTAATAGTGAACTTGAAGAAAAAGTCAAAAAATTGAGTGAAGAAAATGCATCTCTATTGAGTCAGCTTGAAGAATTAGATGACAAACTAATGAACAATCAAGATGTCTACAATGAACAAGTCAAGGAGAATCTTCAACTGAATGAAGAACTAAGGGAGGCTAAATTATAAATCTTGGAGCTAAAAAATATCAAAGAAAGGTTGGAATCTGAATTAAAGAAGTCAAAGGATCATATTGACAAATTACACACCAGTGCTGAATTGGTACAATCAAAGTTGTATGCAAGAAGAATCAAAGGAGACACTAGCTATATTGGGTACAATGAAGCATAGAATCAGATTAATAGTATGTGAGCAAGAAAGGATTTACAAAATAACTCTACTGATATTGGGAAGATTGAAGATCAAACCAAAGACAACAGTGATCCTCCTAAGAATGAGCGCAAGTTTGTAGAACACACATGTTTTGCATGTAGCAAGAATGGACACATTACAAAGAACTGTACAGAGGTAAAAGCTTTCAATGGTTACTGTTATACATGTAATAGATTTGGTCATAGAGCAATAAATTGCAAGACTAGTAAGAAAAACAAGATACAACATGATCAAAGAAATTAGAATTAGACCAATGCAAGAAATTCTCATAATGTTACATGTCAGATATGTAACAATAATGGTCACTCAACTGAACATGTAGAATGGTGATTCATGTCAATGCACTGAGGAATAATAGAGCTCTAGTGATTTTTCACACCTGTAACAAGGCTGGACATATCTCAAAGTTTTGTAGATCAAGGACGCAAGGTCTAGAAAGCCCTAAAAAGGCCGAAGAACCAATTTTGGATCCTGAAGCAGAAGTCAAGTTTGTAAAAGCCTCAAAGGATGAGAGCTTGATTTGGTTAGAAGGAAAGAAGGATAATGTTTTTGAGAATGTATTGGATGCATCCCAAGTGGACACACCCTCTACATCTATTTGAATGACCCTCAGGGTCATAGGGGGAGCTAATTTAGCTCTAGACCCCTGTGTGGCTGGTATACTCATCCTTAGAGTATGTGCCTTTGGACTTAAGCTATGGGAATGTATGGGAACCTTTGTGCAAGAGTGCACATGCTGGTTGTTAACAAAAATCAAGTTTGAAAATTTGACGTGACAGCCTGGTTTACGTGAGTTGCATTAATGGTGAATTTATTACTTTAAGTACACAAAAAGTTGTTTATTCACTCATTACATTCATACTCAGAGCGATTGGAGAGCAGATTAAGCTTTGGAAGTTGTTGTGAAGATTTGGAGATTTAGCTATCAGTAATTGCAGTGCATTTGATCGATTATAGAAACCCTCGCTTGTTGTGCCGATTCAAAAACTGTCAGAACATCTCAAAGATCATTTAGAAAGCGAATATCAAGTAAGTCATGGCCACTCCTATTGTTTTTTATGTTGCTGAGAAGAAGAGGTATATTTTCAAGAGGCATCCATAGAAATCACACTTAGAGATTACATTACTTTGGAATTAAAGACTTTCAAAGCAAGAATGAAGATGAGGTACATGATTCCTGAGAGTATTGTAGAGAAGTATAAGGATACAATATTCTTCATGGTGGAAATTGATACTACATTTATGGAAGCTGTGGAACCTAGAACTAAGTGGATTCATCCACTTGGCTATGAAGTTGAAGAACAAGTTCTTGAAACTTATGCATAGGTACTGCTATCAGCCCCTAAGGATGACAATGAACCTATGTGGGGAACCTATGAAGAGAAAACTAGAGAAGTTGATGCTAAGTTGAACAATGTTGCAAAAAAAAGAAAAGTTGCAAAGGTCACATCAAAGATCCTAAGAATTCATGGTGTATCACAAGTAGACCTTGATAACGAAAGGGATGAGAAGATTTCTCTAGAATTGAAGAGCGCAATAGAAGAACAAGAAAATCCCAAGATAAAGAAGATAACAATTGAGAAAGATGACAGTTAGAAGGATAAAGAAGATAGTACTCCTTCTGTGCCCAAAGATACTCCTCCGAAGTATAAGCCTTTATTCAAGAGAAATAAAGAAGCAAGCACTAGTCATCCATCCTTGCGAGCATTAAGGAACAAGAAAAACACTCAAGCACCTCCTTAGGCAGGATTCAAACCTAGCCTTAAAGTTCTATATGCAAGAATTGTTGATGAGGGAAGAATTGATCAAATAGGGAAGTTCTATGAATCATATAGTGAGATTGATAAGTCTGAAATTCATGGTATGATTATCAAACATATGATAAAGTTCAAGAAGATAGTTCTTGAATTGAAAACAAAAATACCAGATAATGTATGGGACATTCTAGAAAACCTTAAAATACAAGCAAATGAAGAAGACCTAAGGATTAGGGAAAAAGTGCTAGAAGACACTCTGCCTATATGTTCTAAAGAAGAAATGGATTTGATATTGAATTTGGTGAAGCCATACCTTAGAACAAAGATGAGAACTCTTCACATTATGAACAAAGATTATGAGTTGATAACAAAGGAAACAAAGAAGGCCTTTGAGAAGGTGTTTTTGGAACAACAGATCAAACCACCTACTATGCCCATCACTCATGCACCCATCAAGGAAGATAAATTGGCATAACCCACTAATGTACCAATGGAAAGTCCTTAGGACTCATCACCCATAGTAGAAACTCAAACAGAAGAAGAACAATTTGCGCCTATGATAGAATCACCCAAAGATAACACAATTATCATATATAATGTGGAAATAGCCATGGCGGCTACTGATAAGGAGTTGGACAAATTTGAGGAATCATTTGTAAGAAAAAATCTTATGCAGCAATACCCCTCTCACTCAGCAAGAAGTAGTAGTCATAGAAGATATATTTGATGAAGAAAAGAAAGAAGGTGTAGAGATAGAAAAGAAAGATGAATAATCTATTGATTTGCAACAAGAAGTGATGGATAGCACTCCCATCGCCCCCTCCTCAACATTGTTGTCAATTTTCACACCTGACACTAGCAGTTTGGACTCTTGGAAGGAAGAAGACCTAATTAAGTTCAACGTCCTAGCTATGGAGAAGGCCAAGGAGGAGAAAGTAATGAGGAATCCTCTCCTAGTAGGATCAATAAATATTTTGAATAGTTTGCTTCCAGAAGATAAGAAGATGGAAAATGTACATTCAGTTGATGATGTGAGTTCAGCCATCTCCCAGTTCAAAGTTAATTTTTCTAGCTTAGAAGAATCTACAACCATAATGGCAGAGGAGAAATACCTAAAGAAGAGACTCAATGAACTAATAAGTAATTTTGCACTAGAATTAACCTCTCTTAAGTCTGGTCAGGCATCATTGAAGGAATGTGCAGACCAAGGAAGGAAAGTCATTGTAGAATCCATGGATTAGGATAAGTTCATTGATGCCCATCTAAAAAAGATCAAAGATGCCGAGGCAATGATTGAGAAGGTGAAGATTTTAGTGCAAGACACATCCATTGATATAAACATGTGAAACAATGTCTATCAAGGATAATTGGATATAATTGAGAAGACAAAGAAATAAATTGAGAAGATAAGGTCTAGATAGACTCAATTGAGGAATGCTCTTGCACCCTGTTGGTGTCCAAAATGACGCTTATGCTAGCATGGGGTAACCCTCTAAACCAATCCCTAGCATCCTCAATCAGGGATTGTACAAATAGCTTCATGATAACATCATTAGGCTCTACATTATAATCATCTATTACATCTATGAAATTTTTTAGATGTTCTTCACATGTGATGACATTATTTCCAGTAAATTTAGGAAGCTTTTTTCTAATCTCATCAGGGATTACATTAGGATAACCAGGAATACCAAAGAAGGTAAGTTGTTTGTACCTTTCATGAATAGGAGCTCCTTGCAGTGGATCCATTCCTTGCAATGTAGATGATCTTGTGTTTGAACCATCAGGAACCCTAGCAGCACCCGGTAAACCATTTGCTTGAGTTGCATTGTTACCCTGATTTCCACCTTGCCCTAAGAAGGAAGCAACAACATTTGAAGGTCCTAAAGCATGCTTGAGAAAATCAATCTTTTTCCTAATTTCTACAGCAGAAGCCTCCAACTCTTCTTTCTCTAGTTCTTTGTCCAATATCTCTTTCCTCCTAGCTATCTCAAGGTCCGAGTCTAATCTCAGTCCTGGATCTGATGTTCTATCAACAACAGCTTGTTCATTGATCTGAACTCCAATGGCCTTCTGCTTTCCTTTATCCTTTGGCCTAGTTTCCTCATGTGTCCTTTGCACAATAGGCTATTCCTCTACCCTCTTAGGCTCCAGGACAAAGTTAATTGCCTCCAAATCTAGCAATTGCCTCTTTAAATGATCAACCCTTATCATGGCTTGTCTTACTTTATCCTCTTAATCCTTTTCTCTCTACTGCCTAATGGCAAGCTGTTCTTGAACTCTTCTTTTTAGTTCATAGACCTCCTCAAAGATCTCTTCTAATTTAGGGAGTGTAGTGTCTAACTCATCATCTCCCACTTGAATTTCATCTTCATACTAGTTCAATCCCAAGTCAACAGCCTCTTCATACTCTGAATCATTTTCTTCCTGACTAGGCCTAGCTTGGATTTCTTGTCTGGTATCTTTCTTGTTTCTCCAAGTGTGAGAAACACCTCTTCTCTTCTTTCCTCCCCTTATTTGACTAGGCCCAAAAGTCCTTGGAATGCCTTCTTCCATTATATCTTCAAGAGGCTTCTTTCTCTGAAATTTGGAACCTCTATAACTCATCTTTACAAAACAAATCACTGACCAGTACTGCTTTAGAGATGTTTGAGTCACCACCCAAGTGTATTGGGAATATTACAATGTAGTTTCTTCACTCTAGAAAATGCTCCAATAAGTTAGAGAGACAAGGGACAAGAACAACCCTATTTTTTCCAATGATGACCTACTGGTTAAGATGAACATGCATAACACTTCCCCAGTAGAGTCACCATCTTGTTGGTGTCCAAAATGACACTTATGCTCATGAGGCTTCCAGTATACCCTCAGATGGATTTTTAGGAATGGTTAGCTCCAAAATGGAATAAGGTCTTAGGATAACTAGACCAACTATAGGGACTTAATATGCCCTCTTCTGCTTTTGGCTCTGCAAAACCAAGGCGGGTGCACCTAACCTAGTATAAAATATGCTTCATACACCAAGAACTAGGCTTGAATAACAGATAATAGGATAGTAAGAAAGTGCTAAGTGTTAACCACACACTCATTGACTCTCCATTACTATGGGTAAAACCACATACAACCAAATACTGAAAACTTAAGGAATGGTTCTTAATTTATGCTTTTGAGATCATAACAACAACAATCAATATTTGTTGATAATGAGATAATCATTTAGGCCAGTGCCTCATCCATTGGGCAAGATCTCCTAGAACAAGAATGCTACACACACCAGACAATAGCTGAGATTCAAAGCCATAAACACACCTACAATCCCTTTTACTACTTATAAGATATCCTTACATAGACAATTAGATAGATCTATGTCCCATCTAAAGCATCATTTCATCTAATCTTAGATTAGAACTTAAGAATGGATACATACACATAAAACAATATACAGAGAACTAGAAAGTTCAGAACCTATCTAAGTTGACACAAAGGAGAGATAAGAGTCATGTATTTGTATTAAGTATGAAGAATCTTTAAGTATAAACAATCAAACCAGAGGAGTCAAGCTTGCAAATTATAGCTTAGACCTACAACTTTTTCTCTATCATCAACAAAATACCAAATGCCAAAATGTTACAATCTTGACTGGGCAGAAGACTCACCACCGAAAAAGTTTTAAAATCTAACTCCCAATGCTAGAAAATGATCATGAAAATCCCTTTATACCAGGGTTACAAAGCAAGCGTAATGATCATTTCAAAATCAAAATTTCAAAATCACCTAACCCCACTGAGAAATAAACATAGACATGATAGGGGTCAAGCCACAGCAACAAGTGCCACCAAACCAGTCAAATCTGGCCACCAAAGTATTCAATTTTGTTATCCCCTATCACAAAAGACTCTCAGCAAGTTCAAACGGTCACCAACACTTCACAGGCTTTAAACCATTTAACCATTTACCCCAGTCGCGCAACCGCACAGTCACAACTCACCACCATAGGAAACGGGCCTCAAATTTATGCTTGGTCGCATGATCGCATAACCCAAAAATGGGTTATGTGAACATGTGACACCATTTACCTTTACCACCGATGCCAGACCGCTTGCCACAAGATATTTTGTCGCATGTTCGCAAGCCAAAAAACTAGCTCACGTGAACATGCAACAAGCCGCTACCATTCACCCCGCTGATTGTCAAATCACCGCCAAGAATCCCCACCTGGGCCCGCGTTCAAATTCACCATCCCACCAGCACGGTCCAACTAGAAACCACCATGACACCACTTGCCAACCTCAGCCACCGAACAGTCGCAAACGGGCCCCAGTACATGTGGCACCCTGTCGCATGATCGCATAGCCCAGAGATGGTTTATGCAAACATGTGACCACCCGCAAGCTGTTACCTTACCGCGCATAACCGCCACCGCAATCACAAGGGGTACCGCAACTGCCACCGCACTGCCATGGACATTTGTTGATCAGTTGCATGATTGCATAGCCCGAAGATGGGCTATGCGATCATGCGACAACCAACCCAAAGCCACCACATCACCAAACTGCAACCAGCATTGAACTGCAACCAGCACCACTCAGCCGATGGGCCCCAGGGACACGTTGTAAGCGGTCACATGATTGCATAGCCAAAAACTAGGCTATGTGACCATGCGACAGTCAATCATAGGCTGCCACATGTCCACTAGTGCAGTCACTGCCGAAGAGACCCCACCTGCAAAAAGCTTTGAAAATTTGGGCCCACCATCACGTGACCGCGCGATTAAGGAAAACTTAACTGCTAGCCAAGTCACCAGATGTTAGCCACTTAACCGCCAGAATCAAGTGACAAGGAGATAACCGTTGGTCACCAGGTCGTGGAATGAAAACTTAACCACCAAGAAACTAAACATCGCAGAAGACTGGGACCCATGCAGATAGATGGCAAGCGGTCACATGATCACATGTTAGAAAAGTCTTACATGCGGTCATGTGACAGCCAATAAGAACATGCCCCCTACCTCCCCTCTGACACCGGGCCCACCAAATAGAAGCAACGATGAAACAGACAAAATCGACGGTAAGCACATGATCACATGGGGAAAGAATATTCCATGCGATCACACGCTGACCATTGATCTCCTCCCTCTGGCCCCACATCGTCACACTTGCGCAGTTAAGACAAAAGAACAAGGAGTGCCGACAAAAAAGAAGACATGCAAGGTCGAAAACACACAGTGTTTTTGGTGAAAGATCGAAAACACATAGAATTTTCAACATGACACAAAGGTAAACCAGGAAGCTAAAAATAATGAGGGTTTAATGCAGGCCAAAAAGGTCAAAAACAATGTGGATTTGCAAAAATACTGTGGGTTTTTGACACTGTGGCAGAATTTTAAAGTTTGCTTCCTACGGACCTTAGAAATTGAAAATCTTTCTGGGTTTTTCACATTAGGAGATGCATTTTGGACTGGAGTAAGGTGACAACAATAAAGAGCACAAGGCAAGACATTTAACAAAAACATGCAGGGGAGAGGCCAATTTCATGAGATTTTGCAATGACTGGAATATAGACTAACACGCCCACTCTAGACATTCTCAATTAGAACATAAAGGAGATTGATGCGACCATGATAACCTATGATCAAGGTCCAAGCATAGAATTGGAGAAGATGGAGAAGCTACAATATGTATTAAGCGCCCATTTACAAATAGTCAATTCTTTGATAAATTTTTGGAAGAAGGAGATCCAGCAACTCAAGATTGCATATCCAAATCTTTTTCCTTAGTAAGTGTTCATAGATAAAGTTTTTATGCACCTTTGTCATTAATGTCAAAGGGGGATTTGTATAGAATATGAAGTTCACATATGTATAGGGAGATATAAGAATATGTATAAAGATGTATAGAAGACAAAATTTTTTTGTAGTAAGGAACAGTTAGAGACTTAGCCATATTCCTTTGTTGCCATCAATGACAAAGGGGGAGATTGTTGGAAAGTTATCTATATTGAGATATATGACTAGTTATAGTGTTGTCATTATGGCAACAAAGTCATATAGCAATTTTGAGTCAGCGCACTAAGTGTAAAGATCAGAATTCAGCTAAGTGTTGAAGACTGGACAGTGTACAAAGTTCCTGCAGCTCAAAGCACCTGCGCCCATGCGTACAAATGAATTATGGTATGTGCCCTAGAAGTTAAGGTTGTTAGAATATATTCATACTTATTCTAAGAATGCTTAAGAAGATATGAAAAGATGTGAAAGTTACAGTCAGTTGAAGTTGCACAACCAGTGTATGACAGCAAAGAACAGAGCATAGAGTTGACAGTGACTATTTTAGTTTACGATTGTAAATTAATATTGTAGAGGCTATGCACCCATTGTATTTAGGTTTTTGACATATGTACATGTATAATTTTAAGCACGCTTAAGCCAATTCATTTGGAAGCATTACTTGTAATTAGTTATAGGGCCGACCTAATTGTATATTTGATATAAGTGCATAAATATAAGGTGCACCCATTGTAATCAGTATGGAAGTCAAGCAAGTTGTATTAGAGTTGAGATAAGTAGAGTAGAGGTATGATAAGTGATCATAAGATGTATTAGAGCTTTGATAGAGGTTAAAGCATCAACACACCAAAGGAACTGATCAGACAAGTAGTGTCACATCAATAGTTTACCTGTAGATATAGTGTGTATCTGATCTCAGAAGGTTATAGCCTTCATCATTTGAGTAGTGAGCTCTAGGATAGTGAGTACACTCCCCTAATAGGGATCATTGTAAAAGAATCCTAACAAGGTCTAACCCTTAACAAGGTCTACTATACTTAAAGCATTGTAAAGCTACTCCTAACAGGGTAAAGGATCTTCTAACAAGGATCACAAAACACTAGTGTAGATTATTAGTGGGTATCAAGTCCCACTGAAGTTTTTACCTATTTGGGTTTCCCCATAACCATATTGGTGTCATGTGTTGAATTCATGTTTCATGTTTATGTGAATGTTTAATTCATTACTTAAGTATTTATAATTTAGTATTCAGATTAAAGTGAAAAGTTGATTCACCCCCCCCTCTCAATGTTCTCATTCCTAAAAATAAGACTTTTAATGTTGGTGATTAAGTGATGGTTCATTTGAGGAGATGCAGATTTTCTGTTGGAACATATGTAAAGCTGAAGATGAAGAAGTTTGGACGTTGCAAGATTTTTAGAAAATTTGATAGTGGAAATGCATATGAGATTGAGTTACCTAATGACATGGATATATCACCTATATTCAACACTACTAATTTGTATGAGTTTCATGAACCTAAAGAAGACATGGAAGTACTGATGGATTATCCTAAGAAGTAGAATGATGAAGCTAAAAATATTTTGGAGCAAAGAATTGACATAAGTACAAGAGGAAAACAATATATAGAATATCTGGTAAAGTGGAAGAATAGACCGATTGAAGACAGTTCTTGGATTTCACAATCTAAGTTGGATGCAGCTCAGATCATACCCATTTCATGATTCAAAGAATCATTTCAAATAACCCCAGGTGTCTGATGCAGGAGCATCTTGGGTCCTTGGCAATCCTGTGTCACTAAAAATACATTTGAGTTTGTTTGTGTTGCTCAATTCTTGCTTTGACCAAGTTGGTTCGGTGTTGCTCAGTTTCCTTTGTTCACTGGTGTTGGTCGGTTATCTCTCTGGCACTCGATGAATTTCCCTAGTGCTCAGTGATGCTTTTTTGGTGCTCAGTTTCCTTTCTTACCGAGTTGTTTATTTTGAATTTCTTTTGAGGCCGACTCGTGCAGTTAATTTGGGTCATAAATTTAATGCTGGTATCCATCATTGGGAAGCGTGTGGACCTAGATCTAGTCATTCCTTTTATTGATTGTGGATCTAAAGGCTAACTTGTTTTGGTAGCCTCTTGTATAAATGTAGTTGCTTGGTTAGAATTTAGGGAGTCAATTGTGATAGAAGATAGAAGATAGAAGTTCAGAGATTGTGGACATATCCTCGCATGTTTGAGGACTTCTATACTTGATTGTAATATCTAGCTGAAACCGGGAAGGCCTTACAACCCAACATGTATGAATCAATTTGAAGATAATATATGAAAGTTTTATGCATTCTCTCTCTCACTATGGTGTGTTGTTGCTTCCGCATGTTGTTGAGCAAGGTGGATCTAGCTAGGGCGTGCCATTTCTAGCCCCTCCTTTCCTCTCTTGCATCAACTAGTGAAGACATGTATATATGTAATGTAAATATTAGAGAGATTAATATAATACTCAAGAGATACATACATACATACATACATACACATATATAATAATCACAATTGTCATTATATTAATTACATAATAATGAATAGATATGTCCCATGAAGGGACATGTCTCTTCTTGGCCTATTCTCAATATAAATGCAAGAAATTGTTGCATTTGGAAAACATATACTATATAGGCAATGCTATTACATTTGCAATGATCCTAAAACCTTAACTTGGTAGCAGAGCTAGACTGCAAATGTAAGAGAGTAGTTTATTGATGGTGAATGTGTGTCTATCTCAGAAAATATAGTCTCAGTATGGGGACCATATCTCAAAAATACATATTTGGATTTTGCTGCATTTTGGATATGTTGGTGATAAACAAATTTTGAAGAATCTCACCAGAGTGATTGGTGAGAAAGTGTCGGGTTAAAGAGTTATGTCCAACTATGTATGGGTCTATGTGAAATCTGATTTGTTAAGAAGCAAACATCAACAATTATATATTGGCAACTATGTCATTCCTGAACGCGATAATTCATTAAAGACATAATTTACGCATTGATATTTTTGATAAAGTGACTTGATTGAAGAAAAAAAAAGTGTTGTTTAGTAAGAGGTCGAGGAAGATGAATTTGCAAAGTATACACAACAATTTCCATAATGATTAGTTAGACCTTGTAGTGGCTTTCATTAAAGAGACATATTAATTTTTTATGATCTTGGTCAAACATTACAAAGAAGCACGTATTCAAAGAAGGGTTTCTCTTTCTAGAAATAAAGCATGAATTATAGTGTCACCTCCATTGGAGCAATCAAGTCATTTCACAAGAAGACATAAGCATTGTTCAATGATATAAGAGTGAGAATTTTACATTGTGGGGGGAATAATAACCAATGTTACATTCCCACTTGAACCATCCTTAATGGGGAGATGATTTAAAGGGGAGATGTCTTTTAAAATAGAAGGTGTTTTCTAATTTGATGTATATGGACCTTCATTGAAGAAACTTGTATCAAGGATGGTAATGCATAGATAAGTATTCATTATGGTTGAGTATTTCTTTATCTACTCATTGTAATCTCTCTCTTATTTGCATTTCTATACATACTATAAGGGATATTTGCCTTTATCTTTTTTGGGGATGCTCTTGCATGAAAAAGAAGATAGATATCAAATTTAGAGGGAGTCTAATTATTTTGAGGTAACTTTGGATGAGGAGCTTAGAAGATTGATATTAGACTCAGAGGGAGTCTGATAGTTCATCTTAAGCAATCTTGGATGAAAAGGTCAACAAATTGATATATGATCAATGAGTTCTTCTCTGGGAGAGAAGTTTGAGGTGAAATCCCATGTTTCCACCCTCTGCACTGAGACATGGTGGATTTCATGTGTGTGACTCCATGTTTTTTTAATGGGCATACCTCCTATGTACATCATGAGGAAGTGATGACTTCCAAATGATTATCACTTGTATTTGTAGAAGTTATTGAAAGGTGATGATCTTACAATAACTTAATCTTCTATTATGATGGACATCCTATGATGTCCAAGAAAATCATGATAGATGATAAATTGGATGGTGGATTAAGTTCCTTAAACATACCATGGCCTTCTATTGTGATAGACATCTTATGATGTCTAAGAAAATCATGACAAACGATAAATTGCATGGTGGATTAGGTTTTTTAAACAAACCACGGCCTTCTATTGTGATGGACTTCTTATGATGTCTAAGTAGATCATGATAGATGATAACTTTCATGGTGGATTAAGTTCCTTAAACAAATCATGGCATTCTATTGTGATAGACATCTTATGATGGCTAGAACAGAACATGATAGATGATATCTTGCATGGTGGATTAAGTTCCTTAAACAGATGATGGCTTTCTATTATGATAGACATCTTATGATGGCTGAAACAAATCATGATAGATGATGAATGTCCCTATGATAAGTATTACTAAGGATACATGTGCACATTACCTGTGGACATTTTTTGAGTATTTGGTGAGTATCATCCAGCTTGATATTTTGTGGCCAATGCTCTAAATATCATGAGATGACATCTTTATAAATTTTTGAGTAATTGGTGAATATCATGTGACTTGATATTCTATGGCCAATGCTCTCAATATCATGAGATTATATTCTTATGAGTCTATGAGTTATGGTGAATATCACACAACTTGATATTCCTAGTCATACCATATCTCTGATATCATGATAACTGATATCTTATGATCATAATCATGTTTTTAATCTTCCCTAGCTAAGAGGGAGTGTTGATGTTTTGTAGCTTCAGTCGAATAAACACTGAGTCAATACTAGTGAAGATATGTGTAAGATATAAAATATGTATGGGGTCCTAGAACAATGGTTTGCACATAAAAGAGACCCCAAAACCAATATTATACACATAAATGAAATTATAATGATATGGAAAGTAAATATAGAAGACTAATATTGAAATGAAGAAATAAAGGTACTTACCTCCGAAAAAGAATTGGCTGAAAACCTTGTCAAACAGTCTCAGAAACTAGTGATTTTGGTGTTCTTAAACCGAAATTGCTAGATCTACAAAACCTAAAAATATTTTTCTTTTTTGAGCAAGGTCATCCTTGACCTAGGTAGACAAAGTCATCCTTGACCCCAAAAAGTCGACCTTAACTTTCACAATTCTGACAAAAAATTTGTTCACAGATCTCGAAAGTTCGGCAAAAAAGGTATCCAGATCTGCACTGATATTCACTATCCCGCACTTGTACCTTTAAAAAAATGGTTTTATTTATTGGGGGGGGGGGAGGGGTTTACCTTAGTCAAACCCCAATTTAAGAATTAACCTTGAAATTGAATTGAAATTGTAGAGATAAACAAAGTAAATAGAACAATTTACCTTGCTTATGTTGAAAATCCTCGTGGAGGATTTGAATCCTTGAATCCATAAGTATGGATGCTCCAAATGAATGTAGAATTAAATGTAGGATGTCTCAAATCAATTGTATTTGGATCTTCAATACCAATCTTGAATGGATATTGGAATAGGAAGAAGGCTTGAATGGAAATGGATGGAGGAATCTTCAACAAGAGGGCTCCATAGAGATTGAATCCTTCAATGGCTAACAATGGATCTCCTTGATGAATTGGATCTTGAATTCTTGAAGGCTTGAATGCTTGAATGCTTGATCTTATTTCTTGAGAGTGCTTGAGCATGAAAGTGGATGGAGAAAATGAGAGGAGGCTCCCTTTTATAGTGATCTAGGGCACAAACTTCTAGAGAGGCCTCATTTAAGGGTCCATGGCACAAAACTCTAGAGAGGTGAACATGGAGAGGAAATTAAATTAAATTATTGACATAAAAATCTAGAAGGGGTCCACCCTTAAGATAGAAATAAAATAATTATTTAAGAGCCTTGTCACAAAATTTGAGGTAAGGCCAACCCCAAAGTTAATTTGAGCATTAGGCACAAAACTTGAGAAAGGCTAATCTCCAATAATAAATTAGGAATTGTATAAAAAGCTAAAGAAAGGTCCACCTCAAATATTAATTTGAGAATTTGACACTTAACCTGAGAAATAGTGGCCCCGAAGAGGGATAAGACAAAATTTTGATGAAACCCCGAAACTAGAACCTAACCCCAAGGATCCCGGACCCTAGGGTCAAGGTCGAGATAAAATTTGACCTAGGTCAAGGTTGAGGTAAACTTTGACCTAGTTCAAGTTTGAGGTTGACCTTGACCCAGAGAGTCAGGACCTTGGGAAATGTGCCCAAGTCTCAGAAGTAGAGAGAAAAAGCTAAAAAGAGGGGCAGAACAAGCAGATAAGCACATGAAACCCCATAGAATCATGAAAGTGTTTGAATGAAAATCAAAACAACTTACTAAGGAGGGATAAAAGGTCTCAACATGGAGTGCATCCATTTTAAGATGATACATTTAGCCCCCACTTTAATAAGAGTATGGACTCAATGCAAATTCTTGGTAAAGGAGATCACAAAGAAAAAGAAAATCTTATTGAAATCAAAGGGACAAAGGAAACCTCAAGCCCCCATTGAATCAAGTCTTTGTCAACTCCAAGATTACCATAAGAGATACATCACTAGAAAAAAAGAGAGAAAATGGGAGAGAGGAGTGGCTAGCTCACCCTGTAAGATATGTGTATCTCACTGTGAACCACAAAAAGGATAGGATGGCACACCAAGAAAACACTTGATAGTCACCCCATAAAATTGTGCACCTTCTAGTGGCTTTGTGCATGTATTTAGTGCATCTTCTGATGACTTTTATGAAGTACCCATGGATCCATATCCTCACATCACCATAGAATACATTTGTAGAATGTGTATCTCTTCAGGATTTAGCAACTTATGTGCGTTACCTTCTGAGGATTTAGCATATTTGAAATTGGAAATGCATGTCTCTTCAGGATTTAGCAACTTATGTGCATTATCATCCAAGGATTTAGCATATTGAAAATGCGTGTTTCTTCAAGATTTAGTAACTTATGTGCGTTACCTTCCAAGGATTTAACATGCTGCAAAACAAAAGGTTAGAACAAAAATACATAATATAGAACGAGGGAGGCCGTATATATGCCCCCCTCCTTAAGATGGAAAAATACATACTATTTTGACATGTTAAGGAAATAAAAGAACAAGGATAAAGCCTTCTTCAACATAAAGACAATATCCATAGACAACACCCAATCCAAGCTAAGAAGGTCACAACTCCTATGAGGCCATGAAAGGGACAAATACAAAGAGATATCATGCAAGAAGGGAAAAAGTAACCCTTGTGAGGGTTAGCACACTATTCAGCTTCCAAGGTGAGAGATTTATCAACCATGGAAACCCAATGTCAAACAAAATAATAGGTTATGATCAAGGACAAAGATCCTTAATGCAAACCAAAATTTTCATGTATGATTGGATATCACATAATAGATAGATACTGCTTAACCAAGGGAAAAGTGGATCTCAAAAAGAAAGAAAAGAAGGAGATGACATCCTAGCCCCCCAAGTGTAGGAACAAGGATGGAAGGGGACCTATTATATCTCTCACAATACTATACAAGACAATGAGCCCCCAAGGATTAGGCTAACATTGCTTACATAATGTGGAGCTCCATAATAGGAACATAAATGTTATTTAGAGAAAATAGGATTGAAATACAACTCATTTCCACATGATATATAAATAACCTTAATATAACTGAGTTTCCTAATCGTATAATGTAAAGCTTGACATTCATTAGTAGAGTGATCATAAAATCTATGATATAAACAAAAAGGAAGAGCCTTCAAGTGTGCACTACATTTCTTTTTGCATTTAGGTCTAGTAACCATCTTAGCACGAAGGAGTTTAGGCAAAAGAACTTCTAGGTCAAATTATTTCATAGTTTCATCATGTTTTGAAGTTTTATTTGAGATGTTGTTAACATTGATTTATTGTTGAGGATTAAGTCCCAATCCATAAGAATGCTCATGCCCCCCATTCTGTAAGGGCATTTGAATTCCCTATTTATGCTTACCACATCCTTGACCATTGAATCCTTGTTTAACAAGGAAATGATAACCATGACCATAACGAGAAGCCATATCAGAAGAAGTCAATCAAACTTCAATATTCACTATGTCATCATTCGTAGGTTTGATAGATTCATAGTGGGTAGAAGCAATGACAAAGTTATTATGAAGGGCATTAGAATTAGAAGTGAAAGCACGTTGTTCAAACTCTCTTTGTTGCTTCATAAAATCAAGATCATAAACTTTATACTCTCCAATAAAAGGTAGGATTAAAATCCAAGGTTCCCCAATCATCACTAGGAAGAGCATTAGAAGAAGAAGTATTACTATTAGGAATACCTGAGTAGTGTAGTTTTGAATATTCAAACAAGGATTCAGTGCATCATCCACATGAAGTGTATACATCATGTTGTTATGTATAAACTTGACTTTATAGTGAAGGGTGGAAGGAACAACATGCATCTCATGCAACCAAGGTCTACCCAAAAGAAGGTTATAATTAAGAGGTAATGATGCCTAAAATGTTCTTAGCAATGTTATCAAAGCCACGTATAGGAACATTGTCAGGTTGAATAGTTGAAAGATCGACTTTAATCACTTTGAGCATGTCCATGCTACAAACATTAAGCCCAGATCCATTATCAATCAAGGTCCTATGAATGATGCTTTTATTTAATAGTAACATCAACTTTAAGAGCATCATATTGATTTTGAACTTGTTTAGAAGGTAAATCCTTTTGAGTAAATAAAATGTTAGGAGGAAATTGGGTCACATGCATGCACTATAAGAAGTTATTGATGTTCTCTTGATTAGGAGGTGCAGTGGGAAGAGTTGCTAGAGATTTTTGTAAGGCTTCATAGTAGGTAGGTGAAGTTTGAAGAAGCTCCCATAGAGAAATCCTGGCAGGAGTATTTTGCAATTGGTTTATCAAATCATACTCCTTGCTAGGAAGATGGGGTTGAGGAGGAAGAAAGGGTTGAGAAAGTGGTAAATAAGTAGAAACCACTGGATTAGGTTGAGGTTTATTCCTTGTACAATATGTGTGAGCTATCGAGTCTTGATCATTGTAAGACTCTAAAGACTTCATAGGTTTATCTTTGATAGTAATGTGAGGACAACCTTTGATAGTCAACAAGGGTTCTGGATAAACCATGTTAGTTGTCTCAACACTACAAAAAAATTTACAAGAAGGAAGCAAATAAGACATCTTAGGAGGAGATGAGGTAGGATCTTGATTCTCCATAAGATCATTGCTAAGAGGGAGAGCATTAAGAGAATTCATATCATTTTCTGCTAATGCCTCATCACTAGAAGGAATCCCAAATGGAGGTAAAGCATCTATAATGTCATCTTCTTTTGTTAAAATATTTGCATAAGGGGAGTGTGTTTAAGAAAAAGAATCACCATCATGTATGAATATGTCATAGATTAATAAATCACCCTCTTGTATCAAAGCTTCTTCATGAGGAGGGGATAAATCAATGTCTTTATCCAAGGGATCATTCACAATGGTTTCATGAGGAAGAGAGTAATCAACATCCAAATCCAAAGGCTCATCCCAAATAGGAGGATTATCATCCCTACCAATAAAGCACATTGTAGGATCACCATAAATCACTAAAGCTTGATCCCTAAAGGGGAAATAAGGTAAATCATATTCTAAAGTAGGTTCATAGAAAATACATATATGAGGAGAAGAATTAACATCAATCCCCAACTCATCTTTGTAAAGGTCAATTAAAGAGGTTGTGGAGGAGGGTGAAATAGGAATAGGATCAATGGAGATCTCATTCGAACAATTTTCATCCTCACTTCCATGTACCTCATTAAGGGATTTATCCTCTTTTGCAATAAAAGCCTTATCAACGTATTCAAAACAAAAATCATACATGTTGAACATAAAGTAACACTACAAACATAAAAAATGTAAATATTTTTGTATTTTTAGAGAAATTTTGCATTTTTTTAGTATTTTTGAAATATAAATGCAAGAGCATAAAAGAAATCTACTTTTGTAAGCATGTAAGATCTAACACAAAATGTAAATCTAACACCAAAAAGAAAGAGTTGTCATAAACGGGTTCACCAAAATGTAAGATGAAGGTGAACACACAAGATAATACAAAGGGAAATCTAACACAATAGGGAATCTAATTCAACAAAAGATAGGGGGTAAGCTTGTTGGGGTCACCAAAATGTAAGATGAAGGTGAAAACACAAGATAATACAAAGGGGAATCTAACACAATAAAAGAAAGAGTTGTCTATCACAGGATCACCAAAATGTAAGTTATAAAATATGTATGGGGTCCTAGAACAATGGTTTGCTCATAAAAAGAGACCCAAAAACCAATATTTTACACATACATGAAATTATAATGATATGAAAAGTAAATATAGAAGACTAATATTGAAATGAGGAAATAAAGGTATTAACCTCCAAAAAAGAATCGACTAAAAACCCTATCAAATGGTCTAAAAAACTATTGATTATTGCTTTCCTCAACAGAAATTGTGAGATCTACAAAACCCAAAAATATTTTTCTTTTCTGAGCAAGCTCGTCCTTGACCTAGGTAGACAAAGTCATCCTTGACCCCAAAAAGTTGACCTTGACCTGCATAGGTCCAATGGAAATTCTATTCATGGATCCTGAAAGTTTAGCGAAAAGGGTATCCAGATCTGCACTGATATTCATTGTCTCACACCTGTACCTACAAGAAAAATAGTTTTGTTAGTTGGAGGGGGGGTTTGACTTAGTCAAACCCCAATTTAAGAATTAACTTTGAAATTGAATTGAAATTTTAGAGATAAACAAAGTAAATAGAACAATTCACCTTGCTTATGTTGAAAATCCTTGTGGAGCATTCGAATCCTTGAATCCATAAGTATGGATGCTCCAAATGAATGTAGAATTGAATGTAGGATGTCTCAAATCAATTGTCTTTAGATCTTCAATACCAATCTTGAATGGATCTTGGAATAGGAATAAAGATTGAATGGAAATGGATGGAGGAATCCTCAACAAGAGGGCTCCATAGAGATTGAATCCTTCAATGACTAACAATGGATCTCCTTGATGAATTAGATCTTGAATGCTTGAAGGCTTGAATTCTTGAATGCTTGAATGCTTGATATTCTTGCTTGAGAGTGCTTGAGCATGAAAGTGGATGGATAAAATGAGAGGAGGCTCCCTTTTATAGTGATCTAGGGCACAAACTTCTAGAGAGGCCACATAGAAAACAATAATTAAGGGTCCATGGCACAAAACTCTAGAGAGGTACACATGGAGAGGAAATTACATTAAAATCTTGACACAAAACTCTAGAAGGGGTCCACCCTTAAGATAGAAATAAAAATAATTATTTAAGAGCCTTGTCACAAAATTTGAGGTAAGGCCAACCCCAAAGTTAATTTGAGCATTAGGCACAAAAATTAAGAAAGGCTAATCTCCAATAATAAATTAGGAATTGTATACAAAGCTCGAGAAAGGTCCACCTCAAATAAAAATTTGAGAATTCAACACTTAACCTGAGAAATAGTGGACCCAAAGATGGAATAGACAAAATTTTGATGACATCCCGAAACAGGAACCTAACCCCAAGGATCCCGAACCCTAGGGTCAAGGTCGAGGTTGACCTTGACCATGAGGGTCAGGACCTTGAGAAATGTTCCCAAGTCTTAGAAGTAGAGAGAAAAGGCAGAAAAGAGGGGTAGAAAAGGCATATAAGCACATAAAACCCCACGGAAGCATGAAAGTGTTTGAATGATGATCAAAATAGCTTACTAAGGAGGGATAAAAGGTCTCAACATGGAGTGCGTCCATTTTAAGATGATACAATATGTATATATATTTAGTATATATGAGGTATATATATATACTTACATATACTTATATATATATGATGTAAATTTTAGAGAAATTAATGTAATACTCAAGAGATATTATATATATATGTATATATATGTATACATACATACATATATATATATGTATGTATGTATGTATGTATGTACACACACACACACATTCATAATTGTCATTTTATTAATTACATAATAATGAATAGACATGTCTTATGAAGGGACATGCCTCTTCTTGGCTCATTCTCAATATAAATACAAGAGATTGTTACATTTAGAAAACACATACTATACAGGCAGCGCTATTACATTTGCAACAATCCTAAAAACCTCAACACATCTAAAGCTCTAAATACATGCATAAACCTATTGATCTTCTTGTCCTAGGTTGCCTTAGATGAAATGTCAGACTTCTTTTGAATGTGATATCAACCTTCTAACCTCTTCATCCAAGGTTTCGTTAGATGAAATGTTAGACTCCCTCTGAATCTGATGTTCATCTTCAATTCAGTTCTATAAATGCAAGTATCAAGTTTTCTTTCCCTTGAATGCAATTTATTATGCTTCTTGATTCATCCTGAAGGCATTCCAAAAAGAGATTAAAAATAGTTGATAAGACTAAACTATCTCGAAGGAAAATACCAATCATAGAAGCATACATGATTTTTCATCCCAATGTTATAGTATGAGCTAATGAACATTATTCAAGTTTATGAAATACTTATCTCTTATGTTGATACATCATAGAGCTAGTCCAGAGCTAGGTCACAAGACTACAGTAAGGTTCTTTCTTTGCTAGCTTAAAAAGCACCAAGAATGTCACAATCATGTATTTCATATCTACTATTGTCTCCTAGGTTGCTACAATTTCCTAGATTGCTACAGTTTCTTGGTCACTAGAGAAGTCATCTTGACATGATCTTCTCCCTATGAACCAATGCAATCCCCAATTGTCAATTTAAACAAATCCACTAGTTGCTTCACCTGTTACAAAATGACACCCTTCTTACATGATCCCAATGATAGAAGATATATTTCTCCAAAAGACTCACATCATCTAGCATGATCCAAATATGGCATGAAAATAATAGATCCAAGATCATTTTGAAGCTACTTTACACAGATCGAGTCTTGCACAATGCATTGGTAGTATACCTAATGCAACATTCTTCTTTTCCTACCAGAACATCCTCAAAGACAAAGGAAAAGATCAAGAAAAATAGCTCTTATGTAGACATATAAGAGAGTGACTACAATAAATGTACTATTTAAAAGATAATAAAAGTACTTATCTCAGTATTCATGAGAAGATGCAAGTTGCTCCAAAGAAGGTCCTATATGTTGGTGGCTTCCTCCATTATGAGGATATTCCATGGTTTCATGTCTATACCATGTACCTTGGGCCAACAAAACATAGACATATGATATGTATTTCCATTACCATTGCAACCTTTGTTCCTTGAAAACAAACATCCTTTGCAAACATATGACATCATTGGATCATCATACACAACTTGTTATGTAGTGCATATCACATATCAGAGAGTACATACTTCCTTCGTGTATCATACTTTTAGATTAAATTGAAGCCACACTTCAATTCTCAGTTGATGTGGAATGTTGGTGAAGCATGCCATAGTGAAGATGACTCATCCTAGGCTTGTTCCCTCAAGAAACAACCAGTGCTCTATTGAGTCTGAAACCTCAACCTGAGAATGCCTCTTTGATCTATATTTGGCTTTTGTAAGATTTCATCTCCACTATTTTCTTCAAAACTTATCACTATCTTTAATGCAATGTCCAATCTGCACTTAGTTGTAGAAATCTTTGTTGTTAAGCAAAAATCACTCCAATTTTCTTCTTTATCATATATATAGCTCAAATTCCACTTTAAGAAACAAGCTCAAATCACAATTGAATAATTTTTATTAGGAACACAGAGAAGTAAATGACTGCAACTAGGAAGAGCATATCATGTCTATGATTAGTATAGAGACATGTCCTCTTTTCTATTGTGAGGTTTATAAGTAGATCCAGAGCCTCATAAATCATCCTCTATCTTTATTCCTCCTCTAGAATCAATGTTTGTACTGTCAGATAACTCCTTCCATCATTGTCGATAAGTCCCTCTTATGAATGCATAGAATAACCACAACCCTTAATTGTCACAGTGAACTTTGTATCAATGCCAACTCTTAATGAGCATGATTTATGTACAATTATTAAATGTTTGTGTTTAAATTTTCTTACTCCTAATCTACTATGACTTTAGAGATGATTATGGAATATCCAATCTCAATTGGATCTACTTCCAAGTGTAGCTCACATGCCTCAATGTCTTCCGATTATAGTGAATTTAAACTGTCCAGAATGGATGCATGGGTGGGATTTTTATATTAAGAACCTATAACCAGTCTTGATGTGTAGCCACCCCATTCCTGATGACAATAGTGGTTTCTTCATATTCATCCATAATGATAATTCAAAGTCTCACAAAAAAACCAAATTCCCCCGATTGGTATGAGGATGAAATACCACAACTAAAATAATAATGTCATATGAATTGATGGTACTCTTGCATTTATTTGTATAATGAAATGTCTCTTTCACTTGTTTGTTGATGTGTCTTATTAGTGTTGTCTTTTCCACACTAGACATTCCATAGATGCCAATGATAGAAATAGAGTCATCTTCTAGCAACCACGTCTTCAACTACGAAAGCTTCTCGTGAAAAATGTGCCATCCAACTCCTCCTCCAAGGGCTGCACTACTATCTTCGAAGGTGCTCCCAGCTCTCCATTTTGTAGAAAATATAATTCCCTCATCTTTAGAAGTTCATTTATGGTCATAAGAGAATTATGAATATTATAAGTAGAGCTTTGAACAAAGCAACAGTTAGGGCAACACAAACACAAGAGATGGTGTTTGCCTTCTTCGTACTGGTGAAGAAAATTTAATGATTTGTTCTTGTTTGTTAAGACAATGCCTTACGAATGCCAAAGGTTGTCAACCTTTCCCATGTAGCACATGTTCTATGATCCCAATTCTGTCAACTCTTCCTCATACGTAAGGAGTTTTATAATAACCACAAATTGACAATATTAACTGATTCTTATTTATTAGTTCTTAAGTTGTGTTTGATGTATATACTTATATTTGTTTTAATTCTGGTCTTTCTTTAAAAGAAATATCACCCGTGTGTTATTGCTGCCAAAACAAAATAAAAATTATATATATATATATATACATATATATATATATGTATATACATATATATATATATATGTATATACATATATATATATACATATGTATATATGTATATATGTATATATATGTATATATATATATATATATATATATATGTATATATATATTTATATACATATATATATATATATACATATATATATACATATATATATATATATATATATATATATATATATATATATATATATACATATATATATATATATACATATATATATATACATATATATATATATATACATATATATATATATATGTATATAAATATATATATACATATATATACATATATATATATATATATACATATATACACATATACATATATACACATATACATATGTATATATATACATATATATATATATACATGTATATATATATACATATACATATATGTATATATATATACATCTATATATATATACACACATATATATATATATATATACATATATATATATATATATATATACATGTATATATATATATATAGATATATATTGATACAGGAGCATCCTGGGTGTAAGAGCAATCTTGCATCACCCAAAAATATTTCTATTTTTATTTTCAATAAGGGCTATTTTGTGCATAGCTGCTATTTATGGAAAGTTACTATTTTTGGTCATTTTCATATGTGCTCAGAATGATCTGATTTCTTTCTTGGAGGTTCATTTTGGCCATACAAGTCTGCCAGTAAAGATTCATTGCCAGATCAAGTGTATATTGGAAGATATTGAAGATTTTCGGTATTGGCAGCAGGGTACAGAAACTTTGAACTCAATTTTGAAGGCTTTAGAGGCCCCGGATGAGGTCAAAAATTTGGGTGACAGGCACTTGCGTGGGTCAAGCTTGTAGAGCGCTTTGTGGTGTTTCTGAAATGGGGTTATAATAGCTGATCGGTCAACTGGTGATGACTTATGGTCTTCGGAAGTTGGGCCACCTGAAATGGCAGAAAATAATTTTCTTCAAAATTTCTGTTCGGGTTTCAAAGGTTATCTTGAGCCAATTATGATGTAATGAAATGTAAAATAAAATAATTCTAAGTTTGGTCAGCCTTATTGGCTAAAATTCTGGAACCTTCCCAGGCGGTGGGGAATTGCCTATATAAGGAAGGTTGTATTATTGTCTTAAGTAGTTCAGAATAGTTCTGGGTAGTAGATCTGGGTAATAGTTCGAGGCTTTGTCCTACAAAATATTGTAAGGGAATGCCCATGTGGCTTTGCATGTTGTAATTCTAAAATTTGTAATTCCACATTTGTGGAGATAATAAGAAGCCAATTTTCTGTTCTTGCATATTATTGTTGTTGTTTCTCTATGTCTGTTATGTGTTTGTGGTATTAAGGGGAGCACCCTTCATCAAGTGGTATCAGAGCAGGTTTTCTTGAGTGTGTAAATAGATCGCCGACTGTGAGGCAGTTTGCACCAGGACCGTGGTTAGGGTTTAAGCGCGCATCACAAAAATACCTCCACGAAGAGAATGTGGCAGAAGAGCTGGTGCTGTGACACCTGAGGTTAGAGAGCTGTAGAGACAAGTGTGAGCATTGCAAGAAGAGATTCATAGAGGAATGAATCTTAATGTCAGAGATGAAAGTGAGGATGAAGCTGAAGAAGAATATCAAGGAGAAGTCAAAATTGTAAACCAGGAGGAAGAAAGACTTTTTCGGGCCATTTCTAAGATTGGGAAAAGACCTAAAATTGAGGTTCCTACATTTTCTAGAAATCTTAACCTAGAAGAATTGATCGACTGGATCAATGAATGTGAGGAATATTTTGAGTATGAAGATGTTGAGGATCTTGATAGGGTCAAATTTGTGAAGGCCAGATTGAAAGGTCATGCGAAGATATAGTGGTAAGAGATTCAGTTGGAGCGAAATAGAAGGGGAAAGGAGAAAATCATGAGATGGGATCAGATGGTGGATAAATTGAAGCGACAGTTCATTCCTGTTGATTATGAGCTTGACCTACTGAAAAAAATGCAAAGTTTGAAGCAAGCAGGAAGATCTGTTCAGGAGTATACAGAGGAGTTCTATCGACTTCTCATCAGAACAGGCCATGTAGAAGCTGATAAGGAGAAAGTTGGTCGATACCTTAATGGGTTAAGGCCAAGCATTTAGGAGGAGCTGAATCTAGTTCGAATGAACAGTATTGAAGAGGCATACCAGTTTTCCCTAAAAGTAGAGAAAAAGCTGAACAAGAAGTTTGAGAGCAGACAAAATGGAAGAGGTCATGGTGGACGATCTGGTGGACGGTCATATGGTGGCTGAAATGAAGATCTGAAAAAAAAGGATGAGGCCAGTAGCAGTTAGAATCAGTGAGGAAATAATTCCAATCGCTTCCAGGATCAGAATAATAGTGATCAGAGAGGAAGAGGAAGAGGACAAGGATCTGGAAGAGGTGGCTTTCGTGAAATATGTTTTCACTGTGGAGAAGAAGGTCATAGGGCATTTGAATGTCCTCAGCGCCAAGGCAGAACAGACAGGAGAAATGAAGGCCAGGCTAGAGTTGCACATGTAGATGAAGATGCCAGATCATCAAATTCTAAAGATGCTAAAAGAGGAGAAACGTTGATTAACAGAAGAGTCCTGTTGAGTGATGAGAATGAACCTGAGCAAAGGAGGAGCTTGTTTCGCACCAGGTGCAAATGTGAGGTAAATGTTGTGATGTGATTATCGATAGTGGAAGCACTGACAATTTGGTGTCAGAAGAGATGGTGAAAAAGTTGAAGCTCAAGAGATAGAAACACCCACATCTATATCGGATTGCCTAGGTACAGGATGACCACAAGGTCATGGTCAATGAACAATGCCTAGTGAAGTTCAAGATTGGCGGATACCAAGATGAGGTACTGTGTGATATCATATCTATGGATGCATGTCATATGTTGTTGGGTAGACCATGGCAGTTTGACATATGTGCTGTACATGATGGTCATGCGAATACCTATTCCCTGACAAAGGATGGAGTGTGACATAAGCTAAAACTATTGAAGGAGACTGAAGAAAAGGTATGTGGTAATGCAAGGATAACTTTTGTTGATGGAAGAAATTTCCTAGATGGTATGAGGCATGAGCATGTATGTTTTGCTTTAATTCCAAAAGCTGGTAAAGAGGAAGTAGAAGATGTTCCTGTAGAAGTTGCAGATTTGTTTAATGAGTTTCAGGATATTGTATCTGATAATGTGCCTGATGGATTACCACCAGTCAGGAAGATCAGTCATCAGATGGACTTGATCCCAGGAGCAAGTTTGCCGAATAAGGTAGCACACAGAATGACACCTGCAGAAAGTGAGGAGTTGAACAGACAAGTACATGAACTATTATAGAAGGGGTTTGATTCGAGAGAGTCTGAGTCCTGTGCTGTACCAGCGGTATTAGCACCAAAGAAGAATGGAGAGTGGAGGATGTGTATAGATTCTAGGGCAATAAACAAGATCACAATCAAGTACAGGTTTCCATTACCATGAATGGATGATATTATGGATTGTTTGAGTGGAGCTGTGTATTTTTCAAAGATAGATCTAAAAAGTGGATATCATCAGATTCAGATTAGAGAAGGAGATGAATGGAAGACTACCTTCAAGACAAAGGAAGGACTGTATGAGTGGTTAGTCATGCCTTTTGGGCTAACCAATGCACCGAGCACTTTCATGCGGCTCATGAACGAGGTTCTGAAAGAATTTCTGGGTAAGTTTGTCATTGTTTACCTAGATGATATTTTGATCTTTAGTAAGACATTGGAGGAGCATATGATGCATATTCGTATGGTATTTGAGAAGCTGAGAGAAGAGAAATTGTTGATTAATTTGAAGAAGTGCAGTTTTGTGAAGAAAGAGTTAGTGTATTTGGGATTTGTAGTTTCAGTAGAAGGTCTAAAAATGGACCCAGAAAAGGTACAGGCTATCCTTGAATGGCCTACTCCAAGGAGTGCTACTGAGGTGAGATCTTTTCATGGTTTGGCTAGCTTTTACAGAAAGTTTATCAAAAATTTTAGCAGTATTTGTGGTCCCTTGACTGAAACAATGAGAGGGGATAGAAAAGAGTTTAAGTGGACTAATGGGGCAGAAAAGAGTTTTCAATTGTTGAAACAAAAAGTTACAGAACAACCTGTTTTAGCACTTCCAGATTTTAATAAGGTGTTTCAAGTAGATTGTGATGCTAGTGGTACTACTTATTTCAGTGAGAAGTTAAATGATGCCAAGAGAAAATATTCTATTTATGATCAGGAATTTTATGCTATAGTTCAGGCATTAAAGAAGTGGAGACATTATCTGCTTCCTAAGAAGTTTGTTTTGTATACTGATCATCAAGCTTTGCAATATTTGAATAGTCAAGGAAAGTTGAATCAGAGGCATTTGAAATGGGTTGAGTTTTTGTAGAGTTATACATTTGTTTTGAAACACAGGAGTGGAAAGTCTAATAGGGTTGCAGATGCTCTTAGTAGAAGGCAACTATTGCTGACATAAATGCAGATTGAAGTGGTTGGGTTCAAGGAACTCAAGAATTTGTATCCAGAGGATCTTGATTTTGGTGAAGCTTGGAAAGCTTGTACAGAACCTGTTACTCTAGACAGGATGAAATGGTTGGATTTCATCATCCAGGATGATATGCTATTCAGAGGGAGTCAGTTGTGCATTCCATGAAGTTCTATGAGGGAGAATCTCATCAAGGAGAAGCATAGTGGAGGATTGGCTAGAAATTTTGGTCGTGATAAAACCCTTGGTTTGGTTAGTGAGAATTATTATTGGCCACAGTTGCAGCAAGATGTGAAGAAGTTTGTACAGAGTTGTAGAGTATGTCAGATGGTGAAAGGAGTGAAGCAAAATATAGGATTGTATCAGCCATTACCCGTACCAGAGAAGCCTTGGGAGGATATCAGCATGGACTTTGTTGTTGGTTTACAAGGACTCAGCGGGGACATGATTCAATTTTTGTAGTGGTTGATAGATTTTCAAAGATGGCACATTCATTCCCTGTAAGAAGACTAATGATGCTGTTCATGTAGCAGAATTGTTTTTCAGAGAAGTAGTGAGACTTCATGGTTTGCCAAAGACCATAGTTTCAGATCGGGACACTAAGTTTGTTGGATATTTATGGCGTACATTGTGGAAGAAGTTGAAGATAGATTTAAAGTTCAGTTCATCACATCATCCATAGACTGATGGACAGATAGAGGTGGTGAATAGGAGTTTGGGAAATTTGCTGAGATGTTTGGTTGGAGATAAGCGAACAGGATGGGATTTGATTTTACCACAGGCGGAATTTGCATACAATAATTCTATCAATAGGAGCACTGGTAAATCACCATTTCAGATTGTATATGGAAGTAGTCTAAGAAATGCATCTGAATTGAGGAAGATAGATAAAGGAGAAATAAGTAGTGCTGAAGCTGAGGATTTTGCAGAACACTTGAAGAACATCCATGGGGAGGTGAGGAAGCATATTACCAAGATGAACGCACAGTATAAGGCTAAGGTAGATGAGAAAAGGAGGTATAAGGAATTTTAGGTTGGTGATGAAGTCATGGTTCATTTGCGGAAGGAGCGGTTTCCAGTTGGTACATATAACAAGCTGAAAATGAAGAAGTTTGGACCATGTAGGATACTGAAGAAACATGATTCAGGAAATGCATATGAGGTAGAATTGCCTACTGAGCTAAATATTTCACCAGTGTTTAACATTTTAGATCTGACAGAGTATCATGAAGGAGGTGTTGAAGATGAGATCACAGCAGCACAGTGGAGTATTCCAGCAACTAGTTCAGACACTAAGGAGATCGAAGATATACTGGATAGTCGTGTGGCAAAAGCACAAGGAACAAGACATATGAAGAATATCTGGTCAAGTGGAAAGGATGACCTGTTGAAGATTCATCATGGCTGACAAAGGAGGAGGTTAGTCATCTTGGTTTTCCTCTGCACACCTGAGTCATGACAGGGTCACTTCTCAAATTACCCTGGGTGTCTGATGCAGGAGCATCCTAGGTGTAAGAGCAATCTTGCATCACCCAAAAATATTTCTATTTTTATTTTCAATAAGGGCTATTTTGTGCAGAGCTGCTATTTATGGAAAGTTACTATTTTTGGTCATTTTTGTATGTGCTCAGAATGATCTGATTTCTTTCTTGGAGGTTCATTTTGGTCATACAAGTTTTCCAGTAAAGTTTCATTGCCAGATCAAGTGTATATTGGAAGATATTGAAGATTTTCGGTATTGGCAGCAGGGTACAGAAACTTTGAACTCAGTTTTGAAGGCTTTAGAGGCCCCGGATGAGGTCAAAAATTTGGGTGACGGGCGCTTGCGTGGGTCAAGCCTGTAGAGCGCTTCGTGGCATTTCTAAAATGGGGTTATAATAGCCGATCGGGTCAACTGGTGATGACTTATGGTCTTCGGAAGTTGGGCCACCTGAAATGGCAGAAAATAATTTTCTTCAAAATTTCTGTTCGGGTTTCAAAGGTTATCTTGAGCCGACTATAATGTAATGAAATGTAAAATAAAATAATTCTAAGTTTGGTCGGCCTTATTGGCTAAAATTTTGGAACTTTCCCAGGCGGTGGGAATTGCCTATATAAGGAAGGCTGTATTATTATCTTAAGTAGTTCAGAATAGTTCTGGGTAGTAGATCTGGGTAATAGTTTGAGGCTTTGTCCTACAGAATATTGTAGGGAATTCCCATGTGGCTTTGCATGTTGTAATTCTAAAAATTTGTAATTCCACATTTGTGGAGATAATAAGAAGCCAATTTTCTGTTCTTGCATATTATTGTTGTTGTTTCTCTATGTCTGTTATGTGTTTGTGGTATTAAGGGGAGCACCCTTCATCATATATACATATATATATATGTGTGTGTGTATATATATATATATATATACACACACACACACACACATATATATATATATATACATATACATATATATACATATACATATATATATATATATATATACATATATATATATATACATATATATATATATATATATATATATATATATATATATATATATATATATATATATATATATATATATATATACAGATATATATATATATACATACATATACATACATATATATGTATATACATACATATATATATATATATGTATATACATACATATCTATATATATATGTATATATATATGTATATATATATGTATGTATATATATATATATGTATGTATATATATATACATATATATATATATATATATATATATATATATATATATATATATATATATATATATATATATATATATATATATATATATATATATATATATATAAAATTTTAAATGATATATTTTGATAGAATCTTATTCCATGTCATTGTTGAAACCATATAGTTGTTGCACTTCAATATATCGATGATCACTTGTCATTATGAAGAATGGTATGTGATTATGATTCCAAGATAGAATTTATATTTTTCATAATCTGAACTCTCAAATATAATTGGATCTTCCTTAACAAGGCTCTGATACCATGTTAAATATGATTAAATTTCCTTCAGATTTGATCTATCTATGACTCTTTTATTTGTAGAATATGATTTTTATAATCACTATACTTTCTTGTAGATTATAATCAGAATATTGAACTTGATAAATATGAAGTTGATGCCAAATCAATATTGATAAATACTGATCATGAATGCACAAGTCTGAATTTTTTCTTAATGGTGTTTTATCTACAAGAGCATAACATTTATTGATTTCGATATCTCCAATTGTGGATCAGATCTACATTAAATATATAAGGAAGAGACGCATCCCATGAGTGTACATGTCTCCACAATGTGGAGACATGTCCATTCAGTACATGTCTCATGAATTGTGCCTTTTCATCCTAACTAAACACCTGATCTCTAATCGGGGGTTTTTTACTTAATAAACATAAATGCTTACCAAGTTTGATCTATATTTATCTTGCACAAATAAATAATATCCAATCTGGAAGTGATCACCAATAATGATGCTCGATCAGGATTCTATATGAAACATGAAATACCAATACTAGTGAAGATATGTATATATATAATATAAATATTAGAGAAATTAATATAATACTCAAGATATACATACATACATACATACATAGATACATAGATACATAGATACATACATATACATACATATATATATATATATATATATATATATATATATATATATATATATATATATATATATATATATATATATATATATATATATATATATATATATGTAATAATCATAATTGTCATTATATTAATTACATAATAATGAATAGATATGTTCCATGAAGTGACATGTCTTATATATATATATATATATATATATAATAATCATAATTGTCATTATATTAATTACATAATAATGAATAGATATGTTCCATGAAGTGACATGTCTCTTCTTGGCTTATTCTCAATATAAATGTAAGAGATTGTTGCATTTGGAAAACACATACTATACAAGAAGTGCTATTATATTTGCAACGATCCTAAAACCTTAACTTGATATCAAAGCCAAAATGAAAATGTAAGAGAGTAGTTTGTTGATGGTGAATGTGTGTCTATCTTAGAAAATACAGTCTCAGTACGGGGACCATATCTCATAAATACACAGTTGGATTTTTTTGCATTTTGGATATGTTGGTGATAAATTTTTTTAGAAGAATCTCACCAGAGCGATTGGTGAGAAAGTGTCAGGCTCAAAAGTTATGTCCGACTGTGTACGGGTCTATGCAAAATTTGATTTGTTAAGAAGCAAACATCAATGATTATATATTGGCAACAATATCATTCCTGAACATGACAATTCATTATAGACATAATTTACGCATTGATATTTTGAATAAATTGACTTGATTGAAGAAAATAAAAAGAGTTGGTTATGAAGTGGTTGAGGATGATTAATTGGCAAAGTATACACAACAATTTCCATAATGATTAGTTAGACTTTGTAGTGGCTTTCCTTAAAGAGACATATTCATTTGTTATGATCGTGGTCAAACATTAACAAAGAACTAGAAAGAAAGCATTAATTATAGTGTCACCTCTCTTGGAGCAATCAAGTCATTTCAAAAGAAGACATAAGCATTGTTCAACAATATAAGAGTGGGAATTTTACATTGTGGAGGAATAATAACCAATGTTACATTCCCACTTGAACCATCCTTAAGGGGGAGATGATGCAAAGGGGAGATGTCTTTCAAAATAGGTGTTTTCTGATTTGATGTATATGGACCTTCATTGAAGAAACTTGTATCAAGGATGGTAATGTGGAGATAAGTATTTATTATCCTTAAGTATTACTTTATCTAGTCATTGTAATCTCTCTCTTATTTGTATTTTTGTACGTACTATAAGAGATATTTGCCTTGATCTTTTTTGGGGATACTCTTGAAGGAAAAAGAAGATAGATATAAAATTCAGAGGGAGTCTGAATCTTCTGAGGTAACTTTGGATGAGGAGCTCATAAGATTGATATCAGACTCAGAGGGATTCTGATAGTTCATCTTAAGCAATCTTGGATGGAAAGATCAACAAATTGATATCTGCTCAAAGAGTTCTTCTCTGAGAGAGAGGTTCGAGGTGAAATCCCTTGTTTCCACCCTCTAAGCTGAGGCATGATGGATGTCATGTTTGTGACTCCATGTTTTTTTAATGGGTCTACCTCCTGTGTACATCATGAGGAAGCGCCGACTTCCAAATGATTATCACTTGTATTTGCAAAAGTTATTGAAAAGTGATGATCTTACAATAACTTAATCTTGTATTATGATAGACATCCTATGATGTCTAAGAAAATCATGATAGATGATAAATTTCATGGTGGATTAAGATCCTTAAACATACCATGGTGTTCTATTGTGACTTAAACATACCATGGTGTTCTATTGTGATATGATGTCTAAGAAAATCATGATAGATGATACCTTTCATGGTGGATTAAGTTCCTTAAACAGACCATGGCGTTCTATTGTGATGGACATCTTATGATGTATAAGAAGATCATGATAGATGATAACTTTCATGGTGAATTAAGTTCCTTAAACAAACCATTACCTTCTATTGTGATTGTTAGAAATAGGGAATACTGAGAGGGGGGGGGGGGGTGAATCAGTATCTTACAAACTTTCACTTTTGCCCAATTATGGATATAAAAAATTAACTTGAAGCTTTAAAAACAAAGTAAACTAAGTATCAAGCATAAAAATAAAGAAAATGAACTCATAACACCGTGTTTTATTCTCAAGGAAACCCTGGCCAAGGGAAAACCCTAGTGGGGATGATACCCACAACTGATCCACTAATCAAAAGTATCCGGTTAAGGATGTTGACCCTGTTAGGAGTCTATTACATACATATAGTGTCTCTATCCTAATTAAAGGACTCTAGGCCTTGTTAGAAGCCTCAACCATGCTAGGAGTTGGTATTACAAAAGAGGTGTTGGATATTGCTAATGCATGGGGAGGTGATTGAGACATTTAATATGTTTAATCACTACGTTACTGAATAGGCACTCATACTGATGTCATTTGTGTTTTGTCATTGATGTCAACATATGTTTATGTGAGGAGATCATACTGGTTATCATAGTGTACAGACACTGTACATATGTTTCAGATGCTGCGAAGATAGATGAGAATTCAAGAGGACGTTGTGATCTTATATCCAAGATCACATCATTTATTGCTTCATATTGGATGAGTTACATAAGTTTTGGTAAAGACTGGTCACTAAATATGACAATGAGAAATGAAAGAGTTAGTATCTATGTTTTGTGTATAGCTTAAAAGAGATATGGAATCAGTGCATGCGAACTTCAGAGATGAAAGATAGAATATTGAACAATGTTCTATGAACTGCGCAAGGTATGGAATGCAAGATTATGTTAGCTGTGGCATGTACTCTGGAAGGTGACCTATTTGGAAGCTGACTACAGAGATGTAGCATGTATGATGGACGTTGAACTTTAATTAAGGATGTCGGTCCTTAATTGTTGTAGAATTATTCTATATACCATGTGTATCTTAGCAAGGGTTTATGTAATTGTTTGTAATTAGGAAAGACTTATGGGTTGACTTGTTTATAAAAATTATAATAAGGTATAAATGAAAGGTCTTTTCTTTAGAAAATATATGGATGTGAAGAAGATGATATAGGGAGGTTGTAAAAGCTACGAGCTTGTGTCTGTTGTATGTAGAGCAGAAGTTTGTTGGTAGACTTCATTGGAACCAATCAAGCAAAGACAGTTGCTACCAAATAGTTCAAAGATTGTGCATTTCTTCATATACACTTGTGTTGCGAATAGTGAGTTCTGAAGGTGGACTTAACCTTCTTTGGGTAGTGAGCTGTCCCTTTTGTTCTTGACTCCTAACAGGGTCTGTCTTCTAACATGGACTATGTGCTGTAATGTTTCAATAAGCTCCTAATAGGGCTATATCTTCTAACAAGGATACATATACTCTCAGTACATCATTTTTGGGTGTTAATTGTCACCGGCATTTTTACCTTTAACAGGGTTTCCTGAGCCCAAAATATTGTGTTATTGTGTTGGCATTCATTGTGTTCATTGGATCTGATATTGTTGCTGCTTAAAGTTTAATAATCTATCATACAATTGATTCACCCCCCCTCTTAGTTGTATTATGGATTGTTATTCCTAACAATAGGATGTTTACAAGATGAGCTCACTGCCTAAACATGTAAAATACAATGATATCTGAATGCAAAGTTAAAGTATATAACCTTTCATTGTTGCTGAATAGCTTTCCTATTCTGATTTATCTTTCTAGGCTCTTTAATTTCATACACAGAGTCTACTTTCTTTTCTTTTGCAATATACAACTTCTTATCACAACATTACAATATCTTGTTAAATCTATTTTTTTTACTTTGCATTACATGCTTCTTACATATATACCAGTTATTAAGAATACTAACCTACAATCAACTTTACTAAGTATAAACTCTTTCCAAAATACAAATTTGATTCATGCTGCTTAAGGGTTAACATCTAGGATGTCATCCCTTATATGGTTAAGTCATTATTTTGATAAACAAAATAATCCCTTAACTAACATTCTTATTCTGTCTTCTTGCTCTATTCAGGTTGGCTTCAACCCTGTCTCTGCTATTCTTCAATATCTCCTTCTGTACATGCCGTATAGACTTGCGCTTTCACATGTGTCTTTAATATACATAGAATTATCCATGTTCAAGTGCGCATGCACTGAACCCACTTTTGTGAATGTCGCTAACCAAAACTATCTCTGATTAGACTGGAAAATACTACTATACTTAGACAATTTTTACTTGTGCTCTTACAAAAATTGCTTGCTACTATAGTGTGATCATCATAGTGATTATATGTTTCCATAATGACAACAACTTGATATCCTACTCAGCCAAATTGCCAACAATCTCCCCTTTTGTCATTGTGTTATTATGTATGTATATCTTTCTATGGTTGTTGCTTACATGGTTGAAATCTGTTAAAGGTAATAAAAGTTGTATTTATTTGATAATTGATAGACATCTTATGATGGCTAGAACACATCATGATAGATGATATCTTTCATGGTGGATTAAGTTCCTTAAATAGACCATGGCCTTCTATTGTGATAAACATCTTATGATGGTGAAACATATCATGATAGATGATAGATGATGAGTGTCCCTATGATAAATATTATTGAGGATACTTGTGCACATTACCTATGGACATTTTTTGAGTATTTGGTGAGTATCATCTAACTAGATATTTTGTGGCCAATGCTCTGAATATCATGACATGACATCTTTATAAATTTTTGAGTAATTGGTCAATATCACACGACTTGATATTCTGTGGCTAATGCTCTCAATATCATGAGATGATATTATTATGAGTCTATGAGCTATGGTGAATATCACATGACTTGATATTACTAGTCAGACCATATCTCTGATATCACAATAAATGATATCTTATGATCTTAATCATGTATTTAATCTTCCCCGGCTAAGAGAGAGTGTTGATGTTTTGTAGCTTCAGTAGAATAAACATCGAGTCAATACTAGTGAATATATATATATATATATATATATATATATATATATATATATATGAAATGTATATATATAATTATATATACTTATATATATATATATCATGTAAATATTAGAGAAATTAATGTAATACTCAAGAGATATTATATATATATAATGTATATATATGTATATATATATATAATATCTGTATATATATGTATATATACAGATGTATGTATGTATGTATGTATGTATGTATGTGTGTGTGTGTGTGTGTGTGTGTGTATATATATATATATATATATATATATATATATATATATAATATATATATATATATATATATATATATATATATATATATATATATATATATATCATCTTAAAATGGAAGCACTTCCATGATAAGAGCATTTAGCCCTCTGAGTAGGTGGTTTGGGGTCATGTTAAGTGCCTTAATTAGGTCTTTTCATGTATTTGGATTTTCTCCCCACTTTCCACTTCTTCCCCGCACTTGATTTCTTCATTTTAGGTGAAATTAGGGTTAGGATCTTAAGGATTCTCCTAAATTTCTCTCTTCCATGGCTCTATTTTCTAGGTAGGATTTAGAAATGGATCCTCCTGGACTTCATCTCAGTAATCATAGGATTTTATGTCTATTCCTGACATTCTGTCTTGTTCTGGCATCAGTTTTTAGGTTTTTGGACATCCCTGGGACCTCTTGACTTGATTTTGAGTCAACTTAGGATCAGGGTCAATGTCTTAGGTTGACCCTGACTAGGTTAGGGTCAACCTTGACATTGACCCCTTTTTCCAAATTTTTAAGATCTTTAATTTTCAGGCTTCGGGCTTTCGGGAAATTTATTTTCCCACCTTTGGGTGGGCCATTTTGAGTTTCGAGATGGTAAATCCTTTAATTGCATTTAATCTAGGTATATTTTCTAAAGGTGAGGACCTAATTGGGATTTAATTTTCCAAGGTGGCCCATCTAGAGGAGTGTGCCCTAGATCACTATAAAAGGCCTTCCTCTCTCATTTTCACATCACATCTCATCCAAGCAAGCTAACATCAAGTTTTTCAATCAAGCTCTCAAGTGCAAGCAAGTGAATTCAAGTCTTCAAGCATTCAAGTGATCAAACATTCATTCATCAAGGAGATCCATTGTTAGCTATTGAAGGATTCAATCTCTTTGGAGCTCCCTTTGATGATCCATCCTTCTCCATTCATTCAAGCCTTCTCATATGAAAAGATCAATTGAAGATTGGTGTTGAAGATCAAATACCATTGATTGGAGACATCCTACATCCTACATTCATTCTTACTTGTGGATTTGAGGATTCGAATCCTCTACAAGGACTTCAACATAAGCGAGGTGATTTGTTTCAATTACTTTGTTTATGCACAATAAATTTCAATTCAATTTCAAGGTTAATTCCTAAACTGGGGTTTGACCAAGGCAAACCCCCCATACAACAAAAACCCCCATTTTCTTGCAGGTACAGGTGTGAAATTTTGGATTTGAGAGAGAATTTGGATACCCTTTTCGAAAAACTTGCAGGATCTGCAAACAGAATTTGAATCGAACTTCAAATAAATAATGTGGTATTTGACCTTTTATGAGGGTCAAACCTGAGCTGAGCCATCTTGAGGAAATATTTTTGGGTTTTCTCTATCTTGACATTTCTAGTCCAGGACAGGTTTTAGATTTTCTCGAAAGTGCACATAGACATTAGAATTCAACATTAACAAGATCTGCCCTAATTTGAGGTTAGTACATGTATTTCAATTATTCTATATTCTAAACATAATCCTCCACATTAGGGAAATATTGGATTTACTCTCTCTCTCTCTCTCTCTCTCTCTCTTCCTACTCTTTTTCCATAAAATTGATTCGATTGTGCATTAACCTTTTCGTTGATCAAATCAGATCTCTTCTTTGGGGAATTTGGGTTTTGAGAATAGATCTCATATTTTCCCCTTTACATTTGAATAAAGGTGAATCCATTTTACATCTATTCAATACACACACACACACACACACACACACACACACACACACACACACACACACACACACATTCATAATTGCCATTATATTAATAACATGATAATGAATAGACATGTCCCATGAAGGGACATGCCTCTTCTTGGATCATTGCCAATATAAATGCAAAGATTGTTGCATTTAGAAAACACATACTATACAAGTAGTGCTATTACATTTGCAACGATCCTAAAAACCTCAACACATCTGAAGCTCTAAATACATGCATAAAACTATTGATTTTCTTGTCCAAGATTGCCTTAGATGAAATGTTAGACTCCCTCTGAACCTGATGTTCATCTTCAATTCAGTTCTATAAATGCAAGTATCAAGTTTTCTTTCCCTTGAATGCGATTTATTATGCTTCTTGATCCATCCTGAAGGCATTCCAAAGAGAGATTACAAATAGTTGATAAGACTAAACTATCTTGAAGGAAAATACCAATCATAGAAGCATACAAGATTTGTCATCCCAATGTTATAGTATGAACTAATGAACATTATTCAAGTTTATGAAATACTTATCTCTTATGTCGGTACATCATAGAGCTAGTTCAAAGCTGGGTCACAAGACTGCAGTAAGGTTCTTTCTTTGCCATCTTGCGAAACACCAAGAATGTCACAACCATGTATTTTATATCTACTATCTTCTCCTAGATTGCTACAATTTCCTAGTCACTAGAGAAGTCATCTTGACATGATCTTCTCCCTATGAACCAATTTAATCCATGATAGTCAATTTAAACAAATCCACTAGTTGCTTCATCTGTCACAAAATGATACGCTTCTTACATGATCCCAATCATAGAAGATATCTTTTTCCAAAAGACTCACATCATCTAACATGATACAAATATGGCATGAAAATAATAGATCCAAGATCATTTTAGAGCTACTTTCAAAAGATAGAGTCTTGCACAATGCCTTGGTAGTATACCTAATGCAACATTCTTCTTTTCCTACCAGAACATCCCCGAAGACAAAGGAAAAGATCAAGACAAATAGATCTTATGAAGACATATAAGAGAGTGACTACAATAAATGTACTATTCAAAAGATAATAAAAGTACTTATCTCATTTTTCATGAGCAGATGCAAGTTGCTCCAAAGGAGGTCATATATGTTGGTGGTTTCCTCTATCATGAGGATGTTCCACGGGGTTCATGTCTACACCACGTACCTTGGGCCAACAAAACATAGACATATGATATGTATTTACATTACCATTTCAACCTTTGTTCCTTGACAATGAACATCCTTTGCAAACACATGACATCATTAAATCATCATACACAACTTGTTATGCAGTGCATATCACATATCAAAGAGTACATATTTCTTTCGTGTATCATATTTTCAGATTAGTTTGAAGCCACACTTAAATTCTTAGTTGATGTGGAATGTTGGTGAAGCATGCCATAGTGAAGATGACTCATCCTAGGCTTGTTCCCTCAAGCAACAACTAGTGCTCTATTAAGTCTGAAACCTCAACCTGAGAATGCCTCTTTCATCTATATTTGGCTTCTGTAAAATTTCATCTCCACTAATTTCTTCAAAACTTATCACTATCTCTAATGTAATCTCCAATCTGCACTTAGTTGCAAAAATATTTGTTTTTAAGCAAAAATCACTCCAATTTTCTTCTTCATCATATATATAGCTCAAATTCCACTTTAAGAAACAAGCTCAAATCACAATTGAGTAATTTGCATTAGGAACACAGAGAAGTAAATCTTTTCAACTAGGAAGAGCATATCATGTTTATGATTAGTATAGAGACATATCCTCTCTTCTATTGTGAGTTTTACAAGTAGACCCAAAGCCTCATAAATCATCCTCTATTTTTATTCCTCCTCTAGAATCAACATTTGTACTGTTAGATACCTCCTTCCATCATTGTCGACAAGTCCCTCTTATGAATGCATATAATAACCACAACCCTTAATTGTCATAATGAACTTTGTATCATGCCAGCTCTTAATGAGTATAATTTATGTGTAATTATTAAATGTTTGTGTTTAAATTTTCTTACTCCCGATCTACTATGACTTTAGAGACAATTCTGGAATATCCAATCTCAATTGGGTCTACTGCCAAGTGTAGCTCACATGCCTCAATATCTTTCGATTATAGGGAATTTAAACCATCCAGAATGAATGCATGGGTTGGATTTTTATATTAAGAACCTATAACCAGTCTTGATGTGTAGCCACCCAATTCCCGATCACAATAGTGGTTGCTTCATATTAATCCATAATGATAATTGAAAGTCTCACAACAAAACCAAATTCTCTCAATTAGTATATGGACGGAATACTACAACTAAAAAAATAATGTTATATGAATTGATGGTACTCCTGTATTTATTTGTATAATGAAATGTATCTTTCGCTTGTTTGTTGACGTGTCTTATTAGGGTTGTATTTTCCACAATGGACATTCCATAGACACAAATGAAAAAAATAGAGTCATCTTCTAGCAACCACGTCTTCAACTCCGAAAGCTTCTCGTGAAAATATGTGCTGACTAACTCCTCCTTGAAGGGATGCATCACCATCTTCGAAGGTGGTCCCAACTCTCCATTTTGTAGAAAATCTAATTCCCGTCTTTAGAAGTTCATCTACGGTCATAAGAGAATTACAAATATTCTAACTGGAGCTTTGGACAAAGCAACAGTTAGGGCAACGCAAACACAAGAGATGGTGTTTTCCTTCTTCGTACTAGTGAAGAAAATTTGACGATTTATTCTTGTTTTTTAAGCCAATGCCTTACGAATGCCAAAGGTTGTTGACCTTTCCCATGCAATGGGCCATGCAGCCCATATTATATGACCCCAATTCCGTCAAATCTTCCTCATACGTAAGGAGTTTTATAATAACCACAAATTGACAATATTAACTAATTCTTATTTATTAGTTCTTAAGTTGTGTTTGACATATAGTTCTATTTGTTTTAATTCTGGTCTTTCTTTAAAATAAATATCACCCATGTGTTATCGCTGCTGCAACAAAAAAATAAAAATAAAAATAAAAATAAAAATAAATAAATAAATAAATAAATAAATAAATAAATAAATAAATAAATAAATAAATAAATATATATATATATATATATATATATATATATATATATATATATATATATATATATATATCATTTTAAATGATATATTTTGATAGACTCTTATTCCATGCCATTGTTGAAACCATATAGAACTGCTGCACTTCAACATATCGATGAGCACTTGTCATTATGAAGAGTGGTATGCGATTATACTTACAAGATAGAATTTATATTTTGAGTAATCTGAATTTAAATTTTGAGTAATCTGAACTCTCAAATATAATCGGATCTTCCTTAGCAAGGCTCTGATACCATGTTAAGTATGATTAAATTTCTTTCAGATTTGATCTATCTACAAATTTTCTATTTGTAGAATATGATTCTTATAATCACTATACTTTCTTGTAGATTATAATCAGAATATTGAACTTGATAAATATGAAGTTGATGCCAAATCAATATTGAGAAATACTGATCATGAATTCACAAGTCTGAATTTTTCCTTAATGGTATTTGATCTACAAGAGCATAACATTTATTGAATTCAATATCTCCAATTGTGGATCGGATCTGCATTAAATATATAAGGAAGAGACACATCTCATGAGCGGACATTTCTCCCCAAAGTGGAGGCATGTCCATTCATGTAGATGTCTTATGAATTGTGCCTTTTTATCTTAACTAAACACCCGATCTCTAATCGGGGTTTGTTACTTAATAAACATAAATGCTTACCAAGTTCGATCTGTATTTATCTTGCACAAATAAATAATATCTAATCTGGAAATGATCACCGATAATGATGCTCGATCGGGATCCTATATGAAACATGAAATGCCAATAATTTGTAAGTAATAACCTCTAAATGCAGATCAATAATATACTTGGAATATAGTAGATTTTGATTAGTTATATAAGTGATTATTGATTTTTAGAATTTATTACAACTGATGACAAGAATATATATATAGAGAGAAAGAGAGTTAAATATATATATGTACACATATGTCAGTACATACTGACATATATACACACATTATCATATCGATCATCATTTCTATATCTAACTGAAGCTACCATATTTCAACAATATTGTATTTTCACTCAAATTCGTTTTCATGACCTAAATTCAATTGGTAGAACTTCTCATACGCTACATTATATCATAATTGTGTATTTGAACAACCATAGAAAACTAAGGGTTCAACTTGCCAGCTATCCATTGCTTTACCATTCACTTAGATTTGTAGTTTAAATCCTAAAAGAAATTATGTTGTCCTATCTCACCACCCAACTACCTCCAAGTAGGTATCCAAGAGAGGGTGAAGATTTCTCTGCACTTCACGGGCAAGGATGTTGGAAAGGCATGTTTACTCTGTATAGGAGACATTTTTTAATATATATGGGGTATAGCATTTACATTTTGTTAACTATATGTGATAGAAATGGAAAATAATATTTCATACAACAAATAATATTTCACAAGTAATGTCCCATACAAAAAAATGTTATTGTTAGAAAACAGGAATAAAACATTTAAAAAACGTTGTATCACAAAAATAATATCTTTCATTTATTCTTGTTTCTGAGAAAAGGTACAAATATAACACTACCAAGCAATGCAAAACATATCAGCAAGGTGTGCCTCTCAAAGAGTACAAAAGTTTAAAGAAAGTTATATATAAAAAATCCCCATAAAGAAGAAAGATCAAGCTTCACTTCGTTAGCATCCTTGTTTTCGTTTATGTGGCAGCAGTTGTTTTATCAAGACCTGTTATTAGATCCTTAACATTTTGATATTCTGTTCAAACCTATACATAATGCACTATTTAATTAGCCAGTCACGATACCTAGACTTGAAATCCTTAGTAGTATGACCCGATAAATTGAAGCCTTATAAATTTTCAGTTGAAAGATTACGTTATCATAATCATCATGTCAACCGATCTTCTCATTATTGACTTCGGGAAAATTGCAAATTGTAGAAGCGAGCGAAAAGGACTCAGGAACAATAGCCTTCAAGGAAAAACGTATCTTGGGATCTGCTCCATACTTCAATGTTACTAATGTGCAAGGAAATTTGGTAAAGCATGGCTTATATACAAAAGCTAGTAAGAATTCTGTTTTAACCTTGAAAAAATATCAATATTTCTAGCAATCCATATAAATTAGAGAATCTCAATAGATAAGAACAATCAGAGATCAGACAAATGTTTGGAAATCCTAGAGCCCGTAAAGCCAAAATAATATTAAATCAACTAATGCTTTTGTTCTCATTAGCATTTAGAAAGACTCTCCACACACTTTGCAAGAGGACATTTGAAAAACAAATTCCAAGCGAACTTAATAAAATTGTATACATAATAACTATTTGAATAATTAACGAAACCAAAAGATCCAATGTCAAACTTCTTGTAAATAAGCAACTATCTAAAGAGTGATTTTTCTTCTTGTAAATAAGCAACCATATAGAGAGTGATATTTTGCTTCTTGTAAGTAAGAAACCATCTAGAGAGTGATATTTGGGTTCAAGCAAATAGAATCACATTAACCTAAGCTTTTTAGAACCAAAACTCAGGGGTTTATAAGACACCAAATGAAATTGAACCTCAAAAAGATAACAAGAAATGGATGTAATTAAGGCACCCAATAACTTGGTACCACAAACCATTTCAACTTTATCAAACCAAAGGTGAGAAGAGGTCTATTGATCAAGACAAGGATCAACTCTCAAACACTAGGTAACCATAGCAATAGTGGTAAATAAAATTTCTCTTTCAAGGTGTCCCAATAAGAAAACCCCTTAGCACCAATCGACAAAATTAAAATGTCTTAGTCCCTTGGCATGCCAATCATTAGTAGAAACCCCCCTCACAAGAGCAAGTAGCTTGCCTTTATGTAATAGGCTGGGTAATTTGATTCTTCCAATTTTTACCAAATTGTTCAACAATGTTGATGTTTTGTAGCTTCAGTTGAATAAACACTATGAGTCAATACTAGTGAAGATATATATATATATATATATATATATATATATATATATATATATATATATATATATATATAATGTAAATATTAGAGAAATTAATATAATACTCAAGAGATATTATATATATATATATATATATATATATATATATATATAATAATTATCATTATATTAATTACATATTAATGAATAGACATGTCTCATGAAGGGACATGTCTCTTCTTGGCTCATTCTCAATATAAATGCAAGATATTGTTGCATTTGGAAAACACATACAATCAGATAGTGCTATTACATTTGCAATGATCCTAAAACCTTAACATGGTATCAGAGCTAAGTTGCAAATGTAAGAGAGTAGTTTATTGATGGTGAATGTGTGACTGTCTTAGAAAATATAGTCTCGGTATGTAAGGACCATATCTCACAAATGCACCGTTGGATTTTGCTAAATTTCGGATATGAGGTCATAAAAAAATTTACAAGAATCTCACCGGAGCGATTGAAGAGAAAATGCCAGGTTCAAAAGTTATGACCGACTATGTATGGGTCTATAAAAAAAAAAATCTGAAAAAGAACGAGGTTCATTCTTTAAAAGCCTAACCACTTGAAGGGAGATCTAATAAGATTGAAGGTTGTGATAGTGTATAGAACCTTTAGATATTAAATATATTTCATGTGAAGAATTATAGTAATGTTTGAGAATGATGACATCATTATGTGAATTTGCATGATATTTTCTATATGGGCTCACATTACAGAATGAAATACTTGAAATTTATAAAAGATAAGTATTTCATGTTTTATTAATGCACATAATTTTTGATTTTGTAATTCATGCTATACTATTGGTTAGTAAAATCTTGTATGCTTCTATCATTGGTATTTTCGATCGAGATAGTTTAGTGAGCTATTTGTAACCTCTCTCTGACATACCTTCAGGACAGAAGTACAAGATAATTGCATTCAAGGGAGAAATAACTTGATGCTTGCAAATGAATTGATGATTGAGACTAGATGCAAAGGGAGTCTAAGATTTCAAAAGAGGTCAAGAAGTTGATAAACTTGAGCTTCAGAGGGAGCAGATGGTTTAGTCAACTTGTGACAATCTTGATCATATTGATTGAGAGGGAGTTCACTATTGAAGGTGAAACACTTCTGAGGTAAACTTGATATAATTGATTATTATACTAATGAATCATGAATGTTTTTAATGGGTTTGCCCCCTGTGTAAATCATGAGGAAGTGACGACTTCCAAATGATTATCACTTGTATTTGTAGAAGTTATTGGAAGGTGATGATCTTACAATAACTTAAATCATGATATACATTATTTATAATGTTGAAAAAGATCATGATAAATTAATGCAACAACTAAGTGTTAGATGTCATTAAGTTGACGGTCTATGAGTTGTTTGCATAAATATATCTTGTAAAGCAACAACTAAGTGTAAGATGTCATTAAATTGACGGTCTATAAGTTGCTTGTATAGATACATCTTATAAAGCAACTACATGTTAGATGTCATTAAATTGACGGTCTATAAGTTGTTTGCATAGATATATCTTGTAAATCAACAACTAAGTGTTATATGTCATTGATGGTCTATGAGTTATTTGTATAGATATATGATAGGTATTTGGTGAATATCATGTGTTGATATTCTACAGGCCAGTATCTTATTGAGTACTTGGTGAATATCATATGTTGATGTTCTGATAGGCCAATACTCAGAGTATGTGGTGAATGTCATGTGTTGACATTTTGATAGGCCAATACTCAAGAGCTTGTGGATAGAATCGCCAGTGGAGGCAATCCACCTGAGAACTTGTGGATAGAATCGCTGATGGAGGCAATCCACATATTGAGACTATATTTCTATTGATTACATCTTGAGGATGATGTCTTTATTTCTTACATCATATGATTGATGTTGTCAAGTGTCTTAAGTGTTGACATTGAATTGATTTATCCTCCCTAGCTAAGAGGGAGTGTTGATGTTTTGTAGCTTCAGTCGAATAAACACTATGAGTTAATACTAGTGAAGATATATATATATATATATATATATATATATATATATATATATATATATATATATATATATATATATATATATATATATATATATATATATATATATATATATATATATATATATATATATATATATATATATATATATATATATATATATATATATATATATGAGATATATGATGGAATATGGATGAAGTGACTGAGAGGGGGGGGGGGGGTGAATCAGTCAACCATAAAACACTTCACAATTATTTCTTTTCAGATCCCTTAGGATATCTTAATGAATATTATCTGTTTAACACTCGGTAAATAGATTGCAGTAACTTTGAAGATGCAGAAAGTATTAGCAAAATTATCTTTAGATATTCATCAGCACTTGTATATGATTAAGATAGCAATTAAGAACACAAGAGACACAAGATTTAATGTGGAAACCCAATATGGGAAAAACCACCAATGTATCTAGATACTGATTTTCACTTTTCTGAAGTGATGCCCAGTTAGAAGCCAACCCGGTAAAAGGTTACAAAACACACTGTTAGGTGTGACCTTGTTAGAGGATTTAAACACCCTGCTAGGAGTGGCCTAGTAAGAGGTCTTGAAAACAATTCAATGGAATTGTCACCTTGTTAGAGGATTTACAATATGGCTGTTAAACCAACTCGGTTAAGAGATTTAGTATTCACTGTTACAATCATAAGAAGGTAACAACGAAAATGACCTGTATAAAATGCAACTGCCTTGCTGATTACAGATCTCTATTCTGCATAAGTGTGATCCTTCTTGATCGAATATATCTCTGCTGCACCTCAAGGATATCTGATCATCCTTCACAATTTCGCACACACCTTTCCTGTCTCTCTTCTATATATCTTCTGCTGTGTATTTTTTTCATCTTTCACATTTGACCTTTTATTTATATGATTTTAGATTTGTCAAATCAACATTACTTAGTATAACAGTCGGCTGAATTAAGCAAACTTTATTTGCAAAAATCCTTCAAGGGCCGACAGTGCTCGGTGACCATAAATTTCTACAATCTTTCGGAGACCGAGGGAACTCGATAAACATTGATAATCTTTCTTCTTCGATAACCGACTGAACTCGGTAGATGCTAGCTTTTCTTCGATAACCGACTGAACTCGGTAAACACTGAATTTTCTTTGACGACCGACTGAACTCGGTAAACACTAAATTTTCTTTGATAACCGACTGAACTCGGTAAACACTGAATTTTCTTTGATAACCGAGTGAACTCGGTAAGTACTAATATTACTGCCTGGCAGACCGACTGAGCTCGGTAGGTACTGAATGTTGCAGATTATGACATAGTGTGACATCAAAGACAATACATAATTTGAGTAGCAATTTCCTTCAGACAATTATTTCCAACAATATATATATATATACTTAAATAAATAAATATATATATAAATATTATTATGATGTAAATATTAGAGAAATTAATATAATACTCAAGAGATATTATATATATATATATATATATATATATATATATATATATAATAATAATTATCATTATATTAATTACATATTAATGAATAGACATGTCTCATGAAGGGACATGTCTCTTCTTGGCTCATTCTCAATATAAATGCAAGATATTGTTGCATTTGGAAAATACATACAATCAGATAGTGCTATTACATTTGCAATGATCCTAAAACCTTAACAAACAAAATGCCCAAATTTTTAAGTTTGATATAAGATTTAGAATTCACTAGTGACCACAAAAATAATTGCAACAATATACAAATTTTCAACATAACAAATCAATAATGCCTGTGGTAATATATGATAACCTACAACTGATTGAATATCTTGAAGGAAAGAATGGATAATTGAAAGAAAATGATTGATGATCACCGAGGTACTAAAGTATATGTAAGACAATTAAATCAATCAATGTATTGTCATTGATGTCAACTAGTTTTGATTGTACTTATCATCATGGTTACAAACATCTAAAGAAGGAAAATGGCAAAGGAATGAGATATCTACATGAAGATGATATGGATATGAAAGATATGGCTATGGTATACATTGGGTAACTTATTGATGAGTCTATGGCATCATGTTGATGAATTGATTATATTACATGATTTTGTTATGTATTGAAGATCAAGACTGAACAAGTTTGTGTGGTCGGTAAATGAAGATTTATGTATACACTGAGCAAGTGTAGTGTATACTGAGTATAGTATTAACTGAGCTAGTAATCACCGACACATTCAGGTATTGACCAAGTGAAAGAAATAAATGGAGTTTATAACAACTGACTGAAAATGATGAGCTGGACAATTGTTTATGATTATGAGGTAGAAGATAATATTTGTTATGATGATCAAATGACTAACATAATTCAAGATTTATTGAATGAAGGAGAATGAAACATGTTATTGACACAACTACCAAAGAAGGTTAAAGAGAAAAAATTAACGCTGAAGATTAAGATGCAAAATCTATGGATAAAAAAAAATGGTTTATGATGTCTATATAAGGAGACATGAGATTCATTATTGAGTCTAGGAGTTTTTTGATGTTGCAGGAGAATTCATGTGAAAAGAGATTTTCATGCACCACTGATCAAATTGGTTGAAGATAGAACTAAGCATAACTCTAGACAACGCCGAGCATCAAAGAAGCATATACTGAGTGAAACATAGTTGGAGGAAATGAAGAATTGAATTGATTATTGATCAGAGATAATTTTTGAGCTTAACATAGATCTAAAAATCTGCAAATCAAAGTTGTATTTGAATAAGATCATCATTGTATCAGTTTAACCATTGTTATAGATAAATCTCTTAATTGAGTGAGACTTAACAGTCTTTTGTATTTCAATATGACATTCAATGAATGTTGATTGTTTTCTTTTTGACCCCATAGTGAATGCATGGTCAAAGGAGAATTGTTATTAATAAATCCTCTAACCAGGTCACACCTCACAGTGTGTTTTTTAACCTTTAACAGAGTTGGCTCCTAAACGAGCTCACTTCATAAGGGTGAATTATTTTGGGTTACCAGTCCTAGGTGGTTTTCCCCTAATAGGGTTTCCACATTAAAAATTTATGTGTTATATGTGTATGATGTGTTGAATTGTTATTTTTCTTTACACATTTCATAACTGGATAGATCGGTGAACACCGTATTTAATTTACTAGTAATCGGTAGATGAAAAGAAAGGCACAATTGATATCTTTCTAGGTTGATTATATGATTGAAAAGTTTTAATATATACATCTGAGATAATTGGGACTATAGGATAACCGAACTTAACTGATTCACCCCCCCTCTCAATTATCTAACAATTGGTATCATAGTGTAGAGTTCTTGGAAAGAAAATTTTGAAGGACTTAAGCTAAAGATCACAAGATGTATAAGAGAGAGGTGCCAATGATGAACAAAGACAACTTCTCAACATGAAAAAGTAGAATGAGATTGCATCTATCTAGAATTGGAGAATCTTCCATATACTACTTGGATAATGAATTCTTCCAGCCTACTGGACCTTTGATTGTTGATCAGATGAGAGATAGACATGAACAAAATGTCTCAATGATAGAGATTGCTACTACCTTATCAGATGCTGAATTTGAATATTTCAAGACATGCACTTCAGCTAAACAAATGTGGGACAAACTTGCACTAGTTCACAAAGGAGATGTAGATGTTCTAAGGGAAAAAGCTAAGAGTCTTAGAGGAAAGTTTGATGACATGAAAATGAAAGGAGAAAACATTTCTCAATACAACAGACAAATTAAGGAGATTGTCAATGCTATCTGAGGAGAAGGAGGTATTATTGAAGAAGACACTGTTGTAAGTAAAATTATTAGAACCTTTTTGCCTACTTATGCTATTAGAGTCTCTGCAATCCATGAAATGAGATTAGATCTAGGTAATCATTTTACACTTGATAGTCTAATTGGTAAATTGAATGCTTTTGAGTTGAGTAACTTTGATAATAATATTGTTCCTAATGTTGAGTCTGCATTTATGTCATCCTTGAAAATTGGTAAATCAAGCAGTAAACACATGATAAAAAATGAGAGTGATAGTGATAGTGATGAGGATGAACTTGATGAGCTTGAAGAATTAATGGCTAGAAGACTGCATAAAGGTAAAGGAAGATATAAAGGGAAACTACCTTTGGTATGTTTTAATTGTAAAGAAATTGGCCACATTGCAGCTAGATGTCCTAATAGGAAAGAAGATGACAAAGAAAATGAAATATTTGGTGAAAGAATATTTGACAGGAGAGATAACCGAGAACATAGAAGCAACTGACACTGTGACAAAAGAAGCAACTGAGATTAAAAAGACAAAGGAAAGAAGGCATGTTATCTTGTTGAAGATGATGATGATGATGACATCGACACCGACACTAGAACTGACACTGATGAAGGCATTGAGGTGGTAGTCATAGCTTTCAAAGAAGATTCAGAAGAAGAAGAAAGGTATGTTGAAACAACACTTATTTCTAAAGTTAGCAAGAATGATACTTGGATTATTGATAGTGGTCGTACACATCATATGATTGGTGATGAAGACAAATTTGAATACCTTGAACATTATAATGGTGGATCTATTAAAATGGGAAATGATACACCTTATCTAGTAAAAGGAAAAGGATCTATCTTGTTGAACAATAAGATTAGATGTGAGAATGCATATTGGGTGAAGGGACATAACTACAATCTGTTGAGTGTAGTACAATTGAATAACATAGGTCACTGAGTTGCATTTGAAAATAGAAAGGTGAAAATCTATGATGAGACTGGAAAGTTGGTTGGTACTGGTGAATAATCTAAAGGTAATATATTTTATCTTGATAATGCTGAAACTTCTTGTTTATTGGCTAGAACTGAAGATGTGTGGTTATGGCACAAAAGGCTATGTCATGTGAATTTTGAAAACATGGTTAAAATCAATAAGAAAAGGAGAGTTAGAGGTTTACTGAGCTTATCTAAACCTGACCATGTCATGTGTAAACAATGTCAAATGGGAAAAATGTCAAAATCTAGTTTTAAGATAAAAAACTATTCATCTAATGCTATTTTGGAGTTGGTACATACCGACTTGTGTGGTCCTATGAGAACTCAGAGTTATTATGGAGATAGATACTTTATCTTGTTTGTTGATGACTACTCTAGGATGATGACTGTCATGTTTTTGAAAGAAAAAAATGAAGCTTTTAAGATGTTTAAATGTTTTAAAGCCAAAGTGGAAAAAGAAAGTAGAAAAGAGTTAAAATGCTTGAGATTAGATAGAGGTGGTGAGTTTATTTCAGATGAGTTCACTAACTTTTGTAATGAGCATGGAATTAAAAGACAAGTTTCTGCACCGAGAACACCACAATAGAATGAGATTGCTAAAAGGAGGAATAGATCTATTTTTGATTGTGCTAGAACACTAATGATTGAAAAAGATGTTGCATAGATATACTAGAGAGAATCTATTAGTACTACTGTATACACATTGAACTGAGTACAATTGAAGAAAGATTCAAATTAGGCACCCTATGAGTTATGGTATGGTTACACATCGAATGTAAGTTATTTAAGAATATTTGGAAGTAGATGTTACATTTTGAAAGATGGTATAAATGAGAAATTTAATTCAAAAGGTGATGAAGGAATATTCTTAGGATATATTCTACTAAAATCAAAGCTTACAAATGTTTGAATAAGGCTACTGACAAAATGATTGAAAGTGAAAAAGTGAGGGTTGATGAGTTTGCTGAGAAAAATGATGAAGAAAGAAAAAAGGAGCTGAAAGATTATGGTAGATTTACATATATTGAGAAACCTAAAACTCTACCTGAGCAACAACCTGGCATTACTGAGCAACAAGATAATGTTACCGAGCATCAACCTATACAAACTGAGAATCAAGAAATAGTTACCGAGGAAGATCTTGATCCTACACCGAATGAAAAATACAATGAAGAACAACATACATAGCATGTAATTGCAAAATTTGTGAGGAGAAACCATCCACATAATTAAATTATTGGAGACAAGAAAGATGTCATGATGAAATGAAGTAAGTTGAGAAACAACACATGCTTAGTTTGTGAATTTGAACCTAAAAATGTTAGAGATGTACTTGAAAATGATGAATGGATTAAAGCCATGAATGAGGAAATAGAGCAGAAATTGAAAAAAAAAACATGGACATTGGTACCAAGACCGAATGATAAGAATATAATTGGAACCAAATGGATATTCAAAAACAAGTTGAATGAAAATGGTGAAGTCACTAGGAATAAGGCAAGACTTGTATGCAAAGGATATGCATAAGAAGAAGTTATTGATTATGGTGAGACTTTTGCACCAGTTGCTAGACTTGAAGGAGTTAGAATATTGCTTGCATATGCTTCCTATAAAGGATTTAAAGTATATCAAATGGATGTCAAATTTGCATTTATGAATGGAATACTTGAGGAAGAGGTATACATTGAACAACCTGAAGGTTTTGTTGATTCAAATTAGAAAAACATGGCATGTAAGTTGCACAAAGCACTATATGGATTGAAACAAGCATCGAGAGCATGGTATGAAAGAATCCATTCCTATCTTATTAGTATTTGATTTGTTATAAAAAGTGACAACAACAATTTAAAATTGAAAGGTGAAACTGATGATAAGATTCTTATTGCTGAAATTTTTGTTGATGATATCATATTTGTAGGACATGATAATCTATAAAAATTATTTGCTGATGAAATGATAAAAGAATTTGAAATGTCAATGTTTGTAGAGATTAAATTCTTTCTTGGTTTGTAAATTTTACAACAAAGTGAAGGTATATTCTTTTTTTTTAATCTATAACATATAGTTTATTAATATTGATAATAAGAGAAATTACATAAAAGCTGAATACAGAGAGCATTGAGAGCCATTGTGATCATATTTTCACCTATAAACCCCATTCTACATCAAACAAAAAACTCCTAACCTCAAACCCTAGGAGATCCCAACCCGATTACATCATAGTAATAAACCTTTCAAAATGGCCTGATACAAGCATTTTTTAGCCATAACCATGACTAAAAACAATTTGACTATCGAAGCTTTTAGAGACAGGAAGTATAAAACATCTAAGGATTACAAAAAACTAGACACAATTTAATCATGAAATTCTTGTGACATCCATTAGCTTTCAAAAAAACTAAAAGGCCTGCGTGACAGTGCCGTTATCATCCTTATAGCCAAAAATGTCTGCATTCATGTAAAATAAGTAAGAGGGTTAACCATTACCAAAGGGGAAGTTGAAAGTGGAACCAAACCTCCAACAAACATCTTTCCATTTAGACACACAACCTTCCATGGTGCTTTCCCTTCCTTCTTCTTGGCATGTCAACATTGAAAACATTGGCAGGGTTAGCCGCTTGAGGTGCTGCATTCACCCTCTTGGTTGCTTCCTGCAAAACCTGCTTTAGGGCATTCCATTTCTTGTCAATTTCAAATTTATATTCCCATTTGTTGACACAACCCCACCAATGGAGAAACAAGATGAAACCATAAATCCTACCCTCCTCCAAATCTTCTAATCATTCAGAGCGATCTGATCCTATCCCTGACACAACCCACTCCTGAATATGGTCCAAATTCAACAATAGATCATTTTTAAACAATAAAGTCATGATTATTTTCACTTCAACTTCCACCTCACCCAACTCTAAAGCCCAAGCAATTATCATTGAAACAAAATCAATATTGAGGCTCCACTTGGCTGGTCTATTTTAGAATTGAGGCCTAAGAACAACTATGGATTCCATCACCAACTCCAAGTCTTCGATTCAAACCAAACCTAACATTCTTTCTTTACTCACGGGCCCTTTGAACCCTTTCTGATTCTTCATCATGTCGATTGAAAATGAGGCCTCCATAGCATATTCAACACCTCACCAACACAAATACCACTACACAACCATGAAAACTTTCAACCACAGACGCTAACACCTTGCCTTTTATAAAAAACTCCACTCACCATCATAATGGGAAATTACTCCATCTTTGCACTCCAGGATGCCATAGGAAATAAATCACTTGATGTCATTCCTCGAAAGCATTCCAAATTTCCTTCGACACAACTGCCTAAAGATTTCATACATGCAAAATCTAATCATAAAAAATACTCCTGTTAGGCCGTTAAGGATGATGATATCACTATGCCACCTCAAACCATGCAAAATATCACTTACAAATCATCACGACAATTTCCTTGCCTTCCTTTTATTATTATTATTTTTTAAAATTTTTAAATTTAAAAAAAGCGCCCCATTCCTCTGAAGAGAAATTTTCAAACTGAATGTCATCAACAATGCTCAAAGAGGCTGCCCATTTAGAAATTACATCCGCCTCCTAATTTCCTTCCCATCTTATGTGACTGATCTTGAAGTTATCAAAGGAATCAAGAAGGTGACCAATCTCTTCTATAATCCCCTACAAATGTCATGCTTCCACCGATCTGTTCTTTATAGCATTGATAATTATTTGTGAATCACCTTCTAAGTGAATCTACAAAACCTTTAGTGTCATAGAAACTTTGACAACTAAAGTGGATTCTCTTACTTTTGCCATATTTTTATCCCATCCACAAGTTTTTAAGCAGCTAGAGAAATTACATTACCATTCCAGTCTCTAGTGATAACCCCAACGCTTGAAGGGCTTGAGTTCCCTTTGGATGCCCCATCAAATTTTAGTTTCATCTAGTCAACATCTAGTTGCACCCAAACCACATTCCTTTTAATATCCTTTTTGGACTTTTGATCACAAATGCCCCCATTCCTTATCCTCAAACACAACCAACCTTGATGGATAAGCCTATCCTCCTTTGTGTAGACTAAGTTGTTATTTCTCCTAAGAATGGCCGCCCTCATATATTCTTCAACTGAGATATTGATTCTCACTTTGATTCTGTCAACCAATTCTTCCTTCTCCTGGAGTATCCTTCTATTCCTCTCTTTCCAAATTTCCCAAATTACAATTGAAGGGCATATTTTCCAGATAGAGGATAAGGCTGATGCCTTCAAAGGGAGTGGACAACTCATAAAGACCTCCTTGACTCTTTTTTGCATTGGTCTAATCTAGTTTAGCTTTGTCTTTATCATTGACCATGATTCCTCAGCAAAGGGACACCTAATTAGAAGATGATCTATGTCCTTTGAATCTACAATGCATAACACACGCTTAGTAGGGTCTGAAAAACCAAACCTTTTCCTTCTTTCAAAAGTTAGAATTTTTCCATGGATAGCTAGCCATGCAAAGGCCCCTAATTTTGGGAGGCACTCTCTATCCCAACATAATATAATTTTCCACTCTAGAGTGTCATTGTCCCCTTCAAGGGATAAATAACCAAGCTTAACTGATTATTCCCCACTTCGGGCAGCACACTAAAAAATTGAATCCTCCTTATGTGTCAATAAAACACTTCTAATATTAAAAATATCCTTCATTAAAGCTTGTTGTTCAACCGTCAAATCTATATTATCCACCTTTTTCTAGGACCACATAGTCCCTACAACTATTTTCTATTTTTCTAAATAGTCCACCACATTAGACCCCCATTTATTTGTGATGATCCTAAACACCTCAAAAAATCTCACATCTTATGCTAAAACTGGTAAGCCATTCCAGGAGTCTTTCTAGAAAAGAGCTTCTTTCCCATCGCCTACTTTCCATGAGATGTGATTGGTGACGAGCTCTCTTTAGTAAATCATAAAATTACATAGTGTAGAGCCCTTTGGTAGATATCTTATAGTCATAATTATTTCCCTAGCTGGGATATCCAGATATTTTCCCCTTAGAACCTTCACCCATAAGCTATCAAGACGTGCATACATACTCTAGATCAATTTAGCACCTAGAGTTCATTTTTCTCCAGTCTCTAAGACCCACACCACCCTTACTTTTCTTACAATAGATCTTGTCCAAAGAAACTAAAGGCCACTTCTCCCCATCATTGGTCTCATTCATGAAGAATTTGTGCATTCTTATTGCAAGGTAGTCAAGGATTTTGGATGGGATTTTATAACAACTCATGGAATAAATGGAGATAGCAGAGATAACAATTTTCAATAAGAGAATCCTACTTGCAGAAGATAACCATTTTCCCTTCCAGCCTTCCATCTTTCTCAAATAAGACTCAACTAAATGTTTCCACAAGTTAGGCTTTGAAGCACCTTCAAAGAGAGGGACTCCCATATATTTAGCAGGTAGCTTTCCTATTCAAATATTATCAAGGTTGCTCAGCTGAGATTGCAGATTTCTACAACAATTGAAGAAGTAAATTTCAGATTTGTGCCAGTTGATGCATTGTCTAGAAGCCTCACTATATCTATCTAAAGTTGATTTGATGATCCTAGCTTCCCTGGTAGTGGCTTCACCCATTAGAAAGTTGTCATCTACAAATTATAGGTGAGAGAGAGGATCAATACCTTCAACAATACCTATCCCTTTCCACCGACCTCCTCTATGCTTGCTAACAATAAGTCTTTCCAACACTTCCGCCATGATGATGAAGAGGAAAGGTGCAATGGGGTCTCCTTGCCTAATCCCTCTAGTAGTTTCAAAGAAGCCTTGTGGGCTCCCATTCACTAAGATAGAAATCCTAGGTGTGTTTATAAAACTGTCTATCCACTTCAACCATTCTTCAAAAAACCCAAAGTGTTTCATAATTTGAATCAAAAAGTCCTTATTAAAATGATCATAAGCCTTCTTAACATCAAGTTTTATCAGCATCCTAGACACCCTTTCTTTCTTGATAGTGTGAATAGCTTCATGAGCAATTACTATACCTTCAAAGATCTGTTAAGGGAAAACCCACTATGTTATGGGGAGATAACAAATTTGAGTAGTGGTTTCAGTCTATTTGCAGCCACTTTGGCTATCACCTTATATGTGGTATTACATAGAGCAGTGGGCCTATATTCATCAAAGGTTTCATTATCAAATTTCTTGGGGATAAGTGCAATAAAGGTGTTGTTGAAATCTTTTAGAACAAGACCTCCTGCCTTGGACTCCTCCACCACCTCCCATAGATAATTTCCCAAGATATCCCAAGTTTTCACAAAGAAAATTGCTGGGAAGCCATCAGGCCCTGGTGCTTTATCTCATCCCATAGAAAAGAGATCCACCTTGGCCTCTTCTTTTGTTATTGGGATCATAAGAGTAGTGTTTTGTGCTTCAGCAATGCATTTGTGGACTGCATGTAACAAGTCATCCACATCTCTTAAAACATCTATGTCTTTTGCAAAAAATATTTTTGAAAAAATATACAGCCTTAACATCAATCTGATCAGGGATGTTTAACATCTCCCCATCCATAGAGTTGATGCAAAAGATTCTATTTCATGTGCTTCTAGCCTTCATTGACTTATGGAAGAACTTGGTGCTTCTATCTCCATCATTCAACTAGGTTTCCCTAGACTTTTGTCTCTAGAAAGTCTCTTGCCTAGAAAAAATTTCTTTATATTTACACATTAAGTCCTGCTCTTCCTCAAAACATCCCTTATCCATCCCTGAAGTTATAATATTTTTACTCAAAGAAGCTAAGCTTTGTTCAATCTTCAGTTTATCAACAAAGATGTTTTGAAACACATCTCTATTCCAGATTTTTAATTGTTCTTTAAGGAAATATAGTTTTTAAAAAAAGACGAAAGACTTGTTACCTTTCCATAGTGGAGCATTGCACCACCATTCTCTTATGTTGTCCATAAAATCCTCAGCCTACAACCACACAACTTCAAATTTAAAGGGTGATAATTCTGGGGTTATATCTTCTTGAATATGACAACAAATAGGGAAGTGATCTGACCTTGCTAAAGTCATTATACTAGTGGAGCATAACTAGTTGTTGTCATCCCATGGGTCTACCTACAAAAACCTATCCAATTTCTCTTTTATGATTGAGAAGCCCCCTCTCCTATTTGTCCAAGTGAACTCACCATTTTTGAAGAACACTTTGTTAGAAAGTAAAGTCCACCAAGATAACTGAGAGGGGGGGGGGGGGGTGAATTAGTTATCATATAATTATAACTTTTATCATCTTTAACAAAATTAAACCATAATAGCAATATAATTACCAACCATAGAAAGATATTCATACACAATAACACAATGACACAAGATATGTTGACTAGGGAACCTCTTGATCAAAGAGTAAACCCCGGTGGGAATGATGCCCACAAAAGATGCACTAATATGAATATTCCTTGTGAGAGGATGGACTCTATTAGGAGTCTTATGAAATACATTTAGTACATATGAATCCCTATTAAAAGATTCTAACTCGGTTAAGAGCTATAGAAGACAGAAGGACCCACTGCCCAAATAGCTTCAGGGTAAGATCACTGAACACACTGTCCAAATAATCTTTGCATTACTCAATAGAATAATATGTTACCTCTTCTCTGACTGTGCCAAACTGCACTCACTGTTACATCAGATCTCAATTTTAGATCTTTGTACTTCGCATGTCTTCCTTCACAATTTCACTCTCATACTTAGCTCTTTTCTTCACTTCATGCATACCACATCACACATCATCCCTAATACTACATTCCAATTACAAACTTTCACATCATAACATCATGCTACCACTATACAATAAGGAAATACATTCCTTCTTTTATACCACACTCAAATAATTACAAATGAGTCGGCATACAATTACAAAATAAAAGTTTCCACACGCTACACCAAAATTACATAAAACTGTCGGCTTCCAAATACAATAAATCTTCACTCGTGTGTCCTCAAAGTTTGCATTTTCATCCATGTCACTATTAATGTGTCTCCAAATTCCCTTTAACTGCACAAAACCAGATTCCATCCCGATTAGGAGATATCATCCAATTTCCACAAACCGCTACTTAGGAACACCACCTGAACACTGCTTCTACCAAAATGATCATAACTTCCATGAATCAATGAATTAATATCTACATTCTTAACCATAGACATATGACATATCAAAGAGTATAAACTCAACATCACATAGCTCCAACTACAATAACCCACGTGCGCTAATCCAAACTCTGTCTACTTCTCTGCAAGTCTTCGGTAAATCACTGTGTTGACATCAATGACAATCATAGTCATGAATGCAACAACAACTGCTATAGAATGGCTGCCAAACACTTTAGCATTCATTCCTAACAATCTCCCCCATTGGCATTGATGGCAACATAGATGAAAATCATCCAATGTTTCAAAAATCCAATATTGCAACACCGCTTCTTCAAATCCTCTTCATCAATCAAATCTTGCTTCGTTATCCTATTCAGTTCTCTCCAACAGATGTCTCATATTGTTTTTCATGCATACTTCTCCCCCATTGACATCAATGATAGAAATTCCATCACTAAGTCAACAACAACTCAATGTCAAAAGATAATTTTTAGAAAATACATTTACTAGAGTCCTCACGACTCAGCTCAGATACACATACTCCCCCATAGAGGAAGTACCAACATCCAGTCTAGAAGAAAGATAGGGCTCATATAGCACTAGATGGATGCAACCAACTGCATCACTTCTCAAAAGTAGGCTGGAGCATAACCCCAAGCATACCTCTCAGATACTCAAATATATCCTTAGGCAAAAGCTTTGTGAATATATCTGCTATCTGCTCCTTTTTACTTATGTACTCAAGTTTGACTTCTTTTTCAGCAACTTTCTCTCTTACAACATGATACTTAATCTCTATATGCTTTGTCTTAGAATGTAATATAGGATTCTTAGACATACTAACTATACTGGTGTTATCACAATGTATGACAATAGGTTCAACAAAGTTTATTCCAATATGCTTCAGCATCTGCTTCATCCAAATTATTTGGTTACAATTGTTTGCTGTTGCTACATATTCTGCTTCTACTGTGCTTTGTGAGATACAATTTTGCTTCTTTCTTAGCCAAGAAACTAATCTTCCTCCAAGGAAAAATGCTCCTCCACTGGTGCTTTTCTTATCATCAAAACTGCCTCCCCAATTAACATCTGTATATGCACATAGGGTGAAATCATCAAAATTTTCATACCATAATCCATAGTCCATTGTGCCTCTTAAATATCTTAGTATCCTCTTTACTATTGCATAATGTGATTCTCTAGGTTCAGCTTGAAATCTTGCTACAATTCCAACTAAATGTGCTATATCAGGTCTTGTATGAGTCAAATATTGCAATCCTCCAATCATAGATCTGTATTTCTTCTATTCTACTATAGGAGTCTCATCTGTGCTAGATAACTTATGTCCGATCACCATAGGTGTTTCAACTGGTTTACAATCCTCCATTCCAAATCTTTTCAACAAGTCATTCAAGTACTTTGTCTGACTTACAAAGATACCATCATTGTTTTATGTTATATGCAATCCCAAAAAGTATTTCATCTCACCAATCATACTCATTTCAAATTCAGTCTTCATTTCATCAACAAATTTGTCACTAGCTTCATCTTCTCCTCCAAAGATAATGTCATAAAAAAAAATAACTATAACTAACAAATCATTTTCAATTTCTTTTGTGTATAGATTTCTATCAGCTGTACCTTTTATAAATCCCAAATTTAACAAATACTTATCCAGTCTTGCATACCAAGTTCTAGGTGCTTTTTTAAGTCCATATAAAGCTTTCTTTAATTTACATACCATGTCTCCTTCTTGAGTTAAAGGAAAATCTTTAGGCTGCTCAATGTAGACTTCTTCTTCCAATTCTCCATTCAGAAATGCTGACTTCACATCCATCTGATACACTTTGAATTTCTTGTAAGTTGCATATGCCAAAAACATTCTTACTACTTCAATTCTTGCAATAGGTGCAAAAGTATGTTCATAGTCAATTCCTTCTTGTTGTGAGTAACCCTTACATACCAATCTTGCTTTGTTTCTTACTACTTCTCCTTGTTCATTCATCTTGTTTCTGAATACCCATTTAGTTCTAATAACATTCTTGTCTTTAGGTCTAGGGACCAATTCCCATGTCTTGTTCTTTTCAATCTGATCTGGTTCTTCTTTCATAGCATTAGTCCAACTTTCATCTTCACAAGCTTCATTAGTAGTCTTAGTTTCAATTTGAGAAATAAAAAAATAACCGTTCTTGTGCCTTATTTTGAGTAAGAACTCCTCTTTTGATGCTCCCAATAATGTGCTCAATAGGATGATTCCTTAACAAACTCTTGCTAGGTGTCACTGTCTTAGATCTCTCTTCAGATGTAGGTTCTTCAATAACTTCATTGTGGCTTTCATTCAACAAATCACCGCCAGTTTCATAAAACAATTCAGTAGTTCCAGTATTAGGCTTAGGATGAGCTACTTCATCAGATTCATAATCAAGCATTCTTTCCTAAATTTTGAACTTTTCATCAACTTTAACATTTGCACTCTCAACAATAGTCTTAGTTCTTTTATTGATACATCTATATGCTTTTCTTTTCAAAGAATATCCAAGAAATATACCTTCATCACTTCTAGGATCAAAATTTCCTATATCATCATCTCTCTTTATATAACATTTGCTTCCAAAAATTCTAAAATACTTAACTGAGGGTGCATGTCCAAACCATAATTCATAAGGTGTCTTGTCTGTGTCTACTCTGATTTGTACTCTGTTCATTGTATACATTGATGTGTTCATAGCTTCTCTCCAGAATACCTTCGCCAAATCATTCTCAAACAACATAGCTCTTGCTACTTTAGTCATTGATCTATTCCTTCTTTCTGTAATACCATTTTGTTTAGGTGTTCTAGGGGCTGAATACTATCTTTTAATGCCATTTTCTTCACAAAAGTTGTTAAACTCTCTAGAAGTAAATTATCCACCTCTATCAGATCTTAAACATTTAATCTTCATTCTAGATTCATTCTCAACTTTATTCTTAACAATCTTAAACTTATCAAATGCTTCAGATTTTTCTTTAAGAAATGCAATCCACATCATTCTTGTAAAATCATCAACAAGAATCATAAAATACCTTTCTCCTTAGAATCCTCTAGTCCTAGTAGGACCGCTCAAATCTGTATGAATAATCTCTAGCTTCTCTGTAGATGTAAACTTCTTACTAGGAAAAGAACTTCTCTTCTATTTAGCCATTACACATTCTTTGCAAATCATGTTAGTAGGCTTCATAATCTTAGGTAAATCTCTTATTGCAAGTGTAGTGCTTACTTTCACAATGTTATCAAAGTGTATATGACAAAACATTCTATGCCATAACCAATTGTCATCAATCTTTGTAATCAAACATGTCATCTAAGTAGGATTCAACTGAAATACATTACCTCTGGTTCTAGATCCAGTTCCAATCAGATTTCCATCTTTATCCTTTATCACACAAGTTTTCTCAGTAAACCAAACTTGATATCCCTTATCAACTAATTGTCCAACACTCAAAAGATTATGTTTCAATCCATCAACAAAATAAACATCATCAGTATTAGTCTTTCCATCAAAAGTAATAGATCCTATACCTTTAATCAAACAAGGTGCATTGTTTCCAACTCTAACTAATCCACCATCATATACATTCAATTTTATGAAATTTTTCATGTCTCCAGTCATATGATGTGAACAACCACTATCTATAATTTAATCATCTTTCCTTTCAACTTGAGAAACTAAGGCTTTTTCTTCCTTAACATCAGATTCAGGATTTTCTTCTTTAATTGCTACAAATCCTATATCATCATTATTCTCAGTATCACTTTCACTTAAAGTTATTTCTATACTAGCTTCAAGATCTTCATCATTAGCATAATAACATTCCTTAGATCTTCTAGGTTTGAAATTGCTTCTGTACTTTTTAACTCTCTTAGGACATTTAGATGCAAAATGACCATATTCTTGACAAGTCCAACATTAAGATTTTTTCTTATTGTCTAGTTCTCTTTTCACAAGCAGGGCAATACCTTCTTCAATCTTCTTGTCTTCTTCATTTCTAGATCTGTTACTACCAGCATAATCTCCACTCACACTGCTGCTTCTTGACAAAGTAGGGTGAACACTAAGAGCATTGAATGCTGTCTCCATTCTAGGTAAGTCTCCTAATAATCTTAGGTTCATTTCTACTGCTTCCAATCTTCCAAGAAGAGTCTCTCTTGTAAAGTTTGTTGTACAAGGTATCACTTGTTCAATCATCTATGTTGTCTGCTTAAATACAAGGGTTAATGTCCTCAGAATTTTCCATATCACTTCATTCTCTGTATTTTTTCCTCCACAAAATTTTATACCTGAAATGATCTCTGACATTCTACCAATATAACTTCTAACAGATTCATCTTCCAACATTCTTATATCTTCAAATGCACATATCCAATTATGTAATCTAGCCCTTTTTGCATGTTCATCACCTTCAAAAGTAGAGTGTAAAGCATTCCAAATTTCATGAGATTTTTTTCAAATATTTTACCTAATTGTACTCATTCTCTGGTAGTGCTGTCAAAAGTGCTTCTCTTGCAAGTATGTTACACATGAATAGATCTCTCTCTTCCACAGTACATGTTTCAAGATTGTCCTCTTCAATAATAGTCTTATTATTTTTTGTAATCAACCAATAACCCAGTCCTAAACATAATAGGTGTGTCTTCATCTTTTCTTTCCAGCTGTCAAACTTCACTCCATCAAACTTAGGGCTTTCTTTCCTGAAATTCACCATGGATCTCCTTAAGCTGTTAAACTTCTCTTTGAAGGACCTACCGCTTTGATACCAATTGTTAGAAAGTAAATTCCACCAAGATAACTGATAGGGGGGGGGTGAATAAGTTATCAGATAATTATAAATTTTATCATCTTCAACAACATTAAACCATAATAGAAATATAATTACCAACCATAGAAAGATATTCATACACAATAACACAATGACACAAGATATGTTGACTAGGGAACCTCTGTATCAAAGAGTAAACCCCAGTGGGAATGATACCCACAAAAGATGCACTAATATGAATATTCCTTGTGAGAGGATGGAATCTATTAGGAGTCTTATGAAATACATTTAGTATATATGAATCCCTGTTAGGAGATTTTAAATCCCTATTAAAAGATTCTAACTGGGTTAAGAGTTATAGAAGACAGAAGGACCCACTGCCCAAACAGCTTCAGGGTAAGATCACTGAACACACTGTCCAAATAATATTTGCATTAATCAATAGAATAATATGTAACCTCTTCTCTAACTATGCCAAACCACACTCACTGTTACATCATATCTCAATTTTAGATCTCTGTACTTCACATGTCTTCCTTCACAATTTCGCTCTCATACCTAGCTCTTTTCTTCACTTCATGCATACCGCATCACACATCATCACTACTACTACATTCCAATTACACACTTTCACATCGCAAAATCATGCTACCACTATATAACAAGGAAATACATTCCTTCCTTTATACCACACTCAAACAAATACAAATGAGTCGGCATACAATTACAAAATAAAAGTTTCCACATGCTACACCAAAATTACATAAAACTGTCAGCTTCCAAATACAATAAATCTTCAATCATGTGTCCTTAAAGTCTACGCTATCATCCACATCACTATGAATGTGTTTCCAACTTCCCTTTAATTGCACAAAACTAGATTCCATCTCAATTAGGAGATATCATCCGATTTCCACAAACCGCTACTTAGGAACATTGCTTGAACACTGCTTCTACCAAAATGATCATAACTTCCATGAATCAATGAATTATTGTTTGTGATCTTAACCATAGACATATGAAATATCAAAGAGTATAACCTCAATGTTGCATAGCTCCAACTACAATAACCCACGAGGGCTAATCTAAACTTTGTTTTCTTCTTTGCAAGTCTTTGGTAAATCATTGTGTTGACATCAATGACAATCATAGTCATGAGTGCAACAACAACTGCTACAAAATGGCTGCCAAACACTTTAGCATTCATTCCTAACACACTTCACACAACCCATTATTTAAAACAAAATTAGTAAAATTTCTTTGACTAGCACTCATCCATCCTTTCCCCCCTCTCTTTTCAGTGGGGCTTAAGATTGCATTAAAGTCTCCCCCCAACAAGAAGATATTATTTGACCTATCCTCTAAGAGATCAGAGATTCATCACCATAGGCTTTGTTTTTCCATAACATTATTGGGGCCATAAATATTAAAGACATAAAACTTTGAAAGGAGTTGTTTAGAAGAAATATCTGCATTTGCCAGTTAGAAGCTTGGCTAACTATATCAACCATGAAAACACTATCATCCCATAAGAATCCTAATCATCCTAAGGTGCCTATAGCCTCAGAGAAGTGTCCTTTCCACTTACCAAAATTCCTTTGGAAGGAAGCAATCTCATCACCTTTTAACTTCATTTTTTGGAGAAGGATTACATTAGCTCTTACTTGATCAAGACCCCTCTTGATCAAGAGAATATTCTCAGGGGCATTGCAGCCCCTGACATTCCATGAAAGGATCTTAATTGCTACCGGGAGAAGGCATAGCCTTTTCCTGATCTTAGCAGTTTATTCTGGTCAGCTGCACAACCAACTAATTCCAATTTTTTTTTATTGGATTTGGTGCCCCTCCTTCTTTTCTCACCTAACTTTGGATTATCCCTTAAAGAGTTTGTTTGTTCTAGGCCTCTTCATTCCATGATGTTGGGTGTTTCTTCTAAGCCTAAATCAATATCATCCCCATCATCACTCTGATTTCTGTAATGCAAATCTGATTCTAACAAGTTCCCATTGCTATCTCTGGCTTCTTCAAAGGATCCCTCTAGGTTTTGAATTGGAGAAATTTTAAAATCTTGAAGTCCATCATCCTCCTGCTGCTCACTAGAGTTTTGATTTAGATTCTCAATAATTCCCAACAAGCTCCAAGTGCTTGTGCCTGCCAAATTTAAGCCACACATCCCATCTTGACAAACTTGTGCTTTGATCTCCCCAGAGTTTGAAGCTAAAATTTGATGTCCAAGGCTCATCTCTTTTAAGTCACACTGAAAGAGTTCATCCTTAGGTTCAAGATGGCAGGGAATCCAACCTTGTTGCCTCTCTTTCTTGTCCAAGCTCAAAATTGTCTATTTTTCTTGTTGAGAAATCTAAGTGTTAAGGAAAATTTGGGGAGAGCCAATTTCTTCCCTCCAGACATCTACCATTACCACCTCTGCTGCATTAGACCCTGGTGTTCTACCCCCATCAATAGTGTGTGGGATAGTCAATGATGAGAAAATCTATTGCTCCAAGGGATTTACCAAATTCACATGGTCTTCATCATTCAGTGCATCTTCTCTCAAAACTGAGAGGGGAACAACTGATACTCTTTGAGTTGCTTGGCTATCCTTATTAAAAATTTCACTAACTCCCACACCAGAAAAGACCAAATCCATTGCACTTTTGCAATCCTTCCTCCATTGAGGTGTTCCATATTGGCCTCTATCCAAGCCTTCCAGTTGCCCTTGAATAGGTTCAGATTTCCCAAAGATCCTAGATCATAATTCCTCGTCAAGCCTATCCAATAGTTCATACCTCTCCAACCCTTTATGCTTTACAGAGCTTAGCTTGTTCTTAGGATCTTCCTCACTTTGGGTTTTTTTACCTTCCCAAACCTTGATCACCTATTTCTATTCACCATGATCAATTCCCAATATGACAAAGTCCAGAATAGGGTCATTTTCCTACATATTTATCAAAATCCTTGGGTGAATAGAGGATTCCTTACTATTTATTACTTCCTTAGCCAAAATGTATGTGCCAATACTATTACCCATTTGCATAATGGTTTCTTTGTCCCAATATTCCATTGTGAGATTATGCAGGTTCAGCCAAACAAGGTATTCCTTCACCTTCCCCTTTCTTTGATTGAAATTTGATTCCCAATCCTTAAGGTATACACCTCTCCCTTTGATAAGGTATGGCCCATTATTGAGGATCCAAACCTTTTCTTCCCTAGTTGAGCATATCCCCATGTAAAACCTATTTGCGAGGGTTTTAAGCATGGCACTTTTCCCCTAGATAGCTTGGCACCAATAGCGAATAGTGCTAATCGATGGCCATGGACCCAACCATTTAAATAAAAAAGCCCTATCTTTTAGAGAATCTACAACATCCTTCCATTGGGGGTTTCATATTTTAATGGTGGACATAACCTCATACCTGATATTTAGCACTAGATCCATCTCCTTCTCCACCTCACTTCTCAAAGCTCCTTCCACCATCTTTTGCTTAGGTCGATAGAATTTGTGCTCAATTTTTATGAAGTCAAAATTTTTCCCAGATGACGTGTAAAGAGGCTGCTTTCCTTTGTGCCTTGACCATTTCTCCCTAATCCTACCATTCCATCCTAGACCGCCACGTATCCTTCCTTTTGCAAAACCATTAAAAGTCTGGAAAGCATGACCTTGTGAAGGCTTTCACTGTTGAGAGAGATTTAGAAAAGGCCATTTCCTACTATACTGACAAGTGTAAGACATGCCTACATGTTCCCTGAAGGCTGCACGTCCTCCTATCTACTCATTTCTTCATCCCCTTGCAATTGCAGGTGACCGTTGAGCCCACCTGAATTTCCACTTCTCTCTTATTCCATTCACCCACCCAACAAAGTGAAGGTAAATTCATTACAAAATCAAAGTACATAAAAGAAGTGTTGAAGACCTTTGGTATGGAAGATTCAAAATCAGTCGGTAAACCTATGATCACATGATGCAAATTAAAAAAGGATGATCAATCAACTAAGGTAAATCAGACATTATACATATCAATGATTGGTAAATTAATGTATGTTGTGCATAGTAGACCAGATATTGCACATGCAGTTGGAATTGTAGAAAGATTTTATGCTAATCCTAAAGAATCACATATGACTGCTGTTAAAAGAATTTTAAGATACTTGAAAAATAAAAAAAACTATGGTTTATGGTACAAGAAAGAGGGCAATTTTGAACTAAACATTTACACAGATGTAGATTGGGTTGGAAACATTGATGACTGAAAGAGCACTACTGGTGGAGCATTCTTTTTGGGAGAAAGATTAGTTACTTAGATAAGCAAGAAATAAGGATGCATTTCTTAGTCCACTATTGAAGCAGAATATGTTGCTGCTGCTAATTGTTCAAACATTGCATGGATAAAACAACTTTTGAAAGGTATGAATGAAGAGATCACTAACCTAATGATAATATATTGTGATAACACAAGTGCTATAAACATTTCTAAGAATCCAGTGATACATGAAAAGAAAATGCATATATCTATAAAGTATCACTACTTGAGGGAACAAGTACAAGAAAATCAAGTGAAATTGGAGTTTGTGAAATCAAAAGAACAACTTGCATATATATTACAAAACCCTTGCCTAAGGATACATTTGAGTACTTGGGGACTAGACTAGGGGTCCATCCCCTGTCTGTCGGTCACTAAGGTGATCAGGAGGTTGCATCAACCTATACTTTATCATAATATCAAATGATGTTGATGCATATTGTTCACACTTTAGGTCTCCTAAGGTTGTGAAAGCTAGAAGATGGAGAACAAATTGAAACTTCATATTGGTACATGAAAGGTACTTGATCTGAATCGAACACCAGAGATAATATTTTGGATACTGAAGAGTTGTTTATCCTTTTTGGCATTGCTATTGAAGGGTGAGAAGAATCAATGACATATTATAAGGGAGAGAGAATCAATGAAATATTTATCCAAAGGGAGAGGAAGAAAATGAGGAATGAAGAAGATCAAATCCATAGGGAGAGTTTGGATGGAATGTTAATGTTGTGTAGTGATTAAACACATAAAATGTACAAGCTAGGGAGAGCTTACCGAGTGACAACATTTACTTACAAAGTTGTAGAACACATGTTTGGTATTCTATGGAATATTTCATATTATTTTTCCATCAATGCCAAAGGGAGAGATTGATAACCTACAATTGATTGAATATCTTGAAGGAAATAATGGATAATTAAAAGACAATGATTGATGATCACCAAGCTACTAAAGTATATGTAATACAATTAAATCAGTCATTGTATTGTCATTGATGTCAACTAGTTTTGACTGTACTTATCACGATGGTTACAAACATCTAAAGAAGGAAAATGGTAAATGAATGAGATATCTACATGAAGATGAGATGGATATGCAAGATATGGCTATGGTATACATTGGGTAACTTATTGATGAGTCTATGGCATCATGTTGATGACTTGATTGTATTACATGATTCTGTTATGTATTGAAGATCAAGACTGAACAAGTTTGTGTGGTCAGTAAATAAATATTTCTATATACACCAATCAAGTGTAGTGTATACCGAGTATAGTATTAACCGAGCTAGTAATCACTGACATATTCAGGTATTGAATGAGTGAAAGAAATAAATGGAGTTTATAATAACCGACTGAAAATGACGAGTTAGACAATTGTTTATGATTCTGAGGTAGAAGATAATGTTTTTTATGATGATCAAACGATTGACAAAATTCAAGATTGGTCAAACGAAGGATAATGAAATGTGTTATCGACACAACTGTCGAAGAAGGTTAAAGAGACAAAATGAATAGTGAAGATTAAGAGGCAAAATCTATGGATGAAAAGAAAATGGTTTATGATGTCTATATAAGGAGACATGAAATTCATTATTGAGTTTGGGGATTTTTTGATGCTACAGGAGAATTCATGTGAAAAGAGATTTTCATGCACTACTGATCAAACTGGTTGAAGATAGAACTAAGCAAAATTGTAGACAATACCGAGTGTCAGAGAAGCATATATCGAGTGAAACATAGTTGGAGGAAATGAAGAATTGAATTGATATTGATCAGAGGTAGTTTTTGAGCTTAGCATAGATCTAAAAATCTATAAATCAAAGTTGTATTTGAATCAGATCATTACTGTATTAGTTTAACCATTGTTACAGATAAATCTCTTAACCGTGTGAGACTTAACAGTATTTTGTATTTCAATATGACATTCAATGAATGATGATTATTTTCTTGTTGACCCCATAGTGAATGCATGGTCAAAGGAGAATTGTTAGTGATAAATCCTCTAACCAAGTCACACCTCATAGTGTGTTTTGTAGCCTTTAACAGGGTTGGCTCCTAACCAAGCTCACTTCAGAAGAGTGAATTATTTTGGGTTACCAGTCCTAGGTGGTTTTTCCCCTAATAGGGTTTCCACGTTACAAATCTATGTGTTATATGTGTATGATGTATTGAATTTTTATTTTTATTTACATATTTTATAGCTGGATAGATCGATGAACACAATATTTAATTTATTGGTAATTGGCAGATGAAAAGAAAGGCATAGTTGATATCTTACCGAGTTGATTATATGATTGAAAAGATTTAATATATACATCTGGGAGAATTGGGACTATAGGATAACTGAACTTAATCGATTCACCTCCCCTCTTAGTTATCTAACAATATAGTGAGCCCAAAATAAGCATTACATTAGAATATTGTACCATGTAATCAACATATCCTACTACTATTTGAAACAATGGAATATCCTGGAAAGATTTTAGAATAGTACCTTATACACATTTGAATAATATTGGTGATTGAAAGTATAGTTATGACTATCCAGTTTATAACAATACATCAATTCATCAATTATGGTGGATGTATAGAGTTTGGAACCTCCATCATGAAGGGCTATGGATATTACTTTGATATTGTTAGGTCCCACATCCATTTTTAACTTGGACAATTGGTCTCCTAAAATTTCCATGCCTACTAGAGAGTTGAAAAGGTAGGTTAAGTGGTACTAAAGTATAAGGATTGAATTTTTCTTCCCTACATTTTAAAAAACTTGAGATGAGCTCTTTTCTTGATTCTAAAAATTATTTATTTTACACTTTTTAAATTTAAAATGGTAAACTTAAACTTTTTTTTGCTTGTTTCTTGAAGTTATGTGTGTATTGTGAATTTATGGCGAGGAGTTCGAAGAATGAGCATTCATTGTGATCATTATAACTCTACAAGACCCAATCTAATGTTTTTGGGAAACACAAACCCTTTCACTCATTCTTTTCCCTTAATTTTTGGGCCTCATCTAGATCTAATTCTTAGCTCAATTCTCCAACAAGTAGTTAATATATATTTATAATATATAATGTTAAAATATATGTAATATTAATTTATTTTATTATTTATAGGAAATAATATATTATATTGTATATTATATAAATTATAGATATATAATGTATATTATTTATATAATTATAATACATATTTTCTAAGTTTTATATATATAATCTTTATAATCTTTATAAACGGGTCAAGAAAATCAAAAGAAAGATGTGAAGTGGGAACCTCTACATCATGCATACATATAACTCAACTTTCATGGGAAGCTAAGGGTAATTAGGGGGTTCTAGGTACATGATTTGTTCTTCTAGATTTTTGTAGAGGCCAAAGCCCTCAGAGAAGATGTTAGATTAGCAATGCAACTAAAATTAGATAAATTGGTGATCGAGGGGGATTCTCTTAACATTATCTCAATGCTTAAAAAGGTGGACATAAGAAATTAGTAGATTAAATATGTCATGGAAGAAATTTGGAAGCTTCTCCTAGTAATTCTGAACAACCATATACTCAACTACCACATGAAAGCTAATAGATTGGCTGATTGTTTGGTAAACAAAGAATACAACCTTGATTTTGGTGAACAATACTTTGTCAATGATGATTTCTTAGTTGATCCAATTTTGGTTACTATCATAAAAGATAAAACCTTTTATTTTTATTTTAATATCTAATATCTCTTTCTATAGGTGATTTATGTCTCATATCAAAGGATTTTACTTTTATTTTGCACTCACTTTGCATGAGTGGAAAAATTCATTTCCTGACAAGGAAATTTTGCACTCTCCAAAGAAAAAAATATGGGTGAGCTATGCCACAACATAACATAGCTTCAACACAATCCCAATAATTACTACACCACAAATTAAGTTATCTACTAAGCACTCTAGGTGGTGGGCCTTGTTGCTTGACTTGACATATTATGCTAGGACTTGTGCATCCATTGAAACTCTTTTGTAGTCCCAAGACTTTAGTGGAATCTTATGTGGATGATTACGTGTCATGTTTCTTCTTTGTGTTGGAGCTTTCTTCTCCTATTAAAACTTCTTTCAAGCTCTTGCAGGCCACTGGAATAAGAATTATGTCGTATATGGACATTGACACAAAAAATGTTTTTATTCCTCTAGAACTTGTCATTTTGCTCCAACACTATAACAAAGTCTGGGATGGTGGGTGATTTGTTAATTTTTTTCCTTCCATTGTAGCTTTATTCTCTCATTGGGACTTCTTCCAGAAAAATAATAATTATTACCTATGTGGGCATCTAAGTTAGCAAAAAGTACTTTTCACTGGAAGTCATCATTCAACTATAATCTTTTAGAGGTTTTAGCACCTTAACATAGAATTGTTAGAGTTTTAGGTGACTTTGCAACACTCCCAAGATTAAATGAATGACCAAGATAAATTCTACAAGAGGATGTCAAGAAAATTGTGTTACATTATGGTGATTGATCAGGGAAGTACTGTACACTTTTCCCCCACCCTCGTTGGGGTTCGGGGTAGGGCTAGGCCTTGAGTGGGGGTTCGGGGGTGGAGCCCCCGATAAATTTTTTTTTGGGGGATGTTTTTCAGCTATTTTTGGGTTGACATGTTGTAGCCCTAAAGTGGAAAAATAATCTTGTATAAAATTGCTTAGGGTTAGGGTTTTCATTATGATGTATGTTTTAGTAGCTTCTTGTGGTGGTATTGAGTTGTAAGGGATTATAGATTGTAATTTGGTTGTAATCATTGGATAATAATAATATTGGACTCTCTATTGGTGGACATAGCCCAGGGATTGGGTGAACTACGTTAAATCTTTATGTCTTGTGTTCTCTTTCTGTGTGATTTATTATTTTCTGATATTGATTATATTTGCATGTAACTATTATTTCTATCTTGTTAATCCTAACAAATTGTAACAAGATGCAAGAATTATATTATTGCTAATGGACATACATAAAATGTACATAATGAGCTTTCTTATATAGGCAAGACAATAGGAGACTGTGAAACAAAGTAGATAAGTTATCACCCACACAAGGTGAAATCACATGTCCACTAAAGGTGGATCATCCTCTATTATGAAATGAAGTATGTGCGACATGTGGAGGATGATAATGTGATAAGTGCACTAAAGGTGGATCTCACACATAAAGTGGAATGTGATAACAACTAGCACCACCTAAAGTGAAGTTTCTCCTACACCATGTGCAAATAAGGTGAAAACTCTTAGGTGTCTCATATGAAAACTACTATGCAATGCATCATCCTAAATAAGATTATGTGAAATGTAATGAGTGAATATTTAATTACACCAACACCCCACCTTAAGTGCAACTCAGGGGAATGCACTTAAACTCACAATGCAAGATTGGTTCCAACTACTAGGTCATGTTAGGTACCCATGTACAATATGCAAAGTAATAAATCTCTCATAAAGTGGAGAAAGGGAGAAAACCTCATGGGACAAAACTCGCCTCCAAAAAGAGATGAAAACACAAAAAATGCATGGATGGAGGACTCAATACGCCCCAAGGACTACATATATCATGTATATACAATAAATTATACCTCCATAGGAAGGAAAGTGAGAGACATGATATCCCCCCCATAATGAAGAAGTTCCAATGTTGATGAAGTGTACCTACAAACAAAAGATAATCTGATGCCTACAAGCTGCAACATGTATCCCCTTAGGAAGAAGCAAGTACATCAAATGATGAAGAAGCCAATCCATGTTGGAATTAAAGGATGAGGAAGGAAGTTTCCAAGTATACATATCTAAAGATTGAATGGGTATCTCCAAGCTCAAAGAATCCATCAAATCATCATGATCAAGCTAAACCATGAAATGTGACAAACCAAGTGAAGAAGAAAAATAAAGAATGCCAATCTCCAAAAGAAGGTGAAGAAGATTATCCAAATTCAATTGTGATGAAACTATCATCAAATATAAGAGAAACCCTCTCAAGTATGTCTCCCAAATCTACAATATGAGACTCAAGAAACATATATGAAATTCCATACAAGTATTCATCCCACATGGCAAGATATGAATCTCTATGATCATCCTAATGAAGAGTATAACTCAAGTCCAAAGAAGTAGGAGTTCAACACTTGTCTCAAGAACATAATGATTCAAGTGTCTAAAAGTATCCTCATGATAAACCCTTGATGGAAGGGTGGGTACACCAAGAACATCATCATCAACAAAATGTGAAAAGGAATACAAGTGTGATGCATGATCAACAACTCCCATAACTGGGACATATCTATTCTCCATGACCCTAATGTAGACATAATCAAGAGTGAATTCAACAATTTTACCTTGTGCCCCATGAATGATTTGATAAATAGAAAGGAGACTAGTGGTCAAGAATGGTAGACAAAAAAAATCATTAAATGTCCCCTCTCCCATTTCAATAGAACCCTTCCCAAAAAAATTCATGTATGTGTTGTTACCCATGAATATATGAGGAGAATTACAAGGGTCAATAGAAGAGAAAATATCCATAGAAGATACCATATGATGTGAAGCACCTGAATCATGAAGCCATTTACCACATTCAGGATGTGTAGAAGCCATGAGTACTTTACCTTTCCCTTTATCCATGCTTGATGATGTAGATGTGGAAGTTTCCAAATGTGTAGGAGGAGGAGACACTGATGAGGGAATCTTAATATTGTTCTTTTGAAGAATGTGAGTGATCTCATCAATCTTCTTATTGAAACAATTATTCTCATCATGTCCTTTATTTTTATAATAGGCACATTTAACCTTCTTCCTTCTAGATGATTCCTCTCTTGAAGAGGACTTGGACTCAAAATCATGTTGTGAAGGAGATGTTAGGAATATTCCCAAGAGATAACTGAGAGGGGGGGGGGGGGTGAATCAGTTATCTACTAGATTCAATTCTTTATCCAATTAAGTATACTTGAACATAAAGCATAAACACAATGAAAGAACACAAGAACACAACACCAATATTTTGGTTACGGGGAAACCCAAATAGGTAAAAAACCTGGTGGGAATTGACACCCACCAATATTCTACACTAGAGTATTATGATCCTTGTTAGAAGATCCTTAACCCTGTTAGGATTGCTTTACAATATATTTAGTAGAGTAGACCTGGTCAAGGGTCGGACCCTGTTAGGAGTCTTTTACAATTATCCCTATTAGGGGAGAGGATGCATAGTCTAAGAGCACACTGCTCAAAGGGGTGAAGGCTACAACCTTCTATTTAATAGATACACACTATATCTGGATCTTGGTGAACTGTGCTTTGACCTGCTGTCTGGATTAGTTCCAATGTATAGCACAAATACTTTACTTGGTCACATAGACCTTTTTCTGATGGCTCAACACTTCTCACACTTTGCTCTACTTTTCTTAATCAACCATGAACCACACTCCAGCAATCACAAATGACTACTTATAAATATCTTTCCTCTAAATGATATAATAAAGTTGACCTATTAGAACCACCTTGAAATCATATTAGAGAAACCATAACAAACTCCAATAAAATTTTTGTCATCTCTACTATGCATGCAATACATTCTGGGACCTGTCCAATAAGATAATTGTAGACACACGCTACACACTGTCGACTCTACCAAAATAACTAGATCTTTCTCTGTAAGCTAAATTAACTCATGTGCTCTTAACTAAAAATCAATAACTCTTGTCTAAGCCTAATTCTAAGGGCATATATGCTAAAGATAGGTGCAACTCAAGAACCAATAAAATCTCTTTTGGCTCTTCTGAATAAACACAAGAAATTGTTGCTGGCGAATAGTGACTGCATAACTTCACTTCTACTCATCAAAAGACTATGAATCCACAAATGAAACATCACTAATATGTCTTCAACATATATCCAAGTGTGCAAGGCTCTATGATAACTGTATGGACAACCATACATAGAACACTACCTATTACTCTGTTAGGAACACTGCTGACATAGGCTGCTATATAACTGTCTGTACTAATAGTTAACCTCTGTGCCCATGATATCATGCTGATATCATGTCCATGCTTCATCTACTGAAAGCATACTGCATAAGACTTCCATGGATGCTACTTTCCATATGTTGTCATTAATGACAAACATACTGTTAGTACTGGTCTGCTGGCAAATCTCCAACAGGAGAATCATCACATTATTCATGAGGTTTAGGATCCTTATGCTGTTTCTTTCCTTTGCCATTGGAAGATGTTGGAGTGGATTCATTTGCAAGAAATGCATGGGACTTTGAAGGCTTCAATTGATCTATGTGTGCCAAATTTTCTTATTCTCTTGTGAGTAGAGCTACAAATTCATCAAGAGAAGGCATTTTGTATGCACTAACAAGATCATCCATAGTAGCATAGAATGTAGAAATAAAAATTGAATATTCATGACCTAGCTTGGAAAGAATAGATAAAATCAATTGTTCATCCTCTTTAGTAATCCCACGATTAGAAAGCTCCATTATAATAAAATTGAAATTTGAAAAAAGTCTTGAATATTATCAAAATCATTAGGATTTAGGCTTGTTAGCTCATTCTCCAACTTGAGTTTTCTCATTCTATTTGGCTTACCAAAGAGTCCCTCCATGATAGTACAAACATCATGAGGATGTGTGCAAGATACAATATGATATCTCAAATCATGAGAGATAGACAATATGAGAGTACCAAGAGCTTTGTCTCTTTGTTCAAACCATTTTCTTGTTTCTGCTACTTGTGCTAAATTCTAAATCTTGACCAAAAGTGATTCTTTGCAATCCCAAATGTAACAAAAAATCCTCCATATCTTTTTTACATTTCATGATAATTATATGGAGTTAGGAATGCAAATTTTGAAAAATCCATAATACAACCAAAGAGTATAATAGAGCAATAGATTACCCCTTCAAATCACTGATGCAAAATATAAAATCAAGATCCAAGTATAAAAAGTGCCAAAATAGGTCCAAAAATGACCAAATGTTGAAAGTGATATTTCCACTCATAATGATTACAATCTGATAGAAAATCTAGAAAGTAGATGAAAAATCACGCACTTAGAAAAAAAAACACTTGAAAATGTTACCATATGTGTCCAAACGAAGCCCCAAAAGTTGTAAAAAGAAGGATTAGATAGGTATAGTTATGAAAATCTATAATTTTTGATCAATCAAAAAATAACACCACCATTGGAAAGTCCAAGAAATTCTACCCCAAATAAAAAAATTCTCAAAAAAGGACTTAAATTGAGCAAGATATGAGCTTTTGAAGTTGAACTAAAAAATCAAAACACTTGATGGTGAAGGGCAGACAATTCAAACCAGGTGCTGATGTCATCAAAACATAGGACTAAATTTGACAGTTGTATGACTGTCATAGAAAAAATCCAATTACCCTATTTTGACTTGCAAACAACTTTCAATTTTAGCTCTGCGAAAAAGCACGTGTTGACAAATAATTGGTTTAATAAGATGATGTGGCACTGATACAACAAGTGATTGGGCGTTGACATTACTGATGGTTACATGTCATGATTGACATGTGTCACTATTGTATTCATGGGTTTCAACTAACATGGAAGTGGTAGGTATGATGTTGTGTGGTGCACTACTTTGGTGGCCATTGGGCCTTGGGATTAATTAGTCCCACATGCTTCGTGTGGTGGGAGTTTTGTTTTTATATATGCCAACACACAAATGACAAGTAAATTACATGATCACTTTTGGTGGAGCCCGTGTAGTGGGAAAAAAATCCACTACCATTTGGGGATTTGTCAATTGATTGGACGATGGTTAGAGCTTGATGTCATCACAAATTGTGATTTGACAAGTTACTTGTTTTTGGTCTTTGTTGTTGTCAATTGTGATTTGACAGGTTGCCTGTATGGATTTCATAGACTATGTGAAATGCCCGTGATAAATGTATGACAAAAAATAGGAAAAGTATGCCCCTACAAAACTTTTGGGACAAAAAATAGGAAAAGTATGCCCCTACAAAACTTTTGGCAAGGAAAATATTTCCACAAAAAATAAAAAAATAAAAATGAAGAAACATTGAATATATATATTTTTAAAATTGTACTGGAGAGAGGTAGATTGAGTCATACGACTCAATTTGCTAAATCTTTTTGCCTCGGATTTGACTTTTGCCTAATATAGGGAAATTTATAGTCGATTTTCACCAAAACAACCTCTCAGACAGAATGGTGATATCTAAATAGCATTATTTTGCATCTATAATTGAATAAAGCCAAATTTTCTACTTTTGAGAAGAAGTCTTCACACCTTGAGAGCTCTAATACCATGTGTAAAGTGTAAAATGGTAGTCAATGGTAGAAAACCATCTCACCACTATACATTGGAAAAGCGACAAGGGGATCTCAAAATTTTTCCCCCTTTTAGGTGAAAATCAAATTTACACTTCCCAAGTAGATGTAGAGGTGCTAATGAGAGATCTACACCTAATAGAAAGAGTTAATTCAAAGATCCATTTGTGGGGACTTCCGTTTAATGCATAGAAATGTAATGTAAATCTATATGAAAGGAAATCAAAGTATACACTCATGGAATGATAAACAACAAGCTATCAGATATAGTGTATCAAAGTTGGTGCTATGGAAGAAGGGGAAAGAAAATGAAATCACCTTTAGGGCTAGTAGAGGATGCAAGTTTAGATCTGTAAAAGCACTGCTAGGTTGTGTTGAAACTACGAATAGGTGTGGATCTAAAACCTTGAAGGCTGAATCTGCAATCTATGAAACTTTGGAGGCTATAGGAAAATGTCAAACTTGAATCAACATATACTGATATAGGTCAAACTTGAGGTGACTTATGCAAAAAAATTCAAATTTTGGAGGTCTCAAGAGTGTGGTCAATACTGTATCTTCAAATTTTCTTTCTTGAATCCGAAACTCTACAAATCTTCTCCTACACACAAGAAAAGGGGAAATTATTGGGGGAAATGGTCTTGCCTTGGTTAAGCCCCTGTTTATGAATTAACATGGAAATGAAGTAAGTAAAGTATGTAAAAAGGGATAAATGTAAATATACCTTACTTGTCGAACCCTTGTGGATGGATCCAAATCCACTATATCCACAATGATATATACTTGTTTTCTTGAATAGAGAATGCTTGGATCTCGGATGTAGGATGTCTTCACTTATGCAATAGATCAATCCTTTCCCAAATCATAGATCATGGATATATGCATGCTTGAATGGAGGATAGGAAAGAAGGATGTGGATCTTCTTTCTCAATTGGGAAATCCTCTACTAATCCATCATGGGGAAGGAGTTCACACAATCAAATAGAAGATATGCCTTGGAATGGAAGGAAATAAGTCTTCAAATCTTGGAGCCAAAACCTTGCCTTGAATGCACCTTGGAATTGAAAAATTTCTCTTGGAAAGCTTGCACAATAATGGATGTAAAAAATGAGAGGAAGAATCCTCCTTTTATAGTGATTTTGGGGTTCAAATTTGCAAGGAATGTTTACATAAGGTGGGAAAAAGAAATTACTTTGCATCGGGCCCCAAAATTCACAAAAATTAGACTCCCACGGTATATGTCACTTCAAGTGCAACCTATATTGGTATAGGTCACCCCAAGTGCAACCTATACCTAAAAGGTTTAGTTTCAAGGTAAAATATGAGGGGTTAGAAAAGAACTTGGAATTTTGGAGGAAAAATGAATGAGAAGTGAGAAAATCAAGCATAAATGCATCAACAATCAAGTAGATCACTAAAATGGGGCCCAATTTGTCCTAGAGCTTCCAAATTAATGGGTACTAACTTTTTAGGACTATAAATTTAGCCCCCACTTTAGCTAGAGTTTGTGCAATGTATTCCTCTACCTCAAGAGCAATGCATTCCTCCACCTCCTATATTTTATCCACCTCATAAGAAAGATAAAGATATTCCTTCCATCATCTATAATGAGCTTATTGAAAATCCAGAGAAAAGTGCCTTTTTTGCACCAACCAAAATCCTTGTCAAGATGGGAGTGCCCCATCATCACCTTGTCATAATCCTTCATGTCCACCTCAAGAACTTGTCATTCCTTCGAATACCTTGCATGATAATAAATCCCCTTAAGATTCTATTACACCTATCAAAGTTACTCCTATCCAAGCTATTCATGAGCCCATTACTATAAATATAAATCCTAAAGATGAGAATCTTGGCCATACTGCTCACTATAAAGATGCCGATATCCCTCCCACATCTCATCTCCTCCATTTGCATATAATCATCTACCTTGACCATCCTCCAAATCCATTCTTGGTCCATATATATAGCAACACTAAATCATTCATCCCTTCCATCCATATTTGGTCCATATACCCCAAATCCAAATCCTTTACCCCTTCCATCCATAGTGGGTCCCTATATCCCTCCATCAACCTTGCCTACCAATCCTTAGCTTGCCATCCACTTACCCTACTATGTATAGAGATAAACAAAGACATGCATCCTTGAAAAAGTTCCATACACCCATCCATATGAACCAACCATATCAAATTTATTCTTACATAATTCCCAAGTATTTTGGAAGCAATTTGGATGTACAACATAAAAATCATAAATTCAAGAATCCACTTATATATGATCACTATGTACAATCTAATCGAAATGTGAATACAAATAAAAAATAGATATCAAAAGACTGCAAAGGTCCATCAAGAAAATAAAAAAAAACAAAGCAAATGTGGATCCCTAGATCTATGATCGAAGAAGTGCATTCTAAAGCATAAAACAATAAAAAATCAAAGAAAACGTGGATTCCCAAGTCTCTCTTAAAGGACTTGAATATAGAAGAAAAATCAAAGTTGATATTCAAGCTTTCAAATGATTCCACTCCATGTTTTCCCAAACATATTCCATCTTATCCATCCATTTTGGGTCCTTGTGTCCCAAGGTCCATATCCTCTCCTATATCAAAGCCTTCAGCCATTTCACCCATTGTTCCTCTATTATTCCATCACCCTTCAAGGTGTATGTTGATGTTGATCTAAAATTCCACCTACCCCTACAAAAACCTTTCAATATCCTCTCGATTATCCAACACCTATCTTCCATCCATTCATCTCCTTTAACCAATCCACACCTATACATATTCCTTATCCTCCTATTCATTATTCATTTCCCTTATCCAATCCTACACACAAATCCATATTCTTCATATCTTTTTCTTACCATCACCTTTTCAACATCTTTGAGCATACCCTTTAGCAACCTTGGCCCATCATAGCACATCCTTCCAGAGGAGAAGTACCAAATATCTAAAGGCTTGAGATCCTCCAAAAAGAAGAAGATTTTTTTTATAAAAAAAATAAAAAATGAAAAGAAAAGAAAAATAAATATGTCTTATGGTGTAAACCACTACTTGTGCTACCTTGGACAAGTGCCATGATGATTACCTAGAAAACATACGTCATGTGTAATTATTCCCTCTTGCAGTCTACACTTTGGGGCAAGTTCCATCTATTAACTACCATTTATCTTATCATATCTCCTTCTTTCATCTTTGATCTTGACAAGGTTGAACATATCTGTGAGAATCAGGTATGTTTACATCTCTTATCCTTTCCATCAGCCTATTCACTTGTTGCATCCATGCTACCCTATCATAATCTTTCTTATCCAAAATTCACCTTCATTATTCCTAAGAAGCCTTTCCATAATCCCAAACCATCCACTCATAGCCTCCATCACTCCTTTATCTTGATTGTGTGATCCTATCCATTTCCTATCTGAATTGACCCTTTGGTCTTGATCACAATGAAGAACATAAAATGTGAAACAAGCTCTCCAAAACCTCTTGACATGCCCACTCCTTTGGACCACCTCTTTTTCATGACATCAGGTCATTATCCCATATGCTATCCAAAACCACATCATTGGCCTACATTGCGATATTATTTTTCCCTAGCTTGGGTAACCTTGAGGAGATGGTCTATGGGTCATACTCACTTGCTTCATCCATCATGGCCTATTCATTTTTGATCCATCAGCTTGCAAATCCATTCATGTCCTATACCTTTATATACATTGGGGGCAAACCAATGTGATCTTGTTTGAGAGATGGTAATCTCTAAAATCTAAAAAGTGAAAAATGTTCTTTAAAAAATCCAAAAAAATAAATTTTCTTAAAAATCCAAAAATATAAAAATAAAATTTTAAAATCCAAAAAAATTATATATTTTTTAAATTCAAAAAACATCTAAAATCTTTTAAAAATTCAAAAAAATCAAGAAATTATTAAAAATCTAAAAATCCAAAAATCTTAAATAATCTCTTAAAAGTTGCATGGTCCTCCGTAATATCTTTGCCAAATCAAACTAGGGGCACTAATTCAAACTCAATGAGCCTAGCAAAAATAGACGCAAGTTGACTCAAAATCATGGCATCAAAACCAAAAGATTGTTACACTTGAACTTATTAATCAATATTACATTTCAAACATCCAAACACTTGTTCAAAACACCAACATTTGACACATCAAATGTTCAAACAGATCATCATATCAAAATCTAAAAAGCTTAAACATAACTAAGGATAAAAAATGGATGAAGTTTCTAAAATATGGATCTACAAACAAAAAGCAAAAATGTTCAAAGTGTTACTAAATTTTTGGAATCATGTCTTTTAGAAAATCAATGATGTTTTTGACTAGATGAGCAATGAGGAAGGCATGATATTTTCTTGATTTTTTCTTGAGTGCTTGTTAGGTTGATTCATAGCAATATACAAGTTCGTCTAACGACATGATCATCAAAGAATCATCGAGGACATTTGCATATGAAATGGATCAGTTCTTTGTTTGTTTACTTGCAACATTAAAATATGAGGAAAGCAGTATTCATATCATCATGATTGAAAATCTAACCAGTGAGGGTTGTACCAATTTTGTGTTCCAAAATATCAATGATGAAAATAAAGGCATTCATTTCAAAAGTGACAAATAGTTGCATTTTGCATTTCATATAGATTAATCTTGCATGATACACGCTATGGGATTTTCCTTAATCATGGGATAAAATTAATCATAGTTATATCATCAAAGTCTTAATCAATGTCATCAAATGACTAATGCTACATCAATAATATCATAAATATGCATCTGATCAACTAGGGGAAACCTAACAATGTCCATCACTTGTACTTATGTCTGCACTTGCACCAACATATGACCTTGTTCTTTTACCAGTCCCTAATTTTGCATCATGAGAACATCAAATTAACCCCGTATCATCAAAACATCTAACTAAGAATATAAAATCAAATATAAATAAGTCAAATCATCCAACTGATAATCAAATGTCAATTAATTTATCCTAACATCTATTTTCTCATCTTGAGTGCATCAAATTTTCTAACTCTAGATCTTAAGGAAGGAAAATCAATCCATCAACCTACCTATCCTATCAGATTGACATCAATATAAAATAAACCAAGTGATTTTGAATGACATCGAATGATATCAAAACATCATCCACTTATCCAAAGCATCAACAACATTTTATTAATCAAAGCTTTTGTCATCAAAATGTTTAATAGGGAAATTATTTGTTGAATCCAAATTTCTATATTAGGAAACAAATCAAATTTTTCTATACTCAATCAAATCATCCAAAATTATTTTGATTCATTACTAAGGGGGCATGCCATCATATCATCATCTATATCAATATTGTAATTTAAATTAGGGAGTCAAATTTGTAATTCAAATTAGAGTACTTTTTCAAATTAGGGGCATTGGACATATTTTTTTTTCAAAATTATCAGTGGGGTATCTCAATCAGTTTAATATGTCAATCAAGGCATTGTATCAGGGTTTCATCATCAAATTAGTTGAAAATTAGAAAATCAATCATCAAAATTAGATCAGACATCAGTTAATCAGAGCAATCAGACATTCTTTGAATCAACGCAATTCACACATTGATTCAAAGAGGGGTGTTTGTATACCCCTTAAAATGGCCAGGAAAAAATAAAAGAAAGCAATTGAGGATCAAAACATGAATTAATTAAAATCAAAGCTATCAGATTTATTAAATAAAAAGGATCAAATAATTGTACAATTAATTTTAATCAAATTAATTATATAGTTAAATCCAAAATTAATCAACCCATTCAAAGGGAGACATGGCTAAATTAAATCAACTAAATTAGTTACTAAAGAAATTATTCTCACCTACCACATATAAAAAAATCAAAATCAACTAATGAGGTGAGATCATTTGGAACAAATGGATCACAAATAACCTTTGCTATCTCCACCATCCAAATTGCCTTTTCTATCTTGAACATCTATTCTTCTCTCTTTGTCTCAACATTTGAAACCTCAAATTCAACTCACCTCTAACCATGAGTTAATCTAACTCACATCTAACTCACCTTCCCAATTTTAGGGATCCTTTAAATAGAGTACATCAATAGAGAAAATAGATCTATTATCTAGAGCATCATTATTATAGCCAATTCATTCTTAAGCATAACATTTCAATTGAGAATTTGCATTGTAGTGATCGTAATGGAAGAATTTAGCATAATTGAACGAGAATAGGGTAGAATTGCATCATACAAAAGCTTAATTTTCTCATTCTAGGATTTTCACTAATAGATGCTAATTTGAGAGCATTTAGTTAGCTTTGATAGATAGAGAACCATAGGATGTTTCTTTTCTTGTTTTCAATTTAATAGCTTAAATTGTTGTTATTTCATAATTGAGTTGATTTCATTGATAAACTAATCCTATGAAGGTATTTATCATACAACAAATGACACCCACTACAGGGCTCAAACCTCAGACTAACCAAAAATGATCTTTATTTGCTAAATTAAAGGTGTTTGTTTTGCAGATTTAAAAAATTGTAGGTATAACAACACCTTTAACAAAAGAAACGACATGTACATAGAGTATTTTGATGCATTTGTAGGACTAAACAACAGGTACATGATAAAATTCAATGCCTTTACACAAAATTTTGACATGTTCTAAATTTCTTCGATCTCTTTCTCTCATTCTTTCAGCGCTTACAAGATATCTTTTTGCCACATTTACTATTTCTTTGTACCACGTGTTAAAATTGAACAATTTAAATAGTGCTTATCAATAGTATAATAATACATTTAATAGTTTTTGTGATGCTTAGAAGGAAACATAGTAACACATGCAATTTTCTATAGTGCATAGCACTGTCAGCTTTCAAAGTTTAAATTCTGCAAATCTAATGATAATAATTATTTGTTTTGCAGATACCATAGCATAGGAAAGTGTGTAAAGCTGTTTGCAGATCAGTGGATTACTTCAAGAACAAGGAGGAAAGGAAATTAGCTAATTTAAAAAAAAAATCCATTTGGCTAATTTTCTTGATGATATGAATGAATAATTAAAAGCATATGATAGGTCTATTCAAATCATTAATGCTTATAAGTCTAAATATATTTCCTTAAATTGGATCTTTACTCCTTGATTGACAATTTAATCATTTTTGTAAAGGAATTTGCAAAGCTATTTGAAATTGTTGATTTTTCCTCATTTTGCATTGGTATGTGTTGAACTAATGTGTGTGGAAGGAAGAGGCTAAGGAGCTGGAGCATGCTTAGGTAAGTGAAAATTGAAAAAAAAAAAACTTAAAAAATGCACCTAGACTTTTCTATCTACAAATTATGTAATTCTAAAACCTTATGCATTTTATTAGATTGTGGGAAATATAGCCTAATTAGAAAAGAAAATTAAAATCTTAAGTGAGGCATTAGGGATATGCTCTTCACCTTTTGGTGAATCAAATTCCTAGACGTGCCAAATTTGAGAGGAAAATAAGCTAAGGAATTTACCAAACACTTAAACAAAGCCTTCTTATTTGTGGATGAAAGTATTAGGTATATGCTCTTCATTTTTTTGGTGAATCAAAAAGCCAAATGTACTCTAAGTCCCCCTAGATTAAAAGGCTTGGGAAATAATGATGTTAAAATTATTTGTGAAGTGAAACAATAAGGATATTATGTTCACCTTTTTGGTGAATCAAACTCCTATATTTGTTTTTATTTTAATTTCTTACTTTCATATGCACATGCTAGAACTTTAGTGGGCCTTCCTCCCAAGAACATTCCTTAGCGAGGCTGGTAAGAGGGATGACCCAAAGTGGGAACAAGGTGAAGCCAACCTATTCCACCCGCTATAAATAAAGACCTCAGTTAAGCTAAAAAACTTAGAGGGAAAAAATATCAAATGCCTAAACTCGTAGGTCTATAGGCCTCAATCATGCATATGTGACTATGTGTTCCCTATATGATTCATTTGATATTTTTGTTCAGAACCCAAACTAAATACCTGGTTAATCTAGTAATGCCTACCTTTTAGATGCATGTTAAATGCCAATTTTGACTTTAGGTAGCTTGCATGAAGTGTTTGATTGTAAAAAGACATGTGTAAATGTTCTCGAACATGAGCTTTATGTTTAGGATTTAAGGGTAAAAACTATTGTTTTGAGCTTTCTGTGATTGAACATCCATGTTGACAAAAAATAAATCCACTCAGATTTGACAATCAACTTAATTATTTTTAAAAAATCAATCAAGTTGTGAGAAAAACATTAAAGAAACAGTTCCTGATATATCTTGTAACACTTTAAAAAAATCCCGTAACACATCCAAATAGAGTTTCCATGAATTTAAAAATAGAAGTGACACCTACAAATAGTCTTTTGGCACATTTAAGCAGTGAAGTGATGCCTCTAAATAGTAAAATAATGCGTAGTATTTTTCCAGTTAGTATGTATAAGGATTTCTGTGATGCATACTAGGTCTGTCTTAATGTGTACAAAACAAAAACTCAAAACAGTGAGTATCTCCCAAGTCTTCTAGTTAAAATTAAAGACATTTTTAGATACCCTTTATAAAGTACTTCCCATTCAAGTAAAAAATTAGGTCAAATCCTTGCAAATTTAGGTTGTTAGTAAATCTCAAAGGATTGTTTATCAAGAGGTCTAAATTCAAAACATCTAATTTTTTGCTAATGTAGGTCTTCACTAGATCCTTCTACCATCTTTTATGAGCCTATTAAAAATCTAGAGAAAAGTGCCTTTTTTGCATTAGCCAAAGATCCTTGTCAAGATTAGAGTACCCCATCATCACCTTGACATACTCCTTCATGTCTACCTTAAGAACTTGTCATTCATTTGAATCCCTTGCATGATAATAAATCCCCTCAAGCTTCTGTTACACCTATCAAAGTTACTCCTATCCAAGCTATTCATGAGCCCATTGGTATAAAGATAAATTGTAATGATGAGAGCCTTGGCCATACAACCCACTCTAAAGATGCCGATATCCCTCCCACATCCATATTTGGCCCATACACCCCAAAGCTAAATCCTTCATCCCTTCCATCCATATTGGTGTTGGAAACTACAATTGAAACAATTTTTATATTTTCATTAATGTCAAACCTTAACTGGTGAGATAGTTTCTATCTAGTAGAGCACCATATCTATTGATTGATGAAGAGGATTTGAAAATAAGAGATATCAATAAGACCTAGTGGAAAGGTTGAGTTATGAGAAACTACAATGGGTACTTGATTAGTTGGGACATTGGAAAAGTAATATGTTGTTTATCTATAGCACTAAGTGAAGAAGTTAGTTATTTTTAAGCTTAGAAGAAATGAGGAAAGAAAGTTTGAAAGCATAGGCTTAATTGAGAAAAATAGTAGAAGATTAAGAAACTTTAGTGTAAGACGAGTGATGCTAGTGTTGACTGAGCACCAGTATAAGCTGAGAAAATCTAGTGTCAACTGGGCATCAATAATTACCAAGTATCAGGAAATTAACTGAGAAAAGATAGTAATTGCTAAGAAGAATAGTTTTAGCAATGACCGAGTTATCCAATGATGACCAAGTAGAAGAACACAATGATGACTAAGTGTCAGTAATTTATAGTTTATGAAGAAATTGAGATTCCCAACTGACATAGTTGAATTCTTGGAATATGTAAAACATGTTGAAGATAAGGATGAATGACTTGAAGCATTTAATGCATGGTAAACCATTTTATTATGGATTCAAAGAGAAGTTTTGAAAAGTATCTAGAAGGATAAGAAGGAGAACAAAATGTTGGAAGGATTCGATGAATCTGACCTAAACCTAAGATCTACAGAGATGATTAAGTAGAAAAATATTAAGATACCTAATGAAGGAGGTATAAGGATGACCTAATTGGAGGTTATGCAAAGAGGTTGATTTTAGTGATTGGTGAACCTAAGCAGAAGGCTGAGAAGAGTTGTGAAGAGCTAAACAGAGTTGTGAAGTGGTGATTGATTGGAGGGATTTCTGAGCAGATCAGAGATGGAGATGACAGTGAAGGTCAGTCAATAAATCAGCATATGAGCTACATTAGATATGTATTTCAAAGTGAGTTGTATGTATCAGATCAGAACCTACTGTTACTTTCTAACTATTGTATCAGTCAAAATACTTTAGTCAAGGTTGACCTAAAAGTCATTTGTAAACTATTTAATCAAGGTGAAATTCTAATGGGATGTTCTTAAGTCCTATAACAAGGCCACTCCTAATAGGGTGATTAAATCCTTTAATAGGGTCACACCTAATAGTGTGTATTGTAACCTTTAATAGGGTTGGATCCTTATAGAGCTCACTTTAGAAGAGTGAAAAATTGGTAGCATGTTACTGGTGGTTTTTCCCAAATTGGGTTTCCACGTTAAATCTTGGTGTCATACTTGTGTGAATAATAAGTTGATTACTTTTGCACAGTGGACTACAAGTTTATGTTACTGATCATATTCTATGGAGACCAAGTGGATTACTGAATAGATCTAAGTTGGTTGAAGTGTTTAAAAGTTCAATTGGTACATCTGACCTAAGGATAACTGATTCACCCTCCCTCTCAGTTATTCTAAAATCATTCTAAAAATTGGTATAAGAGATGTGGTGCTTGTAAATTTGTTTTTGAAGATACTTGAAGCTAAAGATCAAGATGTACAAAAAGGAGGTACCAAAGATGAACAAGGAGAACTTCCCTGCATGGAAAATTTTGATGAATTTACACCTAGCTGGAATTGGTGATGCAACAAAATACTATGTGGAACCTTAATACATAAAAATACTGACACATTTGAATGCTCAATAGATGAAGGAGAAGCAATGACATAATCATGCAATGTTGGAGATTGCATCAGCCCTAAGTTATCCTGAATTTGAAGACATCAAGGACTATACCAATGCAAAGAAAATATGGGAAACACTGAAAACTATCTATGGTGGAGACACAAATGCACTAAGAGCCAAATCTGAAAGCTTGAGAGGTAAATTTTATGAAATTAGAATGTTAGAAGGTAAGACTATTGTTTAATATTGCACTAGAGTTAAGGAGGTTGTAAATTCTATTAGAGGAGTTAATGGAAATATTGATGATGAAACTGTTATTAGCAAGGTTTTGAGAAACCTACTTCCTATTTATGCTATTAGAGTTTCTACAATATAAGAATTGATATGTGCTCCTAGTAATAAATTAACTTTGGAAGGTCTAGTTGGTAGGCTTACTGCTTTTGAGTTGTCAATTTTTGATAATTTCACTACTCATTATAATATTGAATTTGCATTCAAGTCTCAAATAGTTCTTCAAAAGTCTAAGAAAGGAAAAGAAAGATGTGTGAATAGTGACACTTTTGATGATGATCTTGATGATCTTGAGACACTTATGGCTAGAAGATTACCCAGAGGAAAAGGAAAATTTAAAGGTAAACTTCCTATAATCTATTTTTCATGTAAAAAAGTTTGTCATATTGCAACAAGATGTCCTGAAAAGAATGAAAAGGATGAAAGAAGGAAAAAAAATACAAAGATAAAAGGGATGAAAAAGATCACAGAAGGTATAAGGACTAAAAGGAAAAAGGTAAGAAATATTGTTATGTTGCTGAAGAAGAAACTGACAGTGAATCTAGTGAGTCTGATGATTATGATGTAGAAGTTTTTTATGTTTTTATGAAAGATGATTCTAATGAAGATGAGAAAAATGCACTTATTTCATATGTGAGTAAAGGTGATAGATGGATAATTGATAGTGGTTTCTCACATCACATGACTGGTGATAAAAGTAAGTTTGAAATCTTAAATCATTACAAAGGTAGTAGTGTTAAGTCTGTTAATGATGCACCATGTCTTGTGAAGAGAAAAGGATCAATAAGATTGACTAATAAGATCAAAAGTGACAATGCTTATTGGGTTGAAGGACTTAAATATAATTTGTTGAGTGTTTCACAGTTGAATATTTTTGGTTACCGAGTTGAGTTTCATCACAAAAAGGCTAAGATATTTGATGCCATTGGTGAACTAATTGGAAGTGGAGAACAAAGAAGAGGTAATTTGTTCTATCTAGACCTATCTAAAGAGACATGTTTGTTTGCACAATTTGATGATGTATGATTATGCTATAAGAGGTTGTGTCATGTGAACTTTGATAATTTGGTAAGCATTAGTAAGATGAAAAGAGTAAGAGGATTACCAAGATTGAAGAAACTTGATAATGTGATGTGTAAGCAATGCCAATTAGGCAAAATGAAAAATTCTAGTTTCAAGAGAAAAACCTATACTTGTGATGATATTTTGGAATTGGCTCATACTGAACTTTGTGGACCTATTGATGTGAAAAGATACTATGGTGATAAATATTTCATTCTGTTTGTTGATGATTACTCTAGAATGATGACTATAATTTTTCTTAAAGAAAAATCTGATGCCTTTCAGTTGTTTAAGTGGTATTTGGAAAAAAATCAGAAATAAATAGGTAAGAGCTTGAAATTTATGAGATCTGATAGAGGGGGAGAGTTCATATCTAATGAGTTCAACACATTCTACAATGATAGATGAATTAAGAGGCACATGTCTGCACCAAGGACCCCTCCACATAATGGTATACTAGAAAGAAGGAATAGATCAATCATGGATTGTGCTAGAAAATTGATGATAGAGAAAAATGTTGCACAAAAGTACTGGAGAGAAGCTATAAGTACAACTATCTATACCTTGAACTGAGTACAAATCAAGAAAGGTACAAATGCTACACCTTTTGATTTATTACATGGTTATGCACCTAATGTGAAATACTTTAAATTTTTTGGAAGAAAATGTTATATACTGAAGGACAATAAGAATGAAAAACTTGATGCTAAAAGTGATGAAGGTATATTCCTAGGTTATTCCACTAAGAGAAAAGCTTATAAGTGTTTGAATTATAACACTAAAAAAGTTGTGGAAAGTGAAAATGTTAGAGTTGATTAATATGCAAAAAGAAATGAAGTTGAGTGCAAGCAGGAACCTGAAGATTATAGGTCATTTGTATACATGGAAGAAGGAGATGCTATAAATTTACCTGAACCAGAGAACAAAGCTGTCGAGAAACAAAAAGAACCTGGTGAGTTAAAGCAAGAAGATGTCGAGCAACATGAGGAAGCTGCCAGGAAATCAGAAGAGGAAGCATAAATAAAAAATGAACCTAAAGTGAATTTGCAAAATGAACCTAAAGAGCAAGAGAAATAAGAAAGAAGACCAGAGCCTACATTATCATAGTATGTGAGAAGACATCATAAGCCAGATCAAATCATTGGAGAAAAAGATTTAGGAGTTATGACAAGAAGTAAGTTGAAAAACCAAACATTCTTGTTATGTGAGTTTGAGCCTAAAATAATGAAAGATGCTTTGGAGAATGAAGATTGGATTCAAGACATGAATGAAGAAATTAAGAAGATAGAAAAGAACAAAACTTGGACACTAGTACATAGACCAAAGGACAAGAATGTTATTGGAACAAAGTGGGTGTTCAGAAACAAGTTGAATGAACATGGAGAAGTCACAAGGAACAAGGCTAGATTGGTATGCAAAGGATATACATAAGAAGAAGGCATTGACTATGGGGATACATTTTCCCCAGTTTCTAGATTAGAAAGAGTTAGAACTCTACTTCCATATGCAGCTTACAGAGGATTTAAAGTGTATCAAATGGATGCCAAATATCCATTTTTGAATGGAATACTAGAAGAAGTATACATCGAAAAACCATAAGGATTTTTTGATCCAAGCAAGAGGAACATGGTTTGTAAACTACACAAAGCACTGTATGGATTGAAACAAGCCCTAGAGCATGATATGAGAGATTGCATAATTACTTGGGAAAGATTGGATTTGCAAGAACTAATGACAACATCAATCTATACTTGAAGATTGAAAAAGGTAAAGGGATATTGTTAGCTGAAATATTTGTTGATGATATCATATTTGGAGGACAAGACGCCCTATGCAAAACATTTGCAAATTAGATGCAAATTGAATTTGAGATGTCTATGTTTGGAGATATTAGATTCTTTGTTGGTTTGCAAGTTTATTAGATAAAGAAATGTATCTACATTAATCAATCTAAGTATATCAAGGAGATACTAAAAACCTTTTTCATGGAGGACTCTAGACTAGTAAGTACACCCATGGATACTAGATAGAAACTATCAAAGAATGATGAAATTGTAGAAGTAAATCAAACCTTGTATAGGTCAATGATTGAGAAGCTACAATATGTTATTCACAACAGACTAGATATTGAATTAACAGTTGGGATTGTTGCAAGGTTTTCTACCAATCCTAAAGACAATCACATGATGGCAGTGAAAATGATATTGAGATATCTGAAAGGAACAAAGGACTATGGATTGTATTACAAGAAGAATGAAAAGGTTGAACTAAAAGTTTATACTGATGCAGATTGGACAGGAAATGTGGATGATAGAAAGAGTACAAGTGGTGGCACATTATTTCTAGGAAATAGATTAGTCTCATGGACAAGAAAGAAATAGAATTTCTTTTATCAATCTACAACAGAGGCTGAATATGTAGTAGCAACAGTTAATTGTTCAAACATAGTGTGGATCAAGAAATTGTTGAAAGCTATGAAGGAATAAATCACTAACCCAGTTATTATTTTCTATGATAACATAAGTGCTATCAATATATCAAATAATCCTATGATGCACACTAAGACTAAGCATATTGCTATCAAGTATCATTACTTGAGAGAGATAGTTCAAGACAAAGAAGTGAGACTGGAATATGTGAATATGAAGGAACAGTTAGCATATATATTCACTAAGGCTTTACCTAAGGATGCTCATCTAAGAGGTAAATTAGGGGTGGTTCCCCTAATTGAGGCTACCTAGAATAAAATAGGAGTATTGCATCAAATCTATTACTCAGAATATCTAAAAAATTGATGCAATGAGGTCACACTTTAGGAGTTGTCTAAAGTTGTGAAGAGTAAAGCACAAGATGTTGATCGGTCATAAGCAAGATGAAAAAGGGAGTATATAGTTTAGAGAGCTGACATGAAGATATCTACATGGTGAAGATGAATGTCTTTGGAATTGTTGTCAAAGAGGGAGAGATTTAGTAACCTATGAATGAGTGAAGTTACCATGAATAGTTGAGGGAGAGTATGAGAGATTCAATAAACTAATGAACAGACAAAGAGGGAGAAATATATCCAAGAGGGAGCTGATATTTGGATGAGAATCAAAATGAAGCTAAGCATATTAATGAAGATTTGACTACAGAGAAAGTTGACAAAAGTTTCTTCAATACATACTTTTTGGATTGTATGGTAACTTGCATACGGTGTTTCCATCAATGCCAAAGAGGGAGATTGTTGGAAACTACAATTGAAACAATTGTTATATTATCATTGATGTCAAACCTTAATTTGTGAGATAATTGCTATCTAGTAGAGTACCATATCTATTGATTGATGAAGAGGATTTGAAAAGAAGAGATAACAAGAAGACCTAGTGGAAAGGTTGAGTTATGAGAAACTACAATGGGTACTTGATTAGTTGGAACATTGGCAAGGTAATGTGTTGTTTAGCTATAGAACTAAGTGAAGAAGTCAGTTGTTTTTAAGCTTAGAAGAAATAAGGAAATAAAGTCTGAAAGCATAGGCTTAATCGAGAAAAAGAGTAGAAGATTAAGAAACTTTAGTGTAAGCCGAGTGATGCTAGTGTTGAGCAAGCGCTAGTATAAGCTAAGAAAATTTAGTGTTGACCGAGCATCTGTAATTACCGAGTATCAGGAATTACACTGAGGGAAGACAATAATTGCTGAGAAGAACAATTTTAGCGATGATTGAGTTATCCAGTGATGACAAAGAAGAAGAACATAGTGATAATCAAGTGTCAGTATTTTACTGTTTATGAAGAAATTGAGATTCCCTGCCGACATAGTTGAATTCTTGGAATATATAAAACATGTTGAAGATAAGAATGAATGACCTAGAGAATTTAATGCATGGTAAACCATTTTCTTATGGATTCAAAGAGAATTTTTGAGAAGCATCTAGAAGGATAAGAAGAAAAATGAAATGTCAGAAGGATTCTATGAATCTGACCTAAGCCTAAGATCTACAGAGATGATTAAGAGGAAAAAGATTAAGATACCTAATGAAGGAGGTATAAGGATAACCTAATTGGAGGTTATGCAAAGAGGTTGATTCTATTGATTGGAAAACCTTAGAAGAAGGCTAAGAAGAGCTATGAAGAGCTACACAAAGTTGTGAAGTGGTGATTTCTTGAAGGGATTTCCAAGCAGATCAAAGATGGAGATGAAAATGAAGTCCAATTAGTAAATCAACATATAAGCTACATTGGATCTATATTTTTAAAGTGAGTTATATGTATCATATCAAAACCTACTATTACTTTCTAACCATTATATCAGTTAAAATCATTTAATCAAGGTTGACCTAAAATTTATTTGTAAATCCTTTAATCAAGGTGACATTCTAATGGGATATTCTTAAGTCCTCTAACAAGGCCACTCCTAACAGGGTGATTAAATCCTTTAACAGGGTCACACCTAACAGTGTGTATTGTAACCTTTAACAGGGTTGGCTCCTTATAGAGCTCACTTCAGAAGAGTGAAAAATTGGTAGCATGTTACTGGTGGTTTTTTCCAAATTAGGTTTCCATGTTAAATCCTGGTGTCATACTTATGTGAATTTTATTTGACGTGTTACATTTTTAAGAGTTTTATATTCTTCAAGTTGATTAATTTTGGACAGTGGAATGCAAGTTTATGTTACTGATTATATGTTAGAATAACTAAGAGGGGGGTGAATCAGTTATCCAGTGTCCCAAATCAAAATGTATAATCCAAAACAAATTCTTCAACTTCTGCTACTTGGTAAACATAAAATACTTTCACTATCTGTTCTTTTACTGATTATCAGTCTAAAACTTATAGTAGTTACCGATCAAATCTAACATGTAATATGCAAAGTATGATAACAAGAAAATATCACAATCAACACATAACATAAGAGATTTAATGTGGAAACCCTGTGAAGGGAAAAACCACCTGGGACCGACAACCCAAAATTGTTCACTCTTCTGAAGTGAGGTCGGTGAAGACCCAACCTTGTTAAAGGTTACAAACACACTATTAGGTCTGACCTTGTTAGAGGATTTTAGACCAAAAGTTATTGTCCAACCAGTAGTCACTCTGGGGTTGACAGGATGATGCAGGAGCATCCTGGGTGTAAGAGCAATCTTGCATCACCCAAAAATATTTCTAGTTTTGTTTTCAATAAGGGCTATCTTGTGTAGAGCTGCTATTTATGGAAACTTACTATTTTTAGTAAGTTGGTCATATGATCTCAAAATGTTTTGATTTCATAGTTGGAGGTTCATCCTAGTCATATTAGCTTACCAGTAAAGTTTGGCTCCGGATCATGATCAACCCCCGACTGACTAGTGCTAGTGCTTGTCAGGCGCTGTAGATCTTGTCATGGCATTTTCGAAAAGTGGTTACAATAGAAAAATAGAGCTACGGTTAAAAAGTTATGGCCTCCAAAAGTTGGGTTACCTAAAATCATTTTTTTGTATTTCTTTTGAGCCGACCCTATTGTAATAATTATGAAAAATAAATAATTCTATGTTTAGTCGGCCTAAAAGGCTAAATTTTTGGAACCTTCTTGGGTGATGGAAATTGCCTATATAAAGAAGGCTCGTAGTGTTGTCTTAGGAGTTCGGGACAGTTTTGGGTGGTAGATCTGGGTATTGATTTGAGGCTTTGTCCTATAGAATATTGTAAGGGAATGTCCATGTGGCTTTGCATATTGTAATTCTGAAAGTTTGTAATTCCACATTTGTGGAGATAATAAGAAGCCAATTTTCTGTTCTTGCATATTGTTGTTGTTGTTTCTTTGTTTCTGTTATGTGTTTGTGGTATTAAGGGGAGCACCCTTCATCACAGGATAACAATGTTCACTCTATGAATGAGACATCAAAAGAGTTTCTTAGTCCACTCGGTTAAGAGATTTGACTATGTACAATGGTTAAATATGTAACAGTAGATGATCTACCTTGAAACAACTTCAATTGCAGTTTACAAATCAATGTTCAGCTCATTCAAATCTTTCTAATCAATATATCACTTTAGATTCAATCTTATATCAACTTACTATCCATCGGTAATTACTCTCTGTAGCTCGGTAATTTTTCTATAGCTCGGTTCTTATTAACTAGTATGATCAGAATGCATGAAAACTTGTTCATGCGATAAGTCTGTAGTATCTTCTTCTTCCAGCATCTTTCAACAATGAAACCAATGTCTCTTATATAGATGAGTAAATCATTTTCTTTTTGTCCATCAGATTTTGCCACTTAATCATATTCATAGATTTTTCCACTTTATCCTTCTTTAGATGATGTATCAGTAACACATTTCAATATGCTCCATTAGATCTTTCTTGAATTATGTTAGCCATCGATCTTCATAACGAACCTTATTTGTTACCTCGATTTCATACATTTTCCAGCTCATCAATTTAACGGCTAAGCTAATCATTTTATTCCTTTCTATTCTACTCGGTTAACAATGAAATACATTGGTGAACACAAGCTCGGTTAACACTATGCTCGGTATACACTACACTCCATCGGTGTATACTGGAATGCTTCATTTACCAACAACACTGCTTTGTGTCTTTCAGCTCTATTCTTCATCATAGATGAATGCAACATAATAAAGTTGATATCATCAAGTCATAGACTCATCAACAAGTTACTCAATGTATTCCTTATCCTCATCTGATATATACATCATCCTCATGTAGATATTTATGTTCTTCATCTCTTTCACCTTTCTTCAGATGTGTTGGTATAATAACTTACAAGATAAGTATTGTCAAGCTAGTTGACATCAATGACAACATAATACTAATTTAATCATCTTTCATATCTAATCATCAACTCCTCAGTAATCTTAAATTATAGATTCTTCATTCAGGTTCTAAATTAGTTGTAGTTCATCAATCTCTCCCTTTAGCATTGATGGCAACACAAGTAATATGAAGTGTACCATACACATACCAAACATGTATTCTACAACTCTGTGATCAAATGTTGTGTAAGCTCTCCCTGGCTTAATATGTTTAATCACTATGTTACCAAACAACATTACAAAATACAACTTTGTCATTCTGTCCTTTAGATAGTTCTCATTGGTGCATATCTCTCCCTTTGACAATAATGCCAAAGAAACAAATAAATAATCAGCTCTTGTAGTAGCTAAGTAACTCTCTATTGTCCAATACAATCTCTGTATCTTTGTATACTGATATCCCAATCTATTTCAGTTCTTCAACCTTAATCACAACCTTGAACATTATCCAAAGTGTGAACTTATGCTGCATCAACATGTGTGATCTTTTGATAAGTTTAGGCTGATGCAACATCTAGATCACATTAGTGACCGATAGACAGGGGATAGACCCCAAGTCTAGTCCTCAAGTATTCAAATGTGTCCTTCGATAGAGGCTTTGTAAAGATATCTGCAAGTTTTTCTTTAGATGTAACAAATTATAACTTCACTTGCTTCTCTTGCACTTGTTCTCTTAAGTGATGATACTTTATTGATATATGCTTTGTCTTAGAGTGCATCACTGGATTCTTTGAAATATTAATAGCACTTGTGTTGTCACAGTATATAATCACTGGGTCAGTGATTACCTCATTCATTCCTTCAAACACTTGCTTGATATATGCAATGTTTGAGCAATTAGTAGTAGTAGAAACATACTTTGCTTCAGCTGTAGACTGAGAAACACAAGCCCTCTTTTTACTAGTCCAAGTTACAAGTCTTTCACCAAAGAAAAATGCTCCTCCGGTGGTGCTTTTTCTGTCATCCACATTTCTAGCCCAATCAGCGTCGGTATAAACCTTCAATTCAAACTTACCTTCCTTAGGATACCATAATCCATAATCCTCTATCTTTTTTAGGTATCTTAAGATCCTTTTAGTAGCAATCATGTGTGATTATCTAGGATTAGCAAAATATCTAACAACAATTCCCACAACATGTGCTATATCTGGTCTACTGTGAACTGCATACCTTAGCTTACCAATCATGGATCGGTAAAGTGTTTGGTTTACCTTTGTAGTTTCATCTTCCTTTGTCAATTTACATCCAGTAGCCATCGATGTTCCCACAGGCTTAGCATCTTCCATGCCAAATGTCTTCAAGACTTCCTTTATGTACTTAGACTGTGAGATAAATATCCCATCACTTTGTTGAATCACTTGTAGTCCTAGAAAGAATTTAATCTCTCCGAACATAGACATCTCAAACTCTTTTCTCATCTCATCAACAAAAGATTTACATACATGAGCTTGACCTCCAAAAATAATATCATCAACAAATATTTCAGCAATAATAATAGTGTCATCAGTATCACCTTTCATGTACAAATTGCTATTTTCACTAGTTCTTACAAATCCAATACTTAAAAAGTAAGTATGCAGTCTTTCATACCATGCTCTCGGTGCTTGCTTCAAACCATATAAAGCTTTATGTAATCTACATACCATGTCTTTGTTGTCTGGATCAACGAATCATTCAGGTTGTTCTATGTAGACCTCTTCTTCAAGTATACCATTTAGAAATGCTGACTTCACATCCATTTGATAAACTCTGAATTTCTTGTGTGCAACATATGCAAGTAGCATTCTAACTCCTTCCAATCTAGCAACGGGTGCAAATGTCTCACCATAGTCAATGCCTTCTTCTTGTGCATATCCCTTGCATACCAATCTCACTTTATTTCTTATCACTTCACCATTTTCATTTAGTTTGTTCCTGAATATCCATTTAGTACCGATAACATTTTTATCTTTAGGTTGGGGTACTAAGGACCAAGTTTTGTTCTTCTCTATTTTCTCTATTTCCTCTTTCATTGCATTAACCCATTCTTCATTCTCTAATACAACTTTCACATTTTTTGGTTCAAATTCACAAACTAAACATGTACCTTATCTTGCTTTGCTTCTTGTCTGCATGCCAGCTTGTCTGTCTCCAATAATTTGTCTCAGGATGATGTTTTCTGACAAAACTAGCCAGTACTCAGTTTCTTCTTTCTTGTTCATCCTATTTAGGTTCATGTGCTTGCTCGGTAGCTCCATCTTGTTCGTCGATTTCCCTTTCTTGTTCCTCAGGATTATTTTCCTATTGACTGGTTATCACAGGTTGTGACTTCGGTAGATAGTCAAGATGTTCAATGTAAGTGAATCTACCATAGTCTTCCAGTTCTCTTCTACTTTCTTCTGTGTTTTTGTCATCAAACTCATCAACACAGACATTGGTACTTTCAATCATCTTATTTGTAACCTTATTCAGACATTTGTATGCTTTACTCTTAGTAGAATATCCCAAGAATATTCCTTCATTACCATTAGAATCAAAGTTCCCATTTCTCTCATGTTTTAGAATAAAATATTTGCTTCCAAAAATCCTGAAATAACTTATAGTAGGTTTGTGTCCAAACCATAGCTCATAAGGTGTCTGATTGGTGTCCTTCTTTAGTTGTACTTGGTTAAGCACATATACAGCTATGCTAACATCTTCCCTCCAATATGTCTGAGAAATATTCTTTTGCAGCATTAGTGTCCTTGCACAGTCAATGATTGACCTGTTCCTTCTTTTAGCAATGCCATTTTGTTGAGGTGTCCTTGATGCAGAGACTTGTCTCTTAATACCATGCTCATTAAAAAAATTAGTAAATTCATCAGAGATAAATTCACCCCCTTTATCAGATCTTAAGCATTTAATTTCTTTACTAGTCTCTTTTTCTACCTTAGCTTTATACCATTTGAACATTTTAGAAGCTTCAAATTTCTCTTTCAAGAACATAATAGTCATCAACAAAAAGAATAAAGTATCTATCACCATAATAGCTTTGAATCCTCATAGGACCACACAGGTTGGTATGAACCAACTCAAGTATCTTCTTTGTTCAGTAGTATTTTCTCTTAAAACTAGACTTAGTCATCTTACCTTTCTGACATTCATGGCACATAGCATGATCTGGTTTTGACAAGTTAGGCAACCCTCTAACTCTTTTCTTCTTACTAATCTTGATCATGTTATCAAAGTTCACATGGCATAACCTCTTATGCCACAACCATGCATCTTCATCCTTCATTAATAAACAAGAAGACTGATCAATATCAAGATAAAATAGATTACCTATGGATTATGTACCAGTTTTGACAAGTCTTCCTCCATCATCATAAATTTTTACCTTTCTACTCTTAAAAGAAATTCGGTGGCCTAAGTTATTCAGCTGTGCCACACTTAATAGATTATAGTTCAGTCCATCTACCCAGTATGCATTTTCACATTTTATTCTATCATTAATAATCAGTGAACCTTTATCTCTCACCATACAAGGTGCATCATTTCCCATCCTAATAGATCCTCCATCATATTCATCAAGTAGATCAAATTTCTCTATATCACCAATCATATGATGTGTATAGCCACTGTCTATGATCCATGTATCATTTCTGCTTACTTTAGAGATCAGTACTGTTTCTTCATGTTTCTCTTCTTCCTCTGAGTCATCTTTAATAGTAACAAATATTACTTCTACATCATCATCAGTATAAGATTCAGATTCAAATTCTTTAGCTATGTAACATACCTTTTTCCATTCTTCATAGCTATCTCGGTTATCTCTGTTGTTGTGTTGATAGCCTCTGTTGACTCTTCTCCCATAGCTTCCTTCGGATCGGTCTTTGGATCTATCATTATCTTTCTTATTCGGACATCTAGCAGTGATGTGGCCAACTTCTTTACAATCAAAACATGCTAAAGGTAGCTTACCTCTATACCTTGCTTTACCTTTGGGTAATCTTCTGGCCATAAGAGATTCAAGCTCATCAAGTTCATCATCGATATTACTACACTATCATTATTCTTGCTATTCCTACTACTAGACTTACCAATCTTCAAAGAAGTCATGAAACTGGATTCAACAAAAGGTACAACATTATTGTCAAAGTTATTCAATTCAAAGGTTGTAAGCTTATCGATCAGTGTGTCAAGAGTGAGGTTTGATGTAGCTCTTGTTTCATGAATTGCAGAGATCCTGATTGCATAAATTGGCAATAAAGTTCTAAGAATCTTGCTTATCACTATTTCATCCTCAATAAATCCATTTGATGCTCTAATAGCATGTACTACCTCTTTTAGTCTATTTGTGTATTGCACAATGTTCTCACCTTCTTTCATCTTCATATCATCAAAACAACTTCTTAGGCTTTCTGCTCTGGCTCTCTTAACATTCAAATATCCACTGTATATTATAGTCAATTTATCCCACATGGCTTTGGCAATAGTGCATCCCTTAAAGTATTCAAATTTGGAATTGGTACAGGTAGCAACAAGTTCCATCATAGTAATGTTGTGTTCATGCTTGTCTTTCAGTTGATCAAGTGTCAGGGGACCTGGTGTTGGTTCAATGTAGCCATTCTTCATCAGTTCTAGTGCTGAGTTCCCAATTCCAAATATGTGCAACATCATTCGGCTTTGCCATACTACGAAGTTATCTTTGTTTAGCTTTGGCACTTCCCTCTTATACATATTGAGACCTTTGTGCTGGAGTCCTTAAAACTCTATTCTAAGCAACCACAGCTCTGATACCAATTGTTAGAATAACTGAGAGGGGGGTGAATCAGTTATCCAGTGTCCCAAATCAAAATGTATAATCCAAAACAAATTCTTCAACTTTTGCTACTTGGTAAGCATAAAATAATTTCACTATCTATTCTTTTACCGATTATCAGTCTAAAACTTATAGTAGTTACTGATCAAATCTAACATGTAATATGCAAAGTATGATAACAAGCAAATATCACAATCAACACATAACACAAGAGATTTAACGTGGAAACCCTATGAAGGGAAAAAACACTTGGGACCAACAACCCAAAATTGTTCACTCTTTTGAAGTGAGGTCGGTGAAGACCCAACCTTGTTAAAGGTTACAAACACACTATTAGGTATGACCTTGTTAGAGGATTTTAGACAAGAAGTTATCATCCAACTAGTAGTCACTCTGGGGTTGACACAATAACAATGTTCACTCTATGAATGAGACATCAAAAGACTTTCTTAGGACACTCAGTTAAGAGATTTAACTATGTACAATGGTTAAATATGTAACAGTAGATGATCTACCTTGAAACAACTTCAATTGCAGTTTACAGATCAATGTTCAGCTCATTCAAATCTTTCTGATCAATATATCACTTTAGATTCAATGTTATATCAACTTACTGTCTGTCGGTAATTACTCTTTGTAGCTTGGTAATTATTCTGCAACTTGGTTCTTATTATCCAGTATGATCATAATGCATGAAAACTTGTTCACGCGATAATTCTGTAGTATCTTCTTCTTCAGGCATTTTTCAACAATGAAACCAATGTCTCTTATATAGACGAGTAAATCATTTTCTTTTTGTCCATCAGATTTTTTCGCTTAATCATATTCATAGATTTTGTCACTTTATCCTTCTTTAGCTAATTTGTCAGTAACATGTTTCAATCTGCTGCATTAGATCTTTCTTGAATTATGTTAGCCATCGATCTTCGTAACAAATCTTATCTGTTACCTCAATTTCATACATTTTCTAGCTCATCAATTTAATGGCTAAGCTAATCATTTAATTCCTTTATATTCTGCTTGGTTAAAAAAGAAATGTGTCGGTGAACACAAGCTCGGTTAACATTGCGCTTGGTATACACCACACTCCATTGGTGTATACTGGAATGCTTCATTTATCGACAGCACTGCTTTGTGTCTTTCAGCTCTATTCTTCATCATAGATGAATGCAACATAATAAAGTCGATATCATCAAGTCATAGACTCATCAAAAAGTTACTCAGTGTATTCCTTATCCTCATCTGACATATACATCTTCCTCATGTAGATATTTCTGTTCTTCATCTCTTTCACCTTTCTTTAGATGTGTCAATATAGTAACTTACAAGATAAGTACTGTCAAGCTAGTTGACATCAATGACAACATAATAATGATTTAATAATCTTGCATATCTAATTAGCAACTCCTCAGTAATCTTAAATTACAGATTCTTCATTCAGGTTCTAAATCAGTTGTAGTTCATCATTATATTCTATGGAGACTGAGTGGATTAATGAATAGATCTAAGCTGGTTGAAGTTTTTAAAATTTCAGTTGGTACATCTGACTTGAGGATAACTGATTCACCCCCCTCTAAGTTATTGTAAAATTATTCTAACAATTGGACCCTATATCCCTCCATCAACCCTACCTACCATCCCTATCTCACCATCTACTTACCCTACCATGTATCAAGATCATAAAAGACATACATCCTTGAGAAATATCCATACACCTATGCATATGAACCAACCATATCAACCATATTCATACACAATTCCTAAGTCTTTTGTAAGCAATTTGGATGTACAACATAAAAATCATAAATTAAAGAGTCCACTTATATATGAAGATCACTATGTCCAATCTAATTGACATGTGAATACAAAGAAAATAGAGATATCCAAAAGATTTAAAAGGTCCATCAAGCAAAGAAAAAAATTAAATAAATGGTGGATTCCTAGACATTTGATCAAAGAACTGAATTCTAAAGAATCAAAAAACAAAGAAAAATCAAAGAAAATGTGGATTCCCAAGTCTCTCTTAAAGGAATTGAACATAGAAGAAAAATCAAATTTGACATTCAAGCTTCCAAAGTCTTCTACTCCCATGTTCTCCTAATCATATTCCATCCTATCCATCCATCTTGGGTCCTTGCATCCAAAGATCCATATCCTCTCCTACATCAAAGCCTTCCACTATTTCACCCATTGTTCCTCTATTATTCCACCACCCTTAAAGGTGTATGTTGATGTTGATCTACACTTCCACTTACCCCTATGCAAAACTTTCAATATCCTCTCCATTCATCTCCTTTAACCAATCTACACCTATACATATTCCTTATCCTCCTATTCATTATTCATTTCCCTTATCTAATTCTACACATAAATCCTTATCCTCCATCAACCTTATCCTTCATATCTTTCCCTTACCATCACCCTATCAACATCTTTGAGAATACCCTTTAGAAGCCTTGGCCCATCATAACACATCTTTCCAAAGGAGTAGTATCCAAATATCTAGAGGCTTGAGCTCCTCCAAAAAAAGAAATAAAAAATGAACTCTTTTTTGAACAAAATCAAAATGAAAAGAAAAGGAAAATAAAGAGAAATAAATATGTCCTATGGTGAAAAACACTTCTTGTGGTTCCTTTGAAAAGTACCATGATGAAAACATGGCAAACAAACATCATGCATTATTCCTCCCTCTTGCACTCTACACTTGGGGGAAAGTTCTATCCATTATCTACCATTTAGTCTATCATATTTCCTTCTTTCATCTTTGATCTTGACAAGGTTGAACATAACCATGAGCATCAAGTATCTTCACATTTGTAATCCTTTGCATCAAGATATTCACTTGTTGCATCCATGCTACCCTATCATGATCTTGGTTATCCCAAATCCACCTTCATTATTCTTAAGAAGCCTTGCCATAATCCAAAACCATCCACTCATAGACTCCATCACCCCTTTATCCTAATTGTGTGATCCTATCAATTAATTATTTGAATTGACCCTTTGGTCTTGATCACAATGAAGAACATAAAATATGAAACAAATTCTTAGAAATCTCTTGACATGTCCACTCTTTTGGACCACCTATTTTCATGACATCAGGTCATTATCCCATGTGCTATCCAACACCACATCATTGGCCTACATTATGATATTCCTTTTCTCTAGCTTTGGTAATCTTGAGGAGATGTTCCTACGGGTCACATTCACTCGCTTCATCCATCATGGCCTATTCATTTCTGATCCATTAGCTGGCAAATCCATCCATCCTGTCCTACACCTTGCTAGACATTGGGGACAAACCAATGTGACCTTTTTTGAGACATGGTAATCTCTAAAATCTAAAAAATCAAAATTTTTAGAAATCCAAAAAAATAATTTTTTTTTAAAATTCAAAAAACATCTAAAATATTTTAAAAATTCAAAAAAATAAAAAAGTTCTTAAAAATCCAAAAATTGTAAAATCTTAAATAAACTCTCAAAAGTTGCATGGTCCTTTGCAATATCTTTGCCAAATCAAATTGAGGGTACTAATCTGAACTCAATGAGCTTAGCAAAACGGGCACAAGTTGACTCAAAATCATGGCTTCAAAACCAAAAAACTATTACACTTGAACTTATTGATCAATATTGCATTTCAAACATCCAAACACTTGATCAAAATACTAACATTTGACACATCAAATATTCAAATAGAAACTCAGATCAAAATCTAAAATTCTTAAACATAACTAAGAATAATTTAAATGGATGAAGTTTTTGAAATATGGATCTACAAACAAAAAGAAAAAATGTTCAAAGTGTTACTAAATTTTTGGAATCATGTCTTTTAACAAATCAATGATGCTTTTGACTAGATGAGCAATGATGAAGGCATGATATTTTCTTGATTTCGTCTTGAGTTCTTTTAGGTTGATTCATAGCAGTATGCAAGTTTGTCTAATGAAATGATCACCAAAGAATCATTGAGGATATTTTCATATGAAAGGGATCAATTCTTTGTATGTTTACTTGCAACATTAAAATCCGAGGAAAAAGATATTTATATCATCTAATCAACTAGGGGCAACCTAACTCCATCCATCACTTGTAGTTATGTCTACACCTACACTGGAAGATGACCCCGTTCTTCTACTAGTCCCTAGTTTTGCATCACGAGAATGTCAAATTATCCCCATATCATAAAAAAATATAACTAAGCATATAAAATCAAACATAAATAAGTCAAATTATCCAATTTATCATCAAACCTCAATCAATTTATCCTAACATCTATTTTATCATCTTGAGCACATTCAAATTCCTAACTCTAGATCTTGAGGAAGGAAAATAAATCCATTAACCTACCTATCCTATCAAATTGACATCAATACAACATCAACCAAGTGATTTTGACTGACATCAAACACTATCAAAACATCATTCACCTATCAAGAGCATTAACACCATTTTATCAATCAAAGTTTTTTTCATCAATTTGTTTAACTAGGGAAATTATCTTTTAGTCCAATTTTTTTTATCGGGAAATAAATTTAAATTTCCCAAACTCAACCAAATCTCCAAATTTATTTTGATTCATTTCCCAAGGAGGCATGCCATCATATCATCATCGATATCAATATTGTAACTCAAATCAGTGAATAAAATTTATAGTTCAAATAAGGTATTTCAAATCAGAGTACTTTTTCAAATCAGAGGCATTGGGTGATTTTTTTTGAAATCATTAGTGGGACATCTCAATCAGTTTAATCATTCAATTAGGGCATTTTATCAGTGTTTCAACATCAAATTAGTTGTAAATTAGAAAACCAGTCATCAAAATCAGACCATAGATTAGTTAATCAGAGTGATTAGACATTCTTTAAACCAACGTGCTTCACATATTGATTCAAAGAGGGGCATTTGTACACACCTAAAAATGGTCAAGAAAAAAAAGCAAGAAATTGAGGATCAAAACATGAATTAATTGAAATCAAAGCTATCCGATTAATTAAATAAAAAAGATAAAATAATTGTACAATTGATTTTAATCAAATTAATTATATAGTTAAATCCAAAATTAATCCAACCCATTCGAAGGGAGACATGGATAAATTAAATCAGTTAAATCAATTACTAAAGAAATTATCCTCACCTACTACATATGGACAAATTGAAATCAACCAATGAGGTGAGATCATTTGGAGCACATGGATCACAAATAGCTTTTCTATCTCCACCATCCAAATTGCCTTTGCTATCTTGACCATCCATTCTTGTCTCTTTGGATTCAATATAACTCACATCTAACACACCTTTCCAATTTTAGGAATGCTTTAAATAGAGTGCATCAATATAGAAAATAGATCCATTATCTAGAACATCATTATTATAGCCAATTCATTCTTAATCATAGCATTTCAATTGAGAATTTGCATTGTAGTGATCATAATGGAAGAATTTAGCATAACTAAGCTATAATAAGGTAGAATTGCACCATACAAAAGCTTAATTTTATCATTCTAGGACTGTCACTAATGGATGCTAATCTGAGAGCATTTAATTAGCTTTTCTAGATAGAGAACCATATGATGTTTCTTGTCTTTTTTTTTTTCAGTTCAATAGCTTAAATTTTTGTTATTTCATAATTGAGTTGATTTCATTGATAAACTAATCCTATGAAGGTATTTATCATACACAATATGTAAAATATTATGTCAATGTGAAATTTCATCATTACCCAAAGGAAGTAGAACTACAACACAATGGAAGAAAGGCACATAAGAGTCATGAAGAAGATTCTTTTTGTGTCAGCATCATGAAGACCAAAAATAATAGGTGCTACTATTTTGCATCATCCCAAGCAGACAACACAAAGGCACATTTACAAATAATGACACATGTACAACATAACATATAATGAAATATAGAAGAATTAAGACACAAATAGAAGAATGAGTACGACATTGTGATTCCTTTATCACCTTGCACCAATGGAGCAACAAGGGCCATTTAAAGAAATCTAAAAACAATATATAACAAGCATCAAATCATAGGGGAAACACATTCAAACAAGAAAACACACAAAATTCACCACACAAGAGGAGCTAATGAAGCATATCACCTTCCCCCCTATCTTAGTCCATAGTGTTTAGGGAAGGTGAGAAACTCACAAGAGGAGAAATGTAAAGAATGATAGAAGGACCAATAGCAAATTCCAAACAAGGACCATGCTATGAAGATAAGTCATAACTTGTTTGTTACTAGGAGTGATAGATAATTATTGTGAAATAATAGCTGGTAAATCATTATCAAGATCAATAGTCTTATACATATCATCAAAATAACTAGCATGCATATCATTGTTAGTATCATGAACATCATCATTGAGAGTATCTTCTTCATCAAGATTAATTTTAATAGAATCCAAGATACGAATAGAATTGTCATGTTTATTATTTTTAACCTTGTTCAAATTTACTTCCTCCATAGGCTCAAGCATGGATTGGTAAAAGGAAATTGAAGTATGAGGAGGTGTATGAGTTGAGTAATTTTTTTGAGAAGCACATTCTTGGGATCTATCACAACACTTGTAGTGACAGTCATGAGCATGACAATTATGCTTGGTCTTTTTAGATATTTGTGTTGGGGTAGGATCAATAAACATCGGTTCCATTTATTCTTTAGGAGGAAGAACTGAAGAAACCATACTAGGTTGAGAGATGTCAAGCAGAGGTTTAGTATAAGAAATAAGAGGAATAGGTGGTGTAGGAAGAAGGCCACAACTAGGATCATCCTTAGGTTTACTAAGTTCACAAATATTTTGAAGCTTATAGGCTTGGTATGAACAAAAAATATAATTAGGACAAACCTTAGTGGGTTGAGGTATAGAAGGCCATAAGAAATCAAGGTCAATGGAGTCTCGAGGCACAACAAGATGATAACAACTTGTTGGAAATATTCAGGAATTAACCAAGTTACTGAGAGGGGAGGGGTGAATCAGTAACTTCAAATTTTCTTTCAATTACAGATGTATTAACATATAGTTTACTTTATCCTTTAGCATATAGAAAGCATGAAACTTAAAAGCATTCACAACAATGACACATAGATTTGGTTACCCAGAAACCTTCCAAAAAGAAAGTAAAACTGGGGTGGGGATGAAACCCACAAAGCTTTAGTACTGCAATATAAAGTTGGCTGGTTAAGGCTTACAATTGATCACTTCTGATGATCTGCCCTGCTAGGAGCAATAAGGACTGCTAGGTCCACCTTGTTAGAGGATTTTTACAAACTTACAAAAGAAGTATGTACTCGGTAAAGAGATTTTACAAAAGACTGTTAAGTCTACCCGGTTAAAGGATTTTAGTACTGATTCACCTGTTAGGATGAAACAGTAGATCTCTTACTTTGCAACTGGATTGCTGAATGAGATTCGCTGATGTATTGATCACCTTCTATGATGAATTTGTCTTTGCTATTCCTTATACTGCTATAGCCCCTTTGTAATTCGCTTATCTCTACCTTTCTTTCTTTTTCACATTCATACTCATTACATCTTGGCATTTTTACAACATTGTTTATATACAAGTCTAAACAATTAATTACAATTACAATTACAAAGTTGTCTAAATAAACATAAGTGCTACTAAGTCAGCCCAAGTATGGTTACACGGTTCCTGCAAACTAACTCGGTGACTTTCTGATACTCGGCGTCCACTGCATTACTCGACATCGTCATGCACTCGGTAGAAGTGAAGGCACGGTTCATACTAACCACTCGGTAAGTTTTGAACTCGGTAAATACTGGTGACTCGGTAGACATAATGTTACTCAGTTTACATTGTCCTGCTCGGTTTGCACTGTCCTGCTCTGTTTGCATTGTTCTGCTCGGTTTGCACTGTTCTGCTCGGTTTGCACTGCTCTGCTCGGTTTGCACTATTCTGCTCGGTTTGCACTCAGAATGCAAATAAGTGTTGTCACTAGTGGCAATCCTGCTTAATGCCAACAATCTCCCCCTTTGGCATTAGTGACAAAAACACTTATTGCCCAAAACTTATATACATGAACCATGCTGAGATTTATTTTGATTTTTCAAAATTTGTCTTTGTTATATGGCTTTATAAATTGTCTCCCCCTTTCAATGTGCTAACTTTTTCTTCTTTTCTTCTATACATATCTTCTTCTATACATATCTCCCCCTTTTTGACGATAATGCCAAAGGTGTATATACAAGTGATTTACAGAGAGAATCTATAATTTGATAGAAAAATAGAATGTACCTTCATTATCAGTGCCAGGGTTCTGTCCCAATTCTCTTGCAGAATCTTGCATGTTTGGATTGCAATTTGGACTTCTGCAGAGAGTTCAATCATGTGATCTGCTATTGAGAATTGATTGTCATGAATCAATGTTTTGGAATGTTCAATGTGCTTATACATTGTATTCATGATGGGAAGGATCATGTTCTGAATGTCTAGCAGTGTGGACCGGATCCTTGTGTCTTCTTTTAGTAGTTCTAACTGCATATTTGATAGATATGAGATTTTCATGTGATGAGTAGAGTTTGAACTTGGTTCAAGTTGCAGCTTTTGTATGCTAATCTTCAAATCCTCATCAATTTTATTCATTTTATCCTTGACATCCTTTGTGAACTTGGCAACATTGCATAGTCTGGCCAAAAGAGAGGTAACATTTGAATAGGAAGATTCAATGTTTGACAAAACTGAAGACAATTCCACTTGATTAATAGCTATGTGCTGAGCAATGTGCTCAAGCACTTTATTGTTGAATCTCTTCTTGGCTCTTTCAACTAACTTTTCTATCCCAGATGAATCCTCATTGTATTTATTTACTGCTTCTGCTAATTGTAACAAAACATGTTGAGAGGAGTCTACTTTAATACCTAATGCTTCAGACAAAATGTCCTTAGCATCCTTAATGATTTTATATTCCTTGTCTCTCTCCTCTTTAAGCTTCTTTTGCTTTGCTTTCCTTTGGAGGATTTCACCTATATTTTGCATTTGGTCCATTGATAGATTTGCAAAATCCAATGTTGGAATCTCTATTTCCTCATCAAGGTCTATATCCTCTACTATATTCTTGCCCAAAAATCTTATACTCGGTTGAGCCTTAGGCTTATTTGTACTTAATGCCTTAGTAGTAGTGACAGTAGACATAGTAGGACTGGCTATAGAGACTGGTAAACTGTCTACTAGAGAACTTAAAGTATTTACACATGTAGAATAAAAAACTGGAATACTTACTGCTGGAAAACTTGATGAACTAGGAGACTGCAACTTGGTAGAAGAAATGGTAGTTGCTTCTGTTGTTGCTATAGGTGATTGGAAAAATGTTGAAGTTGTCACAACCATGCTTGAAGGTGTCTCCGGGCTAGATGTAGAAAATTTTACTAGAGAGGTAGGAAGTGATGCAATGACTTCTGCCGCTATCCTTACAGTATCATCTACCTCAGTGGCTTCTTCCTATTCATCACTGTCATCTTCAATGTCTTTTATTATAACTGTTTCAATACTCGGTTGGTGAAGATGGTATATGTTCTTCCATGTGGCATTTGTAGCCTTCACAACTGATTCAATATTGTTAATCAGAATCAAACAAGTATTGAACTTCAGTGTCATCTTATTTTCATTCTCCTTCAATGCCTTCTTTATTTCATCATTTTTCAAGCTCGGCATTAACTGTCTCAGGGTTTGATCAAATATGTCTTTTACAGTTTGCTTGGCATTGGTCCATCTCATTTTTATTGGATCTAATAAAGCTGCTAGAACCTGTGGGGCTATTTCATCAGGAGAGTATTTCCACTGTCCCATCTTTTCAATAACAACATCTTCAATCTCCTTTTGTTCTATTTCCAATCTGGTTTCATATTTAAAAGATTTTATATTACTTACTCCAGATCCTGATCCTTCTCTATAAAAAGTTTGATCTTCTCTTGACCTTTTGAATATTATATCTTTGTCTGCCTTGTCTGCCTTGCCTCTTGCACTTCTCCTTGTAAATACAATAGTGGGAGGCTTAGGTGCCTTAGTGATGAATACCTTTCCTTTCTTCTTTGCAGGTTCTGGTTCCTCTGTTTTCTCATCCTTTTCCTTTTCTTCTTCAGTGTCTTCTCCTTTGTCCTCGGTTAGCATTTGCATTTTGGCTATCCTCTTCTTTCCTTTATTTACCGCCTGTGGAAGCTTTATGCTTAATTCAATTCTCACCTTAGCTTCATCATATGTTCCAAAATATGGAGCTTTGGGATTAACAGGTTGATTAAGGAGGGCTTCAATGATATTCTTTGTCTCATCAATGTTTACCTCATAAGGAAGAGGTTTTACATGTACAATCCTCGGTTTAGCTGCTTGAATGTATACTCTGTCACAGTCCATCATGAAACAAATATCATCCTTATAATCTTCAACCAACTTTTGTGGAATCCAGAATCTGTCATTCATTTTCTCTTTGAAAGACTCAAAATAACTATCCATGATGCTCTCAAAATTTTCACCCATTTCTGAAATATATTCATTTATTTCATAAAGAACTGGCACATCTTTTCTCCATACTACTTTTCCTTTGGAAGGGAAGAATTTTTGAACATAGAAGACTAAACAGACCAGTAGAGATTCAAACTTACATGGATTGTTTTTGGAAGTTTGAATGCTTTCCATGTTCTTGTTAAACTGTTTTAACAATAAATCTACAAGGTCAAATGATAGATTATTCTTGACCACTTTGTATGCTAGGTCTATGGCTTCATAGGATACACTATTCTGTCGACTTGAACTGTATATCTTATGGGCAATGATGTGTGTTCCAAACTTCAGTTTAGCATCAATAATGCTACTTACTTTCATGCCTCTACCGTCCCACTCGGCTAGGGTTTTCTTCTCCAGTTCCGGCCGACCTAGGGTTTTGGTAGATTTAGCTTTGTTTAACATGGGAAGATCGGTGATTTGATGAATCATCTTCTTAGTGATCTCTATGGGTTGCTCAAGCCAAATCTTGCCATCATGTACACGACTGAGAATGGTATCTAACCCATTTCTCCTGAAAGTTTCGAGGTAAATTGCAATGTGAACTAATCCCTTGTCTTCCAGATGTTTGTGCTTGGGTTTTAGAATACCATCCACACACAGTTCTTCACGCACAATATCTAGCTCTAGGTTTCCCATTTCTTGAATTGCACAATTGAAATGATTGTGAATATCGTTAACAAGTAGTACCTTAGGAGGAATCTGAGATTGAGCTCCATTCGGATCTAGGGCTGCTGCAATTCCGGGCACAAGCTTGAAATCTGGTGCGCTCCATTCCCCTTTGATTATCATTTCTGTTCCTTTCATCACTGAAGTGCTGGATGATGCCATGGTAGCTCACAGAAAATTCTATTCACAAAAGTATTTGAATCGCTGGATTGCTCTTGAAATTTTTTGCTCTCAAAGTGCTAAAGTTCGCAGTGAAGAATGAGTTTGATTTCTTGCCTTTTGTTTACAACTCTATCATTAATGCTCAGTACAAATTAGGGTATGAATTCTGACAAACTGTCACCCACTATGAATTAATTGCTCGGTAAAGACTTCGCAACTTGGTGAACTCGAGAATTCATATTGCTCCGACCTCACTCGGTAAAGACTGGTACCGACCTTGCTCGTTGAAAACTGATACCGACCTTCCTGTGATCTTATTGCATCTTTGTATGCTGATTTAGATCTTTCTTTTAATTCAATTCTGGAACTGCTTGAAATTGGTCTATGAGAATACAGTTCCAGTGCTCTCTTGGGAATTTAGTTTGAGTCGGTAGAGCCACCCATTCCATTACTTGGACTGGTTTGCTCGGTAGATTTAGGAATCCACTGTTGTCTTACCTGTTTCCTGACCTTAGTTGCTTCATTCTTCTTTCCATCTTCAACTTCGCTAGCATTCATGCAATTTCTGGCTATGTGACCGAGTTTAGTGCATTTGAAGCATCTTACGGTAGTATCTCTTTTCCTTAGATGATGTTTTATGCAGTTCATGCCGATGTGTCCATATTCTCCACAGTAATGACATCTACACCAGGTGTTGTAATCCCATCCAAACATTGCTTTCATAATTTGTTCTGCTGAATTGAATGTTTTGGATCTGCACTCGGATGCCTTGTGACCTTGTTTGTTGCATTTGTGACAATTACCTTTGAATCTTGGTTTTTCCCTGCATTCATTTGCTTTGTGACCGTGCTGATTGCAGTTGTAGCATTTTCCATTGAATTCTGCTTTTTCATTGCTCCAACATTTATTTGAAGTATGTCCTATTTTTCCACAATGATTACAAGTAGGTTTCTGATTTCTTTGAGTACCTTGCTTAGAAGATTCACCTTCTCCATTGTATCCAAGTCCTACTTTTCCTTTATGCCTATGAAGATTTTGATTATACAGCTGATCTAGGTCTTCTTGGCTTTTTAGCATTCTTTCATTGATTTGTTTTTTGGTGTTTAGGTCATCCACCAATCTTTGATTGATTTCCTTTTCAGATCTTAGTTCTTCTGTTGTGCTTTCTATTTCTGAACTTAAAGTCAGAATTTCCTCATTTGTATGGGAGATCTGATCAATTGGGTTTTCTAGCTGAAGGGTTTTATTTTGGACTTCATTGTTCCTTCCATCTAATTCATCTTTCAACTTGTTTCTTTGTTCTAAGATCTCACAAAATCTTGTAGAGTGCAGTTCTTGTTCTCTTTTTAATTTTCTCACTTCTTCCTGCAGAGACCCATTCTTTTCTAGGAGTTCTTTGATAGCATTGTTTGCTTCATTTGAGCTATCTGAGGGAAAAAGATCTTCAATCTTTTCTTCAATGTAATTCTGATCATTCATCTGATTTTCAAGTTCCTTCCTTCTTCTTAGGGATTGGGAAAGATGTTTTTTTGCTTCTTTAAGTTTAGCTATGGCCATTTCCAAATCTAGCTTTTCATTTTCAATCACCTTGTTCAGTTTGAATACCTCCATTGTCCTAGATCTTTGCTCAAGCTAGTTAAGCTTTATCTTGAGAACCAATACAGCTCTGATACCAATTGTTGGAAATATTTAGGAATTAACCAAGTTACTGAGAGGGGAGGGGTGAATCAGTAACTTCAAATTTTCTTTCAATTATAGATGTATTAACATATAGTTTACTTTATCCTTTAGCATATAGAAAGCATGAAACTTAAAAGCATTCACAACAATGACACATAGATTTGGTTACCCAGAAACCTTCCAAAAAGAAAGTAAAACTGGGGTGGGGATGAAACCCTCAAAGCTTTAGTACTGTAGTATAAAGTTGGCCAGTTAAGGCTTACAATTGATCACTTCTGATGATCTGCCCTGCTAGGAGCAATAAGGACTGCTAGGTCCACCTTGTTAGAGGATTTTTACAAACTTACAAAAGAAATATGTACTCGGTAAAGAGATTTTACAAAAGACTGTTAAGTCTACCCGGTTAAAGGATTTTAGTACTGATTCACCTGTTAGGATGAAACAGTAGATCTCTTACTTTGCAACTGGATTGCTGAATGAGATTCGTTGATGTACTGATCACCTTCTATGATGAATTTGTCTTTTCTATTCCTTATACTACTGTAGCCCCTTTGTAATTCGCTTATCTCTGCCTTTCTTTCTTTTTCACATTCATACTCATTACATCTTGGCATTTTTACAACATTGTTTATATACAAGTCTAAACAATTAATTACAATTACAATTACAAAGTCGGCTAAATAAACATAAGTGCTACTAAGTCGGCCCAAGTATGGTTACATGGTTCCTGTAAACTAACTCGGTGACTTTCTGATACTCGGCATCCACTGCATTACTCGGCATCATCATGCACTCGGTAGAAGTGAAGGCACAGTTCATACTAACCACTCGGTAAGTTTTGAACTTGGTAAATACTGGTGACTCGGTAGACATAATGTTACTCGGTTTACACTGTCTTGCTCGGTTTGCACTGTCCTGCTCGGTTTGCACTGTCCTGCTCGGTTTGCACTGTTCTGCTCAGTTTGCACTGTTCTGCTCAGTTTTCACTGTTCTGCTCAGTTTGCACTATTCTGCTCGATTTGCACTGTTCTGCTTAGTTTGCACTGTTCTGCTCAGTTTGCACTGTTCTGCTCGGTTTGCACTCAGAATGCAAATAAGTGTTGTCACTAGTGGCAATCCTGCTTAATGCCAACACAACTATGGTTAACAGTCATGATATTTCCATTATGAGTAAATTTAACACATTTATGAATAGGATAAGCTACAAAATTAATGGAGGTAAGCCAAGGAAGACCAAGTTTGATTTGAAACTGATTAGAAGTAGGAATGACAATGAAGTAGTATCCAAAGTTTTACCACCAAATTCCATAGGAAAAGAAATGGAACCGTGGATGGATAAAGGAAACCTTTGCAAGTTTGAATCAAACCATTAGATTTATCATATAAATAATTTTGTAATTGTTTACTAAATATATTCTCTTCAATTATCACATTCATGAAAATAGGATCAACATGGGTACTGTTGGAAGGAATACCATCAATCTTAGCGACAATTTAAAGAGGACCATCAAGTGCCTTAATTATTTCAGCAGGATCAAAGGTAATGAAATATTTAGGTTGAGGTTGAAGTTGAACATGTTCAATTTGGTTGACAATATGAGTGGTTTCGTCAACTTTCTTATCATAATCAATCTGCATGGAGGATGAAGATTATAATCTCAATAGTATTGGTTGAATGGGATGACAAAGGATTAGTGTGAATTTTCAAATTCTGATTAGGAGGTGAAACATATTTGTTTCCATGATTAATATCAACATCTATAGATATATCATTAGAATTAATAAGGTCTTGAACTACATTTTCCAAGGAATAACATTTTTCAGTATCATGACCGTGTTGACGATGGAATTGACAAAAAACTTCAAGATCAAAGAATCTGGATGTAGGTTTGGATGGCTTTATTGGTTTGATAGGATGAACTTTAATCATGTTCGTATTCATTGAATTCATCATCACATTATGCAAAGAATCAAAAAGCATAGTAAAAGTATGAGGACTAAAAATAGTGGAAAAAGGAGTCACACCTTTAGATGCTACTGCCACTTGTTCATCAACTGTGTTAGATGATTTTTTGATTTTGATGTACTTTTTAGGATTATGAAACTTGTTGAAATTGGATGCGACATCACTCTTATCAATAGGAAAAGGATCCATTGGAATGTTTCTCTCAAATTGACTCACTTGAAGTTGATAACGATGAAGATCTGCACAAAATTGTGAAAAGGAAGAAAGCTCAGTAAGGAGAATCTCATCTCTAATATAGTTTCATAAATTAGAAACAAAAATGAATTGTATATCAAAATCAAGCATAGGATAATAAATATAAGCATGTAAATATTTAAATATACCAATAAAGTCATTAATTTTTTCTTTAACACCTTGTTTACAATGCATCAATTCAGTCAAAGAAATCTGAGGACCAATGTTATCTTGAAGTTGTTGATTGAAATAATTATAAAAAATATGGAAAAAAGTAATGGAATAAGGAGGAAAAGAATAATAGCATTTCAAATCCTTAACTCAAAAGGTCCTAGTGAAAAATTTTGTCATGAATCTATAGTCATGAGAAAAACCACTACACATGGTTCAAAAAGTCTTAACATGAGTCACAAGATCACCCTTACTATTATAAGTCTCAAGGTGAGGAATATCAATACTTTGTGGGATAACAACTCAGATAATATCCATGGACAAAGGACTATAAATATCACATGTAGGAATGTTAAACTTGGATTGAGTCAAGGAAGAAAGTTGTTATTGCGAAGAGGACACAGTTTGAGCTAAGAAATTAATGGTAGATTTAGTAGAAGAAATGATAGGAGGGGAAACATTGGAAAGGTTAGGCATATTGTTTGAAATGGAGGGAATTTTGGAAGAAGCATAAATCATGTTAGGGGGATTTGTGGAAATAGGATTAGAATATGAAAAAGGAACACTATGATAAGAAGACATAGATGAAGGAAATAAAATACATGGAACACTATTAGGAAGAGAAGGAAGAATAGGATTAGGGAGACTCATATGTGTAGGATTATAAGGTTGGATTGGAGTTGTGACAAGAGGTGGAACATAAGTGGAAATGCTAGAAATGGAAGTACGAATAGAAAAATAAGTTTCAACACTTGTAGAAGGTGGAACACAACCTAATTCTTCAGAACATTTCATCATGAATTTAACAATAGAATCAGTAAGATAGGAAATGCTACGCAAGAGGTTAATACCATGTTCAACATTATGAATGAGTTTCTGTAAGCCTTCTATAGAGAAAAGGGCTTCATGCTTATGATTCTCTTGAGCTAACCAATGTTCAAACTTTTCAAATTCATGAGTAAGCTTTTGGACTTGGGAAGGAGGAACTCCTAATGCTTAATCTTCATCATGAGAAGAGTTATTATCCATGATAGGATTAGGATCATTAGAATGCATATTTTTTCATCAAGATTCCTACGAAAGAAGGGAGGTTTAGGATCAAAAGAATCCACAAGTCCATGAATTATTCTAACCAGAATACTATAGGTTGGACTCAAAGTGATAAAGCTCATACACAAAGGAATGAAAGGAAAGAAGATACAATTTAGAAAAGATGTAAATGGAGACTATCTAAATGCACACAATGTAACCAAACAAGATGGGAACAAAGTAGATATAAATATGATGGTTTAAGGAACAATGCATAAATAATATCTAACTACCAAATCAAGAAGCATGAAATATCACAAAGAAGATATAACTTCCTAATCAAGAAGGTATAGATGTAATGAAAAATAAATATAACACCAAGATCAAAAGAGGAAATGTAACTAGTCAGGTCAACCAAAATATATGACAAAGGTGAACCTACACACAGAATGATGTAAATACAATGCAAAGTAAATATAACTATCCAATCAAAAGGATTAAGCATTAAAGTGTCAGGTTCACCAAAATGTAAAGTGGAAAATGGTAGTCAATGGTAGACAACCATTTCACCACTACAGATTGGACAAATGTCAAGGGGATCCAAAATTGTAGCTCCCTTTTAGGTGAAAATTAGATTAGCACAACCCAAGTATATGTAGGGGTGCTAATGCAAGATCTAAACCTAAGAGAAAGAGTTAATTCTAGGATCCCTTTGTGGGGACTTTTCCATTTAATGTATAGAAATATAATGTAAATGTATATGCAAGGAAAGTAAGTATACGCTAAAGTAGTAATAAACAAAAATATATCAGATCTAGTGTATCAAAGTAGGTGCTATGGAAGAAGGGGAAATAAGATGAACTCACCTTGAAGGCTAATAGAGGATACAATTTTAGATCTATAAAAGAACTATCAGACTATGTCAAAATTGAGAACAAGCTTGGATTTGAAACCATGAGGATGAATATGAAACCTATGAAAATTTAGAGGCTACAGGAATATGTCAAACTTGAATCAACATATACCAGTATAGGTCTAACTTGAGGTGACCTATACCTAGAAAGTCAAATTTTGGAGGTCTAAAAATTTGTGAATCTTCTCATGCACACAAGAAAAGGGGAAATTTTTGGGGGAAAGGGGCTTGTCTTAGTCAATCTCTCATTTAGGAATAAACCTTTAAATGAAGTAAGTAAAGTATCTAAAAAAAGATAAATGAAAATATACCTTTTGTGTTAAACCCTTGTGGATGGATCCATGTCCTCTATATCCACAAAGATATATACTTGCTTGATTGAATGTAGAATGCTTAGATCTAGGATGTAGGATGTCTTCACTTATGAAATAGATCAATAATTTCCCAAATCATAGATCATGGATATATGAATTCTTGAATGGATAAGGAGTTGGAATAAGGATATGGATCTTCTTCCTCAATTATGAAATCCTCTACTAATCTAACATGGGGAAGGACTTCACACAATCAAATAGAAGATATGCCTTGGAATGGAAGGAAAAATATCTTCAAATCTTAGAGCCAAAACATTTCCTTGAATGCACCTTGGACTTGAACACTTGCACTTGGAAAGATTGCACAATAATGGATGTAAAAAATGAGATGAGGAATCCTCCTTTTATAGTGATTTTGGGGTTCAAATTTGTAAGGGCTGACTGCACAAGGTGGGAAAAAGAAAGTACTTTGCATAGGGCCCTGGAATTCACTGAAATTAGACCCCTGGGGTGTAGGTTGCCTCAAGTGAAAGCTATACCTATATAGGTCACTCCAAGTGCGACCTATACCTAAAAAGTTTATTTTCAAGGTAAAATATCTGGGGTTTAAGAAGCACTTGGAATTTCAGAGTAAAAATAAGTAGAGAAGTAGGAAAATCAAGCATAAATGCATCCAAAATAAAGGAGATCACTAAAATGGGGTCCATTTTGTCTTAGAGATTCTAAATTAATGGGTGCTAACTTTTTAGGACTATACACCATGTTAGAGTTTTAGGTGACTCTTCAACACCCCCAAGATCAAATGAAGGACCAAGATAACTTCCACAAGAAGATGACAAGATAGTTGCAACAATATGCAAGAGTGATTTTATTTCTAATAGACATAAATAAAATATACATAATGAGTCTACTTATATAAGCAAGGCAATAAGAGACTAATATAAGTAGTAGATAAGTTATCGCCCACACAAGGTGGGATCACATGTCCACCAAAAGTGGATCATCATCCATTTTGCAATGAAGTATGTGCAACTTATGGAGGATGATAATGTGATAAGTGCACTAAAGGTGGATCTCACACATAAAGTGGAATGTGTTAAAAACTATCACCACCTAAAGTGTAATTTCTCCTACACTATGTGGAAATAAGGTGCAAAATCCTAGGTGCCTCATATACAAACTACTATGCTATGACTTATCCTAAGTAAGCTTAAGTAAAGTGTAATTAGTGAATATTTAATTACACCAAGAAGAATAAAAATATGTTAATGTGGCAAGTTACATGGCATTTGACGAAGTGATAAATATAATTCCACTAGAGGTTTTTATTTCTTTGGAACTTCTTTGGACCTTAGTACATGAAGAAGATCCATGTGTGGTTTATGTGGAAACAATTATCATTCCACTAGAACCATTATTTCAAGGCTCCAATGCCCAAGCATAAAAGGAAAGTGAGCCAAAGTTGCATTTAATATTACAAGATGTTTTAATTCTGTTGGAGCTTCTTTGTTTGCTGGAACCTTCCCAGGGTTCTAGTGCTTCAATGGAAAGGTTATAAATTATGACATGAAGGCATACATGGCTAAAAGACGGTTCCCTCTAGAATTCCTAGAAGTTTCCAAGAATGAATTAATGATGTCTGTCAACTCAAATGCCAACTAGGAAAAAAGACAATTTTGATGACTTGTCAACTTTTTGTTGAAGTCTTTCATTTTGTTGAAGCCTCCCCGAGGCTTCCGTGAGTTAGAAAAATGCCACATGTGGAAAATTTGCCATGTCAAAAAGTTTCCTAACCGATGAAGAATTTTCAAACTATGCTTGGGTTGATCATTCTATCAAGTTACTGATAATCAAATTGATGACTATAATTTAAATTTGATTTAATCTTTTCTTATTAGGATGTTAATAAATAATCTGATATGGTCAAGATGATCTATAAGACTCAAATTGGATTGGATTTTGACGTTAACCATAGAATAAGGAAATACAGTCCTCTGTGACAAGAATATTCTTATTCTAGAGGTGACAACCAAGCAAGAGAAGAAATTGGGGAAAATAACTCCATTCAATAAAATATTTATGGTTCCCTTTTTTGTCTTGTCTATTTTTTGATGGCATTATTTTGGTTATAATAAGCTAAATGATCTCCACTAAATCTTGTATAGGTTCTACCCTCATCATAGTGGAGAAGTTTATTTATGTATAGTCTTGTTTCTAGTTTTGTAGTCTAGTTTTTTATTGTACAACTTTAGGGTGGTGATACACAACTCCATGTGATATAGCCATTGTTAATGTAATTATTTTTAAATTAGGATTTAACAAATACATACACACACATTTTTTATTTTTTTGTATTGTTTTAAGAAATAATTGTTTCAAAACATTACATCAATGCAAGACATTTGAATGGATTGTGTTTGGCTATTCGATCACTTGTTTATGACTTATCAAAATTGAGCCTCAGTATTAGGACAAAAAGGTAGACATGATTGTCAAAGAAAATGATGACATACAAAACTTTATGCCCACACCTATCTATTTCCTAGTATGGTTATCATAGTCGTAGCAGTTCACATATTCTATTTTACAACTACAAATGGATTGATTTCCAACTGCTTCATAATGAACAACTTTATTCTTAACTTGCAACAATAGAAACTCAAGGCTTGTAATCAATGAAACTCCAAATTGATGAAGTCTATACTATTCACAAAATTTAAAGTTGGTTTTGAGCATTCCAAATAAATTTTTTGATTATAATTTATGGACCATGAAAACATTTATGAAATTTATAATAGTAATTAATATAGAAATATAAATATAATATGTTATATATTAACTTATAAATAATATATTCTATAACTTATAAAGATGGTGAAGACAGAAAAAAGGCTGGATTGGGTCGCAAGGATGATGTAGGTGCACTAGTTGATATTTGGTTATTGCTTCAAATTTTTAGATGGCATGTTGGGAAATTGTAATCTCTCTCAAATAAGTTAGTTTCAACTAAAAATCTAAGAAATTAGAGCGATGACAAGAATTATGATTTAGTTGTCTAAATAAAATAAATTTGTTTAAATTGGATTTAGGCTTAAATTGGTCTATTATTCAGTATAAAAAGAAGAATATATTTTAGCCCAGCAGGGGAGAGAGTTGACGGGTTAAAATGCAATATTAATGAGAAATAATATCTCAAGAGATTTGGGGTTAGTATTTTCAAGATTATTTTGTTATTAATTTTCAGATTGATAACCACACTCTACTTTGCACCATTTTGGTCATGTTTGTTGGAAATTATCAAAGCCAAGTGGATAGTATTTTGAAGATTGTAAATTGTTCGAGCAAATTAAAAAAGAGAAGCCTTTGAATGTTTACTGAAGAAGAGTAAAGAGGATATCATTACAAGGTAGTTTTTTGTTATTAAAATGTAGTTGGAAGGTAAATGAAATCCAAGACTTCCACAATCTATGTTAAGGAGTAGATCAAATGTAGATGCTTCCACTGTTCAAAGTCAAAATCTCTAGAACTAATTGTTAGTCGTTGGAATTTCAAAGAAAAAGATACTAAAGGAAAGTGACTTTCTAGCTCATTGTTAAAGGAGATTTGCCTCAAGGATTTGGCTTCTAAGATCCACTATTGTTATCATTGTCAATAAGGTGTTGAAGAGTTGACGCTGCCACCATTGAAGGAAGTCTCCATCCAAGTAATGTTGCTGCTAAAGAAAATTTCTAATCGTAGCGAGGGAAATCAAAGATTGTAGTTGACTGTGAAGGAAAGCATGAAGATCGTTGGATGAGCATGGAGTTTGGAGATGGCTTTTTGTAGGTGGAAATCCAGAAAAAAATTATCTGTGGAAATCATTGTGTTTTTGTGAGACGAAGAATATTATGACTTCTAGAACTTAATTTTTTTTTATAATTGCACAGGTTATCTGTATGATTAATTTTATGTCTCATATATTGATTTATTCTACTCTTTCATATATTATTTTTTTATGGCAATTTGTCTATTGACATCATAGCCACCAAGGAAAGGTATGCAAATGCTAGAAGTAATCTGCAAATATTATTTGTAATTTTCTAATGTGGAAAAGGAGTTTCTTCTAGGGAAATCAACTGCTACTAGGAAGAGTATGTGAACATAGTTTTAAGCTGGAGGTTGATGTACTAGATTGAGAATTTCTTGTGTCTTGATCCATTTAGTTAGCTTTCTTGTTGCACTAGAAAAGACTGATAATGCTGATGTAGAGATTATAGAGTTGATGAAGAGTCTTGCAACAATTTGAAGCTTAGAAATACAAGTTCTTGGAGAAGCAGATCTATTAAGAATGGTCTTATGATTTACAGGAGAAAATTTTACAAGTATTTGATTGCACGTAGCAGCAGAAAGAGAGAAGTAAAATTGTGATAATCCTTGTAAAGAAGAATAAACTCTAGCTGAGGCTGGTTAGAAATTGTTAAGACAACACCATAGTTGAAAATGTGGGTAGAGTTGTCTAAGGAAAGAGAAGGTGAATCTATGAAGGTGAGTAGAGTGCAGAAGCCTAGAGGAGCATAAGAAGCTCAAAGGTTCTAGAAGAGAGAACTAGTGTTACCAAAAGGCCAATGTCAGAAGCTTGGTGGGGTACTTATAGTAGGGTAAAACAAACTTGATATTGAAGAGGCTAAGTGCAACTCACAAGTGGAAAAGGAAAGTTCACAGAGGAAGTGTGAAGATGACTAGTAATAGTCATAAAAATGGTTCGAGTAAAACTTATAACATAATGGATGAGAATGAAAAAGAAAATGACATAGAGATGAGAAGGATGAGTTAAGAGAAATTTGACAGAGAAGTTGTTGAGATGAAGGAACAACTCAGTACAATGATGATGCTACTACAAGAAAGTGAGAGAGACCAAAGATATGGATGGAGAATGAAGAATAAGGTGGCATGGACTATTGAGAAATTATTTGCAATAAATATGACGAAGAATTTGAGACACATGTTGAGTGCTTGGTTGAAGGGAGAAGAACTCAAAGTAGCCCAGTTTGAGGAAGAAGAAGTTCACTATTATGAACTAGAGAATAGATGATTCCTTGGAGAGGATGATGATACTGTTGATGAGAGACTTTATGAAAGTCTCATGGATTATTTGGAAATTTTATATCAACATGAATATCTACCAATGGAGATATCACATGAGGCTAGAGAGCCTTATGTTTTAAAAATTGATAATTTGTGTATGCATGTAGGTTTTGCCAGTATTGAAGAAGATATGTAGTCATTGAAAACTGTCATAAGAATAGAAAAACACAATCAAAATTTTATTTCTAGAGAAGGAGATGAATAATTACCTTATCAAGGAAATCAAAGTGGAAATCATACAAAATTGACAAATACAACTATTAGAGAGCATTTGCGAGAAACTATTGTTGCAATAAAAAAGGACATGTTGGCTAATGAAGACAACCAAAAGAAGAATCAAGGAGGTAAAGAGAGGCATTGAGAAATGATTCCAATGAAATTCAATAAGGAAATCGAATTGTTGAAGAGGTTATGGAGACAACCTCAGAATGCAATTTTATTTTATTTAATACAAGAGGATGATAATAGAAACAAGAAATATTCAACATGTGGAGTGGAGGATGAAAGCCTTATAAATATATATTTGAATGCAGAATTGAGGATGTTAGAGGAATCACTAGTCAATTCAAAGGTTAAAGAGGATTGCAAGGATGTTATAGACAAGATGCATGAAGAAGAAGAAATAAGTATATGTCATCAACAAACTATAAAAGGGGAATCAGAGGTTCAAAGAGAGACAGACATGTATGGAGGGACAAAAAAATACATATTTATAGACATCATTGGAAAGAAGGAAGCATGCATTATTAAGATTGATGGTGATTTTTGGAGATTTAATGTTTACCATAATAAATTGGGCTAGTCTAACCAAAGGCCCTATTTCCCCTAATTCAAGACAATCCCTCTAATTATGCTAGTCCAATTATCAGATTATTGGCATAATTTATCAAAATCATCAAGATCCTTAAATCAAGCATTGACCATCATTAATTGATCAAATATCCTATTAATTACCTTAGCTTGATTAATTAAATCAATACCACTTAAATGCATGGATAAAGTAATTAATTAAAAATAAATAAAGAAATGCTCCTAATTCTAACTCACCACTAGAAGAAAAGTTATTTCTAATAGGAACTAATCACATGGATTAACACATATGGATCAACCAACAATCAATCTTAATCACTCATCTTGGATCAATCACGACCATCCAAGTGATCTCAATCTATAAAAGGAATCAATTTCAAGCTCAAATCATCTACAATTTCATTCTTACTTACATGCTATAGAAATTATGGCTCACCTAGTTTAATGGGCACATTCACTTAGCCTAATATCTCAATTACATAATGGAAATTGATCATGTTATCTTAGGATATTCATCTTAGTTTTATTTATTGCATAATAATGGGATTGAATCTCTTGTTCTAGGACTTTATTGTCACTGGTTATGATCTGTATCCTGAGAGTAATTAATTGATCTTAATCACACTCTTTATAGATAGAGAGCAATAGGATAACTTTGTTTAGTTCATTACAAATTAAATTTTTGATTGTTTTATGATGGAGTAACAAGATAATGTATTATTGAAGTGTTGTATATGCAGATGCATGTGCAATATTGATACACACATTTATGGTGCCCATCGTGGGGTGTAGCTCTAAATTTTCTACCAATTTTGAGCAATTTTGCATGTCCTAACAAGTTGTTTTGCAGGACAGAGTCACATCTAGGAAGAACTTGTGCATCTAGTCAATTACGAGTCACTTCATGTGATTCTTAAGTCATTTCTAGTAAGTTTCTCTTCTGGTAAGTCCTTAATCACCTTTAGTTACATTAGTAACTTTTGGTGAATTATTGATCATCTCTGGGAATGCTCACATTTGGGGTGTTTTATAAGTCATTTTTGGTATTAAAACTTGCATAATTGATTGATTTGTAATGAATAAGGGGTGGATTTGATGTGTATGATTGATTTTGAGCAGCCTAATATTGTCTGTAGGACGTCTTGATAGAGATTACACATGTCAAAGGCTACGAAGTGCAAACACAATTGAAACTACTAATAAATGGAATGCAGGTTGCCTTTACTATCAACTAAACATGGTGCATTCTTAAGATTTTTAGGCACCTAATTAGGATTTAAGGATGATTATTAAATTGATCAAAGGATTATGCTCTTTTTCCTTTGGGAAAATTAGAAACTCAAAAGTCAATTTAACCTTTAAGTTTAAATTCTTGGTACTTGAACTTGTTTGAAGTGTTTGGGAAAGGTGAAAAGGTAGAGAAGTATGCTCTTCTCTCATTGAGAGAATCATAACCTCAGATCCTTGAATCCAATCCATCTTAATTTATTTGATCTTTAAAGGGCCTACCAGTTGAGATAAAAAGATCCTAGGAATACCCAAGTGAGGACAGGTAGAAGCAAACCCTTCCACCTCACTATAATAAAGATACTTCCTTGAGATGAAAATATTAGAAGAATTGGTTGGTTTTTTCCTTGGAACATTGATTTGATTCTTCCTTAGACGTTCTTGAATGTTGTATATAGTGGAGTCGCTTAAATATTTCTTGTGAGAGTACACATGTTTAGGTACTCATAGGGATATAGGCCTCAATCTTTCCTTGTGAGAGATTATGGGAGACAAAATTATGAACAAATGCCTGAATTAGAGACTCTATGTTAAAGAACACTTGGACTACCTCCAAAAGGTTGGTAATGCTTTTGGAAGGAAAATAGTAATTCCCCCAAGAAGTTCACCATATCTAGCCTTCATTGGCAATAAAACTCAAATAATATAGCCTCCAATATCCATTGTGTGTTATTGGACTGTCATATTCTAAGGAGTCTTTGAGTGTGTTCCTAAGTCGGTGAAAAAGTATTTCCAATCTCTACCAAGTCAATAGAGGATATGTGTGTTTGGAGTCTAAACAACCTTGTTTCATGTGTTTGAATTTAAATGAAAGATAAATGCCCTTAATTTACAACCTCTCAGACATTGGAAGACAATTATAGACATCTAGATTCATTGGAATTTGATAGATAATCCCTGACATTTGAAAAATTTGACCCATTTTTTAGACTAAGTGTAAAACTTGAAACAATCCATCAAAGTGTTGCATCTGGTGCATAGAGTTTCTTTTCATATATATGATCACATTTAGTTAATGCAGGCTTGTATCTAGTTAATACAAGGTTGCATTTGGTTTTTATGTCACCTTTAGGCTGTCTTCAGTCACATCTAGGAAATTCATCAGTAATATTTAGTCGCATTTGGGACAATAAATACTTACATGTGTTAGAATCTTGAGCTTTGCAATTTTGGATACCCTTTTGGTCCTTCTACTAGGTTCATTCATTATCGTTAGTCAACCTAAAAGTTATTATTAGTAAATGCTCAAGTGTATCCTACATACATACTTTCTTTTCAGTCAATCCTTGTCAATTCTTATTGTCTTATCACCTTTAATCCTCTTTGGTTCCCAACTTAACATCAGGGCATTCTAACCCTTTGATGTTGGAACTTATCAGTCACATTCCTTATCAAAATCATACTTGCAATCCTTTGGATGAACATACTTGAACATTATTAAACATTTTGATGCATTGGGACACTTTGACAATTATCCTATCAAGATTTTATGGTTAATACAAGAACTAATCACTATCCTATCAATCAAAATTTGGAAGATCCGCCTAGACTCATCACTTTTGAACAAGGAGAAACTTCAAGGAAGAATCCTATATTCAATCAAGAATCACCAATTCAAAAAACTTATGAATATTATACTACTCCTAACATGTCTCGCAATGATTATGAATAGGATGAACAAAATGACAACTAAGACAATCAAGGGAATCGAGAAAATCAAGAAAATGAAGATAATCATAGATGTCTTTATAACTCTGATAGCGATGAAGAACCAATGGAAGAAGATTACCAAAAATTTCAAAGGAGTAAGAGGTTCCAAAAAATACTTGAAAGAACCTTAGATGAGAATAAAGAAAAATACTTCTTGGACTTGGCATCCATGGGAGTCAAGCTACTTAAATATTTTGATGTGAATAATCTCAAGAAAAGAGAAATTGACACACCTATATTTATATTGACTAGACAATTTCTTGCTATGCAAATAGAATTGAAAGAGCTAAAGAAAGAAAATGACAAACCCTCAAGACAATACTCATTAGAGCACATATGTCCTTTTTTGTTTGATAAAGAATTGTATATGATTCCATTTACGCCTAATGTTTAAATTCCCAAGTATGACAAATATAATATAAATTTAGATTCTCAAGACCATGTGAGATGATTTTGCACTGTAAGCATGGAGTTCAAGCACAAAAAAACCTACTTGAAGAGGTTATATCATATAAGCTTGGGAGGACTAGCTATGGAGTGGCTCTCAAAATTACCTACTAGAATTAAAACATTTGAAGAGTTGGTCAATAATTTTATCCAACAAAACTCTTATAACATACAACATACAATGACTATGCTTGTTTTATGTAACACAAAATAAAAAAGTGGAGAACCGTTCCTTTCATTTATACAAAGATGGAGGATGATCTTTGCAAGGTATCCAAGAGACATCCCTGAGAATGAGAAGATGGATATCTTTGTTAATAATTTAATTCCAAAATTAAATTACTCCATACAAATCCAAGTTCCTCCAAGATTTGATAAGATGATTGAAAGTGTAATTAAGATTGAGGAGGTCATGTTAAAAAGGGGGAAATTACTATTTACAAAGACAACAAAGATAAGTGTAATCCCAAAAATTGAAAAGATAAATATAAGTCTTGGAACAAGAACATGAATGTGGTAAATGATGGAGTTGTGGATGCTCCTAACATGAAGTTGAAACCATAAGTATTCAATCTTACCATAAGTTCACAAGTGAACAAAGGTTACAATAACACAACAATAGCTTTTAAAGCTTATAACAACAACAAATCCAACAATTGAAATGATCCTTGGTTATCTAAACCAAAATGTACTTTTACCCCATTGGGAGATATGCTTGAAGTGGTCTTGGAATCATTATTAGAAAACAAACTCATCATACTTCCAGAATCAAAACCATGGGAACCAAAAGTAAAATTGAAAGGTGGAATAATGGTGACTATTGTGATTTACATTAGAATAAAGGACATAAGACTAACAATTGTATGAAATTGAGACATTTCATTCAAGATTTAATCGAATATGGTAAAGTAAAATTGGATGGACATCATGATAACAATGATCATACAACATTTCATCAACCATTTCCTAACTACAAGAAAGGTGAATCATCCAATGCCAAAGGAAACAAGATTAACTATACATATACCGACAATGACAACATGATCAATATGTTGGAGCCATGGGAACAATCTATCAATATGATCACTCTCAAAGGAGTAAAAGGCAAATCAAAATCCTCTAATACTGTGATGAAGAGTTAAGCTAAACTCACACTTAAAGGAACTTCAACATCAAAACAACCTACAAAAAAAACTTGGAAACCAATATCCAAACAATTGGCATTACCTCCAACAAAAAACTATAGCTTGGTGGATCAGTTATAACATATCCCTGCTTGAATTTCCATTTTTGAATTATTAAAGATCTCTCCAGTTCATAGAGATATTCTTGATCTAGCCTTGATTACAACCAATGTTCTAAAATACCTAGATGTGGATAGATTCTAAACTATGGTGGGTTATTTGGCTTCCCCACACTATCTATCTTTCTTTGACGAAGATGAAAAATCCTTAAATCATCCACATAATCAGCCCTTGCATATATCTATAAACGCGAAGTTAAGCATGTCTTGATAGATGGAGGTGCGGGTTTGAACATATGTACATTAAATATGGTCAAAGAATTGGGATTTTTAGAACATGATATTGATCCAAGGAGGAATATTACAATCAAAGCCTATGATTAAGAAGAGAGATCCTCCAAAGTATTGGTTTTTCTACCTATCAAGGTGGGACCCGTTGAAACAGGTGTCATATGCCAAGTCCTTGATCTACCGCTTGCATAAAATATTCTTCTTGGAAGGCCATGGATTATAAAAATAAAAGTAGTTCCTTCTACATACGATTAATTCATAAAGTTTCCTAGTAATGGAGTAGAAGTGACAATCCCAGTTGATACAAGTTACTCTTGCAACACTCTCAAGCAAGCAGACATCATAATTCCACATAAAAAAGAGAGTTTCAAGGAGGTTGAAACTTCCAAAGAGATGGTCTTAAGAAGTTTTGAAAAGAAGCTAAATATCAAAGATAATAGAATGGGACAATACAAACTTGATACAATGCCATTTTTGGCTTTTATTCCTCTATCACCAAGATCTTATGGGAAACCATCTACAAAATTCAAACCATCAAGTTCTAAATCACCTATTATACATGAAAGCAATTGGATTAGTAAAAGATGAGGTGTCTCTATTGGTTCCAAAAAAGGTTTTATGCTTCAAGAAGCTACCAAAACACTCTTCAAAAAATTCTATAGAGAAGCCAACTCCAATGATTAAACTTCCTGAGAGGACTAGACCAACTGAAAGGGATTAGTGATTCCCTCTACACTTTAGGTTCTACAAAATCAAGGTGGGTAGACCTTAATGGAATTCAATACATTCACTTATACACACAACTAGAATTAACACAAAGCATAAATTTCATAAGAGGCTCAACACTAACAAGAAAATAATAAGTAATGACTAATTACTCATTGATTCTCAATTGTTATGGAGCATGAGATAAAGTAACTCAGAAAATAAAGATATTCTTGATTTAATCATTTGATGGAAAGAAAAGATAGAGCTGAATAAAAAACTGACTTTAAAACAAACCATAGCTTAGATCAGTGCCTTATTCCATTGCGCATTTGAGTTCATAATAAAAATAACCATGTATAACAAACTTTTGACTAATAGATTAAGTTCTAAGAATATTTACTTAAAATATTCTTCAACATTAACTCTAACCCAACCTACTTATCAAAATCCCTGCACAAAATCAACAAATATACAACTCTACTAAAGAACTTATTTGATCCCTTAGATTAAAGTGTGAATATAAATTACATATCTCACAACAAGACACTAAATGAGAATAAATCTTTTTTTATTCCATCTAAAACTTGTCTGAACGTGTACACTAGAGAGATATGAAGAAGAGTTTTATTTCTATAAAACCCTTTGCCACCTCTAACATACAATAACTAGAAGACTTAATCACTCAAAAACCTACAAGAAACTAAACAATAATTCATCACTTGCTTTGAAAATGAATTTACAAATTTTGCTCCTATTTACCTAATCCAACCAATGGAACCATAAAGATTGGAACCCTTATCTCTGGCCTTGAAATCCCTTTTATAGAATATGAAAGCAAACAAGCATTAGGCCAGAAGACAACTTTCATCAGCTCATTGGACTGAAAGGCACAAAACAAAGAGATGATTCAAATCTTATTTGTAGATGACACATGTCTCTTCTTCCTCAAAATTTGATTTGCAAAATATCAACTCCCGTATGTTCAATTGAAAATATTTGACCTTTTAAAAGGCATGCCAGCTTTATCTTTATTTCCTAGGAAAATGCAAAAACTTAAGCCATAAAAATATCAAATACCCACTCAATTCTCAAGCTTGGTCAAACTCAGTCAACTAGCCCTCTTTGAATGTTGTGTGGAAACCTATGATTTGCACCAAAACCTCGCAACTCCAGATCCCAACTACCAAGATAACTAGCAAAATTGTGATTTAACATATCTGATAATCACACACATGATTGTAACACTTCCTATTAACCTTTTGGAAACCTCATGATCCCACACTAATTTCATCACTCCTTTTATTAGGATAGCGGGATCATAAAATACTTCCTTGTGTTTCCCTGGGTCCACTCGACCAAATCGACTTGCGCCTGCCACATGTTGCTTTTCATGATCCTGCAATGATTCTCCCTCCTCAAGCCTCTAGTTTATGGGATTAAGAGCACTCACCACCTATTACCTTCAAGCTTTCCATTTAGCTCATCCTCCTTTGATTGGCCTTTCCTTGTGGTAGCATCTCACAATCCCACATTGTTTTCATCCTTGTGTTCACTCAAATGGTGAGATCATAGGATGATGCTACATGTCATCCTAGAACCACCACTATGCCTTGAAATGCATGCTATGAGGAATACTCTGGTTCAATACCACTACTATATCACATGCTACCTCATCATATACATCATCCCATCTTGCAAATGTGGCAACATCTCGTGATCCCACTCTCATTATCTTTCTTGCAACTTCTTTCATGAGATCATGAAAGCCATTGGATTTGATCATTATTTAACTACCTTTACACGATCTCCTCTTCCATGTGTCAAGTATGATTCATTCATGTTGACATGGATCCCATCTAGAAATGTGTGTTACAAGCCCACAAAATTTGTCAAATCATTCTCCAAGTCGATCTTTCCAAGTTCAAGTTACCTCCGCGTGCGAGCTCTACCAAAAGGCCAGGTGCCTTTGGTAACTCAATATTGGTGCATTGATAAATACAAAGACAAGTTTGGCACACCTCCCAACCAATGTGGGATAAATACCCTAAAGGACCTTTGCACATTTCACATGCCCAACTTAGTTTGGAGCTTTTAAAACCTTTAAAACTTTTTTGCCCCATTCTTTTGTAGTCCCATGGCATTAAAATCATGACCACATTTTCTTAAAATATTTTAAAATTTGTTTAATGAATCCATTTTATGCATGTCCTGAATATTGAATTCCAAAATAGAGCTTCTCCAACTAAATTCTCAAAGGGATTATGTAATTTTATAATATGGTGAAATTTATAGTACCAATAGTGGCTCAATCTGGGGATGTATGCCTCTTGTAGGCATAGCAAGATCTTAGAATCTATGGTTGAGAAAACCACTCTATCTTCCCTCAAATTTTATTATTCTACAAGAAAAAAAAATCAGACTTAATTCTTATTTGGTAGCCCCAGGCCACCAAAAAAAGTAACACCAGTATTTGCCTTCATCAAATGTATGATTCTCATCAATATATGTGACCTTCCACCTAAAAAAATCAATGGATACATGTTGTCCATATACATAAACTTCCATAGGTTGAAAAATAATTCAATATTTAAAACTGCCAGTGTCTTTCCAATCACACCCCTTATAATAGTCATACTCAAACAAGTATGCATCACTATTTATCTCATCACTAGGTGGAAAGGAAATACAACCTTCTTCAAGTAATGTATCAATATAAAACATACAATTATTATCATGCATTACCACATAATCACCCAGCTGAAAATAAGCTAAACTTTCTGATTTATCTTTGTGCACACCATCAACTTCACCAATTGGTACATCATCTATAACATTTAGTTTATCAATTATCTCTTCACACAAAAGGTTAGAAACTAAATGAAATTCCCCTTTATAAAAATTATAACAAAGAAATGGTTGGTCCATATCTATATCTTCATCAGATAAGACATTAGGAACTTCACTAAAAATACCATCCATTTCAATGGCATAATCATATTCATCAAGAGAAGAAGAAATTGAATTTGAACTGAAACAATGTTCAGAGTTGCATCTTTCATAAAAAGAAGAATTTATATCATGACCATCATTCTCATCAGTGAAGATATCATACTCCTCTTTCCACCGTTGATCCTCTTCCTTCTCAACCACACATGCTAGTTCATACTCATTTGAAATAATAAAATGCCAAGAAGAAAATTGATCTACTATATGGAGAGTTATAATTGATGGGACAACAATATCAAAAAAACTTGCAACATTAGTTTCAGGCACACACACCTTAATTAATGCCTCATATGAATTTTCAACATTTTTATTTGGTTCTTCATAATTGATGGCTTTAAGGTCATCCAATTTCCGCATCAACCTAGTTTTTTCAACTAAGGCATCTCTAACTTTCTTTTCTCTCTCTTTGTTTCTTCTATCTCTTATGACAATTTGTTCATGAATTTACCTTCTCAATGTATCAAGATCATAAAAAATTCTTATAAATAAGGAAAAGTACTTTACGACTCAAAGGAGGTAGTTGAGTTCATTATTTCTTCTTCATCCCTACCCAACAAGTGCCTAAAAGGAGAAAAGATACACACATGAGATGCATCATTTGATCTTCTATTTAGCACATCTCTGCTTTTTATTCTTGATCTCCTACTACTATTTTGGAAAGTAGTATAATTTACTTCCTTTGTACATTGTAGTTCCCCTTCTTGATCAGTAGGAAGAGATAAGATATTCTCATAAACATCACTTGCATTTATTCTTTAAAGAAATTTCTCCATGAAAGCTGCAATTAATTCTTCCCAAGAAGAAATAGAACCTATTGGTAAGAAAGAAAAATAATCCTTGGCATATTCCTTCAAAGTTTGAACAAACAACTTTATTAAAAAATCCTCATGAAAGATCACATAACTACCCATTAGATCAACAAATTCATGCAAATCCTTACTTGTTGATTTGATTATTTACCATTAAACTTTGGTAAATGTTGTTGGAAAGTTAAGGTACTGAGAGGGGGGGGGGGGGGGTGAATTAGTACCTTATAAAACTTTAACCTTCAATAACTATTTTACCCTTTGAATCTTAGATCTTACTTTGCATGCATAAACATAAAAACTTATTGCTGAATGAAAGTAACATAAAGTAAACTCTTTCAACTATAAATACATAACACACATGAACACATTTGACACATGATTTTGGTCATGCAGAAACTCTTGATTTGAGGGAAAAAATGCGGTGGAGATGAAACCCACAATCCTTCACTACTGCAACATAACCGTTGCTTGATTAGAGGATACACAAGTATCACTTCTAGTGATTTACCATGTTAGGAGTAATACAAAAAGACCTGCTAAAGTCTACCTTTTAAAATGGTTTTGTAACACTCATTGAGTGTGCACTCTATTAAGTGATTTACAATGTAATAGGCTTGTTAAGGCCTACCCAATATGTGGGATTTGAGAATACAATAACTATAATGTATTCCTATAAAAAGTGATCTAGAATAGTGCATCTACCTATATGCTAGGTCAAATCCTTTATGCTCTATGAAGTCTCATCACCTTTCTCTTACTGATTTCACCAAATTCATCCACTTCCACTACTTGGTAGCATTATCATCTTTTTCACTATTATGTGCTCTCTCCTTATATAGTAATCCTATAGCTTCCTCTTTACTTGACCTAATTAGGGTTGGCATCCTTCTAGAATGCTTAGATGATTAGATCTACGATCCATATTCATTTCCTCTTTCCAATTTTTTTTTCTTTATTTTCATTGGTTCAAACTTTGCCTTGGGATCATCTACAATCATGTTTCATTCCCAATAAATCTTACCTAACTTTTTCCACGATCTTCGTAAACCATTTTCTTGCTTGGTAGAATCCAATCACAAAATTTTATGTTCATCTTGTGTCTCTCGGTAGCCTTTTCTAATTTGCTTAGTTATCATGTTGTTCCTACTCGATAATACTCTTTATCAGTTATCATACTCACTCTATACTCTTCCTTGATTATCATACTCATTCAGTACTCTTCCTTTTCTTGGTAACCATTATGCTCGGTTAACTATATTTGTTTAGTGTCCATTCTTCTCTATCATTACCTAATGACTTTCTCTTCACTGACCTAATTCTTCACTTATCATAACTCACCTTTTTCACTAATGACAACACTTAATGTTGTAAAGTTGGAAAATGTGATGGAATAGGAAAGGGGTTTTTAACAATGCACCTAATAGAAGTCCTAAGCCAAAATTCTCCAACATACATGTAAATTGATATAATATGGAATATAGATCTAAAATGTAAGTAAGGAATTCTAAAATTAAATAAGATGAACTACATACCTCATAATAAAGCTGATCTAGAAACACCTATTTTCAGGTGTATGTATTCAGTTTCAGGAAATTCTACAGCCGCATCTAGCCTGGAAACATAGAAATAGAGAAAACCTAGAAATCTTCTATCTTTCTGAGAAAGGTCGACCTTGACCTAGGATAGGGGTAAGATCTTACCTCGGGACACAATCTTACCCCTAAAAGTTGACCTTGACTTGCACTGTTCCAACGGAAAATGTATTCATAGATCCCAGAAGTTTTCCAAAAAGGGTACTCAGATGTGCTCTGTAACACCCATAACAATGACTGTAGATATCTGAAAATGGTGTTTTGGGGTGTCTATATAGGGTTTTTCCTTAGTCAAACCCCCATTTTGGTGATCTCCACCTCCACGAATAGCCAGATGTAATAGAATATGTGTGTGTATTGAATGTGCAATGCCAAGATCTAATCCTCTCTATTAAAAACCCTAGCATGAATTGATATGAGAAAGCAATGCATAGATTTGAATATTGTAAAGAAAGCATACCAAGCCCCCAAGGCTAAAGTACTCTTACCAAAATCACAATCTGTAATTGCTACCCCATGATTGTATCTTTGAGTACTTGAATGTTGAAAATGGTGGATCAAGGAAGAAGATATCTTTCTTGTTCCAAAGGAATGTCCAAAATGGTTTGTCCAACAATTATTGATGTCCACAAGGTCTAGATCTTCTATATCATCCTCTTGTAATCTTGCCTCATCACTTCACCATCGCTTGCTTGCTTCAATCGATTGTGTGTCCATTTGATGGATACTTGGTGTGTTATGAAGGAAAAAGAGATGCTTATATAGATATTTGAAGGTGAGGCTCCTTGGGAAATGTAAGGGCCCATAATTCAAATTTCACCTCAAATTATGGTCCAATCACAATAACCAACTAAGGAGGGAAAATAATTAAATAAATTTTTTATTAAAACCCTTTCGCATTCAGATCCAAAGGTTTGACATTGATTTCAGGGCCTGCTGGGACCAAAATTTGAAAAGGGAGACCTAAAATCAACAAGGGTCAAGGTTGACCTCAACCTTGACCTAGGTCAAGGTCAACCTTGACCCTGACCCAAAGGTCCAGGCTCAGTCACCTTTGAGAATAGGAAGTCTTGAGGTAGGCCAGAGACTTATAAATGGTGAGAAAATAGGGTAGAGTGCTAGAAAAAGGCACATAGACCTGGAATGAATGTGATGAAGGCTAGGAGGACCTATACCTAGACCCTACCTAGAAAATAGAGCCACAAAGAAGGGAAATCAAGGAGAATCCTTAGGATCCTAACCCTAATTTCACCTAGAATGAAGGAATCAAGTGCAAATGCATCCTAAATGAAAATATATCATGATAAATGCACTAAATGAGGGAGCTAAACCTACCAAGATGGAAGTGATTCCATTTTAAGATGATACATTTATCCCCCACTTTAGCTTAGATATGACACTACATGAATATGCAAGCTAAAGTAAGAAAATGTCATAGTAAATAAAAAGGATATAGCCAAGTCCTTGATGTAGAGATCCTATAGAAAACTATTAGTACCTCTAGCACACAAGGTTAATTAAAATCCATAAATTACCAAAGACTTACTAGAATGAGTTTGAGAAGTGCATAGAGCCCCTTATGCTCCCCTATTTCATTTTTATACTTCTGAATGGTGAAACAGGGTGATAAGAATGACTTTACACACTGGATATGCAATTTGTTGAGAAAGTCTTTTCCCAAACCAATTAGAAGGATTCCCATCCTTCCTAAACTAATTCAAGAGGTTAGGTATTTGAATCACAATTCCAATGCCATTGAAGACACTAAAAATAGAGTTACCAAAATCAAGTTATGATGAAAAGAGTGAATGTCTATCTAAATGCATATGAAGGGAAATTTGAATTTATCATGAGTAAACCCTAATTTTGACTATAAATAAGGAAAAAGAACTCATACTTACTCATTCTTACCATTTGTAGATTCGAAGAGAGAAAGAAGAATGCTGAGTAGAGAAGAACTTCAAGTGACACGCATGGAGCTCCTGAGACAGTGCCTAGCTACTGGATGACCTCTTCCTGAGGTGAGTTTGCTATTATTGATTTATGTCCACAAATTCTTTCTTTTTGTAGGCAAGGTCGACCCTGACCCTTAAAGGTTGACCCTGACCTAGTTATGTCAACCTTGACCCAAAAAGGTTGATATGAACTAGAAGGTCTCCACCTTGTCTAGGATGAGGTCAAATTTGACCCTGATCTAGGAAGGTTGACCTTGACCTAGGAAGGTCGACCTTGACCTAACTGAGGTCAACCTTGACCTAGTCAAGTTGGATTTATAGATTTATTAGTCTAGAATGCTGATATTATGTTTTTTTGTGCTTACAAGACCTGGTTTGTCTCCAAGAGCATCCCTTTGGAGGGTTACTAGTGGCCATCAGAGAGAAGTTGTTTGAGCTGAGCGAGGATGAGATGTGGTTATTAAGAGATGTAGGACTATACTGGGTAACAGTCATTCCATAGATCAGACTTCATCAAGCCATGTGATCACCTCTTATAGAGAGGTGGAATGAGGATACATGCTCATTTCATGTTCCTTTAGGTGAGATCACTATGATACTGGAGGATGTCTACAAAATGTTGTGGCTTTTGATTCAAGGTGAGCCTATCAAATCGAGAGAACAACGAGGTCCTGTGGATGTCCTAGTAGATGTAGAGTATTATTTGGGATGGGTTCCAGAGATGCAAACCTGATTAGATCAGATCACCTTATCATCCATATTAGCAGGCCCTACACCTTTGGTACTGTTATACACTAAGTTTTGCACCCTATTCAAGCTCTGATAGTCTTGATAACCTAGTATAACATGGGAATCATCTCTAGGTTGTGGGACCTATGTTAACTAAGATGAGACCTCTAGGTTCTAGGCTTGTTCCTCTTGGATAATCACCTTAATTTTCTTCTTGAAAGGAAAGTAAACTCTTGAAGGAAAAGGGATAGAAGGAATGCTGAAAGGGAAATGACTGAAAAGAAAACTACCTACTAGGTGATACACCAAAATGAAATGAACATAATACACTGACCAAATTAGCATGAAAGCTCTCAGATCTAATAGAACATAATCTTCCTAAACAGGCTTGCATAAGTGTTTCAAAAAGAGGCCTTAACAAAAAAAACATGGACCGTGACCTGCAAGCAAATGTTCTTTTCAGCAAAAGGGCACAGGAATGAGACAAGAAAGGTAGGGATGAACATAATCCATAAAACTATCTAAATCAGATCAGACACAATAGTACACAAATAAGCAAAAAGAAAGAAGGGCTTTGGAACTCTGAGGATTTCTCTAACAAAGCTAGTATATTGCATTCAATAAGATAAATACAGACAAGGGAAAGAATCAAGGGCAAAAAAAATGCCATGGAAAGCCTCTATTAAGTCTGACAAATCAATGAAAGATTACAAACTGTAAGAGCCAAAGGGCAAAACAAATGCTATGGATAACTCCTAAGAAAGGAAAAATCTCTTTTTACAATTGTAAACTTTGAGCTCTAAAAGCTCCAAAAGACTAATATATACATCTCCCTAGTGCGCCAGCTTGGAGTAAAAAATTTGATTAAGGTTACATAGATTTTCATATGATAATAGAAACACTAACCTTGTCACTTCTGATCATAAATGCCTTCTTGAATTATCTTGGCCGATCAAATATATTCTTGTGTGTCTTTCCCATCACCATAACTATCTGTAGACAAGTCACCTTGATTCATCTACTTTGCTGCAAATTGAAAACCTCACGTCACCGCCATGAATTGTCTCTGTAAGTCAAGTTCATCATGAATGTTCAAATCTAATCTTCACAGACATTTGAATTTTTTTTTAAAAATAAATAGTTACAGGTGGTGCCAACCCCTCTTGTTCATCAACGATCAATATTAAATTGGCATGGCACCTCAGGAAACAAAAATCAAGACATGACAACCACCTAGATATTCTTCATCAATTTTCTACCTACAACTATCTTGGAAACATCAACTCTAAGCTACCTGCAATATCGCATACGACCAACTATTAAAAAATAGAGAAAACTTGGTAAGGAACCCCTGCCAGATGTTTAAATTCAGTTGCAATGGCTAGCAGGTCCATGATTAAAACATGACCATCGATATCTTCATTTACTAAAAAATTGAATGGCTCAGATCATTCTCCACAATAATCAATTTAGCTCTAAAAAAATTTCCAGCCACATCATCAATCTCTCACTCAATGGGAAACAAACAAATCAGCACAACTTGGTAGCGGACCCACTGCTAAATCGGCCTTAAATTAGATGGTGGTTGCATGATTGCAAAGAGAAAGAATATTCCTTGCGATCAAGCGACAATTGTTAGATCTTACTGCACTACCATATCACCAGTCAGCAAGAAATGAAAAATGAACACCTTGGCACAACCGATAGGTCAAACCCACTGCTTTACTCACTTTCCATCGGACGGTTGTCGCAATGCCGTGAAGAATATCTTTCAAGAATTTTACCTTAGCGGCAATGTGACAATCATAGATATCAACCAAACTTTAACCTACTAAGTGACCTAACCACCAGAAGAAACATAACCGCATGCTGAATCACTGAAGGCTAAGGCACAAATCGTCAGGGTTACACGAACACGTGACCGAAGGAAATGCTGGGTCATCGAATGAAAAGTACTTAATCACCAAAAATAAGAGACCAAGAAACCAAAAAATCATGAAGAACTGGGACCCACTGAGTCGCAGCAGCGCACATAGGAAAAGATGATGCCAGACAAGAATTGAGAAGCGATTAAAGGTAAAAAACAACTAGGGTTTTCTTTTAAAATTGGAAAAGCATAAGAGAAATGGAAAACATCAAGGGTCTTTATGTTTAGACAATTTTGGAACCCTACGACATAAGCTATTTCCTGCAACCTTGAAACTTGAATATCTGCCTGGTTTTTGCGATTAAGCACATGTGATCAGAACTAGAGCATAATGACACATTGAAGACCATGGGGCTAAGGGCACAAGTCATGAAACCTTGAAGATTTTCTTTGGTGGGAGCCTCATTTCACTCCACCTGTGGCCAAAATTGAATGGATAGAAAATTTTGGGTAACATTTTGGCAATTTTTGCTGGATGTTTTCCTGCTAGACATGGAAAATAGTGACCCTGATGAAATCCATTGGGCATAGGAGTCTTCTCAAACACAAAAAACTTCTGGACAGAGAGAGGAACAAAAATATGCTCGAGCACTTCTTAAAAGCAGGGAAACTAATCTAGAAAGCAGGGATAGAAAAAAAGGAAACATAGCTACAAAGATTTACAAGGAAGGACTAATTTCAAAACAAGGCTTCAAGTGGAAGCCATTAACCTAATATTGGAAAGGCATCTCCTTTAAGATTTGATAGCTGAAAAACATTATGCTCCTTACACCTAGTGACAACAAATGGTCCACCCCAGAAGGAATCAAACTTTGTATGTCTGCCAGGTTTTGATTTGAACTCATCCCATTTGAGAACTACATCTCCAACTTTGAAGTTCCTATCCTTGGCTCTTCTATCAAAACTTTTCTTCATTTGTACCTGATGGAACTCCATATCCTTCATGGATTTATCTCTAAGTTCCTCTAACTCTATGAGTTGAGCATACCTGATTTGTAAGGGATCTCCTTCCTCGAATAGGACATATTGAGTGGCCAATTCTAAAGCTGGTAGTTCAGTTGAAATGGACAACTTAGCCTCTCTTCCATATACTAACATGTAAGGAGAATTCCCAATGATCTTCTTTGGGGTTATCCTATCCAACCATAAGGCATATTTCAATTTAGTATGCCAATCTCTTTGGTTATCTTGTAGGGTCTTCTTGATTATCCTAATCAAGTTCTTGTTTGTTGATTCTGCCAAACCATTTCCCTAAGGGTAGTAATTTGAACTTGTATTTAGATAAATGCCATTTCTAACTGCCCATTCTGAGAATTTAAGGCTTGTGAATGCCAATGCATTATCTGATATTATGGAGTCTGGAGTGCCAAATCTGTGAACTATATCATCATAAAAACTTAAGACAACACTCTCATTTTCTTTCTTCAAGGCAACTACCTTTATCCACCTAGTGAAATAATTTGTTGTAATGATTATCCACTTGTGGCCTATACTAGATGGAGGATTAATCATGCCAATGAAATCTATGGCCCAGCTTATGAAAGGTTGCTCTGTTCTGATTGGCTGAAGGGGCAGAGCTACAAGCCTTTCTTTTCCTATAAATATGGCACATTTGATGCATTTCCTCACATAATCATGACTATCGTTGAAGATAGATGGCCAATAGTACCTGATCCTCATGATTTTAAAACCAATAGTCCTAGGAGAGAAGTGACCTCCAGAAGGTCCATCATGAAATTCATATAGGACATCAACTATCTTTTCTAAATCAATGCATCTTAAAAGGACACCATTTTGATCCTCTCTAAAAAGAACTTCATCTATCAACACAAAGGGAACAGATTGTAATCTATAATACCTTCTTTTTGCCAAATCTAGGTCTGTAGGACATTGTCTTGTCTTTAAGTAATGAACCATGTTAGGAAACCAACCCGCTGCCTTAGAATGTTCTTTTATAGAATGCATGACCAAAGACACATCTGTTTGCTCTGATTTATTTGAACTTTCATCCTTTTTCAGATGCTCACAAAGACCTCTTCCCCTGACTAGCTTAGTGGTTTGAATATCAATGTCATACTCCATCACTTTGGTAATCCAACCAGCTCTCTTTTCATTTAGGTCCTTGGATAGAAAAAATTCTTTGACACTTGGATGAGTAACTTTCAAATGTACCTTGCTATGGGTCAATAGAAATCTGAACCTTTTAAGGATTTTTACCACATCAAGTACATGTTTTTCCACAAAAGAGTACCTCTATTTGTACTCCTCTAAACCTTTGCTGAAGAAAGCAATGGGCTGCTCTAATCCTTCTAAATTTTCTTGGGTCAACATTGCAGACATAGCATCATGACCCCCATAAGCATAAAGGATAAAATATTTATTGAAGTTTGGGTTTAATAGAGTAGGGGCTTCTATCAAGGCCTCTTTGATAGCCTGGAAATTGGCTTTCCCTTCTTTAGTCCAATTGAAGACTGAACTCCTCTTTAACATGGATGTCAAAGGTTTTAGTAAATTTGCCATATTAGGCAAGAAACACCTAACAAAAAAATCCTTCCTATGAAAGATTGAAGGCTTTTCTTGTGATGTGGCAAGGGTAGCTCTAGGATGGCTGTGATCCTTTTAGGGTCTACTATAATTCCTTTCTTGGATACTATATATCCCAACAATTTCCCTTCATGAACTGCAAACACACATTTCTTGGGATTGAGAGATATCCCAAATTCTCTACACCCTTCAAAGATCTTCCTCAGATGTTTGATATGATCTGTGGCATGTTTGGAATAAATAGTTATTTCATCTAAGTAGACTAGTACAAACTTGTACATGAGGCTTTTAAAGGCCATATCCATTGCCTTTTGAAAAGTAGCACCTGCATTTGACAAACGAAAGGGCATCTTTTGATATGCCATTGTTCCCCACTTGGTTGTGAATGAAATTTTGTATTGATCCTTTTTGTTAACTAGGATTTGATTATATCCTGAATAGCCATCCAATAATGAAAATCTCTCGGACCTAGAGACACATTGCAAGATTTGTTCCATAGAGGGTAGTGGATGGCGGTCTTTTAACGAAGCCCTGTTAAGATCCCTGAAGTCAACACATAACCTCAACTCCCCACTTTTCTTCCTTACCAAAACAAGGTTGGAAACCCAACTAGTATGCTTGATGGGGTAGATGATACCACTTTCTATTAATTTGAGCACTTCTCTATGCATAAGTGGCTCAAGCTTGGGATTAATAGGCCTTTGTTTTTGCCTTACTGGTTTGGTGTTAGGCTCTAATTCAATAGTGTGCTGAGAAAGGGCTGGATTAAAACCTTTAAAGTCTTAATATTTCCATGCAAATACATCACTAAATTATTTAAATAATTGGGTATAAGCCTTCTTTTCTAAATCAGTGTTTACCTTTCCAAATTGTAAGCTTTTACCTAGTTCCAACTCCAACCCAACACAATGTTCTTGTTGAATCACCAGGTCAGCTTTGTTCTTCTTAACTTGATCATCCTTGTTGAAGACATCTTCTAGGGTGACAAGACCTCTAGGCATTTTATTAGATCTAAGTTGTATCACTTGATCACCATAGTTCTGCAATAGTCTATCTTGGTTATGTTCTCAAACACTTGCCAATTGACATTGTTATGAGGAATAGAGGGTCTAACAATCACTTTAATGTGTTGCTAGTCTCTTTCCTTTGAAACACTATTAGGAATGTCATGCTGAGACCCAACAACTACTAATCTGTTTGCATTTTGATTGAATTTTCTAGGGATTTCAACAATATTAAAAGCATGGAAATCTTGGATTGCATCCCAAACTCTATGTTTGTATGCTTTCATGGTGTCATTTTTGGTTGCACTTATCCCTCTCACTTGGCTGACTACTAGCTCACTGTCACCATGAACTTTTAGGGCTTTGAGCCCTCTCTTCCTAGCCCACTCCAGCCTATTCACTAGACTTTCATACTCTACAGTTTTACTAGTGCAGGAGAAATTGAATCTAAAAGATGTATAGTATCTTTCTCCTTTTGGGGACACTAGCATAGCACCACCACCAAAACCATGTCTACTTCTAGCACCATTAAAAAAAAATTCCCAAACCTAATTGCTCTGCTCTTCTAAATCAGTGTCTTCTTTGAGAAGGTTTGGCTCTATGGATCCACTTTCTTGTATCAAATAGCTTCCCAAACCAACATCCCAATTAATATTTTCTTGGGCCTCTGAAGCCTTAATTGATTCTAGTTCATCTAGTAAAATATCGAGGATATTCTCTATCATAGTGTTTGCCTCTTGGATAATTGGGAAGTCACTACTATCAAGTGCAAGGCAACTTGTATTGATCGTATTGGACACATATGGTTCTATATGGTGTGCTGCCAATGATTCAAATTTAATGGTGACCTTGGTCCCATATCTTGTGTGGAAAAACATGTGTGACCAGTCAAAAGAAAGATAGCCTCCTATCTTGGCTGTAAATTCCTTTGACAGACATATGGAAAATAAATCAGGGAGATCTATGATATATATATCAAGTAGGATGGAAACATTAGGACTTGCATGGAGGATTAGACTGGTATCCTTGGCCACACCTATTGTATTGACTGAGGATCCATCAAGTTGTTTAACCTTCTTTTGAAAGGGGTCATAATTAAATCCTAATTAGTCGGCCACCTTTTTTGGCATTATAGTACTAGTAGCTCTGCTATCTACCATATAGTTATGTACTAATGATTTTCCAATAATTAAAGATACATAAAATGGGGGTGGTTTTAAGTTCCTACCTTGCAGGGGATTCTCTTTGGAGTTGCTACTTGGAGCCTCCTTTTCTAAATCAGTGTTGACCAACACTAGCTTTGTTGTATTATTTGTAGGCTAAGGAGCTATCGATTCACCCATGGCCTTCTTCAAAATCTCAAGTTGTCCTAGAATAGCCAAAGAGTCCCACATAGACATAGTAACATTCACCTTCTTCATGTTGTCTACAATGTTGAAAGGTGTCACAGTGTGTATTCTTTGTTGTGCTTTTACTATGAGAGGCTCCATTGGAGCCTTCTTCAATATGGTAGGAGCAAATGGCTGTAGTGTTTCTACAGATGTAGCAGCTTTAATCCTAGAATCCACTCACTACATGTCTTGGGCTCTTCTCTTTGACCTTATGTTGGTAGCAATGGAAGATTCACCATTGACTCCATTGAAGTCTAGCTATTCCTAATTGAAAAGAGCAGTTTCATCAGTTTGTACTTCTTGTTGAAGAATTGATCCACTAGAAGAGGCCTCTGGTTGAGCATGCGAGGCATTCTGAACCATTAGGGCCTGATTCATCCATCCATTTGAACATGTAGCCTAATTATAAGGTTGATTACAAGGAAATCACCATTCATTATCCAAAGCCATGTTATTTTGACTAGGAACCACATCTTTGACTGGATTTGTGAAGTTAAGAGGTGCAGGGTTGTATGGTTGGAAAGGTCTTTGATTAAAATTTTGCCTTTGTCCCTGATAACCTCCTTGGTATGGTGGCCTAATCGGCTGATAAGATTGTCCCTAATTTGGATATTACTGATTGGGATGCTGACCTTGTGGCTGAAAAGGTGGTTGGATTCCTTGCCCTTGTTTCTTAAGGTTTGTCACCTCTTTAGTTAAAGTCTGCTGCAAATTTGTCATTTCTTGCTGACTACTTTGCTAACTATTCCTCATTTCTTGCAGTTCTTTAGAGAAACTTGTCCTTAACTTTTCACCACTAGCTTGAGTTGCCACTATGGTGGGAATAGGGGTAAAAGGAGGTTCTTGTAGAGGTGCGATGGGTTGAAGGTTGGGAAAGATGGGCATGGGTGGCCTTCGTGCTATCATGCCTACCTGGATTAAATAATTTTCAGCCCTGATAGCTGTGTCAAAAGCTTGGGGTAGAGAGGTACCTGCCATAGATTGGATCATGACAAAGATCTAACTATTCAAGATTTGCAAGAAGTATAAGAAAGCATGATCAGCTGATGGCCTTACTGAGACTAGAATTCTATTCCATGTTTTGAGAAATCTATTGTTATAGTCTATCATTTGCTCTTGGGGGTCTCTTTTTATCGTCATTAACTGCTCAACCAAGGATAAGTTGTCTGATTTATCTTCAAAGTGTCTACTTAATGCATCCCCTAATCAATCCCATGAATTAATAGAACCAACATATAGAGTCCTAAACCATTCAAGAGCCTTACCTTTGAGAGAGGCTACTAACAACTTAGTGGCCACATCCTCCTGGGTTATATTATGTATAATACAGATAGTGGTCACATCCCTTATATGTTCAAAAGCTATTGTTTGTCCTTTACCGGTGAAGTCAGGTAGAATTTTTAGTGCCACCAGGGGTACATCATGATGTTGAGTGAAATTCAATGGACTCCCTTGGTTGAAAGGTGCGAAGGCAAACTACCTAGCCATTGCAGGAGCTGAAATTTGCTAAGTAGCAACTGAATGAGTTGTACTTGATGTTAGATCTGAATCCTCCTCTAAATCTCTAGTTAGATATCTTCCTCTTCTTTTGAGATGAAAGGGAAAAATTCTCCTTTTTAAAGTATCAGGTGGTGTAGACTATATTCTCCTTGTAGGGGATTTTCTTTGAGACAACCTTCCTCTATATTTTCCTTTTGGGGGTAGCTCTGAGAATTCAGTGGGCTTTGAGCTCCTTGTCTCAATCTTTCTCATAAAATTTGAACAAGGTCATTCAAGATCTTACACTAGTGGAGTCGCTAGATATACTTGATAATTAACCTCTCTAAGGCTTTTGTTATGTAATAAATATATCAGAGATAGAAAAAAATTTATAGAAAAACTTATTTCAGAGTCCCACCGGGTGTGCCAGAATTGTCATACACTAAGTTTTGCACCCTAATCAAGCTCTTGTATTCTTGATAACCTAGTATAACATGGGAATCATCTCTAGGTTGTGGGACCTATGTTAATTGAGATGAGACCTCCAGGTTCTAGGCTGGTTCCTCTTGGATAATCACCTTAATTTGCTTCTTGATAGGAAAGTAAAATCTTGAAGGAAAAGGGATAGAAGGAATGCTGAAAGGGAAATGACTAAAAATCAAACTACCTACTAGGTGATACATCGAAATGAAATGAACATAATACACTGACCAAATTAGCATGAAAGCTCTTAGATCTAATAGAACAAAATCTTCCTAAATAGGCTTGCATAAGTGTTTCACAAAGAGGCCTGAACAAAAAAAACACGGACCGTGACCTGCAAGCAAATGTTCTTTTCAGAAAAAGGGCATAGGAATGAGATAAGAAAGCCATGGATGAACATAATCCACAAAACTATCTAAATTAGATCAGACACAATAGTACACAAATAAGCAGAAAGAAAGAAGGGCTCTGGAAATCCAAGGATTTCTCTAACAAAGCCAGTATATTGCATTCAATAAGAGAAATACAGATAAGGGAAAGACTTGAGGGAAGAACAAATGCCACATAAAGCCTTTATTAAGTTTGACAAATCAATGAAAGATTACAAACTATAAGATCCAGAGGGTAGAAAAAATGCCATAGATAACTCTTAAGAAAGGAAAACTCTCTTTTTACAATCATAAACTCTGAGCTCTAAAAGCTCCAAAAGACTAATATATACATCTTCCTAGCGTGTCGGCTTGGAGTAAAAAATCTGATTAGGGTTACATAGATTTTCATATAATAATAGAAACCCTAACCTTGTCACTTCTGATCATAAATGCCTTCTTGAATTATCTTGGATGATCAGATATATGCTTGAGTGTCTTTCCCATCACCATAACTATCTGTAGACAAGTCACCTTGATTCATCTACTTTTCTATAAATTGAAAACCTCACACCACTGCCATGACTTGTCTTTGTAAGTTAGGTTCATCATGAATGTTCAAATTTGATCTTCACAGACATTTGAATTTTTTTATAAAAATAAACGGTTATAGGTGGCGCTAACCCCTCTCGTTCATCAATGATCAATATTTAAACCGACATGGCACCTTAGGAAACAAAAATCAAGACATGATGGCCACTCAGATCTTCTTCATCAATTTTATACTTGCAACTATCCTAAAAACATCAACTCTGAGCTACCTACAACATCGCATACAACTAACTGTTAAAAACTAGAGAAAACCTGGCAAGGAACCCCTGATAGATGTTCAAATTCAGTCGCAATGGCTAGCAGGTCCAAGTTTAAAACATGATCATCGATATCATCATTTACTGGAAAATTGAATAGCTCAGATCATTCTCCAAAATAATCAATTTATCTCTAAAAAAAATCACCAGCCACATCACGAATCTCTCGCTCAATAGGAAACAAAAAAATCAGCACAACCTGGCAGCGGACCCACTACTAAATAGGCCTTAAATTGGATGGTACCCAACAAAAAGGGTATAGTTCTTTTAGTACCTATCACCAATATTGTACATAGGATGGAGAGTGATAGGATTATCTTCTTGTGGGGTCACAACATGCTAGCCCTCTTATACCACAAGCTATGTCAACTAGTGAGATATCAGAGAGAGAGTCTCACGGTATGCACACTTTTGTAGATCTAGTTGTCTGAGCACTTCATATGTACATGACCATAGGGTGTTCCTGTAATGGTAGATGCTAGCATATTGAGAGGATTCACCTATCTATTGAGAGATGTTTGGCAGTACGAAGATATCCTCTACTAGAGGGTATGTCTAGATCATATTCCAAGCACAGATGTGATATGGAGACCCTACTACTGCATGACAGAGTGGCTAGATACATGACACTAGATGAGGCACTCACAATAGTGAAAGCTATTAGAGGGTCATTAGAGTTACATAGTGATTCCATACTACTATGATCGAGTGATGAGATAGTTCAGTCTTTTATAGGGAGTCCCTAGAGTAGTACCTTGGTATGCACATTCGACAAGGTATTATCAAAAACTTGACACCATACGCTGACCATTAGTAGTAGACATAGCATACAATGATGTAGATGAGACAAATGGTATAGAGGTATCACCAGATGTGGCCTATTCAAGCATCAGCTAAGACTACATCAGATACTGGAGTCTAAGGGGAACGCACCCATCTTACCTATTGACTATCCCACAGGTGATCCAAGCTTTTTAGATAGGACACACTAGGATGGTGGCATGATAGAGGAGGATGAGGATCTCAGAGATGAGGAGGATCCCATCTCTAAGGGAGACCCCATGGAGGAGGAGAGAGTAGAGGAGAGAGAAGAGGAGAGAGTAGAGGAGAGAGAAGAAGAGATTCCCCTAGTTGATGGTGCTAGTGCAGATGTGCACATTTTTCACACATCACCACTAAGATCATGATGAATTCCATGCGCCCATGCAGAGACACCACCTCTGAGACCTAGAAACATCGAGTGTGGAGAGAGTAGTCACTCCATGCCCCCACTGTCTAGATCCTTCAATGACGCCCAAGAGGGAGATCCAAGTATATAAAACATGAAATTGATTTGAAATTTTAACTTAATTTAATGAAGAAAAAGTACTAAAAGAGAAATATGTTTCCATTCTGCATCTAGTGTGGGGGAGTGGAGGATTTTTGTATTTGAGGTTCTGAAGGATACATGTCTATCCTACTGACTACCAACTAGCGAGCAAGAGTCTTCCATTGGTCACAGAGATCCCGAAAAGTATGCCAATATCTTTATGTGTGTCCAATGAAAGCTAAGGTTGTGAAAGGAGAGAGAAGAGAGACTGATGGAAGACTTATAGAGGGCCCAGGAGTTCATGTGTGACACGAGCATATCAAGGATCCACTCATGAACTACCAGACATAGATCTATAGCCTCTTATCATAGATCAGAGAGATTTGGGAGTCATCAACCATCAACACATAGAGATAGATAGAGTGATAGATAGGGCCTTGTGCCACATATGTATCAAAACTCAAAAAGATTTTATAGATGAAAAAATTTCTCTACTGGTTAGTTCTATGTTTGATTACTATATTTTCATCAATAGCATAAAACTTAATAGAAAAAAAGGATGTGTATAAATGTATTCAAATGCAATTTTCTAAAACCACACAAACTATAAAACAAACATATTTTATAAGGAATACATAAATACACAGGGAAAGAAAGATAAATTTAAGGATAATAGCATTTGAGATGAATAATATTGATAGGTTCCTTAAAAGAAACACCATCCATATCAGAAATTTTATAAGCACCTGAACCAAAGTCCTCAATTACAACAAAAGGTCAAAGCCAGTTAGGGCTAAACTTTCCTTTTTAACTAGGTAAAGCATTCACATTTCATTAATTCTCATATAATACTAAATCACCTATTCAAAATGACCATTCAATTACTTTATGATTATACTGCTTTTGAAGAGATTTTGATAAGCTTTTATATGTTCCAAAGCATGTATTCATTGTTCATCCAACATTTCCAATTCTTGTAATCATTGTTCTTGAAATGTATCCTTGTCAATTATCCCATGAAATGAAACACATAAAGAAGGTATCTCTAATTCCAAAGGCATAATAGAATTAGTATCAAGAAAATATTGTAAGGAGAAGTACCTATGGTGGTACATACACTAGTCCTATAAGCCCATAAAGAATAGGTGAGTTGGGTATGCCAATCTTTCGCATGCTTATTAACTATTTTTCTCAAAATTTGTTCAATGATTTTATTTGATGCTTCAGCTTGACCATTAGATTGAGGATAGTAAGGAGTCAAAAATCTATGTTGAATTCAATACTTCTCCAAGAATTTTGTGACTTATTTGTTCTTAAAAGAGGTACCATTATTTGAAACTATCATCGAAGGAATACCAAATCATGTTATAATATTGTTAAGGATGAAATCACAAATAACATCTGCAGTTGTTGAATGAAATTGAAAAATCCCACCCACTTCATAAAGTAAGCTGTGTTGGATATTGCTAATGCATGGAGAGGTGATTAAGCTATTTAATATGTTTAATCACTATGTTACTGAATAGGCACTCATACTATTGTCATTTGTGTTTTGTCACTGATGTCAACATATGTTTATGTGAGTAGATCAGACTGGTTATCACAATGTATGGACACTGTACGGATGTTTTAGATGCTGTGAAGTTAGATGTGAGTTCAAGAGTGTGTTGTGATCTTATATCCAAGATCGCATCATGTAAAGTTTCATATTGGATGAGTTACAAATGTTTTGGTAAAGACTGGTCACTAACTGTGACAATGAGAAATGACAGAGTTAGTCTCTAAGTTTTGTGTATAGCTTTCAGGTGATGTGGAATCAGTGCATGTGAACTTCAGAGATGAAAGATAGAGTATTGAAGAATGTTCTATGAACTACATGAGGTACTAAATGTAGGATAATTTCAATTGTGGCATGTACTCTAGAAGGTGATCTATATGGAAGCTGACTACAAAGATGTAGTGTGTATGATGGATGGTGAACTTGAATTAAGGATGTTGGTCCTTAATTATTGTAATGTAATCATTGTAGACTTTTTTTAGATACAATGTGTATCTTAGCAAGGGTTTATGTAATTTTTTGTAATTAGGAAAGCCTTATGAGTTGACCTTCTTATGAAAATTGTAATAAGGTATAAATGAAAGGTTTTTTCTTTGAAAAACATATGGATGAGAAGAAGATGATATAGAGAGGTTATGAAAGCTACGATCTTGTGTCTGCTATATGTAGACTAGAGGTTTGTTGGTGGACTGCATTGGAATTGATCAAGCAAGTATAGTTGCTGCCAAACAGTTCAAAAGATTGTGTATTTCTTAATATACACTTGTGTTGTGAATAGTGAGTTCTGAAGGTGGACTTAACCTTCTTTGGGCAGTGAGCCTTGGGTAGTGAGCCCCCCCTTTTGTTCTTGACTCCTAACAGGATCTATCCTCTAACAAGGACTATGTACTATAATGTTTCAATAAGCTCCTAACAGGGCTATATCTTCTAACAAGGATAACTATACTCTTAGTAAATTATTTGTGGGTGCTAATTCCCACTAGGGTTTTTACCTTTAACAGGGTTTCCCCGAGACCAAAATATTGTGTTATTGTGTTGGCATTCATTATGTTAATTGGATCTATTATTCTGCTGCTTAAAGTTTAATAATTTTTCACAAAACTGATTCACCTCCCCTCTCAGTTGTATTATAGACTGTTATTCCTAACAATTGGTATCAGAGAAAGTGGTCCTTAGAGAGAAATCTTAACAACTTGAGGTGATCTTGGGGATGGCATTCTATAGGAAGGATAGTCTGAAATTTGATCCTAAAAACTTTGACAGTTGGAAGAACAAGATGTGAACTCACCTATTTTGTTTAGGGATTAACTATTGGTTGATTACATGGAACAAGGTGGCTATAAAGACTGAAGATGAATTGACATCATCTACTAAGGATGAAAAGAAGATAATTTCACTTAACATGATTTCAAGAGAAGCACTAATCAACACACTCTCTGAAGGAGAGTTTACTAAAGTTACAAACTTGGATTTGACATTCCTGATTTGGGAAAGATTGGAAGCATTATATGAGGGAGACAAGTATACCAAACAAGAGAAGTTGCAAAACTAGAAGAAAAAGATGGAGAAGCTACGAATGAATAAGGATGAAAGCATTAGGGCCTATGTTCAAAGGGTTACAATAGCTGTAGTTGGAATCAAAAATTGTGGAGGCACTTATGATGAAGATGAAGTTATTGTGAAGATCCTTAGATCCTTAACACCTGCTTACAAGTTCAAGGCTATGTCTATTCAAGAAACTATATCTCTGACTCTAAACTTTAATAGAGAGATGTTGATTGAAAAGCTAACTACCTTTGAAGCTAAAGAATTAGGAGAGGCTGCACCTAAAGTTGAAAATGCATTTAAGACATCTGCACATAAGAAATTGTCTGCACTTCCGAGCACCAGCAAAGAAGACCTAAAAGAAGAGATTGGTGAGTATGCTGAGGAATGGGAACAGATAATGGAAGAAGAAAGAAATATGGATGAACTTTTTGCACTGATTGCTAGAAGAGAAAAAAGAGGTAAGGGCAAGTTTGAGGGCAAGTTACCCTTGAAATGTTTTTCATGTAATAAGGTAGGTCATTTTGCATCTAGATGTCCTACAAGAGTTCCTAAGTACAAACCTAATTATGAAAAGATTAAAAGGGACAAAGAATGTTATTATGCTAGTGAAGGAATCTCTGATGATGATGATTTAGATTGTGAAGAGATTGGATTTGTTGCTATTAGAGATGAACTAGTGCATGAGGAAAAAGCTTTAGTATCTCATGTTGACAAGAAAATTGAATGGATAATAGACAATGGTTGTTCTCAACATATGACTGGTGATAAGAACAAGTTTGTTAAATTAGTAAAGAATGATGGTGGTGTTGTGAGGTTTGGGGACAATCTTTCTAAATCTATCATAGGAGTAGGATCTATTACTCTGGATGGAAAGAATAATATAGATAATGTACTACTTGTTGAAGGATTAAAACATAACTTGTTGAGTGTTGGACAGTTAATGGATAAAGAGTTTCAATTAATTTTTGTTAATGGAAAATGTTTTATTAGAAGTAAGACAGGTAAGTTGATTGCAACTGGTACCAAGTCTAGAGGTAATGTATTTGAATTAGATACATCTGGAGCCTGTTGCTTTGTTGTGAAGGTTGATGATAGTTGGTTATGACATAGGAGATTTTGTCATGTTAATTTTGATAATATTGTAAAGGCAAGTATAAATAATGCAGTGAGAGATCTGCCATAGATTGTGAAACCATATAACACTATTTACAAAGAGTGTGTCATGGGAAAATAGACTAGAAGCAGTTACAAAAGCAAAGCATATACATCAAAAGAAAAGTTGGAGCTAGTACACACAAACCTATGCAGACCTAGAAGGACAAAATCATACTATGGTGAAAGGTATTTCATACTCTTTGTTGATGATTTCTCTAGAATGATGTGGGTCACTTATTTGAAAGAAAAATCAGAGGCATTTGATAAATTCAAGTTGTTCAAAGAAAAAGAAGAGAATGAATCAGGTTTAAAGATCAAGTGTTTAAGGTTAGATAAAGGTGGAGAGTTTACTTCAGACTTATTCAACTCATACTATGAAGAGCATGGAATAAAGAGACATATATCTTCTCCTAGGACTCCACAAAAAAATGGGATAGTAGAGCAAAGGAACAAGACTATACTTGATGTTGTTAGGACAATGTTGATTGAAGTAAATGTATCTCATGTACATTGGAGAGAGGCTATTGGAACAATAGTGTATACATTGAACATAATTCAAATAAGAGAAGGTACAAGCAAGACTCTCTATGAATTATGGTTTGATCATACTCCTACTGTAAAATACTTCAGAATATTCGGTAGTAAGTGTTATATCAAGAGAGATGATGAGATAGGGAAGTTTGATGCTAGAAGTGATGAAGAAATTTTAGTTGGTTACTTTGTTAAGAGAAAGGCCTACAAATATTTCAATTTGAGATTGAGGAAGATGATTGAAAGTAACAATGTAAGAATAGATGAGAAGTTTTAGATACAATAAAGAATGTATGATAGTAATTAGATTTTAGAGATAAAAGAAACTACTACTTCTACAGAGGGATAAGAACTTGTTGAGGTAGAAAGTGAAAAAGAGGCTTGTAATGCTAGCACAAGTAAGGTTACTGATACTCCTAAAACACCAAGGTATGTAAAGAATAACCATCCTAAAAATCAAATTATTGGCAATACCAGTCAGGGAGTACTAACTAGATCAAGGGTTAGAGAAGAAATTTTTTTAATTTTTCAAGTTGAACCAAAAACTACAGATGAAACATGCAGAGATGAGTCTTGGTTAAATGCTATGAAAAAGAGTTAAATTAGATAAAGAAGAATGACACTTGGGAATTGGTTCCTAGGCCTAAAAACAAAAATGTAATAGGAACGAAATGGGTTTTTAGAAACAAAATGAATGAAGAAGGAACTATTGTAAGAAACAAAGAAAGGCTAGTATGCAAAGGATACTCACAACAAGAAGGCATAGACTTTGAAGAAAATTTTTCTCTTGTTGCTAGAATAGAGGTAGTAAGATTATTCTTGGCTTATGCTACACATAAGAACTTCAGGGTGTATCAGATGGATGTGAAATCTACATTTATGAATGGAGATCTTGAAGAAAAAGTTTATATAGAACAACCTGATGGATTTCCCCTATGCAAAGATAGAGACATGTTGTGAAAGCTGAAGAAATCTCTGTATGGGCTAAAGCAAGATCCTAGGGCTTGGTATGCAAGGTTAGACAAGTACCTACTTCAGCTTGGATTTAGAAAAGGTAATGCAGATAGTAATTTGTATTTAAGAACTAGTGAAGATGGAATCCTGATAATAGAAGTCTTTGTGGATGATATTATCTTTGGAGGAAATGATGATCTATGTAAGAAATTTGCTAAAGAAATGGAAAGTGAATTTGAGATGTCCATGATAGGTGAAATTAAATTCTTCCTTGGATTGCAAATAACTTTGAATCAGAATGATATCTTTATTTCTCAGACCAAGTATCTCAAAGAATTGCTAAAGAATTTTGGAATGGAGGACTGTAAACCAGTAGGAAAACCTATGGTGATTGGTAACAAGTTAACAATTGATGATGAATCAAAGTGTATTTTTTAGACCTTGTGCAGATCAATGGTTAGAGGAATACAATATCTAACTCACACCAGACCAGATATTACTAATGCTATTAGAATTGTGGCTAGATATCAGGCAGATCCTAAAGAAATACATATAGCTGCTGTGAAAAGGATATTGAAGTATCTAAGAGGAAATATAGACTATGGCTTATGGTATGACAAAAATGATAGCTTTGAACTTCATGCTTATACTGATGCTGATTGGGCAGGAAATATTGATGACAAAAAAAGTACTAGTGGTGGTGGATTTTTCCTTGGGAAAAAGTTGGTTTCTTGGCTAAGTAAGAAACAAGATTGTATAACACAATCTACTACTAAATTAGAGTATGTGGCTACTGCCATAAGTTGCACTCAAATTATTTGGATGAAATAAATGCTGATAGACATTGGAGTAACTTTTGATGAGCCTATGGTTATCCACTATGATAACACTAGTATAGTAAATATGTCAAAGAATTTGGTAATGCACTCTAAAACTAAACATATTTCTATCAAGTATCACTTCTTGAGAGACAAGGTGGCAGAGAAGGAAATTAAATTAGAATATATCAATACAAAAGAGTAGATTGCAGATATCTTCACAAAGCCACTACCAACAGATACCTTTGAATATCTCAAAGGTATGTTGGGGGTTTAGGCCCCTCCTAGTTATAATTAAATGATGCAGAGATGCATCAGTTCAGGGGTTTTTAGAGCCTTATCATAATTTGGACTAGATGTAGGGATCTACTCCTCAAGGGGAGTGATCATGGAAGAAAGATGTTTGAAAGTAGTTGATGAATCATGGCACCCTTTTCCATTGTTGTCAAAGGGGGAGTGTTGCTATGAGAAATCCCTACTATATGGGGAGATTGTTTTGGTTATAGAACTTTGGATTGATATAAATTTGGGATGATGAATTTTCCCATATGTTGACATCAATGCCAAAGGGGGATATTTTTGGATATTGCTAATGCATGGAGAGGTGATTAAGACATTTAATATGTTTAATCACTACATTACTAAATAGGAACTTATACTATTGTCATTTGTGTGTTGTCACTGATGTCAACATATGTTTCTATGAGGAGATCAGATTGGTTATCACAATGTATGGATACAATAAGACTATTTTAGATGTGGCAAAGATAGATGTGATTTTAGGAGTGTGTTGTGATCTTATATCCAAGATTGTATCATGTAAAGTTTCATATTGGATGAGTTACAGATATTTTGGTAAAGACTAGTCACTGACTATGATAGTGAGAAATGATAGAGTTAGTCTTTGAGATTTATGTATAGCTTTTAGGGGATGTGGAATCAGTGCATGAAAACTTCAAAGATGAAAGATAAAGTATTGAAGAATGTTCTATGAACTTCATGAGGTACATAATGTAGGATAATGTCAGATATGGTGTGTACTCTGGAAGGTGATCTATTTGGAAGCCGACTACAGAGATGTAGCGTGCATGATGGATGTCAAACTTGAATTAAGGATTTCGGTCCTTAATTATTGTAATGTAATCATTGTAGACTTGTTTTAGATACTGTGTGTATCTTAGCAAGGGTTTATGTGATTTTTTTAAATTAGGAAAGCCTTATGGGCTGACCTGCTTATGAGAATTGTAATAAGGTATAAATGAAAGATCTTTTCTTTGAAAAACATATGGTGAGAAGCAGATGATATAGAAAGGTTATGGAAGCTATGAGATTGTGTTTTTTGTATGTAGAGAAGAGGTTTGTTGGTGGAATTCATTGGAACTGATCAAGAAAGGACAGTTGCTACCGAATAGTTCAAAAGATTGTGTATTTCTTAATATAAACTTGTATTGCAAATAGTGAGTTCTGAAGGTGGACTTAAACTTCTTTGGGAAGTGATCTGTCCCTTTTGTTCTTGACTCCTAACAGGGTTTGTCCTCTAACAAGGACTATGTACTGTTAGCTTGTGGTGACTAATCAGGAAAGTACTATCCATGAAAGTACTGTACACTTTTCTTCCCGACCTCACCGGGGTTCGGGGCCGGGCCGGGCCCCGAGCGGGGATTTGGGGGCGGCAGCCCCCAAGACTGAGGAAATTTTGTTTGAGGCCGACTACTTTTTCGGTTATTTGGGCTGACTACTTATAACTCATTCTAACCCTAAAGTGGGAAAATATTGTATAATATGGCTTAGGGTTAGAGATTTTCATGATGTATGATTTTAGTACTTGCGACAGAATTGGGCTGTAAGGGATTATAGATTGTAATCAGGTTGTAATCACTATATAATAATAATATTGGACTCGCTATTGGTGGACGTAGCCCAGGGATTGGGTGAACCACGTTAAATTTGTGTGTCTTGTGTTCTATTCTGTGTGGTTTATTATTTTTTGATATTAGTTATATTTGCACATGATTGTTATTTTTGCCTTGTTAATCCTAACAAGTGGTATCAGAGCGAGGTTATTTCATTTGTTCTTTCATCTATTCTCTGAAGCTGGTCTCACGAGTTAGTGGGAGAGTCTCTCGGTTAAGTGAGAGAAATGGTAGACGAGGGTAGGCTGAAGGTTGATAAGTTTAATGGGCAAAACTTCTAGTTATGGAAGATGCAAATGGAGGATTATCTCTATCAGAAGGATCTATGGTGGCCATTAGAGGGAGTAGCCAAGAAAGAGCAATCAATGTCTCAGGAGGATTGGGATATTTTGGATAGGAAGGCACTGGGGAGTATTTGTCTATGCCTGGCACAATCGGTGGCATTCAATATTACTGAAGCAAAGACAGCTAAAGATCTGATGGAAACCCTAGCGAAGTTGTATGAAAAGCCTTCAGCTTCAAACAAGGTATTTCTTATGAAGCGTTTATTTAATATGAAAATGGTAGAAGGTGGATCAGTTACTGATCATTTGAATGAGTTTAATACAGTTACAAGTCAATTAACCTCAGTTAAAATTACTTTTGATGAAGAGGTTAGGGCTCTCTTGATTTTGTGTTCTTTGCCAGAAAGCTGGAATGGCTTGGTAATGGCTGTTAGTAATTCTATTTCTGGTTCTAATACCCTAAAGTATGATGATGTTATTGGTGTTATATTGAGTGAGGAAATTCATAGGAAAAGCTCAGGGGCATCCACATCGGGTAGTGTATTGAACACATAAAGCAGAGGTAGAACAAGAGATAGAGGAAACAACTCTGGAAATCGTGAGAAATCAAGAGGAAAATCAAAGGGAAAGAGGTCTGAATCTAAAGGGCCAAATGATTGCTGGTACTGTGGAAAACCAGGTCATAAGAAGAAAGATTGTTGGTCTCAGAAGAAAGATCAAGGAGACAAAAATGATGGAAACAAGGAGGCAAATGTGGTAAGTAACAAATCCGAGGAGGATGCTTTGCTCTTGTCCTTAGAAAGTATTGATGATTCATGGGTTTTAGATTCTGGGGCTTCATTTCATGCTACACCCCATAGAAGTTATTTTGTTGATTATGTCCAAGGGGATTTTGGGCTAGTTTGTTTGGGAGATAATGAACCCTGTCAAATTGTTGGAAAGAGAAAAATTAAGATTAAGTTTTAGAATGGGAATCATTGGCTACTACAAGAGGTAAGACATGTTCCAAGGCTGAGTAGGAATTTAATTTCAGCAGGGCAACTGGGAGATGAGGGTTGCACAGTTACTTTTAATGATAACAATTGGAAGGTTTCAAAAGGTTCCTTAGTAGTAGCAAAAGGTGTGAAAGTAGGCACCTTATATCTTTGTACAGGTCATACTGTTCTTTCTACTTTAATTGTTTCAGAAGATAATGAATGTTCAGGAACAGTGGCTGCAGTTGAGCAGGAAGAACATCAAACTGTTGCTGTAGATTCTGACATAGCACTGTGGCACAACAGACTCGGGCACATGAGTGAAAAAGGTATGAAATTACTTCATTCAAAGAAAGTTTTACCTGGTCTGAAATGTGTCAATATGGATTTCTGTGAAAGTTGTGTTTATGGAAAACAAAAGAGAGTTAGTTTTGTGAAGAGTGGGAAGGAACAGAAAAATGAGAGATTAGAGCTTGTGCATACAGATGTATGGGGACCAGCTCAGGTATCTTCCCTTGGTGGATCTCTGTATTATGTTACATTTATAGATGATGCAACAAGAAAAGTATGGATTTATTTCCTTAGACAGAAATCTGATGTATTTCAAACTTTTAAGAAATGGAAATACTTGGTTGAGAATGAGACTGGTAAAAAGTTAAAATGTCTCAGATCTGATAATGGTGGTGAGTATTGCAGCATAGAATTTGAAGAATATTGTTTCGCTAATGGTATTCGTAGGCAGAAAAATGTACCAAGGACTCCACAAGAAAATGGAGTGGCTGAACGCATGAACAGGACAATAATGGAGTGTGCAAGGAGTATGAGGTTGCATGCTAGGCTGCCCAAAAATATGTGGGCAGAGGTAGTGAACACTGCTATTTATTTAATCAATAGAGGTCCCTCTACTCCTTTGGACTGTGGTATTCTAGAGGAAGCATGGAGTGGTAAGAAGGTGAGTTATTCTTTTCTCAAAACCTTTGGTTGTGAAGCTTTTGCACTGATAGATTCTGAAAATAGAACCAAGCTGGAAGCTAAGTCAAAGAAATGTGTATTTGTTGGGTATGGCATTGATGAATTTGGTTATAGGCTTTGGGATTTTGAAAATCATAAAATTGTAAGAAGCAGGGATGTCATATTCAATGAGAAAGTATTGTACAAAGATCTGTTGCTGCAGCATGAGAAGAAAGAAAATGACTATGTAGTACTGGATGATACTCCACAAGTTCATGTTCCAGTAGTTCCTTATGCTCCGCAACAATAGCAACAACAAATACCACACACCCCAGTGAGTGTTAGACAGTCAACAAGGCTAAGTAGACCTCCAGAAAGATTTTCTCCATCTTTGTATTCTATTCTATTAACAGATGCTGGTGAACCTGAATGTTATAATGAAGCTGTGCAGGTGGATACAAAGCTTCAGTGGGAGTCTGCAATGACAGATGAAATGGAATCTTTGCTAAAAAATTAGACATGGGATTTATGTAAGTTACCTATAGGTAAAAGGGCTTTACAGAATAAATGGGTTTATAGGATCAAAGAAGAGGATGGAGGTACGAAAAGATTTAAAGCTAGATTAGTCATAACAGGATTTGCACAGAAACATGGTATTGATTTTGATGAGATATTTTCTCCAGTTGTTAAAATGACTTCTATTCGTACTGTTTTAAGTATTGTGGCTACTGAAGATTTGCATTTAGAGCAGCTTGATGTTAAAACAACCTTTCTTCATGGTGATTTGGATGAAGAAATATATATGGTTCAGCCACAAGGATTTGAGGTCAAGGGTAAGGAGAATTTGGTGTGCAAATTGCAGAAAAGTTTATATGGCTTGAAGCAAGCACCTCGGCAATGGTATATTAAATTTGACACTTTTATGAATGGGCATGGATATAGTCAGTGTCATTCTGACCATTGTGTTTATTTTAAGAGGTTGGATGATGACAGCTACATTATTTTATGTTTATATGTTGATGATATGCTTGTAGCTGGGTCTAACATGAATCACATTAAGGGGTTGAAACAATAGTTAGCAAAATCTTTTGCTATGAAGGATTTGGGGGCAGCAAAACAAATCCTTGGTATGAAAATTTGTAGAGATAGGAAAAATAAGAAATTGTCTCTATCTCAGGCTGATTATATTAAGAAGGTGTTGCAACGTTTCTCTATGGAATATGCCAAAGCTGTCAACACACCTTTACCTGGTCATTTGAAATTGACTAAGGATATGTGTCCCAAGACACCAGAAGAAGAGACTAAAATGTCTAAGGTACCTTATGCTTCAGCTGTAGGGAGCTTAATGTATGCTATGGTATGTACTAGGCCAGATATTGCACACGCAGTGGGAGTCGTTAGCCGTTATATGAGTAACCCTGGTCTTGAGCATTAGAATGTAGTCAAATGGATTCTTAGATATTTGAGAGGCACATCCAGTAAGTGTTTACACTTTGGGGGTTCTACTACTACTGTACAAGGCTATGTTGACTTAGATTTGGTAGGAGATATAGATAGCAGGCGGAGTACTACAGGTTATATATTTACTGTTGGTGGGACAGCAGTGAGTTGGATTTCTCAACTACAAAAGGTGGTTGCTTTATCCACTACAGAGGCAGAGTATGTTGCTGCTACAGAGGCAGCCACGGAGATGATATGGCTTCAATTCTTCATGGAAGAATTGGGACATCCACAAAAGGATAATTTTCTACATATAGATAGCCAAAGTGCCATTCATCTTGCAAAGAATTCTGCTTTGCACTCAAAGACAAAACACATACAGTTGCGGTACCATTTCATTCGATCAGTTTTGGATGACGGATAGTTAAGGCTAGAAAAGATTCATACTGATGATAATCCAGTAGATATGTTTACAAAGGTAGTAACAAGGGAGAAGTTGAACTCATGTTCAGCTTCAGTTGGTCTTCTAGACTGAACAAAATAAAGGAACAACTGAGTCCAAGGGGGTTCAATCCAGTGGGAGCCTCATGTGGGTAGCGGTATTGCTACAGGATCAGTCTCCAAGTGGGAGGTTTTTTAGTATAGTGTGGATACTGATCAGTCACCAAGTGGGAGATTGTTAGCTTGTGGTGACTAATCAGGAAAGTACTGTACACTTTTCCTCTCGACCTCGCCGAGGTTATTTTGAGGCCAACTACTTTTTTGGTTATTTGGGCCGACTACTTATAACTCATTTTAACCCTAAAGCGGGAAAATATTGTATAATATGGCTTAGGGTTAGGGATTTTCATGATGTATGATTTTAGTACTTGTGACAGAATTGGGCTGTAAGGGATTACAGATTGTAATCAGGTTGTAATCACTGGATAATAATAATATTGGACTCGCTGTTGGTGGACGTAGCCCAGGGATTGGGTGAACCACGTTAAATCTGTGTGTCTTGTGTTCTATTATGTGTGGTTTATTATTTTCTGATATTAGTTATATTTGCACATAATTGTTATTTCTACCTTGTTAATCCTAACATGTACTGTAATGTTTCAATAAGCTCCTAACAGGGCTATATCTTCTAACAAGGTTAACTATACTCTCAATACATCATTTGTGGGTACTAATTCCCACCACGGTTTTAACCTTTAACAGGGTTTCCCCAATACCAAAATATTGTGTTATTGTGTTTCCATTCATTATGTTCATTGGATCTATTATTGCTACTGCTTAAATTTTAAAGTTTAATATTGTTTCATACAACCAATTCACCCCCCCTCTCAGTTGTATTGTGGACTGTTATTCCTAACAAGCTGTAGTAGTCAGGATGTATGTATGTCCTTTAGAAGAAGCTGGTGAGATTTTTCCAATAAGGTCAAAACCTCAAATACTAAAAGGCCATGGAGAAACTTGATTATGAAGCTCACGAAAAGGAGCATGAATCAAATTACTATGTTGTTGACATTGAGGACATTTATTAACAAACATAAAAGAATCTTATTCCATTATTTGCAGATAATATCCCATTCTAAGAAGTTTATTGACTAGAGATTTTCCACCAAAATGTCCCTCACAAGAACTAGAATGAGATTTTGCTAAAGCTACCGGAATTTCAATTCTAGAAAGACATCTTAATAATAAACCTTCATAAGAGCATTTGTAAAGTGTGTCTCCTAAAATAATATAATGCATTGCAAGCTTCCTAACATGATTACGCATGTTCCTTGTTATTGATTCAGGAAAAGTACCATCTTTCAAAAAATGAAAGATATGAGAAAACCATTCATCCAAATTCAAATTGAAACAATCAAAGGTAACCTTATCAAAAATTGCAGGATTTTTGAGAGTCTGTATAGTAAATTGAAAATTTTTAGCATTATTTTCAAGACAAACCAAAGAAGCTGCACTTGCCATGGTGTCTGCATGTTGATTATCTTTCCTAGGTAAAGTTTGAATCGTATAAGAAGACAATTTTGAAAGCACATCAAAAGCCAAATCTCTATATTGTGTCATTTTATAATTATTAGTCTGATAACCTCATTTAATCTATTCTACAAGAAATTGTGAATCTCCATAAATTTGCAAGTGTTTAATGTTAAGAGATAAAGTTGATCGTAGGCCAGCTATAAGAGCTTCATACTCCACAATATTGTTAGTACAAGGAAATGTCAATTTATATGATAGAGGGATCAGTTTCTTTGTAGGAGGGATCAAGATAATACCCACACCAGAACCTGGTTTACATCTAGATCCATCAAAATATAATTCCCAAACATCATCCTATTTAATAGCTAGAATGTTTTCATTGGGGAATTCTATTAAAGTAAAGCATGCATTGGGATGAGGACAAGGAGCTTCAGCTAAATAATTTTTTAAGGCTTGTCCTTTAATCAAATTTTGAGAAATGAAATTAAAATCAAATTCAGTAAGTAACATCACCCACTTTGCCAGACGGCCACAGAGATCAATTTTTGAGAAAAGATGTTTCAAAGGATCAAATTTAATAAATCACATTGACTTCAACATTTAAGAGATAATGCCTGAGTTTCTGACAAGCTTAAACCACAACTAAGCATTATCTTTCCAAATCTATGTATCTTGTTTCATAATCAAGTAAAGTCCGGCTAATGTAGTACACAAGTCTTTCCTTACCTTCACTATCATACTGAGCTAACAACACACTCACTACCTTCGAAGTGGATGAAGTATATAGATAAAAGGGTTTATCAAATTGAGCTAGTTGCAAAATAGGAGGATTGGTGAGATACTCCTTAAATTGATCAAAGGATTTTTTACATTCGCCATTCCAAGAGAAAGTGGTATCCTTTCTAAGAAAGGAACTAAAAGGAATAGTTTTATCAACTAAGTTGGAAATAAAGCGATGAATAGCTTGGATTTTTCCTTGTAAACTTCGTAACTAAGAAATATTCTTAGGAGGAGGCCTATTGAAAATAGCTTCAATCTTTTCAGTATCTACCTCTATGCCTCGCTTAGAGATTGTAAATCCTAATAATTTACTAGAATCAACTCCAAAGGCATGTTTCTTAGGATTCAACCTCATATTGTAACTTCTAATTCTTTCAAATATCTATCATAAAATATTAACATGATCTTCTCTTTGTATAGATTTCACCAAGATATCATCCACATACTCCTCAAGAATCTTATGAATGTAATCATAAAAAAATCAAGGTCATAGCCTATTGATAAGTTGCTCCTGCATTTTTTAATCCAAAAGGCATCATGACCCAACAAAATTTTCCCCAAGGTGTTATAAATGTTGTCTTAAATTGATCTTTAGGAGGAATAAAAATTTGATTATAGCCAGAAAAACCATCCATAAAAGATAGTAAAGCATGACCCGCTCGAATCCACAATCATATCAATATTAGGTAACAAGAAATCTTCTTTTAAGGATGCTTTATTTAAGTCTCTACAGTTAGTACACATTCTTATCTTATTTTATCCTTTTGAAATGGGCATAATATTTGAAATCCAATCTAAGTAATCAATAGAGAGGATGAATCCAGAATCTAGTAATCTTTCAATTTGAGTTTTAACTAATAAAGAAATTTGTGGATTCATCTTTCAAATTTTATGCTTCATAGGTTTAACATTCGGTTTGAGAACAATATTATGAGTAACAATCTTAGAATCTATACCCAACATATTTGAATATGTCCAAGTAAAAATGTCTTTAAATTCAAGTAAAAGGGAAACCAACTAATCACGTTCATCCTTATTCAAACATTTCCCAATTTTTATCATCTTTTCAGAATCCTTTTCATCCATTTGAATCTCAAAAGTCTTAGTTATTAGAAAATCACTTTGTATCAGAGAATCCATTTGTAAAGAAGAAATATTCTATTCATCATGTTCTCCAAAATAATATTTTGTACTTAAACAATAAGGCTTCCGTCATTTGTGATGAAATGTAGGTAAATCCTCATATACCCCTAAAAAATCCACTAAGGCTTCATCTTCGGGAAAAATATTCAAGGTAGGTCTTTGATGAATGTTAAGGAGGAGCAGGTTAACCAACTTCAAATGTCCACCATAGATATGATTAACATTGAGAGGAAAATTCTATGGTTATTTGTAAGGATTGAATCCCAATCCATATGTGTAATCATAAATTTTTTTATCCAAAGGTACTTGCATACCTTGCTCATATTTACCACATCCTTTCCCATTAAATCCTGATTTCTTGAGTAGATGATAACTAGAACAATATCTACTAGCCATATCAGATGGAGTCCAAGGAGAGCCATATGTCATGATGTCATAGCAATAAGGTTTTATCATTTCAATTGTTTCTTCAATTGAGGCAACAAAAAAGTTACTCTTTAATTCCTTGTAAAGCGGGGAAGGAGTAAACACTTGTTTTTCAAATTCACTTTGTTGTTTCATGAATTCCAAATCAGAGACCTTATATTATCCAATGAAAGTAGGATTAAATTCCAATGCTCCCCAATCATCCTCAGTCAAAGAAGAAGATGGAGCTTCAATTTTTTTAATCTCAAGTTGTTTTTCAATCTCTTTGCTTGGTTGAAGAGGCTCATAAATTTTTACATATTCTGCATTTAGGTAAGGATTCAGTGCGTCATCTGCATGTAAGGTGTACATAAAATTGTTATAAATGAACCTAACCTTGTGATGAAGAGTAGAAGGAAATGCATTCATAGCATGTAAACAAGGTCTTCCTAGAAGAAGGTTATAATTGAGAGGTCTAGGCATAACATGAATAGGTGTATTAAGAATAACTGGACCAACTTTAATGGGTAAGGTAATAATGCCCAAAGTTCTCTTTGCAATATTGTCAAATCCATGAATAGGAACATTATTAGGTTGAATAGTTGTGAGATCAGCCTTAATTTCCTTAAGCATATCCTTGCTACAAACATTAAGCCTAGATCCATTGTCTATTAATGTTCTATGAATGATACTCTGATTAATAGAAACAACAACCATAAGAGCATCATATTGATTCTGCACCTCAAGGGAAGGTAAATCATCATCAGAAAACACAATAGGAGGTATAAAAGGCATAGTATGTATGCACTCCATAATAGAATGAATGTTCTCTTGATTAGGAAGTGAAGAAGGAAGATTAGATAAAGATTTTTGCAATGCCTCATGATACGTCGGGGAAGTTTGAAGTAATTCCCATAAAGATATCTTAGCAGGAGTAGCATGTAATTGTTCTACTAAGTCATACTCCTTAAAGTTAGATGAAAACCTAGGAGATTGAGGAAGCATAGGTTGAGAAGGTGGTAAAGAAAATAGAACAGTAGGCTGAGGGTTATTCTATGTGCAATAAGCATGTGAAACATAATCTGTGTTATCCAGGAACATTAAGGATCTCTAGGTTTTCCCTTAATTATGATTTGAGGACATCCTTTTACCATCAACAAAGGTTTAGGATATATCATTTTAGGTGTATCAATGTTGCAAACAGTGTAACATGAAGGTAACCATGCACACACCCTATGGTAAAGGTCAGTAGAGGAGAGTGAAATAGGAATAGGATCAATGGAGATCTCATCCAAATAATTTTCATCCTCACTACTATGTACCTCATTAAGGGATCTATCCTCTTTCGTAATAAAAGCCTCATCAAATTAGTCCAAACAAAAATCATACATGTTGAACACAAAGTAATTCTACGAGCATGAAAAATGTAAATATTTTTGTATTTTTAAAGGAATTTTGCAATTTTTTTGTGTTTTTGAAATATAAATGCAAGAGCATAAAAAAAATCTATTTTTATAAGCATGTAAGATCTAACACAAGATGAAAATATAACACCAAAAATAAAGAGTTGTCGTAAACGGGTTCACCAAAATGTAAAGTTGGAAAATGTGATGGAATAGGAAAGGGGTTTTTAACAATGCACCTAATAGAAGTCCTAAGCCAACATTCTCCAACATACATGTAAATTGATATAATATGGAATATAGATCTAAAAATATAAGTAGGTAATTCTGAAATTAAATAAGATGAACTACATACCTCATAATAAAGCTGATATGGAAATACCTAGTTTTTGGTGTCTGTATTCAGTTTCAGGAAATTTTGCAATCGGATATGGCCTAGAAACACTAAAATAGAGAAAATCCATAAATCTTCTATCTTTCTAAGAAAGGTCAAACTTGACCCAGAATAGGGGTAAGATCTTACCATGGGGCACAATCTTACCCCTTAAAGTCGACCTTGACCTGCATTGTTCCGACGAAAAATCTGTTCCTGGATCCCAAAATTTTGTTGAAAAGGGTACTCAGATCTGCTATGTAACTCCTGAAACAGTGACTGTAGATATATAAAAATGGTGTTTTGGAGTGGCTATATAGGGTTTTGCCTTAGTCCAACCCCTATTTTGGTGATCTCCACCTCCACAAATAGCTGGATGTAATAGAATATGTGTGTGTATTGAATGTGCAATGCCAAGATCTAATCCTATAGATTAAAAACCCTAGCATGAATTGATATGAGAAAGCAATGCATAGATTTGAATATGATACATAAAGCATACCAAGCCCCCAAAGCTAAAGTACTCCTACCAAACTCACAATCTATAATTTCTACCCCATGATTGTATCTTTGAATGCTTGAATATTGAAAATGGTGGATCAAGGAAGAAGAGATCTTTTTGTTACAAGCTAGGGTTTCTGTTGCACCAAAAGATCAACCTGTTAATGCCTGATACAACCACTAGACTTATAGAAGACACATGAGGTGGTTAACCCATGTCATGAATCCTAAGGGGATCACTGACCATTTTGCCAACAATCTCCCCCTCAGCGTTACCCAAAGGGATTCAAACCCGCGACCAAGCTCTGATACCACTTGTTACAAGCTAGGGTTTTTGTTGCACCAAAAGATTGACCTATTAATTCCTGATACAACTACTAGACTTATAGAAGACACATGAGGTGGTTAAGCCATGTCACAAATCCTAAGGGGAGCATTGACCATTTTGCCAACACTTTCTTGTTCCAAAGGAATGCCCATAATGGTTTTTCCAACAATGCTTGATGTCAACAAGGTCTATATCTTCTATATCATCCTCTTGCAATCTTGCCTCATCACTTCACCATCACTTGCTTGCTTCAATTGATTGTGTGTCCATTTGATGGATACTTGGAGTGTTATGAAGGCAAAAGAGAGTGCTTATATAGAGATTTGAAGGTGAGGCTCCTCGGGCAATGTAAGGGCCCATAATTCAAATTTTACCTTGAATTATGGTCCAATAACAATAACCAACTAAGGAGGGAAAATAATTAAATGAATTTTGAATTAAAACCCTTCCACATCTAGATTTGGAGGCCTGACATTGATTTCGGGGCCCACTGGGACCACAAGTTGAAAAGGGGGACCAAAACCTGACAAGGGTCAAGATTGACCTTGACCTTGACCTAGTTCAAGGTTGACCTCAACCCTAACCCAAAGGTCTAGGCTCAGTCACCTTTGAGAACAGGAAGTTTGAGGGTAGGCCGAAGACTTAGAAATGGTGAGAAAATAGGGTAGAGTTCCAAAAAAAGGCACAAAGACCTAGAATGAATGTATGAAGGCTAGGAGGACCTATACCTAGATCCTACCTAGAAAATAGAGATAAAGAGAAGGGAAATCAAGGAGAATCCTTGGGATCCTAACCCTAATTTTACCTAGAATGAAGGAATCAAGTGAAAATGCATCCTAAATACAAATCTATCATGACAAATGCACTAAATGAGGGTGCTAAACCTACCAATATGGAAGTGCTTCCATTTTAAGATGATACAAATGTATTTAGGAGTAACATTCTCCCTCTTTGGCATTAGTGATAAAAACTTTCATAACTTAGCCAAAACTTGATATCTCCAATATGTGATAACTCCCCCTCAACATATACTTCTCCTTTTTCAAAACTTGTATTTGTATCTACTATCTTCCTTATTTCCCTTTTTTGATGTATATATTTTCATAGCTAACTTTATCTATCTACTATCCCCCTTTTTTTGACAATAATGCCAAAACCAAAAATGTAATGTAAAATGTATACTCAGAGTTTATCAAACAATCCTTGATAAGAAGACTTAACACTGTCATAGGTAGTCTTCCATGTATCTTTTAGTGCCTCAAATGCTGAAATTTTGGCTTGTAGCTATGATGAAAGATCTTCCATATGATCCATTAATGACATTTCAAGTGCAACAATGAGTTCCTTTTCTTTCTTGACATTCATTTGAATTATATCCAAATGAGGAATGCTACGTGTTTGAAGTTCAAGCACTTCTGCTCTAATATTTTCCTCTACCTTCCTCAATTCCAGTTGTAAAATCATAAAATGTTTAATCTTCAAATAATAAACTTTAAATGTTCAAGGTTCATCAACCAACTTATCTGCACTTTTCTTGAGCTTTGGATCAATGTTTGTCTACTGATCTAGAACATGTCAAGTAAAATGGGGAACATTGCATAACTGTTGGAATAACTTAATTATTATCTTTATGGTTTCCTCCAACTTAGTAGCAATGATAGAAATTTTAAATTTCTATTTAGAAATAGTTTTCATAAGCTTCTCCATTAACTTTTGTTGAGCCTTTTTATCGGTCATCCTCATCATTCTTTCTTCAACATCAACATCTAGTTCATTGACTTGATTTACAAGTGAGACTAACTGATCAATGATAGGTGCCTTCTCATTAAGTTGAGTCTCAGGGAAAATTTGTAGTAAGATTTATTTCACCTATGAGAAGACTTTTTATTGTTTTGTCTCTTGTTTGAGCTTATCCTGTCCTGCCTTTCTCTTCAACAGTTCTCCATATTTCATCATTTCATCATGATTAATTTTAGTTGGGTCACAAGCTGGCATCACTATCTCTTCATCTAATGAGATCTTTTCCTTTCTACTTTTCTTCTTCTTCTTCTTCTTCTTCTTCTTCTTCTTCTTAGGGGAACTGAGTGAACTTCCACTAGTTGAAATATTTGGGGGCAATTGAGCCTACTTCTCCTTGGTTGTATTCATTTACATATCACTTGGGGGTTTTTATTCCTCCTTCCTTTAACTTTCTTTGTGCTCATGGGCCTCAGTTGCAACTTCTATTTGTGTTTCTCTTTCCAATTGAGGCTATTCCTTAGTATGTTGCATTGTGGTTTCTTTATCCTTTTCATTCTCTCCTTCCCGCTCATTACATTTTTCTTCTTGTTCATGTTCATTACCCTTATCAATTCCCTTTGGCTTCTTAGGTGCCTGAGTTGTTTCCTCACCATCCTTGGGAAAATTAGTATCAATAGTAGCATTAGTATCAATTGTTACCTCAATAGCTATTATAATACTATCAGAAGATGGTGTAGGAGCTAGGTATGCATGCACTTATTGCAAAATAGTCGCATCCTTCATGAGTTGCGCTAAAAATAGCTCAGTAAAAGATATAGATTCAGGGGGTTCCTTGGTATCTTCTATTACATCTTGATCCTTATTCATAGTTTCATCGAGATCCTATTCATTGATGTCTTCTATTTCAACTTTTTCTTCTACATATTTGACCATGTAAGGAACATCATTAATTACTTCATTCATAGTGTCCTTGGGGTCTTCTTCCAGATTCTCCACTTGTGTATCTGTTGGCAGCTCAGTATTTGATATGTCTACCTTTTTTGGTTCATCCATTTGAAATATCTTCTTCCATTCTATGTTGCTTTCTTCTTCCATTTCTTGTATCCTTCTGGTCATGATGTTCAATGATTTTTTTTTTTATCATGAATCTCTTCTTGTAATTAATCAGGGCATCATCAATTTCTTGAACTATTAATGTTGGTACTGAAATGACAAGTGATCTCTCCTATTTTTCTTTTAGTGTCTAGTGCATATCTCTATCTTGCACTAATTCTATTGTATAACTCTTCAGGTAGCTTTCCTGCAAGTTCCACAGGTACATATCTATATGTATACATTGCATCAATAATTGCTTCCTCAATTTTATATTTATCTTCATCATTCAACTTATGAAATTTTAATATATGCATGGAACCAAAATGATGCAGAGGTGACAATGGAATGTGATGGATCCAAGGTCCATATGACTATTAGGAATAGTCCCAGGAGATAACTGAGAGGGGGGGGGGGGGGTGAATCAGTTATCTACAAGTTTCAATTATTTATCCAATTAAGTATACTTAAACATAAAGCATAAACACAATGAAAGAACACTTGAACACAACACAATATTTTGGTTATGCAGAAACCCAAATAGGTAAAAACCTCGATGGGTATTGACACCCACTAATATTCTGCACTAGTGTATTATGATCCTTGTTAGAAGATCCTTAACCCTGTTAGGAGTTATTTTACAATATATTTAGTACAATAGACCTGGTCAAGGGTCAGACCCTATTAGGAGTCTTTTACAATTTTCCCTATTAAGGGAGAGGATGCACTATTCAAGAGCTCACTGCTCAAAGGGGCAAAAGCTACAACCTTCTGAATAATAGATACACACTATATTTGGATCTTGGTGAGCTGCGCTTAGACCTGCTATCTGGATCAGTTCCAATGTATAGCACAAATACTTTACTTAATCACATAGACCTTATTTTTATGGCTCAACACTTCACACACTCTGCTCTGCTCTTCTTAATCAACCATGAACCACACTCAAGCAATCACAAATGACTGCCTATAAATATCTTTCCTCTAAATGATATAATCAACTCATCCTATTAGAACCACCTTAAAATCATATTAGAGAAACCATAACAAACTCCAATAAACATTTTGTCAGCTCTACTATGCACGCAACACATTCTGGGATCTGTCCAATAAGATAATTGTAGATGCACGCTACACACTGTTGGCTCTACCAAAACAACTGTATCTCTCTCCTCAAGCTGAATTACTTCATGCACTCTTAATCAAACATCAATAAAATTTCTCTAAGCTTAAATCCAAGGGTGCATACCCCAAAGATAGGTGCAACTCTAGAACTAATAAAATCTCTTTCGGCTCTCCTAAACAAACATAGGAAACTACTACTAGTGAATAGAGACTTCATAACTTATCTTCTACTAAATATCAGACTATGTTGCCATGACTAAAACATCACTAACATGTCTTCAACATATATCCAAATGTGCAAGGCTCCATGATAACTGTATGGACAACCATGTACATAACATTGCTTGTTACTCTATTAGGAAACACTGTTGACACCAACTATTATATAACTGTCTGTACTAATAGTTAACCGCTGTGCCCATGATATCATGTTGATATCATGTCCATGCTACATATACTGAAAGCTTATTGCATAAGACTTCCATACATGCTACTTTCCATATGTTGTCATCAATGACAAACATACAGTCAGTACTGGCCTATTGGAAAATCTCCAACAACCTCCCCCTTTAGCATTGATGGAAACATGTGGAATGAAAAATTGCCATCAACCCAAATGAACATTTCTTTTATAAAATTCTCCATTTCCTCATCAAAACTACCCCAAGATGAATCCTCCATCTGCTACAATATTTTTCAATATTCTCCATTTCCTCAACTGTACTGCTGTCATAACTAAATACTGCTCCCCCTTAGTATATTACTCCTTTTTACTTCTATTTTTCATGACTCTATATATTACTCCCCCTTTGACATCAATGGAAAAGGGTGCCATTCATTTTAAGCACTAGTACTACTCCTAAGGTAGAGTAGTCAACCTTCCATTAGTCCCTAAGGACTGATGCCTTTTCTTCTTTCTTCTAAGCAGAATCAAGGAAGGGAATTACTCCCAACTTTTCCCTAAGATACTCAAAAGTATCCTTAGGCAAGGGCTTTGTGAATATATCTTCCAACTAATCTTTAGAACTCACATAGTCCAACTTGACTTCTTTCTCTACCACTTTCTCTCTTAGGAAGTGATACTTGATCTTAATGTGCTTTGTCTTTGCATGCATCATAGGGTTCTTCGACATATTGATAGTGCTAGTGTTATCATAGTGAATAACAATAGGATAATCAATCTGAATTCCAAAATCCTTTATCATCTGCTTGATCCAAATAATTGTAGAACAATTCAAGGCTGTTGCAACATACTCCACTTTTTCTATTGACTAAGAAATACAATTTTGTTTCTTGCTTGTCCAAGTGACAAGTCTATCACCAAGAAACATTGATCCACCTGATGTACTCTTTTTCTCATCAACACATCCTACCCAATCTGCATCAGTGTACACATGAAGCTCAACATTTTCTGAATTAGGATACCATAGACCATAATCTATAGTTCCTTGCAAGTATCTGAATATTCTCTTTATTTCCATGAGGTGACTTTGCTTAGGTTTTGCTGCAAATCTTCCAACAATGCCAACTGCATTAGAAATATTAGGTCTAGTCTGAGTTAGATATATGAGTTTACCAATTATAGACTTGTACAATGTTATATCTACTATCGGTGAGTCATCTTCTTTTGTAAGCTTGCATCCAGTGATCATAGGGGTTCCTACTAGCTTGCAATCATCCATCTTGAATTTCTTCAGTATCTCTTTCACATACTTGGACTGATTAATGAAAATTCCTTTTTCTATCTGCTACACATTTAGTCCCAAAAAGTATTTGATAGGACCAATCATACTCATCTCAAACTCATTCTGCATTTCTTTGGCAAATTTTGCACTTAGTTTGTCATTACCTCCAAAGATAATCTCTTCAAAAAATATAGCTACAAGTAGTAGACCTTCAGATGTCTCTCTAATCAATAGATTACAATTTTCTGCTCCTTTCTTGAATCCAATCTTTTTTAGATATCCATCTAGTCTCTCATACCATGCTCTAGGGGCTTGCTTAAGTCCATAGAGGGATTTCTTCAATCTACATATCATATCAAGTCTATCTGATAAGGTGAATCCTTTAGGCTGCTCAATGTATACTTCTTTTAAATCTCCATTCAGGAATGCTAAGTTGACATCCATCTGATAAAATTTGAAGTTTTTAACTGTAGCATAAGCTAGAAACAACTTAATAGCTTCTAATCTTCTCATAGGTGCAAATGTGTCTGAATAGTCAATGCCTTCTCTTTGTGCATATCCCTTACATACTAACCTTGCTTTATCTCTTACTATTGTACCATCTTCATTCATCTTGTTTCTGAATATCCACTTTGTTCCAATCACATTCTTATCACTAGGTCTTGGGACCAGTTCCCAAGTGTCATTCTTAATAATATGATCAAGTTCTTCTTTAATAGCATCATGCCAATCTGAGTCATTACATGCATCTTCAACACTTAAAGGTTCAATCTAAGATAGTAAACATACCGCTTCATTGCTAGCTAAGTTCTTTGCTTGTGATCTTGTTAAGACTTTGCCACTCTGATCTCCAATGATGTCTTTCTTGGAATTATTTCTAGATGTAAACTTTGGAACTTTAGGTGATGCTAACTCATCAGCCTTAGGAGTACCTTCTTCACTTGTCTTAGGGTCATTGAATAACACATCAATACTATCAAACATTTCCTCAATAACTATCTCACTAGTGGAGGGTCTAGGTTCTTCTTCAATCATGGGTGAGTAATCATGATATCTTTCTTGAACCATAAAATTTTCATCAATCTTAACATAAGCACTTTCAATGATCTTTTTCAATGTTAAATTGAAACATCTATAAGCTTTAATTTTAGTAGAGTAAGCAAGAAAAATACCTTCATCACTTCTTGCATCAAACTTGCCTACTGCTTCATACCTCTTGATGTAGCACTTGCTTCCAAAGATTTTGAAGTATTTTACTATGGGAACATTACCAAACCATAGCTCACATGGTGTTTTGTTAGTGCCTGGCCTTAATTGAATTCTATTGATGGTATAGACTATTGTATTGACCACATCTCTCCAATAGGCGTGTGCAACTTTTCCTTCTATCATAATGGTGTGCATTGTATCAAGAATGATCCTATTCCTTCTCTCTACAATTCCATTCTATTGAGGGGTTCTAGGTGCACTTAACTATCTCTTTATGCCATGTTCTTCGTAGTACTCATAGAATCTATCAAAGGTGAATTCTACTCCTCTATCTGATCTCAAACATTTTATATTTAGTCCAGATTCATTTTCAACCTTAGCTTTGAATATTTTGAACTTCCCAAATGCTTCTAACTTATCTTGCAAGAACACAACCCACATCATCCTAGTATAATCATCAACAAACAAAATGAAATACCTTTCACCATAGTATGATCTTGTTTGAGTTGTACCACATAGGTCTGTATGAATCAGATCCAACTTGTTCTCTGCTTAATTTTTCTTGCTCTTGAATGAATTTCTCACATGTTTTCCTATCACACATTCCATACATATAGTATCAACTGGCTTTTCTATGCTAGGTAGATCTCTTACTACCTTTACATTGCTTATCTTTACTATGTTATCAAAATTGATATGACATAGTCTTTTATGCCACAACCAACTGTCAGCAACTTTAGCAACAAAACAACTTGCTTTTGAATTGAGTTGAAAAAAATTACTTCTTGTCTATGAGCCTGATGCAATCATAACACCATCCTTTTTATTAATGATGCATTTTTCATCTTTGAACTCCAACTGATAACCTTTACCAAGTAATTGTCCAACACTTAGAAGGTTATGTTTCAAACCATCAACATAAAGAACATCATCAGTACTATTCTTTCCATCCAAGGTGATGGCTCCTCTACCAAATATTGGTTTAGGAGTGTTGTCTCCAAATCTTACCATACCACCATTGTATTTGTCTAGATGAACAAACCTACCTTTATCACCTATCATGTGATGTGAAAAATCACTATCTATAATCCAATCTATCCTTATGTTAGCTTGTGAAATCAATTCTAGCTCTTGATTCACTTTCTTATCTTCATGAACTGTCTTATTATTAATTTTGTCTACAATAGCAATGAATCCAATTTATTCTTCACCCGATTCATCATTTGAAACTCCATCTCCAGCATAGTAGCATTCCTTAGAGTAATTAGGCTTGTAATCCTTTTTGAACTTTCTAGCTCTAGTAGGACACTTAGATGCAAAGTGAGCAATCTTATTACATGAAAAGCACTTAAATGGTAATTGAACTTCATATTTTCATTTTCCTTTCTTTTCTCTTTTGGAAATCATAGAAATGAAATCATATAAAGTTTTCTCTTCATCATCATCATCAAAATTACCAGAAGTGTTTGCAGATTTCTTACCATGAACTGTTGCTTTGAAGGTTGTCTCACTTTTTTGTTCTGTCTTCAATCTTGAAATCTCAAAAGCTAACATTTTTCTTATCAAGGTCTCTCTCTTGAAATTAGATGTAAGCTGCATGGTCTCATCAAGGATGTTGATCTTGCTTTCATATTCAGGAGTGAGAGTAGTCATCAACTTGTCCATAATGTCCTCCTTTGAAATCTCTCCACCATTGTTTCTAATTCCAACAACTGCTTCATTTATCCTTTGATTGTAAGCTTTGATATTTTCTTTAGGAAACATCTCTAATGCATTGTATCTTTTCTTCCATGTCTTTCTACGGGCATCCTTTGCTTGTTTGTCTCCTTCAAATATGTCTTCTAGGTGCTTCCATATTTTGTGGGCTGTATCTACCTTTTTTATTTTTGAAAACTCACCATCAAATAGGGCGCTGATAAGAGCTTCTTTAGCTATAGCATTTTGATGAAACAATTCTTTTTTTCCTATCATTAGCATCATCCTTTGCAAGGTCTTCTAAGGTAGGAATCTTGACATCTTTGATAGTGACATCAAAAACTTCAAAAGCAATGCACTGCAAATGGGTCACCATCTTGTTCTTCCAATCAAGATAATTCTCTCCATCGAACTTAGGACTTTCTTTCTTGAAGTATTCCATCTGATCAACCTCAAGCTATTAAAATTTCTCTCCAATGCACTTGGCTCTGATACCAATTGTTAGGAATAGTCCCAATAGATAACTAAGAGGGGGGGGGGGGGGGGGCGGGAATCAATTATCTACAAGTTTCAATTCTTTATCCAATTAAGTATACTTAAACATAAAGCATAAACATAATGAAAGAAAAATTGAACAAAACATAATATTTTGGTTACGGTGAAACCTAAATAGGTAAAAACCCTAGTGGGAATTGACACCCACTAATATTCTGCACTAGTGTATTATGATACTTTTTAGAAGATCCTTAACCCTGTTAGGAGTTGCTTTACAATATATTTAGTACAGTAGACTTGGTCAAGGGTCAGACCCTGTTAGGAGTCTTTTAAAATTGTCCCTATTAGGGGAGAGGATGCACTGTTCGAGAGCTCACTATTGAAAGGGGTGAAGGCTACAACCTTTTGAATAATAGATACACACTATATTTGGATCTTGGTGAACTACACTTAGACCTACTATCTAGATCAATTCCAATGTATAGCAAAAATACTTTACTTGGTCACATAGACCTTCTTCTGATGGCTCAACACTTTGCACACTCTGCTCTGCTCTTCTTAATCAACCATGAACCACACTCAAGTAATCACAAATGACTGCCTATAAATATCTTTCCTCTAAATGATATAATCAAGTTAGCCTATTAGAACCACATTGAAATCATATTAGAGAAACCATAACAAACTCCTGTAATACCTCTCCTATGGTGATACTTCGACTTTCTAACTTGGACATTCTATTATGATAGTTAGATCTATACATTTACATTTATGTTTTGTGGATGATGATATGATGGATATGCTCATTTATGGTTATCATTTATATGTTTATGACATTAGAAAACCATCTATTTTTATATGTTTTATGGATCTAACCCAAGGATTTGAATCTAACCATTATCATGGTGTTTTATGTTTCATGGATATGTGTCTGATGTGTTTTCATGACTCAGGATGAATTCGTAGTTACTCACTTAGTTGAGTTCCACACGATGTATTGATCCTGGTCATCTACTTGTATATATCTAATTTGTATATCCATATGTATATATATGTATCTCTTCTTGGTGATGCAGGATTGCAGGTACCAGGTATCGTCTCCACCTGGCATCATAGGTCTGAGAAATCCCTCAAAATCCTCGATCATTGTTGTTGTTATGGAGATATCGCCAGGTTCCATAGGAAGAAACTTCATCTTTGATCCTTTTATCCTTAGGTGGGAAGTGTTGAGTCAGTCCCTTGTGTGGATGTATTATGTGATCTCTCAGTTTGTTGGATTTGTGGATCTTGTAGGTAGTTCTTGTCTTCATGGTATGTTCAATTTTTTTAGTAGATTATTGATGTGAATTATTGTTCATTGGAGGTATGATTTAGTAATTTATCTTTAGTAGTAGCTACTATTATACTAGCATATCTCATTAGGAACGAGTTGGTATGTGATTTAAACCATGTGATTTTAATATCTATAATAATGAATAATTTTATGGTATTATTTTATAATACTCATAATAACAAAGTGTCTATGGAAATATCAATAATAAATGTTTTAATATTAGTGGTAAAATCTAGCTTATGTTAGTAGATACCTAATATATTTTAGAATATGGATTAGTGTATAATATGTTTTATAATAATGATATTCATAATATTTAATATGAATAATAATGTGTCTTATTTATGGTATATGTACCATAAGCATATGGGTGCACACATATGCCTATGAATACATATATAAATATATTATTATATAATAAATTAATTATTTGTGTGAAGGAAGTTATTCCTATAAATCTATGTTATTCTTATAAATGGTAAATAGGATTGGTAAATTCTATTGCCATAGTTAAATAAATTAGTAAATTATTTTTAAGATTATATTATCTATTTTGACACCCTTAAATTTAGGAATCATAGATTATATTTTTATTTATAATTTATTTCTCCCTTTACGGGAATGGTTTTGCAAACCATCTCATTAACTAATAACAGATGGATAGTTGAGATGGTTGCATCGGTTGCATTACCTGTGCTACCACCTCCTCCATTCTATTTTCAGGAAGACTTTCCTCTGTGTGGGGAGTTGGATAGGAAATTTTATTTGAGGAGAGGCTTTATCTCTCTTAGAATATTGCTATAGTTTAGAGATAGAATTGATTTTTATTTTGAGAGGACATGGATGAGATTGCTTCCGAAAGAGGTTGGGGCTCACCTGTAGAAGGAATCTAAAGGAGTGCTTGGAGCAGTTTGGAAATCTGGGATCTTCTGCTCTTCAACAGTTTCTCTTCATAGGACTCCAAGTTGGAATCCATCCTAAAAAAAAAAATTCTCTTTATGAATATGTGTTCTTTAGATTTGTTTGAGTACTTCTCTATATGTTTAGTTTCTTCCATATGTTGCAGAAGGTTTTGTATTCTGTAAGCCATTTGTATGTTATTATATTCTGTGAGCTGTTTATATGTTATTATATTTTGTTAGGTGTAAATACATTATTGTATTCTGTCATTAATTTCTATATCATAGTAGCTGTTTATACAAATATATAAATTGCTATAATAATGAACAATGATAGCCGCTTATTTAAGTATAGGATAAATTTGGGATTAGATTAATTGTATTTAGTTTATTTATTAGCAAGAAATATGGGTAGTAGTTTATATTTAATGTGCTGTCAAAATAAATAATATATCTATTCTCTATCAAAATAATATATATGCTTCAATAAAGTATTTGAGTTCTTTTCTCTTTTTCAAAAATAATATAATTTTTTTTTTTAATATAAAACAAAAGAAAAATTGAAAAGTTTTGGGAAGTGGGGCCACCACCTTCCCCACTCCCCTTACGACACACAGCTGTAGCAGCAGGCACTGCTATGATAGTACCTAATTGCTATGGCAGCAGGTACTGCAGCAGCAGTACCCTGCTACGGCCCATGGGCAGAGAAGTGCGCAGGGTGTGAGGTCAATGGGGTGCGGGGCCCACAGGGTCCCCCCCATAAAGTCACTTTTAATTTATTTTTATGTGGTAGTTGTTTTATTTGTTTTAGATTTTAATTAATATTAAATTTAAATTGTTATTAAATTTAGCTATTGATTAATAGGAATTCATAGTGTAGTTTAGTTTATAAATATTTGATGTATAAATGAAAATTTATAATTGTTTATTTAAATTTTTAATAAATGTTAAATATGGATTTTAATAACATCTGCTTTATACAAGTATAACAATTCCTTATACTTTAAGTTATACTTGTATAAAGGGATTAGGTACCTTTCAAATTGATTGGGATAGGTTTCAGATTCCTAGGAGTTAAGCTGCAACTTCTAGATTTTAGATTTTTAATAAAATTAGACTTAGTCAAATTTCAAACTTAGTCAAATTTCAGACTTAGATTGAAAGTTTATGGAGCATTATCTTTTGGCATATGGAATTTTGAGTCAACCTTCAATATGTTCATTACTTGTTTGGTGGAGGTTTTATCCAGTGCATTTAGATGCCTTAATAGGGTCAGGTTGTGTGTAGGAAGCAGTTTAGGGTTAGGATTGTCTAGGAAGATCAGGACCTTCCTAGGCCTCCCTAAACATTCTTAATTTTATTAACATCCATAAACTATCTTATTATTTTCTATTCTTTGTTGCAGTTCTCAAATGTGTTTATAATGTGTTTTTACTACATGTATGATGTATTTGTGATGTGTGGGTTAAGGGTAGAAAACCTAAGAACACTAAGTGAGTGGCTGTCAGTGTGGGGCCGGGGCCCTAAGTGGCTAGAACCAAGATAACTGACTGAAGAGTTATTTAACAAGTGAAAACTTAATTAAACTTATGGGAATGGGTTCAAACATTAAAAAGATTAAATGTGCCTCACCCATGCCATTAGCACTAGTAAAGGTTATGGATGGGAGTGGGAGAAGGTACCTATGCATAGGTATGATTGAATGATGCTTGTCTGTATGAAACAAATTTGATCCCGCATGTGTCTACTTGGGTGCTGGGGCCCGGAGTGGCTAGTACCAGGACAACCCAAGGGGTGAGGGCTATGTGATGACACTCATGTAGGTTGTTGCTTAGAGTTTCTACCAAGCCCTAGAACCTTTTTGGGAAAAGATTTATACTTGGATTTTCTTTTCATTTGCTTTTTGGGAAAGGTTACCCAACCCTAGGTTTGGCCTAGCTTTTCCTTCTTTGTGGACCTTGGTGTTTATCTCCTGGCACAGCGGAGTGGGCCTTTTGGTTATCCACATGGTTGGGTGGTAAATCTCTTTATCGAGGTATCTTTTGTGGATGCAGTGTTTGAAGATTCATGCTTGTTTATTTACCAGTTTGAAGAATGAAGGCTTGTCATTATATTTCATGATGTAAAATTATTGTTACCTCCCAAGAGGAGATGAATGTAATGTAATCATTGATGTAATTCAAAATGATGTATTTGTAATGGGTAGATTTAGGAAAAGGGAAAAGGGAGATGTGAAATTTATGTATAAGATGTATGTTGGAAAAGAAAAGGATTTTGTAGTATTCCAAGTTAAGTAGTATTATTTTCATTATTGATGATTAAAGGAAAAGCTAGTGAAACAAATGTAGTATATTTTCAATGTATCAAATGATTTAGATGATTCTCTACTTTAAAAGTTATATTGTTCATAAAGTTTACTTAGGAATATAGATGGTTCTAAATGGAAAATTGAAATGAAAGTCCTTTATATTTCTTAATAAAGAATCTTATAATGATATGATGTAATTTTCTTTGAGAAGTAAATCTTGTTGTTAGTTTACTTAATGGACTTAAATGAATTATTCATAAAATAGAAGGGAACCTTGGGAGGAATCTAAGTTAATCTATGTTTTGTTTATTTAATTCTTTTTAAAATTCAAAATTTTTCATAAATTATCACTTTGGTTTTCTTTTACAAAGAGAATCTTTGTTCTCTTCCCTAGTTCTCTTGTGGGGCATGACATCTTTGGTATCAGAGCCAAGTTGCTACACTGGGGCCCTGGAAATTTGGCCCATGCTTTTTAAGCTTATTATTTATCTTAAGAAAACTTAAAACTAAAATCAAAACTAGGACCCTTAAACTTATCCTTCTTCTTACTCATGGCATGATGCCTCCTATAACCCATGGTAGAAGGGGAGGTGCCCAAAAAACCCCTCCTAGATCTCAACATGAAAGTTCTTAGGAAGAAGAACAATATGAGGGAAGAGGGGATCAATCTGATAATCAATCAGGAGGTTTTCAGGGGGCTCAAGTCACAGAATTGTTACAACAGATTCTATAGAGGTTAGAGGTAGGGCAGGATAGAGGCCACCATGGGGAGACTAACACTCACCATGAGGAAAGGGAAAGGAGTCCTCGGAGGAGAGATTAGGAAATGGAAGAAGATGCTTTGCATGCTTCTCACATGCGAGACCTCCTTAGGACTAAGACTAACCCATTTAAGGGAACTCAAGGTGGGTCTACCACACAGACTTGGTTGCTAGAACTAGAAAGGATATTTTCCATGCACCCTTATAGTAGTAACACTAAGGCTCAGTTTGTAGTCATTCACCTTAGAGACTTTACATCCACTTGGTGGGAAAAAAAGAGAGAGAAACTTCACATAGATATTACCACTCTTTCATGGGAACTATTCCTAGAACCCTTTCGAGCCAAATTCCTATCTGACCACTGGAGACGGGAAAGAGCTGAAGAGTTTCACAACCTAAGGTAGCTAGCTATGTTATTTGATGAATATGAGAGGAATTTCTTGGAACTCAAGCCATACTCAAGATATAAGGATGATGAACCCATGTTGAATCAAAACTTCCTTAGAGGACTCAACAGTTGCTTGGCTGGTAGTGTATGAATGTTTGAACCTCAAACAGTTAATGATGCAGTCATCAAAGCTCACCTTGAGGAACAAAATATAGCCTTGGGGTTAGGAGGTTGGATAGGTGGCCAAGGGGGTAATGCCTTCTAGGCTGGGTTAGGTTTCAAAGGGAATCCATCTCAAGGAGCACCTGGACCTAAAAACTATCCTCCCAAAGGAAGTCAGAACCACCAGAAAAGAAAATTTCACAGCAACAACAACAATAATTACAATGGAAACAAAAATAAAAGTGGGGGTTCTCAATCCAACAATCCTTGCAACTGGTAGCATGCAAAGTGATACCCGAACCCTTAGCTAGCTCAGAGTATACCTTAGAACTCTAGTGATGGTAGCTATTAGCTATCCAGTGCACCTTCTACAGGAAGGAATTTTGTTAAGAACACCAGATGTTACTCTTGTGGTCAACATGGGCACATTGTAGTTAATTTCCCTAAGAAATCTACCCCAGCAGCTAGCTATAGGAAGGCCTCTTTAGAACCAATAGTAGGTAATCCAGGCAGGACTCACTGAGTATTTGCCACCTTAGACCATGGACAAGCCAATCATCAAGGAATAGTCATCAAAACCTTAGGTTTGTTAAGGGGTATCTCTACCACCATACTATTTGATTTAGGAGCAACAAATTCTTTCATTTCACCTTCTTTAGTAGAGCAATGTGGGCTAAAGGTAGTAAGGTAGGAAGATAGGTGGTAGGTTGAGCTAGCCTTCGGGGAAAGAATAACCTTTGACTCTTGTGTCCATAGTTGCAAGTTAGAACTTGGACCTTTCTCCACCTTAGTAAATCTCTGAGTAATTCCTCTAGGCTCGTATGGAGTAGTTTTGGGTATGGATTGGTTGGATGCTCACAAAGCCACTTTGGATTGTAGAAACAAAAGCATTCAATGTTTAGATGACTTAGAAGAACCTAAGAAGATTGTTAGAGTGCAATGAACCATCTCTCTCCACATGATTTTGGTGATGAAGCTCAAAAGGTGCATGCACAAAGGATGCCAATTATTTGTAGTCTCAATAGAGGACTTGGACCAAGGAGAAAGTAGGGAGGTATCACTAGATCATCCCCTATTATAGGAGTACTTGAATGTTTTTCCCAAAGAAATTCCAGGAATGCCACCCAAAAGGGACATAGACTTCTGAATCAAGTTGGTTCCAAGAGAAGAACCAATCTCCAAAGCTCTGTACCGTATGACCACACAGGAACTTGAGGAACTCAAGATTCAACTATAAGGGTTCTTGGAAAAAGGATTTATCAGACCTAGTGTATCATCGTGGGGTGCACCAGTAATATTTGTAAAGAAGAAAGATGGCTCTCTTTGATTGTGCATTGACTATTGTCAACTCAACAAAGTCATGATCAAGAATCAATATCCTTTACCCTGCATTGATGATCTATTTGACCAAATGAAAGGGGCAAAAATATTTTCAAAAATTGACCTCAAGTCAGGATATCATCAACTTAGAATTCAAGAAGCCGATATTCATTGAACAACTTTCTATACCAGATATGGTCACTATGAGTTCACTGTGGTACCATTTGGGTTAACGAACGCTCCTATATTCATGAGCTTAATGAATGGAGTTTTCAGAACCTACTTGGATAAATTGTGATATTATTCTTAGATGATATCTTAGTGTTCTCTAAAACTCTTGAAGAACATGAGGTTCATCTTCTCCAAGTATTGCAGTGCCTTAGGGAAAATCAACTTTATGCCAATGTAGAAAAGTGTGAATTCTTTTAGATAGAAGTTAAGTATCTTGGACATGTCATATCAGGGAATGGCATCACTATTGATCCAGCCAAAATTCAAGCCATAGTGGAGTGGACAACTCCAACTAACATCCCCAAAGTTTGTAGCTTTATGGGACTAGCTGGGTATTACAGAAGGTTTGTCAGAGAGTTCTCTCAGATAGCGCATCCCATTAATTCCTTGCAAAGGAAAGGTAAGAAGTTTGTTTGGTTAGAGAAATGTGAGGCCGCTTTCCAATGTTAGAAGGAAAGATTAACCAGTGCTCCAATCTTGGTGGTTCCTGAACCATCAGGAAACTTTCTAGTTTGCACAGATGCCTCACTAGAAGGGATTGGGGTAGTTCTTATCCAAGAAGGACAAGTTGTGGCTTATGAGTTAAGAAATATTAAAGATCATGAGCTCAACTACCCCACCCATGATCTAGAACTTGCAGTAGTAGTTCATGCCTTAGTAAAGTGGAGACACTTTTTGTTCGGTCACAAGTTTGAACTCCAAATAGATCATTGGAGCCTTTAGTACATCTTCTCTCAACCTAACCTCAATGCTAGACAATGTAGGTGGATGGAATTCCTATGTGAATATGAGTTTAAGGAAAAGTACATCCAAGGGAAGATGAATGTGGTGGTAGATGCTTTGAGTAGGTACAGACATGTTTTATCAGTAGTATCCCTTAGCATAGGTTTGGAGAAAAGAATCAGGGAGGCTCTCACTTCTAACTCTTGGTTTCAGGAGGTTAAGATAGAAATAGAGTTAGGAAGACCCTTGGAAGGTCGCTTCTCAGGATATTCCTTAGATACCCTTGTGTTGCTATGACAACAAAATAGAATCTATGTACCCATGGTAGGAGATCTTCATGTGCTTATCCTTTTAGAAAGCCACAAGGCTCCCTATTTGGCACATCTTGGGGTGAAGAAAATGTATGATGACCTATGCTAGTTGTACTATTGGTCAGGAATGAAGAGAGATATAGTAGACTATGTGGCTAGATGTTTGGAATGTCAGAGAGTAAAAGAAAAGCATCAACATCCCGCTAGCCTTTTGCAACCTCACCTAGTGCTAGAATGGAAATGGGACATTATTTCCATGGATTTTATCATGGGACTTCTAGTTACTCCTAGGAGACATGATGCTATCATGGTAATAGTTAATAGACTCACCAAGGTAGCCCATTTTTCTCCCATACAGTCCTCCTACTCTGCAACTTTTGTAGCCAGAGTATTCATGAAGGACATTGTGAGACTCCATGGTATTCCTAGGAAAATCATATTTGATTGTGATCTAGTATTCACATCAGCTCTTTGGAATTCACTTTAGCACACTTTAGGGACTTAGCTCAACTTTAGTTCAGCCTATCATCCTGAGATAGATGGGCAGATGAAGTGAGTCAATTAGGTTCTTGAGGACATGCTCAGGATGTATGTTATGGACAGACAAACCCACTGGGAAGAGTATCTATATTTGGTGGAGTTTTCTTATAATAATGGTTATCACAATTCCATAGGTATGTCCCCTTTTTAATCTTTGTATGGTTTTCAATGCCGCACTCCCTTGAGTTGGGACATATTGGAGGACAGGGTACTTCTAGGCCCCGAGATGCTCCAAGATATGGAACAATAGGTCAAGTGCATCAGAGAGCATATTTTGATAGCTCAGGATAGGTAGAAGAATTATGCCAATTCTCATAGGACTGATGTACACTTCTCTCTTTGTGATAGAGTATTTTTGAGGGTGTGTCAATGAAAGAGTCCAATCCATTATAGGAGAAGGCTCCAAGTTGGCACCCTGATTTGTTGGCCCTTTTCAGGTCCTGGAGAGGAGAGGACCAATAGCTTATCAGCTTGCCTTACCACCCAACCTTGCTCATATTCATGATGTATTTCATGTTTTAGTACTTAGAAAATATATTCCTAATATGACTCATGTTTTGGATTGGAATGCATTACAGGTAGCGGATGGGCAGCTAGTTTTAGAGCCGGTACACATTTTGTAGTAGTGAACACTGACCCTCAGGGGTTGCACCATAGAGCAAGCAAGGGTCCAATGGGACCCCAATGATGATTCTTATACTACATGGGAAGATGCTGGTAGACTTAGAGACGCTTATCCATATTTATTTGCAGGCTTCCAGGAGTAAGCCTAATTGTAGGGGGGGAGGATGTAATACATCTCCTATGGTGATACTTGGACTTTCTGACTTGGACATTCTATTATGATGGTTAGAACTATACATTTACATTTATGTTTTGTGGATGATGATATGATGAATATGCTCATTTATGGTTATCATTTATATGTTTATGAGATTAGAAAACCATCTATTTTTATATGTTTTATGGATCTAACCCAAGGATTTGAATCTAACCATTATCATGATGTTTTATGTTTCATGGATATGTGTCTGATGTGTTTTCATGACTCAAGATGAAGTCATAGTTACTCATTTAGTTGAGGTCCACACGATGTATCAATCCTGGTCATCTGCTTGTATATATCTGATCTGTATATCCATATGTATATATATGTATCTCTTCTTGGTGATTCAGGATTGGAGGTACCAGGTATCATCTCCACCTGGCATCATAGGTCTGATTGATCCCTCAAAATCCTTGATCATTGTTGTTGTTATGGAGATATCACCAGGTTCCATAGGAAGAAACTTCACCTTTGATCCTTTTATCCTTAGGTGGGAAGTGTTGAGTCAGTCCCTTGTGTGGATGTATTATTGTTAGGAATAAGGTGTCTCAACCTTGGATAATTCCTATTCTTATTATTTGTTTTGTAAAATGTATTTTTTGCAAATAATGTAATTAAGTGTGAGTGTACATGTCTAGTTGGCATGTTGATGTGTCACTCCACTTGATGTGTCAGCATCTTGTGCATAAGGAGATCATGACTGAAATAGTCATGACAGATTCCTATGATGCATAAGAACTATTTAAGGAATGTGCTATGACAGGTGTAAGAGCATCTTATGACTTGGGCCTATTTGGACGCCCAAGAAGAAGTGGTTGGTGTGTGTAAGAGAATATGCCAAAAAAAGGTTGGTATGATAGATTCTCTTACACTTCTCTTGTGACCATTATTTTTGGCAGATTCTATGACAAGCTATCATAGTCACTAATACATTTGGGGTGAAATTGCGACGGCAATTTGCGATGATAGGCAAATGTCATGCGGTTTTGGCTTTTTTTTTTCAAATATAGCCCGACACCGTCGTAATTTGCGACGACAATACATTTGGCAATGTCGCCATTGCGACGTTGTCGGGATATAAGGACCAAAAAAAAAAAGAACGTTGTCATTTGTGTTTTCAACAGCACCGTAACCCTCTACGAAATCACATCAGGATATAAGGGCAAAAAAAACAAGAATGTTGTCATTTGTGTTTTCAACAACGTCGTAACCCTCCGCGAAATCACATCGGGATATAAGGGCAAAAAAAACAAGAACGTTGTCATTTGTGTTTTCAACAGCGCCGTAACCCTCCGTGAAATCACAGCTACAATTTCTGAGTACGTTGGGTTTATTTTTCTTTTGTCATTATTATGTAATCTGGTATTCAGCTGTTAGAGAGCTAAAATACCCAGAAATGAGGACATATCTATGTTGAATTTATTGTTAGCAGCTTTGGTTATTTAGAAGTTTAATTTTATTTATTCATCTTTCAAGCACAAACATTTTGTGGACCGTAACATCTTCATTGTTTCAGGTATGCAGTGAAACAACCCTAACTTGCAATTGCGATGTTGTCAGGATATAAGGGCAAAAAAAAAAGGAACGTTGTCATTTTTGTTTTCAACAGCACCATAACCCTCCGCGAAATCACATCGGGATATAAGGGCAAAAAAAACAAGAATGTTGTCATTTGTGTTTTCAATAGCGCCGAGAGAGATTCCCTCTGTGAAATCACAGCTACAATTTCTAAGTACGTTGGGTTTATTTTTCTTTTGTCATTATTATGTAATCTGGTATTCAGTTGTTAGAGAGCTAAAATACCCAGAAATGAGGACATATCTATGTTGAATTTATTGTTATTGGCTTTGGTTATTTAGAAGTTTAATTTTATTTGTTCATCTTTCAAGCACAAACATTTTGTGGACTGTAATGTCTTCATTGTTTCGGGTATGCAATGAAACAGCCCTAACTTGCGACTACCTTCACGGTACTTGTGTACATTATCATGTTGTCTTTACAGTGACTGTCCTCATTCAAGTGGCAATTACACAAGGGACAGTCACTGTGAGATGTCCTCATTTGTGACAAGGACAGTCACACTTAGGACATCTCATAGTGATATTCCCTTGCGTAATTTCCACTTGAATGTATTGCTATTGAACCACATTAATGCTTTTCTTCTTCAACAAATGAGGACAGTCACTGTAAAGACAACATGATAATGTACACAATTACCAAAAAATGATCTTGTTAATTGATGTAACACTTTGTCTTGCTCACTCCCTATCCTTCACTAGGGTCTCTTTAGGCCAATTTTTTGACTTGATAGGGTACTTAACTATCCCTACACTCTTTAGATATCTCTACCCAAGATCCCACTCCTTCAACTAGTGCACACCAACAAGAAATACAACGAACTCTACTCAATACCAATCTAGCTACTAGGACACTCCTAGTCTTGTCTTCACAAATTGAAACACATTCAACTAGAACTTTACTCCATGGAGAGGCTGGCCACTAGGACCTCTATTGGTTTCAATATTACTCCTTCACCTATACTTTTCATCAGTACTTCAATCCAGTTCATCAAACCATGCCAATTGCACCCAAAAATAGGCTGCTAGCAATTAGGCCTTTGTCAAGCCTTTTTGTTTATATTAAGCCACCTAAAGGGCTTAGGATTCAGATGCCCTTTATTGAGAACTCCAAGATATCTAAGGTCTTCTCCTCCTAGATTTTTTGTACACCAACTGCTACAGCCATGCCTGAAAACAAGTATTTTGACACAACTTGGACAGTCTGACTAAGAGTTTGTTTTCTTAGCAGCCAAAGAAACTCACCCAATCTTCTAATTTGACTTGGGGCTTCTTTAGATGTGTGTCTACCTCTCCATGAGATTTTAGTTGAAGCAACCAATGCATTCAACTTGTTGTAATCTTCTTGTAATGATTTGTCATCCCTAACTGTGCTCAACTGACTCACCTAGGACATCATTGCAAACATAGAAAATGAGCTTCCCAAGGCCCCTCCTTCCAAACATATAGTACATGGAGTCTCCTCACCCATTCCAAGAGCCCGTACAAAATTGACAATGGAATGATGAGCTAAGACTCCATTTGTTCAACTTGCCTGGTTCAAACCAATGATAGGGTACTTAACAAAAGAATTAACAAACTAGTTGGAATGCTTCAAAACTCAAAAAAAACACAACACAGAATAAAAAAACAACTTTTACTAACTTTTCCAATAGACAATGCGAGCTATCTAATCCATTAATCAACTGAAAACAAAGAAACAAAAAAACTCAAGAATTCACTAAAACCGTGTTACTCTACAAATCTTCTTAATTCCAAATGTTTTTCCCCCCAACCTTTTGCATAGATCGATGGAGGCCTCTTATAGTTGATCTGATGCCTAATTCAATGGTTTCATATAGTTACATAACCATCTTACTCGAAAATGCTCCCTTGCACAAATGTTGTCAATGTTGTGAATGACAACATTGACAACTTGTTACAACCTTTGGGATTTTGGTTCAAAACTTATTGTTCAAACACCATAAGACCCTAACCATGACTTAGTTAGGCTATTTAGACCTCACATAGGCCACTTCTACACTTCTTTGCCCAATTTGACCCCTAAATGCTTCATTCCCACTTTTGCCACAATATTGGTAACTTGGGTACAAATTGGCACTTGCCTTCACAAAGGTCACACATGAGGACATCTCACAGTGATCGATTGTCCCTTGTGTAATTGCCACTTGAATGTATTGCTATTGAACCACATTAATTCTTTTCTTCTTCAACAAATGAGGACAGTCACTCTAAAGACAACATGATAATGTACACTCACTGTAAGGACAGTCACAAATGAGGACATCTCACAGTGACTGTCCCTTGTGTAATTGCCGCTTGAATGTATTGCTATTGAACCACATTAATGCTTTTCTTCTTCAACAAATGAGGACAGTCACTCTAAAGACAACATGATAATGTACACTCACTGTAAGGATAGTCACAAATGAGGACATCTCACAGTGATTGTCCCTTGTGTAATTGCTGCTTGAATTACACAAGGGACAATCATTGTGAGATGTCCTCATTTGTGACAAGGACAGTCACACATGAGGACATCTCATAGTGATTGTCCCTTGTGTAATTTCCACTTGAATGTATTGCTATTGAACCACATTAATGCTTTTCTTCTTCAACAAATGAGGACAGTCACTCTAAAGACAACATGATAATGTACACTCACTGTAAGGACAGTCACAAATGAGGACATCTCACAGTGACTGTCCCTTGTGTAATTTCCACTTGAATTACATAAGGGACAGTCATTGTGAGATGTCCTCATTTGTGACAAGGATAGTCACACATGAGGACATCTCACAGTGATTGTCCCTTGTGTAATTGTCACTTGAATGTATTGCTATTGAACCACATTAATGCTTTTCTTCTTCAACAAATGAGGACAGTCACTCTAAAGACAACATGATAATGTACACTCACTATAAGGACAGTCACAAATGAGGACATCTCACAGTGACTGTCCCTTGTGTAATTGCCGCTTGAATTACACAAGGGACAGTCATTGTGAGATGTCCTCATTTGTGACAAGGACAGTCACACATGAGGACATCTCACAGTGATTGTCTATAATGTCCCCTTTTTGGCTAACTTGGAAAATAGGAACAATTACTCCACTTCTTAGACTTACTCTATCAGATACTTACAATTAAACTAAGTAATGGAGGTTACTTAAGATATCAACCGCTATTTCAGATTCAATCACAATATGTGTGCAAGATGATATTGATACCAATATGTTTAATAGCACTGTCGGATATAATGATATGAAATATGCTATGAATATGATGTTTCCTATCACTTATAGTGATAGTATAATGATGCTATGTCTGATATAAACAATATCGATATACAATCAATAAGTATTACTTACAACAATGTATTTGCTGTGTCTGATATGATGATGTAATTATGCAAATGTGTAATATCGCTATGAGTGATATGTTGCTATTTCAAATTCTGAATTATATGCTTGCAACTTCAAATATTGATGCTGTTTCTGACTATCCTTTCTATCTGTGCAATCATGGTGTTGTCTCTGATCTGCAATGATAAAATTGAAACCAAACTGCCAAAGGCAGATGCTCTATTGAGTATATCCAAATATGGATAAGTAAATAAAGTTCTAATGATGCCTTGAGTGACTGACGAGAATGCATTCTTATATTGTCTTTAACAAATGAAGAGATGCTATGAATGAGACGTGTCTTGTTTCTTCCTCCATGTCCCTTTGTTAATCACACCTTTCCATAATCCGACAGTTCACATAATATTATTTCATTATTTTCTGATCATAGATAACTCCCAGATTGACTCAATATCAAATCTTTTTATGAAGGTAATCTTCCCTAATTGGTAGTGCAACCAGTAGTTAACATCCATTGTGTTTGTATTAGTTTGGTCTAACTATCATTAGGATTTAGTCAATCGATATTAACTCTTGCCTTATCCCATATTGTTATGATTATATCCAATCTTTCTACTCTGATATAAGTCGATATCATTTTCTGATAATTGTCCATTTATTGGTTGATTGCTGGTAATGGAGTTTGATCTTCAAATTGACTTCCATTCCTGTTAATACTTAAGGATACATTGTACTTATTATCCATGACTGATGCCTCATTCATCAATAGCTTGTGATATAATCACTGATGCTTTTGTGTTTCTACAAGATGTGGTTTATCTCAGACAATCGATAATCTTTCAATCCTTTAGTCGATATCCTCCTATGTGGTGTCTATTGATATAGATAGTAGAATTCAATCTAGTTTATGTTATTGTCATGATAACATAGGAAGTGATGGTGCATATTTGCTAGCGGGTCTTCATGTTTGATATTGCTTTATCGGATATGTCATTGTCTAAACTTGTGCAATTAATGATTATTTATAATATATGAATGGTTATCCTTCTTGCTTATCAATACATCTTCTGAAACACATAGCGACCTATCCCTTATTCATATCATGTTGATCTTGACTTCATAGTATTTGGTTCATTAATCATCCTCTCATGGTATCGATGTGTAATGACTAGTGATTGTTGTATCACTTCTTCATTCCTCATCGTGATAGATAATGCAGATGTTTAATGTAGATGTATATCAATTATAGATATTCGATATTGCTTTAAACGTTATTATTATTATTATTATTATTATTATTAATGTTATTGTTATTATTAAATATTATAATTAATGATGTTAGTAATATTAATAATATTATAATAAATATTATTATAGTGATAACATATTGTTTTATATTGAGAGGTTTATTAATATTATTTATATATTAAAATTATTATATCAATAATTGATTTAATATTATTACTTAATATATTATTATAATATAATATATATAATTTATTAATAATTATTTATTATTAATTTATATTATAATTATAATCATAATTATATTATTTATTAATATTTTAATATTATTTAATTAACATATTACTTATTATGCTAACTATATATTATTATTATCTTTTGATAATAATTATATATTATTGTTATATACCGTTAATAATAGATTATTATATATCATCTAATCATTTTATTATTATACTAAGTTCAATATGTGACGGCTCATGACATTGTCCCTTGTGTAATTGCCACTTGAATGTATTGCTATTGAACCACATTAATGCTTTTCTTCTTCAACAAATGAGGACAGTCACTCTAAAGACAACATGATAATGTACACTCATTGTAAGGACAGTCACAAATGAGGACATCTCACAGTGACTGTCCCTTGTGTAATTGCCACTTGAATTACACAAGGGACAGTCATTGTGAGATGTCCTCATTTGTGACAAGGACAGTCACACATGAGGACATCTCACAGTGATTGTCCCTTGTGTAATTGCCACTTGAATGTATTGCTATTGAACCACATTAATGCTTTTCTTCTTCAACAAATGAGGACAGTCACTCTAAAGACACCATGATAATGTACACTCACTGTAAGGACAGTCACAAATGAGGACATCTCATAGTGACTGTCCCTTGTGTAATTGCCACTTGAATGTATTGCTATTCAGCCACATTAATGCTTTTCTTCTTCAACAAATGAGGATAGTCACTCTAAGGACAACATGATAATGTACACTCACTGTAAGTGTACATTATCATGTTGTATTACAAATGGACCTTATGTTGGTCGGGATATAAGTGCAAAAAAAAAAAGGAACGTTGTCATTTGTGTTTTCAACAGCGCCGAGAGAGATTCCCTCCGCGAAATCAAGTGGGTTATCATTTGTGTTTTGAACAAAGCGGGTTCTCATTTGTGTTTTGAACAGCACCAAGAGAGATTCCCTCTGCGAAATCAAGCGGGTTGTCATTTGTGTTTTCAACAGCGCCAAGAGACATTCCCTCCACAAAATCACAGCTACAATTTCTGAGTACGTTGGGTTTATTTTTCTTTTGTCATTATTATTTAATCTGGTATTCAGCTGTTAGAGAGCTAAAATACCTAGAAATGAGGACATATCTGTGTCCAACACATTTTAAAATGATCACCCCCCTATTATTGTATCACTTCCTCCTTGTTCCTCATTCAAGTGGCAATTACACAAGGGACAGTCACTGTGAGATGTCCTCATTTGTGACAAGGATAGTCACACATGAGGACATCTCACAGTGACTGTCCCTTGTGTAATTGCTACTTGAATGTATTACTATTAAACCACATTTATGGGCCCGTTTGGACCACGACACACAGTAGCATCTAAAGAGAAGAATATCCCAGGTGTAACAAGTTGTAAGAATATACCAACAGTTCTAAGAAGTTCCCTAGCATGTAGTAGCATCTACAAAGAAGAATATACAACATGAGGGCAGCCACTATAAAGACAACATGATAATGTACACTCATTGTATGTGTACATTATCATGTTGTCTTTACAGTGACTGACCTCATTCAAGTGGCAATTACACAAGGGATAGTCACTGTGAGATGTCCTCATTTGTGACAAGGACAGTCACACATGAGGATATCTCACAGTGACTGTCCCTTGTGTAATTGCCACTTGAATGTATTGCTATTCAACCACATTTATGGGCCCGTTTGGACCACGGCACATAGTATCATCTACAGAGAAGAATATCCCAGGTGTAACAAGTTGTAAGAATATACCAACACTTCTAAGAAGTTCCCTAGCACATAGTAGCATCTTCTAATTGTCTATACCACTTCACAAGGTATTGTTTGCACACATTGTTTTTGGTTCTTTTGATGACCCTTGTTTTGAAATTGCTATTAGGCCTTGTAGCTTATATGTTTTGATTGCTGGAGAGCTTCTAAAGCTAAGCAAGAAGACCATTGCACGAGTTATAGCCGCGCGCTCAGGTTTGAAAATTGTATATTTTTTAATCTAATGAATATTTTAACTAGAATTTTAGCTTATTTTTGCTGTATATTTTAATCTAAAGGGAATCATGGATGTGAACTTGAAAGAATTTTGTACTTAGTTCTTATGGAGAGAATAGTAGTAGTTTACGGTCTAATATCAAATAGAGTTTTCCAATTACAGAAAGTTAATGAATTCTAATAGCTTATATGTTTTGATTGCTGGAGAGCTTGTAGAGCTAAGCAAGAAGACCATTGCACGAGTTATAGCCACATGCTCAGGTTTGAAAATTGTATATATTTTAATCTAATGTATATTTTAATCCTTTTGCCATGTCATGTAATATGTCTTGCCTTGTAGCTTATATGTTTTGAAATTGCTGTTAGGCCTTGTAGCCTATATGTTTTGATTGCTAGAGAGCTTCTAGAGCTAAGCAAGAAGACCATTGCACTAGTCGTAGCCGCGTGCTCAGGCATGAAAATTGTATATTTTTTAATCTAATGTATATTTTAACTAGACTTTTAAAATATTAAAGGATTTAACTAGGTCTAAGAAGATTTGTGTACTTTTGACAATTTTGCTTAGTCACTGAAAGTTGTAGACCAAAGTTTTCATAGCCCAATTTTTGCTTCCTGCGAAGAACGATCATGTCAGATAATATAAGTGAAGAACAAAATAGGGAGACAATCGCTAGATTGTGGTCTAACTTGAAAAGAAAAGGTGATGGAAAATGTTATTGTCCCTGCAAAATTTGTAAGGGCTTAAACCGTAGAAGACTACTAATCAAAATAGTTAAGAGACATTGTAGGGAGAATGGTCACATTGAAGGGGGGCATGACTATCATCCACTGGTAAGTTGTTCATTATATCATTTTAATAATTTATATACATATGAAATCACTTGATGATGAGTTGAAGATCATGGTTTATTTATGTTAATCAATTTTATATAGGTTGATCTCCCCAGGGAAGTACATGATATGGAGGAACATGGGGGTGCGAATATCCAAGGTGAAGATAATGATCCCATGGAAGATGATGATCATGTGCCAGAAAACACAATTGAAGATGATGGTATAAATACATTGATCCATGATACATTTAGTCCAAGCGGATCTGATCATGATGATGATGATAGCCTCGATGTACCTCTACTTGAGAAGGCATACGAGCCCCTATACAAAGACTCCCAAACAACTCTTCTCTCTGTTGTATTGTTGTTGTTGAACTTGAAGGTTATGAATGGTTTATCCAACATAACAATGTCATGTATGTTAAGGTATGTCATATATGTCTTTATAGTTAACAAAGGGTGAATAATGTACCACTAATATTGTTTATATTAACAACTTATATTTTTTGCTGTAGATTGATAGGCGAGTTTTTGTTACCACCATCAAATATTCTACCTCGCTCATATAAAAAATTATCTGCTATTATGAAAGATATTGGAATGGAGTATCAAGCAATACATGCTTGTCCCAATGATCATATTATATATTATAAAGAACATGAATTTGCAACACAATGCCCTGTATGTCATATGAGTAGATATCGAACAGATCGAATAACAAAAAAGGTGCCTCACAAGGTTCTTCGTTACATCCCCATTATTCCATGGATGCGACAATTATTCAGGTGTACTAGCTTGGCACAATTTATGGATTACCATGCACGCAATAGAAGTCGAGATGACATTATTCAAATCCCTGCGGATGGTTCAACATTTATGCACATAGAGGAAAAGTGGCAACACTTCAAAGAAGAACCTCGTAATCTCAGGCTTTCATTGGCAGTGGATGGTGTCAATCCATTTGGAGAGATGAGATCTGTTTGCTCGGTGTGGCCTATTTTTGTTATCAACAATAACATTCCTCCGTGGATGTCAATAAAGAGGGAGCACATTATGTTGGCAATGATTGTTCTAGGTATTTTATCATTTGATAGTTATTAATTTACATGTACTTACAAATCTTACAGTAAAATGGTCATAATAATTATGTAATGTTACTGTTCATTCAAGTAGGTAAATATCAAGTTAAAGATATGAATGTATATATTGAGCCTCTTATTGATGAGTTGGTGGAGTTATGGAACGGTGTCACTATGTATGACATGTCTAGACCAATAGGACAAAGACAATTTCAATTCCATGCAATACTTGTATCGACAATACATGATGCCCCAGGGCTAACACATTTTTGTGGTATGTTATAGTGAATTCAAGTTGCGCATGATAATTCTAATTATAAAAATCAACATATTTAATAATCCAATTATATCATTATCTTGTAGGTCTTCAAACAAAGGGAAAATTTGCATGTCCAGTTTGTGGTCCAAAGATGAAATCTCATCATTCAAAAAGTTTAGGAAAGCATGTGTTTGATGAGTACAGACACTTCCTCCACAGGAATCATAAGTATCGAAGTATGGAAAAACATCTTTTCAATGGGAAAGAAGAGACTACATCAAAGCCACGAAGAATGACACCTCACCTATGGAAGTTGGAATATAATAGAATTAATCGTCGAGGTAATGTCATTCCACTTAATGGTTTATGTTTGTAATTTATATATTTCTATTATGATTTTTGTTTACTAATTATGTAATTGATGATCGTGAAGGTCATCAAGGCACTACTGACAACCTTCCAAAGGGACTAAAAAGCTATCCCAGACAATTTAGTAGGTTGCCCTACTATGAGGACCTACAAATTGCGCATTTGTTTGATCTTATGCATGTTGGAAAGAATATAACAGAGACATTGTGGAAAATACTGGATGGAAGGCGTGACAAAGAAAAAATTGTCAAAATTTGTAATGACATTCATGAATCCAATCATGCACTGAAGAATTTCATTCACTCAAATAGCAATAGAGATCAGATTAATATAATTGCCCTTCCTTGGCTATTAACGGAGCAACAAAGTGATGCCATAAAAGAAGTCATACGAAAAATTCAATTTCCCACAGGATTTGCTGGGAACATAAGCAATCTCATATCAAAGAAAAGTGAATTTGGGCCAAGGCTCAAAACGCATGATTGGCATACTTTCATCAAGGTAAGTTATGTTCTTCTGTATTTACAATATATTCATAAACTGCATGTACTATTCATTATGTTATGTTAGAAAATAATGAAATGATTGGTTTATAATTACTGCAATATGTGCTACCTCTATCTCTCCCAGAGCACTTCAACAATAACATCAAACAAGTGATATATGATCTTGGAAAATACATGAGGTAAGCAGTAATATCTGTTCAATTTGTTGTATATATTTATTATATTCGCCATTTGTTTTTCTTGCTATGTAATCTATTGTATATTATTTTGTAAAGTCTCGTATTTATATATTTTTTGTGACTTGAATCTCTTAATGTAGGTGGTTGTCATCTAAAGAAATTCATAAAGAAGATATAAACTATTGGAAGAGAAGAATTCCTCATTTACTGTGTGAAATGCAAAAGTGTCTACCTCCAACTTTTTTCAATGCACAAGAACACTACCTCATACACCAAGTTGAGGAGATTGAATTGTGTGGACCTGCACACACTAGGTCAATGTGGATGGTTGAGAGGCACTTGAAATCTTTGAAGGCTTTGGTTTGACAAAGAGCACATCCTGAGGGTTCTATGGTAGAGGGATACATGGTATACCAGACTATGGTGTACATTACTGAATATCTTCCTAAGTTTGCTTCAAATATCCATGTAGATCGCATTTGGGATCTCGACCCTTTTAAAAAATTCAAAGGGGAGTACTTGATGGGGAAAGGTAGATTGAGGAAAGTGACAGGTAATAAATTATAAGATGTTATTGTAATAAATTATTTCTTAATCTTCAAAATAAATCGGTTGTAAGTCGTCTATTTTTTTTTTGTACAGTTGCTCGAGAGTGGGATGCACTACATTTGTATATTGCAAACAATCTTGATTGGATGACGGTATGGATCGAACGATGTCAACATTCTGGTCACACATTAACATGGGAAGGTGTATCTTCATTGGTTAAAGAAGCTCATCGTAATGGAGATTCTAATGTTACGCAAAGGGAAATAGATTTAGCATATGGTTTAAGAGATTTCCAGGTACGTACAAAATTATTAATCACCCGTATGTTTATCAACTCACGATATAATAATTTTAACATGTTTCACATATTATTGCAGGTTAAACACCACAAGGGTATGTTCTGTAATGGTCAAAAATTTCACGTCAAAGTGTTGGATGACACGAAGAAAACTTGTGATTCTGGAATAACTGTAGTCTTTCAATTGACTAATATTTCACCTAGAAATGACTTAGATCCTCAAGAGTCTAAAAATCAATACTATGGCATTTTGGATGATATACTTGAGTGTGACTTTAGTTCCTTCAAATTAGTACTCTTCGTTGTCAAATGGTACAGGCTACGACTTAATCCAAATGATCCTAATAGAACTGTTATTGAACATGATAATGGATTTACAATGGTTAATACAAGGTCGTTTGAGCCAGTTGGGGATGAGCCCTATGTTCTTCCAAGCCAATGTGAGCAGGTATTTTACTCAGAGGTTTCACATAAACTAGGTTGGTCATTTGTTGTTAGACATGAACCGAGAGGAAGGCCGATAAAGTATAATGTGATGGAAGAAGAAGATACCGAAGAAGTAGAAGATGATGTAGATGATGATCACGATCGACAATTATTGGATGATGTTCCTGAGACAAATTTTCATGAAGAAGAAGAAGAAGATGATGATGATGATGCTGCTACTGATGATGATGATGATGAAGATGATGTTGATGTTGATGATGATGATGTTGATGATGACGACAATGACGACAACGACGACAACAATGATGATGATGATGATGACGATGACGAGGATGAGGATGATGATGATGATGATGATGATGAGGATGATGATGATGAAATTTAAAGGTATGCCATCAATCCTTAATGTATTTAATATTCATTTCTTGATAGAAATATATTTGTCTTAAATGGTTACATAGTTTATTCATTATCTATTTAAAAGCTACAAGTTTCAACTACAAATAGAATACTGCTAATCTAAATTAACTATTAATCTAAATTAATTAAATAAAACTATTTAAAACACATATTAATGTGAGCATGATTTAAGTGTTATAATGTGTACGTTTTAATGTTTTTAATTTTTATGTGATGCTTATGATGGATGTGATTATGATTATGATGTGATTATGCTCACGATAATTGAATTACATTTGCAGGAAATTGAACCCCTTTCAAGAGCATCCCGCACAGTCTCATGGATCAACAGGTATAAGTCAATACACCTTATAGAAAGTCTATTTAATACACTTATCAATAGTAAGATTGATGTCTTCTAAGATCTCTCCCATTTGCAGGTACCAGCAAATAGGTATTTGTCAGAAGTGTCTTCCTCGAGTGAGGGAAATATAGGAATAGAAGAGGAAAGTGAGACATGCAGTTTATCTAGAATAGGGAGATTAACTAGAGGTCAAAGGACTAGAAGGAAATTCAATAAACACATGAAATTTTTCCTTGCTCAAGGGGGGTCATGTTCTTATGATGATGAGACGAAAGGCGACATCGAGGTGCCCTTGAGGTACCAACATCTACAGAAACATTGGGTACCCAAGGAACTTCCTCCAATAAACACTGATTTTTGTGTTAATGAGAGGATATATCACATAGCACCATCATCATTACATGGTTTGGGCCTATTTTCTATGGATGGCATAAAGGTGTCTTACAACAAAGTTTCTGAATTGATGGAGTATGTTGGACCATGTTACGATTATAAAAGTTGGATGCATATTGTTCAATATAAAAAAAGTATGCGTAGGTATGCACTCTCGGAAAATTATATACAATAGCAAGACAATAATCAAAGTAAAAGTGTGGCTATATACATTGATGGAAGGCCAAAAGCAACAGGGAATATTGTGGGTTTTATAAATAGTACACGACCTGGGTCAACTATAAAGCAACCCAATTGCATATTTGAGGCGCGCGAGGGAAATCGTGTATTCATCTGTGCGATAAAATCAATACGTGCAGGGGAAGAGTTGCTTATTGATTACAATTTGAACCGCATAGATACAAACGAGGCTACTATCATGGGGGTGGTACATACTATTAAACCAACTTCTAATCAATGACTCCAACATACCATTTAGTTATTAAATTTTTGGCTAACATTTTTATACTTGATCTTTGACACAGGGGCACAATATGGAGCAACCACCTGAAGGTGATGGTGATGATATTCCTAGCTCATCTACACATGAGCAGGTAAAACTCATTGTAATTGTGCAAACTAGATAGAAGCAAAATGTTATTTTTTTTAATGTTATTTTCTTCATTATTTTGGAGTAATTTTGATAATACTAATACTATTGTTGTCATAGAGGGCCGGTGGTCAGAGAGAGGGAAAGCAACCTGCAGTCCCTCAGGAGTCCCCCCTTGTGGACCCTATTTTTATTGATTTAGCAGAGACTGATGACCCAATCGGTTCCATTAAAAAGCTGCTAAAGAAAATTGGGAAAGAACTTCTACGTTTGGTATCCATAAATCCTCAGACTCAGGAAATAAAAGACAGGGCAGCTGAGTTGTTGCGCACTTCTGAAAACTTTAAAGTAAGTATTAATGAAATTTTTAATTATTACAAGAGTTCAATATGGTTTTTATGTTATGCTCTTTTATGACATTAATTAAAATATGGATGCATTGTCTTTACAGAGTTATTTGCGTAATTTTGAACCCCATTCCCATGATGAGGCCGGTATTGCAAGTGGTTCAGGTAGATCACATGTTCCATTCCCCACTTGTGTTTTCCACTGAATATATATAGGAATGATCATAATCATTGACAATACATGCTCGAACAATCTTTTTTTTTAATGCTCTAACAATCTTGTCCATGCTACTCCACGCGTTCTATATTTATGCATGCTCTAACAATTTTATTCTTCAGCTCCTTTCCATGATGATATGACAATGCCGCCTCCATCTAGGACAGCCACAAATGTCTTGCCGACTGCCATGTCAACAACACACAGCCTAAATGCACCAACTGTTGCACCATCTACTGGTACACAAATCCCTCTTTTTCTCTCTTTTGTTATGTGTTTAAGTGTTATGTGTTTACGATGTAGATCCCTTGATTGTGTTTGTACCATGGGTGCTCTGCACCAATTTATTTCCCTTGAAGTATTATTTCTTGGAGGCATTTGATAATGGTTTTCATTTTTTGCAATAGGAGATGCAACAAGTCCCAATGCAACATCATTTTCTGGATGTTCCCATGTTCCTAGTACGGGAACGGTGAAGGATTGCGTATTGATCATCAGCGATGATGAAGGCATTCCCTTAAAAGTAGCCAAAGTTCCAGGTACTTTAAAGTTATTATTATTCTATAGTGATATAATAGTAATTTAGTTTTTGATCACTCTTCATTGACTAATGATCCCATGATTATTTTGTAGGGAATGATATTTTTTGGTGAAAACTTGGTGATGAGTGTTTGCGGATATTCAGGCCCACCATACGTACATGGTGGAACATCATATCCTAACTAAAACCCCAAACCACTATTTTGATTTCATATCATTGCTAGAATAGTTTTCCTTTTCATCAATTTCTTGAACTATATTAAAGGTAGCTTCTCTTCATTTATGAGTCTAACATGTTTTTTTTTACTTAAAAGGTGGAATAACCAAGATAAAAAGTTGAAGGATGATCTTGTACATAGTATGACCCAGCTTTTTGGACCTTGTGTATTCGAGAGAAACAAGCTCCTTGAAAGAGCTGGTTTATGTTTGAAGTATATTAGGGACCAGTATAGGAAATATTTAGAGGTTAACCCAAGGCACGAGCGTTCGCCCTGTGTTCTTGAGGCTGAGTGGTAGGCTTTGATTTTGGATGGAAAGTATAAAGCCGACATGAAAAAAGGAATTACGCCAGTAGAGAGTAGAGCAAGGTATGTGATACTTTTGAGAATGTAATTATGTACTAATTAACCTCTAAATTTTTCCTGTACTGGTCTCTAACATATTTCAAACTTTTCATAAATTGCCTGACACATCAAAGGCAACAAAGGCAAGATTAGAAAAGCACGGGACACACAAGCTCAGCTCTGGTGGTTTTTCCAAACTTCAAGCACGAGTTGTAAGTATTAGTAAATGAAAACTTGTATCAATTTTTTTATATATTGCAAGGAAATTTTTTTTGATCAAACAATGCAAGTAAAATTCACCATACCAAGAAAAAATGTAGGGGTCAGAGTTCAATAGATGCCTCACAGAAGAGGACAAGAGAATTGGCTTCCAACAAGGCTATAGAGCTGTGGCTGAACGGCTACGAGCTGAAATCAGTGTGCAAGGTTCAAATAATGATGCATCTGAGCCACAGGTAAATAAGCTAAATGAAATTTATTTCAAATTGAATACTTTACCAATTAGTCTATTTGATGTTAAGTTCTAATATAAAGTGAGTATATCTATTTTAAGAAAGCAATGATAACAATGTGTAGGATATTGGAATGCAGCCTGACAATCCTTCTACACAATCTATGCATAATGAAGGTTCGCATGATGTGCATCCTAGTGGTGGAGGTATACATTTGCTATTAAAATTTTTATATGTAATTACAATTGGTGTTTGGATTAATGTAACATTTTGTATAGCAACTATAGAGGATCGAGGGGTCGGTGCTCATGAGCATGTTGAGGTTGAGTCTAGACAAAATGATGTGGCCAGATCAGGTAATTAAAGAGTGCCACAGTTATGTTCTTTAAAATAATTAAATACTTGTAACAATTATAATTAAATATTTTAAATTTAACTCTTTTATTTGTTATTGTAGAGGACCCCCCTTTGCAGCAGCATAGGAATTTGAGATCATCAAGAACAGAGAACAAAACAACTGATGAGGGGGGTATTGATGATAACTCTAATGCTCCTCTTAGAGCTTACATAGAAAAAAAAATTAGAAAGAGAAAAAAGAAATGATTGTCATCTAAATACCTTAATTGATAATGACTGAATTTTATGTCTCAATGAATTTAATTATGTGCTAATGAATGTTCATGAATTATGTGTTTATTTTCATATTGATGAATGTTGCATGTTAACGAATCTAATGTGTTAATGAATGTTATCATGTGATATTGATTGAATGTTACATTTTATTAATAATTGAAAGAATGAATGAATGTTAGATGTTAACGGGGAATGTAGAGTGATGTTAGGGGGAGGGGGGTGGGGCCAAATGAACTTCCACCTTCACGTGGTTGGCCCTGTTTAGTAGAGAATATTAAACTATATTCTCGAAACAAAGTGAAGCTCAATAAGATACTAAATGAGTCAAAATGGTTATCAATGTCCTCTATCCATAAGATACTTGTAGTCAAAATGGTTATTAATAAGATACTTGTAGTCAAAATGGTTATCTAGGTCCTCTATCCATTCCATAAGTTCTTCACCATTCAAACTTCCTCCATAACAAGGAATGTGCTCTAGGTTAGTCATGAAGCCTAGCATGGACTCTCTGTCAGATAGAGCCACTATTTCAGAGCCTTTTCTGTGCATTTCCTTCAAGCACTGTATAGTGTACGGATGTGAAAGGGAGGGAAAACCAGTGTGGAAGTTAGAGTATTTATATCTTATGCTTTGAGAGTTTATTTGGTAGATTCAAGACACCTTATATCAAAGTTATTCCTTTTTCTTATCTGTTGTTCTGTCAAACCCTCATTTTTTGGGTTATTGCATTCAAATGGCCTTAACTTGCAAATAAACCATAGGATATCCTTTGTTCTTTGTAAAATGCAAGTTAAGGGGGTTTATTTTCATATTTTAAAAGCTTTGGAACAGGATACTAAGCCAGAGAATTTTGAGAGCAAGCCCTAGGTCAAGAATCTCAATGTTCTTGACTAGGAGTTGATGGATTATGCAAGATCAGAGGGTAGCGGCAAGTAAAGGACCTCAAACCTTGTTGAATCTAGATCTTTAGAGCATGGTGGAAATCCTCAAACTCTGATCTTGGTTTCATGCACCCATTTTCAATGCCTTGTTTTGGAACCCACACCCAAAGGCATGCATTAGGTCTGCGGACTCAATAAGGACATTGATATGCTAGAGTGGAGTCAGGGTCTGGGAGTTGGAGGATTGTTAGAACATCAAAAAGGGTACTCAAAAAACATATAAGTTCATAAGATCCTTTGTCAAATTGAAGAGTTATTGCTGTAGAACAGGTTTTGGAGACCTACTAGAGTCACTAGGTCTATTTGTGATTTTGATGTCTTGGGTTGTTTGGAACACAACCAATGCATGATTCTGCATGTTTTAGGAAATCTTAAGAGTTTTCAAATGTTTGATTGGGTTGGCAAAGCCTAGGATCAATAAAGTCTCTTTTGGTAGAAAATCAGGGAACTTGTCCCTAAAAGGAAATTTGGTCTTGGTTGGGATTGAGTCAATAAGGTGTTAGAAGTATCTTGAAACCTTTGAAGTCCCTCTAGTACAGAGATTTTAAACTGGTCTGATAGAATCAGAGGCTAAATTTCTTAGGTGTAACATTTTGGTGTCTTGAAGTGGGTTGGGGCTTAAGACCAAGTTTCTTGCTGACCACTCTGCATCACATTGTCTTGCATGAAATTAGTCATTCTGTATACACTGGTCTAGTGTTGTCAATAGACCCAAATAGTTCAAAGATACTTGAACCAATCAGATGTTTTATGGGGTGCATTTTTGTGTTAGGTAGAAAGGATTCTTCATACAGGTGAAAGTCTCGAACCTTTCCCCACTTCCAAAAAAATATCACTTGTACTGTTATGAGCAGTCATGAGGACTAGACAGATACATTATAATATATGTAATTGCCACTTGAATGTATTGCTATTCAACCACATTTATGGGCCCATTTGGACCATGGCACACAGTAGCATCTACAGAGAAGAATATCCCAGGTGTAACAAGCTCTAAGAATATACCAATAGTTCTAAGAAGTTCCCTAGCACACAGTAGCATCTACAGAGAAGAATATACAACATGAGGGTAGTCACTGTAAAGACAACATGATAATGTACACTCATTGTATGTGTACATTATCATGTTGTCTTTACAGTGACTGTCCTCATTCAAGTGGCAATTACACAAGGGACAGTCACTGTGAGATGTCCTCATTTGTGACAAGGACAATCACACATGAGGACATCTCACAGTCACTGTCCCTTGTGTAATTTCCACTTGAATGTATTGTTATTCAACCACATTTATGGGTCCATTTGGACCACGACACACAGTAGCATCTACAGAGAAGAAGTTTGGTATGCAATGGTCTTGAAACCTCCTGAGAAATTCTTGGTATGCATTTGTGTGGTGCAAAAGCTTCGTTGAAAGAGAAAAAGAAGAAAAGAATAGAAATGATTTTTTTTCTTTTTATGTCATATACTATAACCAGCTACTTATAACTTGCAAAAATTATTATAACCATTTGAAATTGAAACTTAGTTTAATGTGAAACTGAGAACTACTTTATTAGAGCTTTCTGTGATTTAGATTCAGACATCAAGAACATTGTTTGCCTAATATTGTGATTAATGTTTATTTATTAATATCTCATACTGACAAACAATTGATAATTGTAGGGAAAACGTCATTGGGGGTCTTTGAGGATCCACCAGAAGCCAAGGAGAAAATGTATTCAAATGCTAAAGATGGTGTAATAGTCCTTACAGCTGTTGAACCTTGCTGTGTAGATCATCTCCGATTCTCCAAGTTCAACAGTACTGTGGTATTCCTTTGGATACTTCTAATGGTAAATTTCAGACATCAAGTTCTTTTCGTATGAAACTACTACATTTGTAATCTGTAGTTTTAAACTTTTAGTTTATAAATGTTCATCAGCTTTAGTTCGTATGCTGCCATTTCAAGTATGATTAATGAAGTTACCTTTATCACAGGATGAAAGTGAGCAGTCAGCATACTGGTACGGAGCTGGCAGCATTGATACAGTGACTAGGGCATCGTTTAATGGTGGTATTATGTTTTCCCATGTTTAGGGCATCGGCCTTTTGAAGCATTGCCTTCATCTTTCTTAAGTCTGAGTTTTAAGTTTGTTTATCTCTCTCGGCGCTGTTGAAAATACAAATGACAATGTTCTTGTTTGTTTTGCCCTTATATCCCGATGTGATTTCACGGAGGGTTACAATGCTGTTGAAAACACAAATGAAAACACAAATCCCTTGTGTAATTTCCACTTGAAGGAGGACAGTCACTGTAAAGACAACATGATAATGTACACTTACAGTGAGTGTACATTATCATGTTGTCTTTAGAGTGACTATCCTCATTTGTTGAAGAAGAAAAGCATTAATGTGGTTGAATAGCAATACATTCAAGTGGCAATCACACAAGGGATAGTCACTGTGAGATGTCCTCATTTGTGACTGTCCTTACAGTGAGTGTACATTATCATGTTGTCTTTAGAGTGACTGTCCTCATTTGTTGAAGAAGAAAAGCATTAATGTGGTTCAATAGCAATACATTCAAGTGGCAATTACACAAGGGACAATCGATCACTGTGAGATGTCCTCATGTGTGACTATCCTTGTCACAAATGAGGACATCTCACAATGACTGTCCCTTCTGTAATTGCCACTTGAATGAGGACAGTCACTGTAAAGACAACATGATAATGTACACATACAATGAGTGTACATTATCATGTTGTCTTTACAGTGGCTGCCCTCATGTTGTATATTCTTCTCTGTAGATGCTACTATGTGCTAGGGAACTTCTTAGAACTGTTGGTATATTCTTACAACTTGTTACACCTGGGATATTCTTCTTTGTAGATGCTATTGTGTGCCATGGTCCAAACAGGCCCATAAATGTGGTTGAATAGCAATACATTCAAGTGGCAATTACACAAGGGACAGTCACTGTGAGATGTTTTCATGTGTGACTGTCCTTGTCACAAATGAGGACATCTCACAGTGACTGTCCCTTGTGTAATTGCCACTTGAAGGAAAAAAGCATTAATGTGGTTCAATAGCAATGTATTCAAGCGGCAATTACACAAGGGATAATCACTCTGAGATTTCCTCATTTGTGACTATCCTTATAGTGAGTGTACATTATCATGTTGTCTTTACAGTGACTGTCCTCATTTGTTGAAGGAAAAAAGCATTAATGTGGTTCAATAGTGATGCAGAGTAGTCAGCAAGAAACTTGGATCTATGTCCCAACCCACTTCAAGACACCAAAATGACTCAACCAATCAATTAGGCTCTGATTTCTATAGGTTAATGTTTAAACTCTGCAAAGTAATGAATTTGAAGGTTTCAAGGATCACACAACAACTTATGGACTCAATCCCATTCAATAACAAATTTCCTTTTAGGGACAAGTTCCCTGATTTTCTATCAAAAGAGACTTTTAAGGTTCTAGATCTTACTTCCTATAGAAAAACTTAGAAACCCCTTAGATATCATCTAAATAACAAGAATCATGCATTGGTTGTGATCTAAACAACCCAAGACATCAAAATAACAAACTGACCTAGTGACCCTAGTAGGTCTCCCAAACCTGCTCTGCAGCCATAACTTTGCAACTTGCCAAAGGACTCTAAGAAGTTATATGTTTTATGAGTACCCTTTTTGGATTTCTAACAGACCACCAACTCATCCCAGACCCTGACTCCACTCTAGCATATCAATGTCTTCATTGAGTCCGCAGACCTAATGCATGCTTTTAGGTGTGGGTTCCAAAACAAAGCATTGAAAATGGGTGTATGAAACCAAGATCAGAGTTTTGGAGTGTTCTCCTGATCTAGATAAACAATAATGCACAAGTTTTCAAGTCCTCAATATGATGCAAGCTTCTGATTTTATTCTGATTACCATCTTCCCAGCCAAAAACATGGTAGTTTTTGATCTAGGGCTCGCTCTCAACAAATGCAGATGCAACCCCCTGCCTCAGGGCTTTTAGAATATACAAATATACATCCTTAACTCTCATTCCACCAAGGAAGAAGGAATTCCAATGTTGAAACGTGAGTTAAGGTCTTTACATCAGTCAAACCCTAAAAATGAGGGTTTGTAAACAATGCACAGAAAATTTGAAATAACTTAGATATAAAACAAAGAGAATCAATCAAACCAACTTCCAAAGCATCAGATGTCACTATTACAACTTCCAAGAAAATTTTATCATCCAACCACCATCTGTACAGCCGTACAGAGTTCATTTTTCACCAGAAATGCACTAAAACAGGGTTATTTTTATTTTTTATGAAATCAAAATGATTACAATACTGGTTCTCTATCTGTCTTCGACCATTTGAAGGCTAAAATAGGCTGTCCAAACATTGGTTCAACCATCTAGGTGGTTAGAATAGTTTATCCAACAAATGTCAACTTTGCTAAGCAACTTTTAAAGTTGCATTACAACTTTGCAAACAACTTTGCCGAGAAGGTTAAAAATGTGTTGTGAAACTTTAGGAACCTTATTAAAGTTATTTTGGACCTTCAAACTTCTTAACAACATCTAAAAGACACCTAATAAACACTTACTATGCTCATTTCATCCAAGGACTCAAAAGATGCCCAAGGTTTATAAGTCACCAAGGGGTCTTGTGTCCAACAAGTGGATGTTTATAAGGAGATAAAATCAATCCTTAATATTTATTACAAACCAAGAAAACATCTAAAACTCCTATTCTAATTTATTTGCATTCAAAAAGACTCTGATTTGTCATTCAAAAAGACTCTGATTTGTCAATCAAAAGGACCTTTCACCAGTCAATCCTTCAAAGCTCCAAGGTGAAAATCTTATGTTCCAATTGATAGGATTTGACTCCTTGGCTTCATGGCAACTTCCTTCAATCATGGTGTCTTTGGCTTGCATTAGGGATGCCCCTGCATCAAATAGCAATGCATTCAAGTGGCAATTACACAAGGGACAGTACATGCCCATTAAAGTTGGTGTTTTGTTATCCAGCATGACAATGGAGACAACATACTCTGTGTCAATTTTACTGATCAAATTTCCCTCCGCCAGGCAAAGCAACAATCTGGGTATGATAAGGTGAAATTTTGTAGTCCTTTTGGGTATGATAACAGTTCCAGTTTCCAATAAGATGGTTCATTTTTATAATCTAGCTTCAATTTCTCTTGTGAAAATCTTTTTTTCATTTTATGGGTGGTAAAATATAATTATTATGCTAGAGGTGTGTACTTATGGATGATAATGAAACAAAATGATAAGATTTAAGACTCTTGTTTTTTTTTAAATAGCAATTTAAGTTTCCTTCTATTATAAATTACTGTTTTTCTATTTTTTAATGTATCTTTCCAGATCTTTTATATCAATTTTATTTATGAAATATAAATATATTAATAATGTTTTAGTGTTTTTAGGATTAGTTTATATCAATTCTATGTATCATCATTCATCATTCAATTGTCAGTATTATTAATTTAGACTCTGCAATTGTAGAACTACTCGAATATGGGTTGGATGGATACTCAAGCAGGGGAACCCTCCTCAAATATCTCAAGCAGTGAACTTGGAAAAATGTGTCCTGAAGGAACCCTTTCCATCAGAGAGATAAAAGTACAAACAAGTAAAAGAAGCAGGCTCTGCAAATATGTTTTTGAGAAGAAAAATGATAGATTATTCGAGTATGGTTCATGAGGTATATCTAAAAAGACATTTTTTTTCTTATTATAATAAAAGAGGAAGTTGTGAATGTCAAAGTTGAGTGAAACAAAAATTATTTTCATCAAATTTTGTTAGGCTTGCTTTTGGGAATAGTTTCTTACAATATTGCTATTAAGATTTTTATTGTGTAGTTTTTAGATTAGGTTTATAAAATTATATTTCATGAGTAGTGATTCATATTAATCAATTAACGATACTTTTGGAAGGTATTTTCAATGTGTCAAATTTTGATATTTTTACAAGAATTAGATTGTGTAATTTTTTTAATTAAAGTCATTGACTCATATTTCATAAATAATAGTTCTCATGAATCCATCTCTTATAAGATTGAATAGTCTATTTAGGAATTATTTCTGATAGTATGTCAAATTATGATATTACTATTACCATTAGATTGCATGGCTTTGAAGTCAACCTCGTTGACCCATATTCTTCTCTGTAGATGCTACTATGTGCTAGGGAACTTCTTAGAACTGTTGGTATATTCTTACAACTTGTTACACCTGGGATATTCTTCTCTGTAGATGCTACTATGTGCCACGGTCCAAACGGGCCCATAAATGTGGTTGAATAGCAATACATTCAAGTGGAAATTACACAAGGGATAGTCACTGTGAGATGTCCTCATGTGTGACTATCCTTGTCACAAATGAGGACATCTCATAGTGACTATCCCTTGTGTAATTTCCACTTGAATGAGGACAGTCACTGTAAAGACAACATGATAATGTACACATACAATGAGTGTACATTATCATGTTGTCTTTACAGTGGCTGCCCTCATGTTTTATATTCTTCTCTGTAGATGCTACTATGTGCTAGGGAACTTCTTAGAACTGTTGGTATATTCTTACAACTTGTTACACCTGGGATATTCTTCTCTGTAGATGCTACTGTGTGCTGTGGTCCAAACGGGCCCATAAATGTGGTTGAATAGCAATACATTCAAGTGGAAATTACACAAGGGACAGTCACTGTGAGATGTCCTCATGTGTGACTATCCTTGTCACAAATGAGGACATCTCACAGTGACTGTCCCTTGTGTAATTGCCACTTGAATGAGGACAGTCACTGTAAAGACAACATGATAATGTACACAAGTACCATGAAGGTAGTTGCAAGTTAGGGCTGTTTCATTGCATACCCGAAACAATGAAGATGTTACGGTCCACAAAATGTTTGTGCTTGAAACATGAACAAATAAAATTAAACTTCTAAATAACCAAAGCCGCTAACAATAAATTCAACACAGATATGTCCTCATTTCTGGGTATTTTAGCTCTGTAACAGCTGAATACCAGATTACATAATAATGACAAAAGAAAAATAAACCCAATGTACTCAGAAATTGTAGCTGTGATTTCGCAGAGGGAATCTCTCTCGGCACTGTTGAAAATACAAATGACAATGTTTCTCTACATTATCATGTTGCCTTTATAGTGACTGTCCCTTGTGTAATTGCCACTTGAAGGAGGACAGTCACTATAAAGACAACATGATAATGTACACTTACAGCCCGTGTACATTATCATGTTGTCTTTAGAGTGACTATCCTCATTTGTTGAAGAAGAAAAGCATTAATGTGGCTGAATAGCAATACATTCAAGTGGAAATTACACAAGGGACAGTCACTGTGAGATGTCCTCATTTGTGACTATCCTTACAGTGAGTGTACATTATCATGTTGTCTTTATAGTGATTGTCCTCATTTGTTGAAGGAAAAAAGCATTAATGTGGTTCATTAGCAATGTATTCAAGCGGAAATTACACAAGGGATAGTCACTCTGAGATTTCCTCATTTGTGACTATCCTTACAGTGAGTGTACATTATCATGTTGTCTTTACAGTGACTGTCCTCATTTGTTGAAGGAAAAAAGCATTAATGTGGTTCAATAGCAATGTATTCAAGCGGCAATTACACAAGGGATAATCACTCTGAGATTTCCTCATTTGTGACTATCCTTATAGTGAGTGTACATTATCATGTTGTCTTTACAGTGACTGTCCTCATTTGTTGAAGGAAAAAAGCATTAATGTGGTTCAATAGCAATGCATTCAAGTGGCAATTACACAAGGGACAGTACATGCCCATTAAAGTTGGTGTTTTGTTATCCAGCATGACAATGGAGACAGCATACTCTGTGTCAATTTTACTGATCAAATTTCCCTCTGCCAGGCAAAGCAACAATCTGGGTATGATAAGGTAAAGTTTTTGCAACAATTTCTTGCTGCTGCTAAGGTTACCATTGTTTATGGTTTCTATTATATAGTTCTATCTATATTGCTATATGGCCTTTTGTTTAGGATTAAGTAGACGAGGGAAAATATTTCTTTTGTGGATTGTAAACAAAACATTGAATTATTTCAGAGAACAGATCTAAATCTATAAGATGCTACGATGGAGCACATGACCATGTACTTGTGAATATTAGGATCCATGTTAATCAAATGACTGCTTTATGTAAATTACTTTTGAGTAAGTAAAAGGCAATACAATTTTTCAAAGTGTGCAAGGATTTTTATGATATACAGGTGTACGAAGAAATGAATCTGTGTCATTTTGTATCAATATCAAACATCTCTGATATATTTTCATGTTTTTATAATCTATTTTGCAGATGAAAACTGTCCAACAGATAAAGATTGGGAACTTCTCCCAGCATCTGTACCTGCATCTCTCTTATATACTACAAGTTGCTTGCCATCAGAAATTGCAGTTCCCTCACGTGACATTGATGGTGAAGTGTTCTTTTTAGAACCATCATCTGTGGTTACCAATGCTCCTGTTTTAGGCAATAAGTTTGTTGCATTCCATGAGCCATTGGTCAAGTTTCTTCTATGAGCTTCTGATGCCTCAAAATCTAAGCAGTGCCTACGCATGCCTCGTTGTGGTTGATTATCATTCTGTACATGAATTATAATGAGTAATCAGTTTTGGGCCTTGGAATCTTGTTTGTAACATGCACAGGCATTTCATGGCTAAATGAATCTATTTTAAAAGCATCAACTTTTCTTACATGATGCTAGATACATAAGTAGAACAAGCGTATATCAAATTGGAAGCAATCAGAACTCCACAATGACATATTATTTAGAGTACTCTTCAGTTTAAGTAATAATGCATATATTGACACTGTAAAGACAACATGATAATGTACACTCACTGTAAAGACAACATGATAATGTACACTCACTGTAAGGACAGTCACAAATGAGGACATCTCACAGTGACTGTCCCTTGTGTAATTGCCACTTGAATGTATTGCTATTCAGCCACATTAATGCTTTTCTTCTTCAACAAATGAGGATAGTCACTCTAAAGACAACATGATAATGTACACTCACAGTGAGTGTACATTATCATGTTGTCTTTAGAGTGACTATCCTCATTTGTTGAAGAAGAAAAGCATTAATGTGGCTGAATAGCAATACATTCAAGTGGCAATTACACAAGGGACAGTCACTGTGAGATGTCCTCATTTGTGACTGTCCTTACAGTGAGTGTACATTATCATGTTGTCTTTACAGTGGCTGTCCTCATTTGTTGAAAGAAAAAAGCATTAATGTGGTTCATTAGCAATGTATTAAATAATTTTTTTTTTTTAATCCATCCACGGGCATCGCCATTGCGACGGGAGCCCGTCGTAATGCGATGCAGGCGCCTGTCGTAATGTGATGGAGGCGCCCGTCGCAATTGCTTGGGAGGACCGTCGCAATTGCGATGGCCCTCCGAAGCCATGCGAGGGGGGGGTGATGCCCATGCCGCTAACAAATCTTAGCGACATTGCGACGGGAGGGCGCCGCAATTGCGACGGCTACCCATAGATGTCGCAATTTGCGACTAAAAAATAGTGACGTCTATGGGTGTTGCTATTGCGACACATAGCCATCGCAATTGAGACACATAGCCATCGCAAAATGCCCCCAAATGTATTAGTGAGTCTATTCTAGGGATGGATGCCTATTCTTGGGATTGCATGTAACAACTATGTACATGTGGCTTTGTGCATGGGTCTTGGTGGTTGTGCCCATTTTTGGGTCCAGAGGAGTCTATATATATGATTCTGCTCCTATGGGAGAGATATAATAAAATTTAAGTCTTGTTGGCTTTGTCTCTCATTTCTTGAAAGAACTTGCATTGCAAGTGTATTGTAATCTTTGTGTTGAAGATAATACATTGTGCAGGTTTTGGAGTGCTGGGGTTTTTTTACCGAAAGGTTTTCCCTAGGGTATATCATTGTGTCATTCTCTATTTTTTTGTATGTATGGTATGTGGTTGCAATATCTTTGTTAAAGTAGTTAACGAATCTGAAATTGTAAGGATTTATAAGAATTTGCACAATACTCTCCTATAGAGATTAGCGTAGGAAGCTATTTTTGCACCTGAGTTTCCTTACAATTATGTGATCTCTCAGTTTGTTGGATTTATGGATCTTGTAGCTAGCTCTTGTCTTCATGTTATGTTCAATTTTGTTAGTAGATTATTGATGTGAATTATTGTTCATTGGAGGTATGATTTAGTAATTTATCTTTAGTAGTAGCTACTATTATACTAGCATATCTCATTAGGAATGGGTTGGTATGTGATTTAAACCATGTGATTTTAATATCTATAATAATGAATAATTTTATGGTATTATTTTATAATACTCATAATAACAAAGTGTCTATGGAAATATCAATAATAAATGTTTTAATATTAGTGGTAAAATCTAACTTATGTTAGTAGATACCTAATATATTTTAGAATATGGATTAGTGTATAATATGTTTTATAATAATGATATTCATAATATTTAATATGAATAATAATGTGTCTTATTTATGGTATATGTACCATAAGCATATGGGTGCACACATATGCCTATGAATACATATATAAATATATTATTATATAATAAATTAATTATTTGTGTGAAGGAAGTTATTCTTATGAATCTATGTTATTCTTATAAATGTTAAATAGGATTGGTAAATTCTATTGCCATAGTTAAATAAATTAGGAACTTATTTTTAAGATTATATTATCTATTTTGACACCCTTAAATTTAGGAATCATAGATTATAGTTTTATTTATAATTTATTTCTCCCTTTACGGGAATGGTTTTGAAAACCATCTCATTAACTAATAAAAGATGGATAGTTGAGATGGTTGCATCGATTGGATTACCCGTGCAACCACCTCCTCCATTCTATTTTCAGGAAGACTTTCCTCTGTGTGGGGAGTTGGATAGGAAATTTTATTTGAGGAGAGGCTTTATCTTTGTTAGAATATTGCTATAGTTTAGAGAGAGAATTGATTTTTATTTTGAGAGGATGTGGATGAGATTGCTTCCGAAAGAGGTTGGGGCTCGCCTATAGAAGGAATTTGAAGGAGTGCTTGGAGTAGTTTGGAAATATGGGATCTTCTGCTCTCCAACAGTTTCTCTTCGCAAGACTCCAGGTTGGAATCCATCCTAAAAAAAAAAAATGGTCTTCATGAATATGTGTTCTTTAAATCTGTTTGAGTACTTCTCTATATGTTTGTTTGCTTCCGTATGTTGCATAATGTTTTGTATTCTGTAAGCTGTTTGTATGTTATTATATTCTGTGAGCCGTTTATATGTTATTGTATTCTGTTAGGTGTAAATACATGATTGTATTCTTTCATTAATTTCTATATCATAGTAGCTATTTATACAAATATATAAATTTCTATAATAATGAACAATGACTACCGCTTATTTAAGTATAGGATGAATTTGGGATTAGATTAATTGTATTTAGTTTATTTATTAGCAAGAAATACGGGCAGTATTTTATATTTAATGTGCTGTCAAAATAAATAATATATCTATTCTCTGTCAAAATAACATATATGCTTCAATAAAGTATTTGAGTTCTTTTCTCTTTTTCAAAAATAATATAATTAAGTGGGGCCACCACCTTCCCCACTCCCCTTACGGCACACAGTCGTAGTAGCAGGCACTACTACGGTAGTACCTGACTACTACGGCAGTAGGTACTGTAGTAGCAATACCCTGCTACAGCTCTCAGGTAGAGAAGCGCACTGGGTGCGAGGTCAATGGGGTGCAGGGCCCGCAGGGTCCCCCCCATAAAGTCACTTTTAATTTATTTTTATGTGGTAGTTGTTTTATTTGTTTTATATTTTAATTAATATTAAATTTAAATTGTTATTAAATTTAGTTATTGATTAATAGGAATTCATAGTGTAGTTTAGTTTATAAATATTTGATGTATAAATGAAAATTTATAATTGTTTATTTAAATTTTTAATAAATGTTAAATATGGATTTTAATAACATCCACTTTATACAAGTATAACAATTCCTTATACTTTAAGTTATACTTGTATAAAGGGATTAGTTACCTTTCAGATTGATTGGGATAGGTTTCAAATTCCTAGGAGTTAAGCTGCAACTTCTAGATTTTAGATTTTTAATAAAATCATACTTAGTCAAATTTCAGACTTAGTCAAATTTTAGACTTAGATTGGAAGTTTATGGAGCATTATCTTTTGGCATATGGAATTTTGAGTCAACCTTAAATATGTTCATTACTTGTTTGGTGGAGGTTTTATCCAGTGCATTTAGATGCCTTAATAGGGTCAGGTTGTGTGTAGGAAGCAGTTTAGGGTTAGTATTGTCTAGGAGGATCAGGACCTTCCTAGGCCTCCCTAAACGTTCTTAATTTTCTTAACATCCATAAACTATCTTATTATTTTCTATTCTTTGTTGCAGTTCTCAAATGTGTTTGTAATGTGTTTTTACTATGTGTATGCTGTATTTGTGATGTGTGGGTTAAGGCTAGAAAACCTAAGAACACTAAGTGAGTGGTTGTTAGTGCAGGGCCAGGTCCCTAATTGGCTAGAACTAGGATAACCGACTAAAGAGTTATTTAACAAGTGAAAACTTAATTAAACTTATGGGAATGGGTTCAAACATTAAAAAGATTAAATGAGCCTCACCCATGCCATTAGCACTAGTAAAGGTTATGGATGGGAGTGGGAGAAGGTACCTATGCGTAGGTATGATTGAATGACGCTTGTCTATATGAAAGGAATTCGATCCCACATGTGCCTATTTGGGGGCCGGGGCCTGGAGTGGCTAGTACCAAGACAACCCAAGGGGTGAGGGCTATATGATGACACTCACTTAGGTTGTTGCTTTGAGTTTCTACCAAGCCCTAGAACCTTTTTGGGAAAATATTTATACTTGGATTTTCTTTGCATTTTCCTTTTGGGAAAGGTTACCCAACCTAGGTTTGGCCTAACTTTTCCTTCTTTGTGGACCTTGGTGTTTATCTCCTGGCATAGGGGAGTGGGCCTTTTGGGTATCCACGTGGTTGGGTGGTAAATCTTTTTATCAAGGTATCTTTTGTGGATGTAGTGTTTGAAGATTCATGCTTGTTTATGTACCAGTTTGAAGAATGAAGTCTTGTAATTATATTTCATGATGTGAAATTATTGTTACCTCCCAAGAGGAGATGAATGTAATGTAATCATTGATGTAATTCAAAATGATGTATTTGTAATGGGTAGATTTAGGAAAAGGGAAAAGGGAGATGTTAAATTTATGTATAAGATGTATGTTGGAAAAGAAAAGGATTTTGTAATATTCCAAGTTAAGTAGTATGATTTTCATTATTGATGATTAAAGGAAAAGCTAGTGAAACAAATGTAGTATATTTGCAATGTATCAAATGATTTAGATGATTCTATCTACCTTTAAAGTTATATTGTTCATAAAGGTTACTTAGGAATATATATGGTTCTGAATGGAAAATTGAAATGAAAGTCCTTTATATTTCTTAATAAAGAATCTTATAATGATATGATGTAATTTGCTTTGAGAAGTAAATCTTGTCATTAGTTTACTTAATGGACTTAAATGAATTGTTCATAAAATAGAAGGAAACCTTGGGAGGAATCTAAGTTAATCTATGTTTTGTTTATTTAATTCTTTTTAAAATTCAAATTTTTTCATAAATTATCACTTAGGTTTTCTTTTACAAAGAGAATATTTTTTCTCTTCCCTACTTCCCTTGCAGGGCATGACAACTCCAATAAACATTTTGTCGGCTCTACTATGCATGCAACACATTCTGGGACCTATCTAATAAGATAATTGTAGACATAGGCTACACACTATCGGCTCTACCAAAATAACTATATCTTTCTCCTCAAGCTGAATTACTTCATGCACTCTTAACCAAACATCAATAACTCTTCTCTAAGCTTAACTCCAAGGGCACATACCCCAAAGATAGGCACAAATCTAGAACCAATAGAATCTCTGTTGGCTCTCCTGAACAAATATAGGAAACTGCTACTGGTGAATAGCGACTTCATAACTTCTCTTCTACTAAATATCAAACTATGTCTCCATGACTAAAACATCACTAACATGTCTTCAACATATATCCAAGCGTGCAAGGCTCCATGATAATTGTATGGACAACCATACACAGAACACTGCCTATAACTCTATCAGGAAAATTGCTGACACTAGTTGTTGTATAACTATCTGTACTTATAGTTAACCTATATGCCCATGATATCATGCTGATCTCATGTCCATGCAACATATACTAAAAGCTTACTGCATAAGAATTCTACGCATGCTAGTTTCCATATGTTGTCATCAATGACAAACATAAAGTCAGTACTAGCCTGCTGTCAAATCTCCAACAATGACTATAATGAAATCAGATTAACAAACTTCTTCAAAGTTCAATCTTAATGATCCTACGATAGCTTTAGTAGATGAAATGCCAAAGAGCACTAAAGAAGAACCCAAAGTATGGTCCAACAACTTCAACTCATGCAATCCAAAGTGCTATAAAATATTTCAAACTTCTGTCCAAGGTTCCATACTCAAATCTTTCAAAACTATCAAACTAGACTTAATTACCCTACCAACTAGGTCTCCAATAAGCAAGTTTAACCAATATCTTAAATACTTTCCAAAAAACTTGTAGAATAAATCAACTATCTAGATACCGTTTATTGAGCACTATAGTATACCCCAATTCAAGATATAGTTGCTTTGGAACATATTCAAGTTTTTATCCCTGTACTTAAACAATTAGGCCTAAAAGTCCACACAATTACAAAGGAACCCCTAACTCCTTTCACTTCCAGACTTCAAGATCTTGGAAAATCTCATGAATGAGTCTTAATTAGAGGAAAATGGAACCAATTTGATTCCAAGAGGCTTCTAGATGAAAAAGCCCCAAATTTCACTCTCGAAACCCTTAAAAGTAGGGCTTCCTCAATCTCTCACTTCCTAAGGTTTCCTATAACAAATAATGGTTGATTCACCTTGTCCTAAACATTTCTATACACATTCAATCATAAAATAGTGCCCTTGTTTTTCCAGAACTCTCTATCCTTCACCCTATCCTCCAAATTCACTTAGTTTCTTAGTATTCCCTATGGTGATCACCACATCAGTCAATCAATCTTGCATTCATAATGTTAGAAGAATATAATACATGTTAATTGAATTCTAGTCTATGAGAACTAGTAACCTACATTCATATAATGACATTCATAATGAAAGAAACTCAAGAAAACTGTCCTAAATTAGATTTTTTAGTTATTGTACAGTACCAAAATGTGTATACAGCGACTGGAATAGAATTCTCAGAGTATGAATGAATTCAAAGTAATGAAATATAATTATCAAAAAATTTTAGAAAGAAATCGAATCAATATCAACTTTGAATCATACCAAAACCCTTCCAACTTTAGAAGAAAAATCAGACTTTATTCTCCAAAACTGGGTACAGTTCGTACAATAGCTTGGTTTGCCTGTACAATGGGACTTTGGAATATTTAAAAAACTCCTATCAACTACCCCAACCAATCCAAATTGGTTGGATGGATTAGTTTGGCCTAAAATAATAACAAAATCAAATTCCCTCCTAAATGTCCATAACCATTACAATTTGAAAATTCAAATTTGTAACTTTGTATATTTTGAATATTTGTAATTGCTAAGTATTGAAACTTTGTCAAATTACTTATATGGACTTATTGACCATTACTACCAACTAATTTAACATATTTTCATGGATTGACCTCATAGGCCATTATAGGTGCCAATACATTCCAATTTATGCCATTAGATGTCCTGAAGTTCTCCATAGATTTTTGGAACCTTTTGTGCACTCTAGGTGCCCCTACACCATGTTCACCAGCTTTGAAATGTTTCTTGTCCCTAGAATCAGTCCTTGCATTGGATGTCTGACCCTGGACCTTCTGGTGCCTTGGGGAAGGAATGAAGTCCCCTAAGGTCACTGTCCTGCTCTGGAACCCTGCACGCACCTTGTGAAAAACATTAGTACCAAAAATTTTAGGTGGAGGGTCTGATTTTAAATTAGATTATTTCCCTGCTATTGCAACTGGTGTACTAGGTATAGTCTAAAAATTATCCTCCAAGATCTACCTCGGAAACTATTGCAACCCCTATTATTTTCTATAGTCTTTATATCCTTTGATGGGACTATAGATGGAGCTAACTTGAATGCTCTTAAATACTTCAAATTTTGACTATTGCAATGCCAAACATCTCTAATTTGTAGGACTGTCCTGCTCTATCTTGTTCAATCCATGATTGTATCCATGCTTCATATACCAACCAGTATCATTTTGAATGTTTCCTTGCCTATGAAGAGTGATATTATCACCAAAACACATCAGTACTTTGTCTTTATCCCTGCAAGTCAGTGGATTTAACTTAAACATCTCTTTTCCTTTATGAACAATATAAGTATTAGTGTAGCCATTATGAATTGTCCTCTTCATACATTTCCATGGTCTACCTAATATCATGTGCCCACAATTCATAGAAATTACATCACAACAAACATGATCATGATATGGCCCAATTGAAAAATTGACAAGAGCCTTCTAACTAACCATCACATTCAACTCTTGGTTTACCCAAGTGGCACTGTAAGGGTTAGGATGTTCTACCAATGCCAATCCAAATTTAGAAACCATATCAACTAAAACCAAATTTCTATGTGCCCCTGAATCAATAATTAGAGTACATACCTTGCCTTGGACTAAACATCTAGATTTAAATATACCTTCTTGTGTTGATGTTGGTAATGGTCCCCCTTTCCTCATGAGAAGAAATTCTCCTACCTCAGGTTTTGCTACTTTTGGTTCATGAGTTTCCTCTTCTTCAATCAGATGTACCCTCCTTTCCTTTCCTTGATCAAAGTCTATCCATTTAGGGCACCTAAAAGATTGATGTCCAACTTCATTGCAATGAAAACATCTGTCAGTGAAGATGCCACTTCCTCTTCCTCCTCCAAATCTTCCTCCTCTTTGGGTGTGTCCTCCTCTTGCCTTTGGAGTAGTTCCTTTGTCCTTCTCTTCCCAAACCTGATTTTTCCTTTGTCCTCTTCCCCTCATTGAGGAACCTCCTTTGTTGCTGCTATTTTGTCTTTCACTTTTCCTCTTCAATTTCTCCTCTATTCTAAGTGCCAACTGGTAACATTCCTTCACACTTCTAGGATTAGAAGCCACAAATTCATCTTGGATATTAAATCTTAAACCACCTAGATATCTAGCAACCTTAACAACTTCATCTTCTTCCAATCCAGATCTTATACTTAGTTTATAAAATTCATCAGTATATGCTTTAACATCTAAGTCTTTTTGTCTTAAACCTTGCATTTTATTATGCATTTGTACATCAAAATATTTTGGAAGAAAGTTACCTTTTAGATTTTCTATCATCCTATCCCAAGAGACAATCTTTGGCTTACCTCTTCTCCTTCTATCTGCCTCCTCATGATCCCACCATAGGAGTGCATGCCCTTTGAGTTTTATTTTTTCCAATCTGACCCTTTGATCCTTCTGGTACCTCTTCACTTTCACAGTAGGAATCCATTGATGCAATCCAGTCCAAAAGCTCTTCTTCTTTCAGACTTCCATCATACATAGAAATATCTCCCCTCACCTTATGCTACTCATTCTTAAAAGCCTTCAATATCCTGATTGTCCTCTACTCTTCAAGATCTATTTTTTCCTTTTCTTCTTCTTCTTCCCCTCCCTTATGGGTTTCTTCCTCTTCTTCACTATCAACACCTTCATTTTCTACTCTTCTTTGGTTGGATTCTAGTGCTTTAAGCCTAGCCAAAAGTGTATTGTAAGACTCCTGCAACCTTGTGTTCTTCTCCTTCAACTCTTGGATCTCCCTGGTTGTACCTGCATTCCTTGGAGGCATTTTCACAAACAATAGTCAAACTTCTTTAACAAAGTGTTCCTCTATCCCTTTAAGGATTTACTAATGCACTATGATACCACTTGATGTAGAGGTGACAATGGAATGTGATGGATCCAAGGTCCAAATGACTACAATGAAATCAGATTAACAAACTTCTTCAAAGTTCAATCTTAATGATCCTAAGATAGCTTCAGTAGGTGAAATGCCAAAGAACACTCAAGAAGAACCCAAAGCATGGTCCAATAGCTTCAACCCATGCAATCCAAAGTGATATAAAATATTTCAAACTTCTGTCCAAGGTTCCATACTCAAATCTTTCAAAACTATGAAACTAGGCTTAATTACCCTACCAACTAGGTCTCCAATAAGCAAGTTTAACCAATATCTTAAATAATTTCCAAAAAATTTGTAGAATAAATTAACTATCTAGATACCCTTTATTGAGCACTATTTTATACCCCAATTCAAGATATAGTTGCTTTGGAACATATTCAAGTTTTTATCCTTGTACTTCAATAATTAGGCTTAAAAGTCCTCACATTTATAAAGGAACCCCTAACTCCTATCACTTCAAGACTTCAAGATCTTGGATAGTCTGATGAATGAGTCTTAATTAGAGGAATATGGAACTAATTTGATTCCTAGAGGCTTCTAGATGCAAAAGCCCCAAATTTCACTCTCCAAACCCTTAAAACTAGGGCTTCCTTGATGTCTCACTTCCCAAGGTTTCCTGCAACAAATAATGGTTGATTCACCTTGTCCTTAACATGTCTATACACATTCAATCATAAAATAGTGCCCTTGTTTTGTCAAAACTCTCTATCTTCACCCTATCCTCCAAATTCATTTAGTTTCTTAGTATTCCCTATGGCAATCACCACATCAGTCAATCAATCTTGCATTCCTAATGTTAGAAGAATATAATACATGTTAATTGAATGCCATTCTATGAGAACTAGTAACCTACATTCATAGAATGACGTTCATAATGAAAGAAAATCAAGAAAACTGTCCTAAATTAGATTTTTCAATGATTGTACAATACCAAAATGTGTATACAATGACTGGAATAGAATTCTCAGAGTATGAATGAATTAAAAGTAATGAAATATAATGATCAAATTATTTTAGAAAGAAATCCAATCAATATCAACTTTGAATCATACCAAAACCCTTCCAACTTTAGAAGAAAAATCAGACTTTATTCTCCAAAACTGGGTACAGTCCGTACAATAGCCTGGTCTACCCATACAATGGGACTTTGGAACATTTAAAACACTCCTATCAACTACCCCAACCAATCCAAATTGTTTGGATGGATTAGTTTGGCCTAAAACAATAACAAAATCAAATTCCCTCCTAAATGTCCATAGCCGTTACAATTTAAAAATTCAAATTTGTAACTTTGTAAATTTTGAATATTTGTAATTGCTAAGTATTGAAACTTTGTCAAATTACTTATATGGACTTATTGACCATTACTACCAACTAATTTAACCTATTTGCATGGAATGACCTCATAGGCCATTATAGGTGCCAATACATTCCAATTGATACCATTGGATGTCTTGAAGTTCTCCATAGGTTTTTGGAACCTTTTGTGCACTTTAGGTGCCCCTGCACCACAAAACTTCCAGTTTCTCTCAAACATTCAACATGCTCATCTATTGTCTTTGGTAAAAAGTTCTTAACAACTCTAAATTGACCATCATCATCTGATTTGGTCCTCTCGCTATCTTCATTCTTCATAACCTTTTGTTTCTTCAATGTGTTAGGTGTTGACTATTGTGTGTACTTCCTTTTTTGATAGGTTTTTATTTTGGGTTGCTTCTCTTCAAGTACATCAATTTTTCATCTACCTCTTTTTGTAGGCAGTGTGGGGGTTGATGCAGCCTTAGTCCTTGACCTAGTATCCTTAGGATTAACATTTTACTTTTCTATTTCCTTCCTACCCCTCTTTGGTTAAGTCTTTTCTACTTCTATTTCTTCTTCCTCAACCTCTTCTTCCCCAATATCTTTTCCCTCAGTTTCTTCATTAATTGACTTTTCCTCTTCTTCACCAAATTGTTCCTCTAATATGCTTATTATTTTCTTTGATTTCTTTTCTATTTTGGGAGCTAAGATTTCAAGCCTTATTCTCTTCTTAGCCTCTTCAAATGTCCCAAATCATTTGTTCATCCTGTCTGAGGGTTGTTTCAACAAGGTTTCAATAGCCAGTGTATCTTGGTCAATGTCAATCTCATAACCCATTGATTCCAGCCATGAAGTTCTTGGTTCTACAAATTTAATGAGAGATGTGTCAGTTGCAACTAGGAAACAAATTTTATCTTTTTAGTTTTTGACTAGCTGTAAGGGAGTCCTATATCTTTGGTGAATTCTAGCCTTAAATTGTGCAAAATAATCACTCATCACTTTGTCAAAATTCTCACCCAGAACATTAATGTAGTCATTAATTTAATATATAACAGACCTATCTATGTTCCAATTCACATCACCAATTGTAGGACATAAATTATACAAGATGTAGAAGAAAATACATACCAATAAAGATCCATATTTTAGTGTGTTAGTCTTGGCAACTCTAATCGTATGCATGTTATCTTCCAATTGTTTTAGAAGTATCTTAGTGAGGTCAACCTTGAATCCTTTCTTCACAATTTTGTATGCTAAATCAATAGCACCACATGGTATACTATTTGGTTTGCTAGACTAGTAGATTCTATATGCAATAACATGTGTAGAAAATTTGATGTGATCTGTATCATTTATTGTAGACACTCAAAGACCTCGACCATCCCATGTCGCTCAGGTATGCTTCTCTATCTCTTCCTTCAATTCCACTCTTACTGATTTTTCTTTCTCAACAATTGGGTATCTAGTAATCATGTGCATTACATCCTTTTTTATCTTAATTGGACCTTTGAGCCACATTGATTTATCGTACACTTGGCTGAGGACAATTCTTGTCCATTCATCTTTGAAAAATTTTAGGAAATGTAGGGCATGAGTCAAACCCTTCATTTCCAAATGTTTTTTCTCATATTATAGTTGTCCATCCACACATAATGCCTTGCATGCATCTTGAATTTCATTTTCACATATCTTACCAATTTTGCAGTGAATGTATGATCTAATATAAAAAACTAGGAAAACCCTCAGAGGCAATGATAAAAGAACTCTAGTCTCATCAGCCTTCATAGAAACTTCATGATATAACTTGCAATTCGGCTTCTCATAATTTGTGCTCTTTATCAGAATAGGCTCTATAACCTTGGGTGCCTTGGTTTGTGCTGCACTAGATGCCATTTCAAAATTGATTGTCTAGGGCTTCACAAGTAATAGTTAAAACAACTCAGGCACACTCAAATTCTTACACCAAATCACTCAAATAGCTCAAATTAATAATAGATTCACTTTTTAAAGCTCAAAATTTAAATTTTCATTCAAATTTCTTAAATTTCTCTTCAATGTTCATCGAATGCATGGTATCAAATGAAGTGTCTATCCTCATATTTATAGTGAAAAGGGAATTTAGGGTTAGATAATGTGCACAAAATGCTTTTTTTATGACCTACAAACTAATAATCATATCAACCACCAATCTTCACTCTGTTACTCTATACTTCTCCACTGACCATCCATCTTACTTGTTTATGCTTACTGACCATACTAAATTTCACAACTATAAGAGTTATCCCATTGCATCTCACAATATGCTGATTTGGACATTAATTCATGATTGTGAGGAACTGATGTATGATAAAATAATTCAAATAAAGTTCCCATACATACCTGTATGGTTTAGTTTGTAGTTGTGGAGTCACTTGATCTAGATGATGAGGTGTCACTGACTAATCCAGTTGATGTTCCACTAACTTTAGTCTTTCTTATCCATATCTTGTCCATTAGATTATGAATATCATCAACATTTTTTTACGTTTTCCTTTAGAATCTTCATCATTGGGTGCATACACACAGTACCTACAATATTTTATCAAGTGATTGACCTTGTGACAATGAAAACATGCCATGCCAGAAGTCTTCCAAGTACTAGTATTTCCTCCCATATGCATTCTTTTATAATTTTATGTAAGATGACCATAACTTCAACAAGCTGTACATATAATCCTTGTGTTGTAATCCCAGTTGATAGTATTTCCTTATTTATTCAGTATCCAGTTATACTTCATCTGTGATCTGCAATCTTGTGATTTGTGTCCATAATTATTACATGTGTAGAAGTAACCATCAAATTTTTGTTTCCTTGGAGTCTTTTCAAATTTAGATCTGCACTCAAATTCTTGATGACCATACTTGTTACAGTTATAACAATATCCATCAAATTTAGGAGCAAAAAATGACTTACTGACCTTTCTCCTAGATATATTTGCTATGTGGCCTGGTTTTCCATAGTGATAAAATGTTGGCTTCTTAGTTTTAGATTTGTATACACATTTCTCTACTCTTCTTTCTTAGATGATTCTCCTTTCTGAGTTGTAGAGTTCTCGGTAAAGCCTAATCCACTGATATCTCTCGGTCTTCTTTGATTTCTCAATTGTTCATCCAGTTTCCTTATACTTTCCTCAGATCTCTTTAGTATTTCATTGGTTTCTTTTTCATTTTTTAGCTCTTTCTTTAGTTGTTCATTTTCTAATCTTAGTCCAAAAATCTCTTCTATCTTCCTTGCAATCTCATGATTAACATCGAGTAACTAATTTGTCATTTCATAGTTATTTTGTGTCAACCTCTATATTTCCACATCTTTCTCATCTATTCTTGCACTCATTTTCCTTTTCTTATCTTCTATCATTCTCTTATTATCTTCAAATTTTCTCTTTTGTTACATGACTTCAAAAATTCTTCCCGATTGAGCTTCTTATTCCTTCTTGAATGATTTTACTTGCTCGGTTATGATTTTGTTCTTTTCCACCAATTTTGATATAGCAGCTTCAGATTCATTACACAAGCTTCCCTCTAATTGTTCAAAAAGTTCTTCGACCTGATCTTGGGTATCTTTCAATTGATGGGATAACTCCTTTCTCTTTCTTAGTGAATGCTTCAACTTCCTTTTTAGTTCATCAATATGATCTATTTCAAATTTTAGTTCTATGTTCAAATTTTTAATCACCTTTTTATACTTGTAGATTTCCATGTCTTCGCATCTTTCCTCTCAAGAGGTTAAACTTATAGATAAGAGACTCAGCTCTGATACCAATTGTTGGAAAGTTAAGGTGCTGAGAGGGGGGGGTGTGAATTAGCACCTTATAAAAATTAACCTTCAATAATTGTTTTACCCTTTGAATCTTAGATTTTACTTTGCATGCATAAACTTAACAACTTATTGCTGAATGAAAGTAAATAAAGTAAACCCTTTCAACCATAAACACATAAAACACATGAACACATTTGATAAATGATTTTGGTCATGCAAAAACCCTTGGTTAGAGGGGAAAACTATGGTTGGGATGACACTCACAATCCTTCACTAGTGCAGCATAAAGGTTGCTCAGTTAGAGCATACTAAAGTATCACTTCTGGTGATTTACTTTGTTAGGAGTAATACAAAAAGAACTGCTAAAGTCTACCTTGTAATAGGATTTTGCAACACTCATTCGGTGTGCACTCTATTAAGAGATTTACAATGTAATAGGCTTGTTAAGGCCTACCCAATATGTGGGTAAGTGAACAAAGATGGGAGACCAAAAAGGGGGTATACGATGCCACTTTTTTCCTGAAATAAGAAAAATATAAACTTCAACAAGAAATTGAAGATAGTTAGACTCAAAATTTTAAGATGTGACAACAACAAGAGTTGTAATACTCTGAATCTAGTTCCTAAACTACTAATTTATTTTGAAAATAGTGAAGATTAAGGTCCTCAAAAAGGGGGAGCACAAAAAGTGGTCCTATTTTTTGTAAAAAAACATAACATAGCATCTAGTGTGCTCCCCATAAAATGTTAACTTTTTTTTTGAATTTTTTTAATTGCTCCAATGAGAAGTTAGCTAACACCACGTAGTTTATCCTAGATTTTTTTGCTAATTTTTTGATGAATGTATATTTTTTGATGAATTTACAAAGTGCACACATCCTGAAAATGTGAAATTTCTATGTGCTCCCCCTATCAATCATTTAAAAATAATCAAAAATCTATTTTTTTTAAAAAAGTGTGTAGAATGGAGTCTAGTTTCTAAAAACGTAACTTGTTGCAAAATTCAATGAACAAGCCAAAATCTATGCCCAAAATACTACACGTTGGTTTTTTACAAAAAAATGGACATACACACAAAAGAAATTAGAGATGAAAAACTTAACATAATCATAATTCAAAATAAATTATATGCTTAAATAGCTAACAAAGAGATCTACAATATCACGTCATCTAATTTTTACATTATTGAACCATGAGTAAACCTGACGAGGAGCACACAAAAAAAGATGTGATTTTTTTGTATGTCTGCTAGAAAACACGTCTCAAGCCTATTTGAATCCTCCAAGCCTTTGGGTTGGATCTCCAAGGAAAATCCTATTAGGAATAGTCCTAAGAGATAACTGAGGGGGGGGGGGGGGGGTGAATCAGTTATCTACAAGTTTCAATTCTTTATCCGATTAAGTATACTTAAAAATAAAGCATAAACACAATGAAAGAACACTTGAACACAACAACAATATTTTGGTTATGGGGAAACCCAAATAGGTAAAAACTCCGATGGGAATTGACACCCACTAATAATTTGCACTAGTGTATTATGATCCTTATTAGAAGATCCTTAACCTTGTTAGGAGTTGTCTTTACAATGTATTTAGTACAGTGACCTAGTCAAGGGTCAGAACTATTAGGAGTCTTTTACAATTAACCTTGTTAGGGGTGAGGACGCACTATTCGAGAGCACACTACTCAAAGGGGTGAAGGCTACAACCTTATGAATAACAGATATACACTATACTTGGATCTTGGTGAGCTGTGCTTTGACCTACTATTTGGATTAGTTCCAATGTATAGCATAAAATCTTCACTTGGTCACATAGGCCTTCTTCTAATGGCTCAACACTTCACACACTCTGCTCTGCTCTTCACAATCAACTCTGAACCATACTTTAGCAACCACAAGTGACTACCTATAAATATCTTTCCTCTAAATGATATAATCAAGTCGGCCTATTAGAACCACCTTGAAATAATATTAGAGAGACCATAACATACTCCAATAATAATTATGTTGGCTCTACTAAGCACGCAACACAATCTGGGACCTGTCCAATATTAATAAATGTAGATGCATGCTACACACTATTAGCTCTACCAAAGTAACTGAAACTTTCTCCTCAAGATGAATTACATCATGCACTCTTAAACGAACATTCTTAACTCTTGTCCAATTTTTAATCCAAGGGCACATACCAAAATGATAAGTGCAACTCCTGAACCAATAAAATGTCAATCGACTCTTCTGATTAAACACATGAAACTACTATTGGTGAATAGTGACTACATAAATTCATTTCTACTGATCATCAGACTCTACATCCATGATTATAACATCATCAACATGTCTTCATCATATATCCAAAGGTGCAAGGATTCATGATGACTGTATGGACAATCACTCACAGAACACTACCTATAACTCTGTCAAGAACACTACTATTACAAGCTGCTACATAACTAGCTATTTTGACAATTATCCTCTGCATCCATGATATCATGCTAATAACATGTCCATGCTTCATATACTCAAAAATTACTGCATAAGTCTTCTACGCATGCTACTTACCATATGTTGTCATCAAAGACAAACATACAATTAGCATTGGCTTGCTGGCAAATCTCCAACAAATCCAAGCCTTAGGATTGGTGGATTCCAAAGTCTTGCAAAGCATGTGCACCCTATAGGGCATGTGCACTATTGAAATATATGAATTCCATAGGGTGTGTGTGCTATAGGGTGTGTGCCCTATTTAACTCATAGATTTCAATAGTGAGAGAGAAATAGTAAGAAGGTGGCGGGGGGTGAGAGAGAGTGAGAAGCTGACAATGATTTGAGTCTCTCTCTCTCTCTCTCTCTCTCTCTCTATTTGTCTCTATCTCTATCTCTATTTATCTCTCTCTATCTCTTTATCTCTTTGTCTATCTCTATCTCTATCTCTATCTCTATCTCTATCTCTCTATCTTTGTCTTTGTCTCTATCTCTATCTCTCTCTCTCTCTGTCTCTATCTCTATCTCTATCTTTGTCTTTGTCTCTATCTTTGTCTCTGTCTCTCTCTATCTCTATCTCTATCTCTATCTCTATCTCTATCTCTATCTCTATCTCTATCTCTATCTCTATCTCTATCTCTATCTCTATCTCTATCTCCATCTCTGTCTCTATCTCTCTATCTCTCTATCTGTCTGTCTATCTGTCTGTCTGTCTATTTATTTGTCTGTCTATCTGTTTGTCTGTCTGTCTGTCTATCTCTCTCTTTGTCTCTATCTCTGTCTCTCTGTCTCTTTGTCTCTCTCTCTCTTGTTGGTAGTGGGCCAGCATCCCTCGCAGGGTTTGTGACATGGCTTAACCACCTCCTATGTCTTCTATAAGTATAGTGGTTGTATTGGGAATTAATAGGTTGATCTTTTGGTGCAACAATAAACCTAGCTTGTAGCAAGTGGTATCAGAGCTTGGTCATAGGTTTGAATCCATGCAGGCCATGGTGAGTGACGTTGGGAGGGGGATTTTTGGTAGTGGGCCAACATCCCTCATAGGGTTTGTGACATGGCTTAACCACCTCCTATGTCTTCTATAAGTCTAGTGGTTGTACTGAGCATTAACAAGTTGATATTTTGGTGCAATGACAACCCTAGCTTGTAACATCTCTCTCTCTCTCCCTCTCCCCTTATCTCTCTCTTTCTTTCTAGTTTTGCATAGGGCGCACACCCTATAGCACACTCATGCTATGTAAGAATATGGATTACACTTTTGTGTTTTTGCATAGGATGTACGTGCTATAGTGCACTTGCACTATGCAAGACTGAAAAAATGGTCTTATATGTTAAAGATCTTGTGAAAGAGGCCCACTTTTTTTGTATACTATTTGGTTTCTGCATTTTATCTAACAAATATTTTCTTTTCATGGTCTTGAAGGTGACAAAGAAGCATATTCTATCAATTTGCACCATTGTTTTGTTAAAAAAATCAACATCTATTTGTGAAAGTCAATCATTCTTCACCAAAATTTATTGATTGAGGTAAGTTTTTAAAATTTTTACATGTGAAATGTGAATAAAGAGTCTTTTGGTTTATAATTGGTATGATATATACTTGTTGAATACATAATTTGATATAATTGTAATAAATTTGCAGTATTTAATTTATCATATTGTAAGAGATTTATATTATAATTTAAGTTATTGTAATATATTTATATTATATTTTAAAAATTGTAATCAATTCATATGTAGAAATCATCATGCCATGGAAACGAGCAAAGACTTTAACACCGGAAGATCATGAAAGAGTGAAAAAGAAGAAAAGGGAAAGAATGAGACAACTTCATGAACAAAATTTTTTGGATACCATAGAAGAAGATTTTTCTTTGGATGAGGAACATGAAACATCAATACAAAGTATGAGAGAATTGGAATTGGAAAAAAAAAGACAACAAATGAGAAACTTGCGTGCAACAAGACATTTGAATTATGAAGATGCAGACACATCATCTATGAGTTCCCAAGTTGAAGAGACATCATCATCCAATGTTGGAGGCACACCATTATCTACTTTCAAAGGTGTGGGCACACCCTTGTATCATTTTGAAGGAAGACCATTGTCTACATCTCAAGGTGTATGCACCCCCTTGTATCATGTTGAAGGCACACCATTGTCTATATCCCAAAGTGGAGGTACACAATTGTATCATGTTGAAGTCACACCATTATCTACATCCCAAGGAGTAGGCACAACATTGTGTCATATTGAAGGCACTCAAGATAGTACGCAATTCACACATAATATTTTTGATGCTCCTAGAATTATTTATAGAAAGCCAAAATATTTGATTGATATTGATACTAAAATTTTGCAAGCAATGCCTGACAAGATTCCCAATCTTACTTGTCAAAGAAATGCTAATCATATTTGGAGATCATTTTTTGAGAATTTAAACATGATAGGAAGATGTCAACTATTTGTTGAAATGATGAGAAACATGAAATTTAGGCCCATCATGAAGATTCTTAGGCTAAGAATGATGGATGAATTGTTAATATTATTTAGAAAAATAGAGAGGGGGGGTGAATCAGTTGTTGTCATGTCCAAAAGTACCAATTGAACTTATAAACACTTCAACAAACTCAGATCTAATCACCAACTCAACTTGGTCTTCAAAGAACATATATCATAAAATATATAACATGCACTCAACTATCCTACAATAATTAACTTGTAGAATATCAAAACATCGACATCAAAACATTCACACAAGTATAACACTAGAATTTATAGTGGAAACCCAACTTGGAAAAAACCACTTTGTAACATGTTACTGATATTTTCACTCTTCTGAAGTGAGCTCTATGAAAAGCCAACTTTGTTAAAGGCTTACAAACACACTATTAGGTGTGACCCTATTAAAGGATTTCAATAACCCTGTTAGGATTGGCTTGGTTAGAGGACTTAAGTACATTCCATTAGAGTACCACCTTGATTAAAGGATTTAAATAATGACTGTTAGTTCAACCTTGATTAAATGATTTTGACTATTAAAATGGTTAGAAAGTAGTAGTAGTTTCTGATCTATAAAACATACAACTCACTTTGTAGATATCAGATCCAATTCACACATATATGTTGTTTTAATGACTAAGTTCCATTTCCATCTCCATCACTGATCTTCTTGGAATTCACTTCAAGCAATCACAACTCTGATATTCACCTTCAACCTTCTTCTTAGACTTATCAGTCAATAACATCAACATCACTAGCATACTCTATAACCTCACAATTAGGTTTTCTTTATACCTCTCTAGATAGGTAGATCTGTCTTTTGTCAGTTTATCTCCATCACCAATCTTAGGTTAGGTATATCCATTAGATCTTTCCATCATTTAGGTTCTTCATCCAACCTTCTAGAAACATCTTCAATCTCTTTATTGAATCCATAGTAAAATCATATACCATGCATTAAATTCTCCATATAATCAATTAATAAAGTCAACATGATTTACATAACCCAAGAATTCAACTGTGTCGACTAGAAATCAGAATTCTTCCTCCAAATGTAAATTGTTGATGCCTGGTCAATACTGTGTTAATCTCCTCAATCATCATTACATAACTTGGTCATCTCTTCAAATTGTCTTCCTTGGCTAACATTGTTTTGCTCAGTAATTTCCTAACACTTGACATATCCTGATGTTTGGTCAACACTAGATTCACTTGGTATATATTGTCACTCGGTCGACACTAACATCACTTGACTTAGACTAAATTTCTTCACTTTTTCTCAATTAAGCATACTTCTTCATTCTTTCTTCTTATTTAGATAAATAATACATTATCTTATCATAGTGCCAAATAATCAAGTACTCATTGAAGTATCAAATAACTCAACATTTCCCTAGGTGCTATTGATATCTCCCTTGCCCTAATCCTTTGCATCAACCAATAGATATAGTAATTCCTTAGATAGCAACTATCTTACCAGTTAAGGTTTGACATCAATGAAAATACAACAATTGTTTCAATTGCAGTTTCCAACAATCTCCCTCTTTTCCATTGATGGAAACACCACATGAATAACACGAGATTTACCAAACAATCCAAAAAATTATGTAATATCCTTAGCTTCATTCTAAAATAACTTAGCCTTTCCTTGCTTGATCGTTTATGTAGTAACTCCCTTTGAATCTTTGAATCTCTTCCTCTGGATGTGTTTTCATCTGAAATCTCTCACTCTTTGACAAAAATACCAAAGAAGCAACATAACTTACATCTTTCACATGTAAATGTCATCTTGTCAATTCAGTATTAATATTTATCCTTCTATCATCTTGCTTATGACTAATTATCAGCTTTTCTATGCATTTCACAACTCTAGGCAGCTCCTAAAGTGTGACCTTTCTTGCATCAATTTGTCAACTACTCTATTCAACACATTTGATGTAGCACTCCTAGCTTGACTAGGAAACCTCAGTTAGGAGAAGCACCCCTAGTTTACCTCTTAGATATTCATGAGCATCCTTAGGTAAAGCTTTTGTGAATATGTCTGCCAGTTTTTCCTTTGTGTTTACATTTTCCATTCTCACTTCTTTTTCTTGAACCAATTCCCTCAAGTAATGATACTTTATTTCAATGTGTTTGGTCTTTGTGTGCATTAATAGGTTTTTTGATATATTGGTAGCACTTGTGTTATCACAAAATACAACAACCAGTTCAGTAATCTCCTCTTTCATACCTTTCAATAATTGCTTGATCCATATCAGATTTGAATAGTTCACTACAACTGCCACATACTCAGCTTCTACTTGTAGATTGGGAAATGCAATTTTGTTTCTTTCTTATCCAGGGGACTAATCTTTATACAAGAAAGAAAGCTCCTCCACTTGTACTTTTCCTGTCATCAACATTTCTTGCCCAATCAACATCAGTGTAGACTCTCAGTTCAAAATTTTTAGTCCTCTTGTAGTATAATCCATACTCTTCTGTCCATTTTAGATATCTTATTATTCTCTTCACAGCCATCATATGAGTTTCCTTAGGATTAGCAAAGAATCTTGCCACAATCCCAACTGCTAAAGCTATATCTGGTCTACTATGAACAACATATTGTAGCTTTCCAATCATGGATCTATACAGGGTTTGATTCACTTCAGCAGTATCATCATTCTTAGATAATTTCTATCTAGTAGCCATAGGTTTACTTACTGGCCTTGAATCTTCCATTCCAAAAGTTTTCATCATCTCTTTGACATATTTAGATTGTGTTATGAAGATAGCTTTCTCCATCTGATAGATTTGTAAACCAACAAAGAATTTGATCTCACCAAACATAGACATCTCAAATTTAGTTTGCATCTCACTTGAAAATTTTTGACATAGAGCATCTTATCCACCAAATATAATATCATCTACAAAAATTTATGCTAACAAAATCCCTTTACCTTCTTCATCTGTCATGCACAGATTGCTATTATCATTTGTCCTTGTAAATCTAATTTTTATCAAGTAATTCTGTAGCCTCTCATACCATGCTTTGTGGGCTTGTTTAAATCCATACAGTGCCTTATTTAGTTTGCAAACCATGTTATTCTTTTTTGGATCAACAAATCCTTCAGGTTTTTCAATGTATACTTCTTCTAATATATCATTCTGTGGAGGGGTTCTAGATGTAGACATCCATCTCTTGATTCCTCGACTATCATTGCAGAACATATTGAACTCATTTGATATACACTCTCCACCTTGGTTAGATCTCAGATATTTCAGGCTCCTACCTCTTTCTTTTTCAATTTTTGCCAAATACCACTTAAAAAACTGAAATGCATCAAATTTTTCCTTCAAATACATTACAGTCATAATCCTAGTGTAATCATCAACAAATAGAATAAAATACTTAACACCATAATAAATTTGTATCCCAAAGGTCCACAAAGGTTAGTATGAGCCAAATCCAAAATATTCTCAGTAGTAAATGTCTTGCTCTTGAAACTAGACTTTGTCATTTTTCCTAGCTGACATTGTTTACACATCACATTATCAGGTTTCTTCAATCTCAAAAAACCTATAATTTTCTTCTTTTTACTAATACTTACCAGATTGTCAAAGTTAACATGACATAGCCTCTTATGCCATAACCATACATCATCAAATTGTGCAAACAAGCATGTTTCTTCAAATAGATCTAGATAGAAAAAGTTACCTCTAGTATGTTCTCCACTTCCAATCAACTCACTAGTAGCATCAAATATTTTAGCCTTTCTGTAATGAAATTCCACTCTATAGCTAGTGGTTTTAATCTGTGCAACACTCATCAAATTATAGTTAAGACCTTCAACTCAATAGGCATTTTCACAAGTGATCTTATCAGTTAGCTTAATCAATCCTTTATCTTTCACAGGACATGGTGCATCATTACCAAACTTAACACTTCTACCTTTTTAATGATCTAGGGTTTCAAACTTACTTTTGTCACTAGTCATGTGATGTGAGAAACCACTATCAATGATCCATTTATCTCCTTTACTCACATAAGAAATAAGTGCAATTTTCTCATCCTCATTAGAATCATCATTCAAAGGAACATAAACTACTTCAATATCAAAATCATCACCATCACTATCAGTTTCCTCTTCTACAATATAATGGGATTTCTTACCTTTATCTTGTAATCTCTATATCTTTGGTTCTCTCTAATATCTCTCTTATCCTTGTACTTGCTTTCTCTTTCCTCATCCTTGTCATTCCTATCAGGACACATTGCAGCAATATGGCCAACTTTGTTACATGAAAAACAAATTATAGAAAGTTTACCTTTATATTTTCCATTGTCTCTCTTCAATATTCTAGCCATGAGTACTTCAAGATCATCCAGTTCCTCATTAGAAGTGTCACTGTCACTCCCACTATCACTTTCACTTGTCACACATTTATCTTTGTCTCTCTTAGATTTATGCGAAACCATTTGTGAATTGAATGCAGATTCAACATTAGGAACAATGTAGTTATCATGGTTAGAAAGTTCAAAAGTAGTGAGCTTACCAACAAGTTTTTCCTTAGTTAGAGAATTACTAGGGTTACATCTTGATTCTTGAATTGCTAAAATTTGGATAGAATATATAGGAAGAAAAGTTCTTAATACCTTTCCAATGACAATTTCAGATCAATGATTCCAATGGCTCCTCTAATAGCATTCACTATCTCCTTGATTGTTCCACAATATTGAGCAATATTCTCACCTTCTTGCATTTTCATTTCATCAAATTTACCTCTCAAGATTTCATCTTTTTCCCTTAGTACATTTGTATCACCACCATAGATGGTCGCAAGAGTATCCCACATTTTCTTTGCCTTAGTCCAGTCTTTGATGTCTTCAAATTCTAGATAACTGAAGGCAGATGCAATCTCCAACATTTCTTGATTATGTACCTAGTTTTCTCTCATCTCCTTGGTAGTTAAAGGTACAACAGGTGTAACATAGCATGTTCAACATAGTATTTCACCGAATCACCAATACCAGCTAGATGTAGTTTCATTAGACTTTTCCATGTAGGGAAGTTCTTCTTGTTCAACTTTGGTACCTCCTTCTTATACATCTCAATCATATTGCTTCAAGTACCTTTAAACATTTTCTCTGTAAGCACCATGAGCTCTAATATCAATTTTTAAGATTATTTAGAATAATAGAGAGGGGGTTGAATCAGTTGTTCTCAGGTCCAGAAGTACCAATTGAAGTTATAAACACTTCAAAAAACTTGGATCTAATCACCAACTCAACTCGATCTTCAAAGAACATGTATCAAATAACATATAACATGCAATCCACTATCCTACAATAATTAACTTGCAAAATATCAAAATATCCACATCAAAACATTCACACAAGTATAACACTAGAATTTATAGTGGAAACCCAACTTGAGAAAAACTACTTTGTAACACGTTATTGATATTTTCACTCTTCTAAAGTGAGCTATGTGAAAATCCAACCTTGTTAAAGGCTTAAAAACACACTATTAGGTGTGACCCTGTTAAAAGATTTCAATCACCCTATTAGGAGTGGCCTGGTGAGAGGACTTAAGTACATTCCATTAGAATGCCACCTTGATTAAAGGATTTAAATAATGACTTTTATGTCAACCTTGATTAAAGTATTTAGACTATTACAATGGTTAGAAAGTAGCAGTAGTTTCTGATCTATAAAACATACAACTCACTTTGCAGATATAAGATCCAATTTGTACATATATGTTATTTTACTGACTGAGTTCCATTTCCATCTCCATCACTAATCTTCTTGGAATTCACTTCAAGAAATCACAACTCTGATATTCACCTTCAACCTTCTACTTAGACTTATTAGTCAATAACATCAACATGACCAGCATACTATGTAACCTCACAATTAGGTTTTCTTTATACCCCTTCAGATAGGTAGATCTATCTTTTGTCACTTTATCTCCATCATCAATCTTATGTTAGGTCAGATCCATTGGATCTTTCCATCATTTAGGTTCTTCATCTAACCTTCTAGAAACATCTTCAATCTCCTTATTGAATCCATAGTAAAATGATTTACCATGCATTAATTTCTCCATACAATAAATTAATAAAGTCAACATGATTTACATAACACAAGAATTCAACTGTGTTGGTTGGAATTCTGAATTCTTCCTCCAAATGTAAATTTCTAATGCTTGGTCAATACTGTGTTCATCTCTTCGATCATCATTACATAACTCGGTCATCTCTTCAATCTGTCTTCCTCGGCTAACACTAGTTTGCTTGGTAATTTCCTGACACTCAACATATACTGATGTTCAGTGAACACTAGATTCACTCGGTATATACAGTCACTCGGTTGACACTAACATCACTCGGCTTAAACCATATTTCTTCACTTTTCTCAATTAAGCCTACTTCTTTAGTCTTTCTTCTTACTTATATAAATAATATAATAGCTTATCATAGTGCCAAATAATCAAGTACTCATTGAAGTATCAAATAACTCAACCTTTGACTAGGTGCTATTAATATCTCCCTTTCCCTAATCCTTTGCATCAACCAATAGATATTGTACTTTCTTAGATAGCAACTGTCTTACCAGTTAAGGTTTGACATCAATGAAAATACAACAATTTTTTCAATTCTAGTTTCCAACAATCTCCCTCTTTGCCATTGATGGCAACACCACATAAATAACACATGATTTACCAAACAATCAAAAAAATTGTGTAATATCCTTAGCTTAATTCTGAAATAACTTAGCCTTGTCTTTCTTGATCATTTATGTAGTAACTCCCTTTGAATCTTTGAATCTCTTCCTCTTGATGTGTTTTCATCTGAAATCTCTCCCTCTTTGACAAAAATGCCAAAGTAGAAACAAATCTTACATCTTTCACATGTAAATTTCATCTTGTCAGTTCAGTATCAGTATTTCTCCCTCTGTCATCTTGCTTATGACTGATTATCTTCTTTGCTATGCATTTCACAACTCTAGGCAGCTCCTAAAGTGTGACCTTTCCTACATCAATTTGTCAAATAATTTGTTCAACACATTTGATGCAGTGCTCCTAGCTTGATTAGCCAGCCTCAGCTAGGAGAAGCACCCCTAGTTTATCTCTTAGACATTCATGAGTATCCTTAGGTGAAGCATTTGTGAATATGTCTACTAGTTGTTCCTTTATGTTTACATATTCCATTCTCACTTCTTTTTCTTGAACCAATTCCCTCTAGTAATGATACTTTATTTCAATGTGTTTGGTCTTTGTGTGCATTACTAGGTTTTTTGATATATTGATAGCACTTGTGTTAGCACAAAATATAACAACTGGTTCAGTAATCTCCTCTTTTGTACCTTTCAATAATTGCTTGATCCATATCAGATTTGAACAGTTCACAGTAGTTGCCACATACTCATCTTCTTTTATAGATTGGGAAATGCAATTTTGTTTCTTTCTTGTCTAGGAGACTAATCTCTGTCCAAGAAAGAAAGCTCCTCCACTTGTACTTTTCCTATCATCAACATTTCCTACCCAATCAACATCAGTGTAGACTCTCAGTTCAAAATTTTCAATCTTCTTGTAGTATAATCCATACTCTTTTGTCCCTTTAAGATATCTCATTATTCTCTTCACAACCATCATATGAGTTTTGTTAGGATTGGTAGAGTATCTTGCCACAATCCCAAATGCTAAAGCTATATCTGGTCTACCATGAACAACATATTGCATCTTTCCAATCATGGATCTGTACAGGGTTTGATTCACTTCAGCAGTATCATCAGTTTGAGATAATTTCTATCTAGTAGCCATAGGTGTACTTACTGGCCTTGAATCCTCCATTCCAAAAGTTTTCAGTATCACTTTGACATATTTAGATTGTATTATGAAGATACCTTTCTCCATCTGATAGGTTTGTAAACCAACAAATAATTTGATCTCACCAAATATAGACATCTCAAATTCAGTTTGCATCTCAGTTGACAATTTCTGACATAGGGCATCTTATCCACCAAATATAATATCATCTACAAAAATTTCTACTAAAATAATCCCTTTACCTTCTTCAGCTTTCATGTACAGATTGTTGTTGTCATTTATCCTTGTAAATCCAATCTTTGTCAAGTAATTGTGCAGCCACTCATACCATGCTCTGGGGGCTTGTTTCAATCCATACAACACCTTATTTAGTTTCCAAACCATGTTTTTCTTGTCTGGATCAACAAATCCTTCAGTTTGTTCAATGTATACTTCTTCTAATATACCATTATGTGGAGAGATTCTAGGTGCAGACATCTGTCTCTTAATTCCTCTATCATTGCAAAATAGATTGAACTCATTTGATATAAACTATCCACCTCGGTCAGATCTCAGACATTTTAGGCTCCTACCTCTTTCTTTTTCAAATTTTTCCAAATACCACTTAAACAACTGAAATGCATCATATTTTTCCTTCAAAAACATTATAGTCATAATCCTAGTGTAATCATCAACAAATAGAATAAAATACTTAGCACCACAATAACTTTGTATACCCATAGGTCCACAAAGTGTTAATATGGTTTAGAACAATAGAGAAGGGGGGTGAATCAATTGTTCTCAGGTCCTGATGTATAAGACAAACTTAAAAACTTTACTTTAAATCAGATCAAGCAACCAAAACAAACTTGGTCATCACTGATTCATCAATAGAAACATATAACAATGCAGTCCACTACCCAGCTATATCTAACTTGTAAACCATATAAATGTTCACACCAAAACATTCACACACAAGTATGACACCAAGATTTATAGTGGAAACCCAATATGGGAAAAACCACTTTGTAACATGATACTATTATTTTCACTCTTCTGAAGTGAGCTCAGTTAAAAGCCAACCTTGCAAAGGTTACAATGCACACTATCAAGTGTGACTCGGTTAAAGGATTTAATCACCCTATTAAAAGTGAGCCTGGTCAAAGAACTTACATACATTCCATTAGAATGCAACCTTGTTCAAAGGATTTAACTTATGATTGTTAGATCAACCTCTATTAAAAGGATTTTGACTATTACAATGGTTAGAAAGTAGCAGCAGTGTTGATCTAAAAAACATACAACTTACTTTGCAAATATCAGATCCAATTCCATACACAAATACTAGTTTATTGACTTTGAAACTTTTCCATCTCCATCTCTGATCTGCTTGGAACTTTTCTTCAAGTGATCACCACACTTCACCTTCATCCTTTTTGCTTATACAGTCAATAAAACTTATCTTCCAATATTTTAGTTTCACCCCAATACATCAACCTTTTTCTCCACTCTCATACATCTAATCCAATGTTTAGGTTCCCTTAATACTTTCCTCAATTAGGTTAACTCATCTTTTGCTGCTTAATCTCATTCGTAGACCTTAGGGTTAGGTTAGATTCATTGAATCTACCCACATTTTTGTTCTTCACCTTCTTTTCTAGAAACAGCTCAAATCTTATAAAGATTTACAATAAAACATTTTACAGTGCATTAAATGCTTCCATACAATCAATAAATAAAGTCAACACATTTTACATAATCCAAGAATTCAAACAATGTCGTCCCCAAAAAGAATTCTCTTCAAATATAAAATTGTTGATGCTCGGTCAATAGTATGATCATCCACTCGGTCTTCATGTAGAATGCTCGGTCATTACTAAAACTGCTCCCTCAGCATGCACTGTCTTCCTTGGCAATTTATTGATACTACATAGAATTTTGCTCAGCATCCACTAACTCGGTTGACACTAACATAACTTGGCTTAAACATGATTTTATCCATTTTTGCTCAGTTAAGCCTTTCAGTTTAGTCTTCAATCTCACTAAGATAAACAATACATTATCTCATCATTGTGCAACATAGTCAAGTACACTTTGTAGTATCAAGATAACTCAACCTTTCCCTAGGTGCTATTATTACCAACCTTGCTTCACTCATTCACAACACTTCAATAGATATAGTACTTTCCTAAGTAGAAACAGTCTTACCAGTTAAGGTTTTGACATCAATGACAATACAACAATTGTTTCAATTATAGTTTCTAATAATCTCCCTCTTTGGCATTGATGGTAACACCATATGATATCACCTGAATAACACATGGATTACCAACCAATCCAAAACTTACCTGTCCATCAGAGAAATTTATAATATCCTTAGCTTCATTCTGATTCAGTATCTGTAAATCATACTTCTGTGACCATCAGCAGTAATCAGATCTCCCTCTATCCTAATCTTTCATTTAAGTTCATCTTCCTCTTATCTTTCAGTATCTTCTCCCTCAGTTTCTCTTTGTTCTTAGTATCATGTGTTATCATTACCAGTATCTTCTCCCTCTTTGACAAAAATGCCAAAGCAACAACATAACATACATCCAAAAGATGTAGATAGTGTCTTTGCAGTTCAGTGTTCTCCCTCTGTCATCTTGCTTATGACTGATTCAGTGTTTGTGCTCTTTCTTCACAACTCTAGGGCAGTCCTAAAGTGTGACATTCTTCTGCATCAATGTGTCAGATATTCTATTGTAGCATATTTGATGCAGTGCTCCTAGCTTGACTAGGAAACCTCAGTTAGGGGAAGGACCCCTAATTTGCTTCTCAGGTACTCATGAGCTTCTTTAGGTAAATCTTTAGTGAATATATCTGCTATTTGTTCTTTTGTATTCACATACTCTAGTTGGACTTCTTTGTCTTGTACCAATTCTCTCAAGTAGTGATATTTGATTGCTATGTGTTTGGTATTTGTATGCATCACTGGATTCTTAGAAATATTAATAGCACTTGTGTTGTCACAAAAAATAACAACAGGTTCAGTGATTTCTTCCTTCATTCCTACCAACAATTGTTTTATCCATACCAAATTTGAATAGTTTACTGTAGCAGCAACATACTCGGCCTCGACAGTAGATTGGGAAATGCAATTTTGTTTCTTGCTTGTCTAGGAAACTAATCTCTATCCAAGAAAGAAAGCTCCACCACTTGTACTCTTCGTGTCATCTACATTTCCTACCCAATTAGCATCAGTATAAAATTTCAGTTCAAATCTGTCATTCTTCTTATAATATAGCCCATAGTCAGCAGTTCCTTTCAAATATCTCATAATTCTCTTCATAGCCATCATGTGTGTTTCCTTAGGATTGACAGAAAATCTTGCCACAATCCCAATAGCTAATGCAATATCTGATATGCTATGTACAACATACTGCAACTTTCCAATCATGGATCTATACAAAGTCTGATTCACTTCAGTAGCATCATCATTTTTATATAACTTCTATCCAGTAACCATAGGAGTTCCTACCGGTCTAGCATCTTCCATCCCAAAATTTTTCAGTATTTCATTCACATACTTAGACTATGTAATAAAAATTCCTTTCTTCATCTGATATATTTGTAAACCAACAAAGAATTTGATTTCTCCAAACATACTCATTTCAAATTTAGTTTGCATTTCATTTGAAAATCTCTTACACAAATCATCTTGTCCACCAAAAATAATGTCATCAACAAAAATTTTTGCTAACAAAATACCTTTTCCTTCTTCATCTTTCATATACAGATTGCTTGTGTCATTTGTCCTTGAAAATCCAATCTGCATCAGATAGTTATGCAACCTCTCATACTATGCTCTGGGAGCTTGTTTCAATCCATATAATGCTTTTTTTAGTTTGCATACCACGTGTCTTTTGTTTGGATCAATAAAACCTTCTGGCTATTCTATGTAAACTTCTTCTTCCAATATACCATTTAGAAATGCAGACTTGACATCCATTTGATAAACCTTGAAATTTTTATAGGCAACATATGCAAGAAGAGTTCTTACTCCTTCTAGTCTAGCTACAGGGGCAAATGTCTTCCCATAATCTATTCCTTCTTCTTGTGCGTAGCCTTTGCATACTAGTCTAGCTTTTTTCCTAGTGATTTCACCATTTTCATTCATCTTATTTCAAAATACCCATTTTGTTCCTATAACATTCTTATTTTTTGGTCTTGGCACTAGTGTCCAAGTATCATTTTTCTCGATCTGGTCAATCTCTTCATTCATTGCTTGTATCCAATCTTCATTCTCCAATGCTTCTCTTGTTGTTTTAGGTTCAAATTCACATAGTAGGCATGTTGGATCCTTGATCTTACTTCTGGTTTGAATTCCAGCATCTTTATCTTCAATTATCTATTCAAGCTTGTGATGTCTTCTTACATATTTTGCCAAAATAGGTTCAACATTTTTCTCTTCTATTTCATCAGGTTCCCCAACAAGATTGTCAGATTCAACTTCTAAATGCTCAGCAACCTCTTCTTGATAGTTGGCAGTACCATTCTGTAGCTCGACATGTTCTTGTTCTTTCTCGGCATTGTTTTCCTGATGCTCAACATTACATGTCTATCACTCAACATTGCTTACCCGAGACTCGACATCAGGTGCAAGTTTGTTACTTGCCTCTTCTTCCTATTCAATGTACATAAAAGATCTATAATCTTCTAGTTATCTTTTACTGTTAGCTTTGTTTCTTTCTGCATACTCATCAATTCTTACATTCACAGTTTCCACTATTTTTTCAGTGTTAGAGTTCAAACACTTATAAGCCTTACTTTTCATGGAATACCCTAGGAATATGCCTTCTTCACTTTTAGCATCAAACTTTCCATTCCTAGTATCTTTTAGTATATAGCATTTTCTTCCAAAGATTCTAAAGTATTTAACATTTGGTGCATGTCCATACCATAATTCATAAGGTGTCAGATGTGTACCTTTTCTAATTTGTACCCAGTTAAGAGTGTAAACAGTAGTGCTTATAGCTTCTTTCTAGTATTTCTGAGGCACATTCTTTTCAATCATCAATGTCCTTGCACAGTCCAAGATAGATCTATTTCTTCTTTCTACTATACCATTCTGTGGAGGAGTTCTAGGTGCAGACATCTGTCTTCTAATACCTCTTTCATTACAAAATAGGTTAAATTCATTTGATGTAAATTCTCCACCTCGGTCAGATCTAAGACATTTCAGGTTCCTACCTGTCTCCTTCTTAACTTTAGCCAAGTACCACTTAAAGAATTGAAAAGCATCAGATTTCTCTCTTAAAAACATTACATGCATCATCCTGGTATGATCATCAACAAACAAGATAAAGCATCTAGTACCACAGTAACTTTGTATACCCATAGGTCCACAAAGGTCAGTATGAACCAAATCTAAAATGTTTTCAGAAGTAAAGGATTTTCTCTTGAAACTTGACTTTGTCATTTTTCCTAATTGACATTCCTTGCACATTATATTCTCAAGTTTCTTCAGTCTAGGTAGACCTCTTACTTTCTTCTTCTTACTTATCTCTACCAAATTGTCAAAATTCACATGACATAGCCTCTTATGCCATAACCAAATATCATCAAGTTGTGCAATTAAACATGTTTCTTTAGAGAGGTCAAGATAGAACAAATTACCTCTAGTTTGCTCTCCACTTCCAATTAGTTCACTAGTGGCATAAAATATTTTAACTTTCTTATGATGAAATTCTACTTGGTAACCAGTTTTATTCAGCTGAGCAACACTTAACAAGTTATAATTAAGACCATCAACCTAATAAGCATTTTCACAAGATATCTTATCAATCAGTTTAATCAAACCTTTTCCTCTAACAGGACATGGTGCATCATTACCAAATGTTACACTTTTACCTTTGTAATGATATAAAGTTTCAAACTTATCCTTATCACCAGTCATGTGATGTGAACAACCACTATCAATAATCCATTTATCATTCTTGTTCACATAGGAAATCAATGCAGTTTTCTCATCCTCATCAGATTCATCTTTCATTGCAACATAGACAACTTCAATTTCAACATCATCACTATCAGTGTTAGTTCCTTCTTCAGCAATATAACAAGATTTCTTACCTTTTCCCTTGTAGTCTTTGTTCCTTTCGTAGCTTCTGTCATCTCTTCTGTCTTTGTGTTTTCTTTTCCTTTCATCATCTTTATCCTTCCTATCAGGACATCTAGCAGCTATATGAATGACCTTATTACATGCAAAACATATGATAGGGAGTTTACCTTTATACTTTCCTTTTCCTCTTCTCAATCTTCTAGCCATAAGAGCTTCTAGATCTTCAAGTTCTTCATCATAAGTGCCACTGTCACTTTCACTTTCACTTTCATTTTCACTTTCACTTGTGCATCTTTCTTTTTCCTTCTTAGGTTTGTTCAAAACTAATTGTGACTTAAAAGAAAATTCAACATTTCCAATACTGCCAATAGTGAAATTATCATAATTAGAGAGTTCAAAAGCAGTCAGCTTACAAATCAAACCTTCCAAAGTGAGTCCATTTGCAGAGTTACATCTAGATTCCTGAATCACTGAGATTTTGATAGCATATATAGGATGCAAAGTTCTTAGTACTTTTCTAATAATGGTTTCCTCATCAATAGTTCCATTGGCTCCCCTAATAGCATTTACAACTTCTTTTATTCTACCACAATATTGTGCAATGTTTTCACCTTCTTGCATTCTCATTTCATCAAACTTACCTCTGAGACTCTTGAATTTTGCTTTCAGTACAAATAAGTCACCACCATAGATCTTTGCAAGAGTGTCCCACATCTTCTTAGCAGTTGTACAGTCCTTAATGTCTTCAAATTCTGGATAGCTTAGGGCAAATGCAATTTCCAACATTGCCTGATTATGTTCTTGCTTAGCTCTCATTTCTTCGGTAGTCATAGGTGCAGTAGGTGAGACATAGTCATTCTCAATATAGTACTTTGTAGAATCACCAATACCAGCTAGGTGTAGCTTCATCAAGCTTTTCCATGCAGGGAAGTTCTCCTTATTCAGCTTCGGTACCTCCTTCTTATACATCTTGATCATTTGCTTCAAGTCCCTATAAACTTGATTTCTATATACACCAATAATCAACACAACTCTGATATCAATTGTTAATATTATTTAGAACAATAGAGAGGGGGGGTGAATCAGTTGTTCTTAGGTCCCGATGTATAAGACAAACTTAAAAACTTTACTTTAAATCAGATCAAGCAACTAAAACAAACTCGGTCATCACTGATTCATCAATAGAAATATATAACAATGTAGTCCACTACCCAGTTGTATCTAACTTGTAAACCATAGAAATGTTCACACCAAAACATTCACACACAAGTATGACACTGGGATTTATAGTGGAAACTCAATATGGGAAAAACCACTTTGTAACATGCTACTATTATTTTCACTCTTCTAAAGTGAGCTCGGTTAAAAGACAACCTTGTCAAAGGTTACAATGCACACTTTCAAGTGTGACCCAGTTAAAGGATTTAATCACCCTATTAAAAGTGAGCCTGGTCAAAGGACTTAAATACATTCCATTAGAATGCAACCTTGTTCAAAGGATTTAACTTATGATTGTTAGATCAACCTCTGTTAAAAGGATTTTGACTATTACAATGGTTAGAAAGTAGCAGCAATGTTGATCTGAAAAACATACAACTTACTTTGCAAATATCAGATCCAATTTTGTACACAAATATTGGTTTACTGACTTTGAAACTTTTCTATTTCCATCTCTGATCTGCTTGGAACTTTTCTTCAAGTGATCACCACACTTCACCTTCAGCCTTTTTTCTTATACAGTCAATAAAACTTATCTTCCAGTATTTCAGTTTCACCCCAATACATCAACCTTTTTCTCCACTCTCATACATCTAATCCAATGTTTAGGTTCCCTTAATACTTTCCTCAATTAGGTTAACTTAGCTTTTTCCGCTTAATCTCATTCATAGATCTTAGGGTTAGGTCAGATTCATTGAATCTACCCACATTTTGTTCTTCACCTTCTTTTATAGAAACATCTCAAATCTCATAAAGATTTACAATAAAATTTTTTACAGTGCATTAAATGCTTCCATACAATTAATAAATAAAGTCAACATGTTTTACATAATCCAAGAATTCAAACAATGTCATCCCCAAAAAGAATTCTCTTCAAATATAAAATTGCTGATGCTCGGTCAATACTATGATCATCCACTCAGTCTTCATGTAGAACACTCGGTCGTTACTAAAACTATTTCCTTGGCATGCACTATCTTCCTCAGTAATTTACTGATACTTGGTCGACATAATATTTTGCTCGACATCCACTAACTTGGTCGACACTAACATAACTCGGCTTAAACATGATTTTATCCATTTTTTCTTGGTTAAGCCTACTAGTTTAGTCTTCAATCTCACTAAGATAAACAATACATTATCTCATCATTGTGCAACATAGTCAAGTACACTTTTTAGTATCAAGATAACTCAACCTTTCCCTAGGTGCTATTGTTACCAACCTTGCTTCACTCATTCACAACACTTGAATAGATATAGTACTTTCCTAAGTAGCAACAATCTTACCAGTTAAGGTTTTGACATCAATGACAATACAACAATTGTTTCAATTACAGTTTCCAACACAAAGGTCAGTATGAACCAAATCCAGAATATTCTCAGAAGTAAATGTCTTTCTCTTGAAACTAGACTTTGTCATTTTTCCCAATGGACATTGTTTACACATCACATTATCAGGTTTCTTCAATCTCAGCAAACCTCTAACTTTCATATTTTTACTAATACTTACTAGATTGTCAAAGTTAACATGACATAGCCTCTTATGCCATAACAATACATCATCAAATTGTGCAAACAAGCATGTTTCTTCAGGTATATCTAGATAGAAAAAGTTACCTCTAATCTGCTCTCCAATTCCAATCAGCTCACCAGTAGCATCAAATATTTTAGCCTTTCTCTAGTGAAATTCCACTCGGTAACTAGTTCTGTTAAGATGTGAAACATTCAAAAAATTATACTTAAGACCTTCAACCCAATAGCAATTTTCACAAGTGATCTTATCAATTAGCTTAATCAATCCTTTACCTTTCACAGGACATGGTGCATCATTACCAAACTTAACACTTCTACCTTTTTAATGATCTAGGGTTTCAAACTTACTTTTTTCACTAGTCATGTGATGTGAGAAACCACTATCAATGATCCATTTATCTCCTTTACTCATATAAGAAAGAATTTTAGTTTTCTCATCCTCATCAGAATCATCTTTCATAGCAACATAAACTACTTCAATATCAAAATCATCACTGTCACTATCAGTTTCATCTTTTGCAATATAACAAGATTTCTTACCTTTATTCTTGTAATATTTGTATCTTCGGTGATCTCTACTATCTCTCTTATCCTTGTACTTGCTTTCTCTTTCCTCATCCTTGTCATTCCTATTAGGACACATTGCAACAATATGACCAACTTTGTTATATGAAAAACAAATTATAGGAAGTTTACCTTTATATTTTCCTTTTCCTCTCTTCAATCTTCTAGCCATGAGTGCTTCAAGATCATCCAGTTCCTCATCAAAAGTGTCACTGTCACTTCCACTATCACTTTCACTTGTCACACATTTATCTTTGTCTCTCTTAGATTTATGCAAAACCATTTGTGACTTGAATACAAATTCAACATTAGGAATAGTGTAGTTATCATAGTTAGAAAGTTCAAAAGAAGTGAGCTTACCAAAAAGGCTTTCCAGAGTTAGAACATTACTAGGGTTACATCTTGATTCTTGAATTATTGAAATTTTGAGAGCATATATAGGAAGCAAAATTCTTAATACCTTTCCAATGACAGTCTCATCATCAATGATTCCTTTAACTCCACTAATAGCATTCACTATCTCCTTGATTCTTCCACAATACTGAGAAATATTCTCACCTTCTTGCATTTTCATTTAATCAAACTTACCTCTCAAGATTTTATCTTTTTCCCTTAGTACATTTGTATCACCACCATAGATGGTTGCAAGAGTATCCCACATTTTCTTTGTATTAGTACAATCTTTGATGTCTTCAAATTTTGGATAACTGAGGGCAGATGCAATCTCCAACATTTCTTGATTATGTTCATGTTTTTCTCTCATCTCCTTGATAGTCAAAGGTGCAATAGGTGTAACATGGACATGTTCAACAAAGTATTTTTTTATATCACCAATACCATCTAGATGCAGTTTCATCAGACTTTGCCATGCTGGGATGTTCTCCTTGTTCAACTTCTGGTACCTCCTTCTTATACATCTTGATCATGTTGCTTCAAGTACCTTTAAAATTTTTCTTTGTAAGCACCAAGAGCTCTGATACCAATTGTTAATATTATTTATAACAACAAAGAGGGGGGTGAATCAGTTGTTCTTAGGTCCAAAAGTACCAATTGAAGTTATAAACATTTCAACAAACTCAGATGTAATCACCAACTCAACTCGGTCTTCAAAGAACATATATCAAAAAACATATAACATGTAGTCCACTGTCCTACAGTAATTAACTTACAAAATATCAAAACATCCACATCAAAACATTCACACAAGTATAACACCAGAATTTATAGTGGAAACTCAACTTGTGAAAAACCACTTTGTAACATGTTACTGATATTTTCACTCTTCTAAAGTAAGCTCTATGAAAATCCAACCTTGTTAAAGCCTTACAAACACAATATTAGGTGTGACCCTGTTAAAGGATTTCAATCACCCTATTAGGAGTGGCTTGGTGAGAGGACTTAAGTACATTCCATTAGAATGCCTCCTTGATTAAAGGATTTAAATAATGACTATTAGGTCAACCTTGATTAAAGGATTTAGACTGTTACAGTGGTTAGAAAATAGCATTATTTTATGATCTATAGAATATACAACTCACTTTGTAGATATCATAGTAACATCAACATCACCAGCATAATCTGTAACCTCACAATTAGGTTTTCTTTATACCTCTCCAAATAGGTAGATCTATCTTTTGCCGCTTTATCTCCATCATCAATCTTAGGGTAGGTCAGATCCATCAGATCTTTGCATCATTTAGGTTCTTCATCCAACCTTCTAGAAACATCTTCAATCTCCTTATTGAATCCATAGTAAAACTATTTATCATGCATTAAATTCTCCATACAATAAATTAGTAAAGTCAACATGATTTACATAACCCAAGAATTCAATTGTGTCGGTTGGAAATTTGAATTCTTCCTCCAAATGTAAATTGCTAACACTCGGTCAATATTGTGTTCATATTCTGGGTCATCATTACATAACCCGGTCATCTCTTCAAATTGTCTTCCTCGGCTAACACTATTTTTCTCAGTAATTTCCTGATACTCGACATATAATGATGTTCGGTCAACACTAGATTCACTCGGTATATACTATCACTCGGTCAACATTAACATCACTCAACTTAAACTAAATTTCTTCACTTTTGCTCGGTTAAGCCTACTTCTTCAGTCTTTCTTCTTACTTAGATAAACAATACATTATCTTATCATAGTGCCAAATAATCAAGTACTCATTGAAGTATCAAATAAATCAACCTTTCCCTAGGTGCTATTGTTATCTCCCTTTCCCTAATCCTTTGCATCAACCAATAGCTATAGTAATTTCTTAGATAGAAATTGTCTTACTAGTTAAGGTTTGACATCAATGACAATACAACCATTTTTTTAATTGTAGTTTCCAACATGAGTCAAGTGAAAAATCTATTGTAAAGAATCTAATGATTGCATGTGAGAGTGTGGGTTCATCATCACGGATGAAAGATAGTAATATCACATGATGTGTACTTACATCAAAAATAGCAAGCACTCAAATGAATAAATCTTGACTCATTAGAAAGACAAGAAAAACATTGAAAATAAGTAGAAAGTCTCTAAGGAGAGCCCTGGGAAGGCATCAAAGAGTGGAAGATCCAAAGAGCAATGAGTTATGGGCATTTTCTGGTAGACTATCATGAAAAGATAAAGCAGTTGTTGAAGCTTTGAAATCCTTGATTGAATAATTTTGGAAGAATAACACACAGATATCTCCTAATAAAAGAGATGTTGTAAGGAGGATTGGTAGTCGAATTCATGTTCCACATCCAAAACATTTTTTGGATTCAACTCAGACATAATTCTTTGCAAAATTTACGCATATGTATCCTCAAATTAAAATTAGTCAGAGATATTTTGAAATGTGTAAACCTTTTTATGTGAAGATAAATCACACACACACAACTTGTTGTTGTAGGGTACATATTGAATTTTCTAACCATTTTAAATTTTATAAGAATATATGTGCAGATTTGCACTCTAACAATGTTTTGCGGGATTGTAACATAAATGTCCCACCTAGATCTTCAAGGGAATTAATATCTACCATTTTATTTGAAAGAGTGGATGGTCAAAAATTTCACAAGATCTCATGCTTGAATGGTACATGCACAGATTGTGAAGGTTTGCGACATTTGCCAATTTGTCAACATATGGAGAGTAAGCCTCCAATCGGTAATGAAATAATGGAATTTGGAAAATATAAGACTTTGACCTACAATCTAAAAGATGGAAAAGAGGCTAAAAGATGTGATTTAGTAATTGAAAAAATTCCAGTGTATCAGTTTATGGACATTTTTTATCAAAAAATTATTTATGAGTATGAAAGGCATACACATAGAGCATGATGGTTGGATATGCAATTCAAGTTGTGAAAGGACACATTCCTACTTGATACCATTGTTTTAGTTGTGGACTTTGTAGGGAACTACACACTACAACCACAAAATGAGGTGCAAGAAAAGTAGTACAACTCTCAATAGGTTGCTATATTTTTTCATATATGTCATGCCTCGCTAGGGAATCAGGGAAGAGAACAAAGATTCTCTTAAGAAAGAAAACCTATGTAATGAAATATAAAATTTTTCAAACTTTAAAAGATTTACATGCACAATAACATAAGAAAAGTTTAACTTGGATTCCTCCATGGTTCCCTACTAGAATACTAACATTCCATTTTAGTTTCATTAAATGTACCAACAACTTTGAATAACTTTAAAATAACTATATTTGAAGATCTTTAGAAGGAAATTTATAAATGCTTTCATTTGATAATTAACTTAACATTTAGATCCATCTTTATTCCCAAAGGATTCATATGATCAACCTAGCATTTTAAGCATTAACCCCATATAGATGAATCATTTAAGAACTATTGGCAATTTGGCTGAGGTATGTACATAGGTGTCTAAGGATACCCCATCTAAGTGCACAAAAGAGTATAGACAGTATAGACAAAGTTATGATTATTTTATCGATGTCAGAGTACAGCCGACAGAGCAGTTTTGAAGACAAAACTAGTAAATGAATTAAGGGATTATTTTGCTTGTCAAAATAATGACTTCATATTATAAAGAGATGACATCCTAGATGTTTACTCTTGGATAAAGATATGCAAGCTGACAAGAGAAAGATATTATGTTTGTATCTTGTATAAATAAAGATGTACTAAACCTACTTGAAATGTAACATGTATTATATGTAATTTTTGATAGCATCAAAAGTTGTTGATGTGAAGTTGTAAGCAGTACCATATTGTAATCAGTAAACATTTGTATTACTTGTTTGGGTAGTGAGCTCATCTGGTAATTAGGTTTTGTATCTACACTATATGATTGTAACAGGCTCCTAACAGGGTCAACATCCTTAATCAGATATCTTTTGATTAGTGGATCTTTGTGGGTACCATCCCCACTGGGGTTTTCCCTTGGCCAGGATTTCCTCGAGAACATATCATGTGTTATGAGTTCTTTACATTTACTATTATGTATGCTATTTAGTTTCTTATGCTTTGTATGCATTGAAGTAATCTATTATATCCATAAGTGGGCAAAAGTAAAAGTTTGTGAAATACTGATTCACCCCCCCCCCCCCCCCCCTCTCAGTATTTCCTATTTCTAACAATTGGTATCAGAGCATAGTTACTTGGAGAAGAAACATTCAAGGAAAACCTAGCAGCTTGAGTAAGATCTCTATGGATATGGATCAATTATAGAAGAATCTTGAAGAAGCTCTTGAGAAAATTGATATGCTTACTGATGAAAGAAACATTTTGAAAACAAAGTATGATGATGCAAAGAATCTTATTGACAAATTGATAGGTAAGATAGAAGATCTGAAATTTGAGAAGGAATCTAAAATTCTTGTTGAAGATTGTGATGATTTAGAAAAAGAAAATGTGATCCTTAAACATGAATTGAAGATAGAAAATCTAAAGCTTAGCTTGAAAGATGGAAATGACAATTTAAGATCTGAGAATGAAAACTTAAAGAATGAGAATGAAGATCTGAAATCTAAACTTGGCAAGGTAACATCCGAATTTGATAAAGTCAAATTGCAGTATGATGAACTTGAGAAATACAACAAAATTGTGAAAGGTGAATTGACTCAATCCAAACAACAACTTGAGAGGCTATATTCAAACATTGAAAAGATTGATAAGCAAGTATCTTATGGAAAACCATTCTATGACAAAACTGGTCTTGGATTTAACATATTGAAGATAGTTAGTGAAAGCAAGAAACGAGATCTGAATGAATGTGAAAGCAGTGAAGAAAAGAAGTTAGATGAGAACAAATTTGAAGATGCACCTAAGCAAGAAGAATCACCAAAGCAAAAAGATACACCAAAGCAAGAAGAACCACTGAAGCAAGATGAATCATCCAAAGGTATGCAAAGAGAATTCAAAGGTAGATGTTTTGCTTGTAATACTATTGGTCATATGAAGAGAGATTGTACAGGTAAACAATTCAAACCTCTTAATGGTTATTGTTATAATTGTCATGGTTTTGGACATAGAGCTATTGAATGTAGAAGATCTAAAGTTATTGAGAATAATTACAATAGTAGAATGTCTAGAAATACTAACAATGCAGATCAAAGATCAACTGAAGACATGAAAAGAGGAAATGAAATAGTATGTTTTAGATGCAACAAAATTGGACATATTGCTAGAAATTGCAGGACACAAATCAATCAAAAAACACCTAGATATGGAACCAATGGAATCACTTATCAGATATGTAACAAGATTAGACACACAACAAGATTTTTCAGAATGAACAATGGAGGTTATCATCATAACCCTAACCCTAGAAACTATGCAAGAAGGAATGAAAATGTAGGAAACAAAGAGAAAGGTTGTTGTAGCAATGAAGGTGAAGTAAAATTTGTTAAAGGCACAGATCAAGGAGGTATATTCAAAATTGAAGGCAATTAGGAAGGTAATGTATATGATGGTAAGAATGAGTCCTTACCTAACCCTTATTTAAGCACTTAAATTATGTAAATTTTTGTAGTTTAGGAACTTAGAATTAGTATAGAATTAGATTTTGAATGAGTTAAGTTTTGCATAGTTAGATGAAGGTTTGTTATGTTATACTAATGCTATGGTTAAGTGCGCAAAAAGAAATATTGTGATTTGTGAGGTTACAAGAAGATTTATGGTTGCAGGTTTGCAGAATCAACTTTTTGGCATTTTAGCTGCAAAATAATTGAATGCGATGTCAGATCAAGTAAATGCTAAGTAATAAAAGATTAAAATCAAAGTTATTATGATTATCAAGTGATTATAAGTGATTTGGAAGTGAAGAAAGAAGTTTGGAAGTGATTTGCAGAAGTTTGAAGCACCGATCTATGAAAGCCCTAATTTTGTGAATTTAAGGTATTTATCCGACTAAGATCTTGAATTAGCTTAAAGTAATCAGATATAATCATGGATGTGTCATTGATTCACAACATTAAGGATAAGAACAGACCTAGAACTAAGAAAGATCTAATTAAACCCTCAGAAAGAGATGCTAGTTTAGCCTTATCATTCGTACTAGATGAAGTTCTTCATTTAGAAAATGTTAAAAATTATCTTGGATGCAAGTATGAAACCCTAAGGGAGAGTGATTTTAATGGTGAATATAAGAAATTGTACAACATGGATATGTTAGTGAAACAAGGTTATGAACATCTAGAAAACAATAAAACCATTGAGTACTCTATGAAATATGAATTTGATGATGAGGAGTGTACTAAGATCATTTTGAGTGGGATACATAATGGTAAATTTTGGTTAGAAGAAAAAGTTATAGAAATAAATGTAGACCTAATTCATGATGTGACTGGATTATCAAAAGTTGGTGCAATTCCACTGAATGGGAAAAACATGAGAAATATTGTGATTGAAAACACCGGTTCAATATACAATGGCAGAGGTATAGTCATTAGTAAGATTAAACAAGATGATGTAAAATAATTGTGTAAGATTTTGACAACAAAGTTTTGTGGAAGCTCTAGAGAAGATGATATGCTAGCAGGTATGGTACACATTGCTTATTTGATGTGTGTGGAGAAGAAGCCTGTGGATATGTGTGAAATTATGAGAATATAGTTGTTTGAGAATTTGGAAAAGATAAGGAAAGCTAAATACACTCACTTTAGATTTTCCTCATTGGTTACTTACATGTTCTTCAACTTGCTAAGAAGATTTCCCTACACTATTGAATGGAATGATGGTGAGAATACAATGGCAAGAATCAATAAAGTTTACATGAAACATCTTATTGGGAAGGTTAATGACAATGTAAAGTTAGTGTTGAAAACTTTTCAGAACATTGTGGTGAATAGATCAAGAATTCCTCCATCCCTAGTTGAGAAATAAAAAGATGATATATGTTTTATGGTTGATAATGATTTCACTTACATTGAGGTAGTAGAACCTAGACATGAATTCATAGACCCTCTTGGCTATGAAATCTTTGAAGTTGAAACAAAAGGATATGTTAGTAGATTTTGAAAAGTAAAGTTGATGCTCATAGGAATATATTTGGAACATATGATGAAAACTTTGATTCAACAAAGACACTTAAGGAAGAGAAACAATCAAAGAAGAGAGTGGAGTCTACAATAAAGAAAATTCTAAAAGAATTAGGTATGGGTGAGCAAGAATTTGATATTGCAAGAAATACTACAGAAGCAATAAGGCAAAGTGAGATACTATCAGTCCCACCTTTGGCATCAAGTGAAAAACCTATTCAAGTTAAGGTAAAGGTTGAAGAACCTATGAAGGAACAAGAAATTAGTTAGACAAAGAAACCCTTTTCTTCAACACCAAGGAAAAGAATGAAGGAAAGTGCTTTAGGACCAGGTAAAAGACATAAAACAATTGTTCCACCAGTACTTAGAAGAGTTGCAGAGTTAAAAGATGATGAAGTGACAATAAAGAAGAAATTATGGAAACCAAGGATAGAAAGAGTTAATGAAGATATAATGTAGCATGGAGACTTTACCAAAATGAACAAATACTATGATTTATATGGATCCTCTGACAGATTAAATCTAGAGAATGCAATGGTTACACATATGATTTTGACAAACAAGAAATTTGATACTATTCATGGAAAGATACCAGAAGATTTGTTCAACAGACTTGTGAGAAGGAAGATGAGAGCACAAGAACAAGATACTAAAATAAGAATGTGGTTAGATAGTTCTGTGAGATAAGAGATGATGACCACCTTAAATAGATCCTCAAGCCACTTGAAACCCTATTAAGAACCAAAAGAAGAATTATACAAATAATGGGAGGTTAGTATGAACAAGTAAAGACTGAAACTGAACAGGCAGTTGTGCAAGTGCTAGCAAACTTGGTAGCAGGAAAAGATAGCAAAGATCAATTAGTTGCAGAACCAGCAGAGAAATAGAGTTCAAAACAAGCAAAGGTAGCAGAAGAGGTAGTTGAAGTTGAAGATATTCCCTCTTCTTCTATAAACATTGGCACAAAATCTATGGACATTGAAGGAATAGAAGTTACTTTAGATTTAGATGATGCGGTACTCAATAGTTTGTACAACATTGTTGACAATTTGGTTTTGGGAGAACAAGAAAAGAGTATTGAAACAGAGACTAATCGAACTGAAGTGCAAATGGAAATAGAGGCCCATACACCTATTGAACCACAAGAAGACATCAGTCTTACTCCTAAGACTAGAAAGGAGAAAGGAATAGGAACATTGCTTGAAGATTTGAGCAAGGAAGTTGATGACGATGACTAATTAGAGTTGATCACTTCTTTGAACAAAATTATTGGAAAGAACAAGAAAGTTAAGAATTTGGAAGGTAGTCTGAAAGATTTGGCTGAGAAGCTACAAAGTGTCATATCTACAAAAGTCTTTGATTCAGATCCACTTGAAAGAGCAAAGATGGTAATTAAATCTTTTGATGTTGAGGCTCAGGCAGCTTATGAAGCTGAGATGTTGCAGAATATAAGTCAGAATATCAAAAATGACATTGACAGCCTTGACAGACACATTAAGAACTTAAGGAAACATCTTGAGTCTGGAAAGTGTTTGTACATTCAGTGTACAAAATCTGAAAATATTTTAATTGAGGAAGAGAAGAAGATAAAAGAGAAGCAAGATGAAATTGCAGCAGAGACAAACTCATTGGCCAGCCCAAACATAAAGATCAGTACAGTTGAGAAAAAGATTAGAAAATTATGTGATGAGATAAGGACTTTGAATGATGAGAAGATCAAGAAAATTATCAGAATAAACATCCTGAGAGAGAATGTCTCAATCAAGTTGACTATAATAGAAGAGAAGCTAGAAGAATGTCTTACTATTAAGACATCATTTCAGAAGTTCACTTTTGATTCCCTTCAAGCCTGTCAGATTGCAGCATACAGATTGAGTACTTTACTCAATGTAGTAGAATCAATAGAGAAGGCATGGGAGAAAGATTTTGAGACTTGGAAGACAGGTTTTGCAGATTGTGTTGCAAGCCTACCAGCTTTGCAATAAGACAGTAAGGTAAAAGTTTTGACACAATTTTGTATATCCCTTTCCACCCTTTATTTTGTCATTGTTGTCAAAGGGGGAGAGATACTTAGAAAATTGTCTATATATGATAAGGAATACTCATAGGGGGAGTTCTATGGAGTATTATGAAGTGTTATAGATTATGTGTATATTTTAAGGAGATATAAGGATAGTATACTTATTTTATACTATGGCCATAATTTTGATACAAATTTTGAGATTTTGACTTGTACACTTAGCCAATTTTCTCATATGTTGTCACCAATGACAAAGGGGGAGATTGTTGGAAATTTGGCTGAGGCATGTACATAGGTGTTTTCATTATGGAAACATATGTTCCCTTTGAAGATCACATAAGCTGGAAAGTAAGTATGGAAGATCACAGACTAAAATTGTCTAAGTATGAAACAGTGTTTTTCACAGAGCACCCGATACAGTTTGTTTTGGCGACATTCACTGGAGCATGATCAGAGTTTGTGTAGTTGAACATAGACTCTTTGGTGTCTAAGGATACCTAATATTAGTGCACAAAAGAGTATGGATAGTACAGAAAAAGTTATGATTGTTTTACCGATGATAGAGTACAACCGACAAAGGAGTTTTGAAGATAGAACTAGTAAATGAATTAAGGGATTATTTTTCTTGTCAAAATAATGACTTAATATTATAAAGAGATGACATCCTAGATGTTTACTCTTGGATAAAGATATGCAAGCCAAAAAGAGAAAGATATTATGTTTTTATCTTGTATAAATAAAGATGTACCGAACATACTTGAAATGTAACATGTAATATATGTAACTTGTGATAGCAGTGAAAGTTGTTGATGCAAAGTTGTAAGCAGTATCATATTGTAATTAGTAAACATTTGTATTACTTGTTTGGACAGTGAGCTCATCTAGTAATCAGGTTTTGTATCTACAACTCCTAATAGGGTTGAGGCTTCTAACAAGGCCTATAGTCCCTTAACCAGGACTGATACACTATATGATTGTAACAAGCTCCTAACAGGGTCAACATCTTTAACCGGATATCTTTTGATTAGTGGATCTTTGTGGGTACCATCCCCACTGGGGTTTTCCCTTGGCCAGGATTTCCTCGAGAACATATCATGTGTTATGAGTTCTTTACATTTACTATTATGTATGCTATTTAGTTTCTTATGCTTTGTATGCACTAAAGTAATCTATTATATCCATAAGTGGGCAAAAGTAAAAGTTTGTGAAATACTGATTCACCCCCCACTCTCAGTATTTCCTATTTCTAACAAGAACTTGAACAAATATATATGTGAAGATATCTCATTTGAATGGCTAGCCTTTCTTATTCAACAATAATGCACAACATTCCACCTTACTTTGAAACTTACTAAATTCCTCTCTTTTAAAACAACTGTGCTTTGCACAAGATTACGTTTCCTTTTCCCCTTTCCCTAAATCTACCCACTCCCATTTACATCAAATAGAAATGCAATAAAGATTATATTACATTCATCTCCTCTTGGGAGGTTACAATAATGACATAACTTTACATTTGATAGAAAGTAATCAAAGATATGTAAATAGTCTTCTTTCTTTAAAATTGGAACAATGTACAAGCAAGAATCCTTTAAGCACTGCAATTGCAACTAATACCTTGATAAAGAAAGATTTACCACCTAACCACATGGATACCAAAAGGCCCACTCCCCCATGCTAGGAGATAAAAACCAAGATCCATACAAGAATAGATAACTAGGCCACTCCTAGGGTTGAGGTAACCTTTCCCAAACAATAATTAAAAAAGAAGATTAAGTATAAATCCCTCCCCAAAAGGTTTCAATACTTGGTAGAAACTCTAAGCGAAAAGCTAGGTGAGTGTCATCGCATAGCCCTCACCCCTTGGGTTGTTTTGGTACTAGCCACTCTTGGCCCCAACCCCCAAGTAGGAACATACGAAATCGAATGTCTTTCATATAGACAAGTGCCATTTGTTAGGCCATTCTCCTATCAAAGCCAAAATCCTATGAGAATGGCTTGTCCTTGCAAAATTTTGCATAGTTGCCCTGCCTTGCCTATAAGCTTGTTTTAGTGTGTGCCAAAGTTTTACATGGTTTCATCACTTGTTCCCTTAGCCATTTATTGTTCATAATGTTACCATGCTCTAGCCCAGATTGCGTCTCCTAATGTACAAAAAATCAGGTGAGATGTCATGCCTTAGCTGTAACACAGTTTTAGCTTGCGAACTAAATATATGATGTTTTATGGCCTGGGCTCTTGGCATATAGTAGCTCTTTGTGTTTCCAAGGTCTAGTTAAGAGCACATGTCCTAAAGTGTCGAAACCAGGGAGATGTTCAAGTTTTAAGGTTTGCTGGGAATAGTTTATTCATGATGGGTGGTGTCAAAATTATCTAAGCATTAAATACTCAATGTTTTCACATTCCTTTATTGCCTTTGTGGTTTTAAGTGAAAACCCTAGTTGTTTTCGATGCCTCGCATGCTCACAATTCCTCTTTAGCATTGGCATTTACCTATGTGCACTGCCACGACTATGTGGGACCTAGTTCTTTTAGTTTTCTTAGTTGCTTGATCTCCAGTTTCCTGGGTGGTTAAGTCTTTTATTCAGTGCTTGAGCAACTATGTATTTGTGGGATCTCTTTGTTCTGGCAGTGAAGTGCATTTGTTTTAGTGACTTGGCATTGTCCTCAGTTGCATGGTCATGCAACCCTGGCAAGCGGTTAATGTTTCTTTTGGCGGTTTGGTCGTTCGAGAGGTTACGGTTTAACTGAATCAATGGTTGTCACATGATCATAAGGAATATTCTTCCCCTTTGTGATCATGCGACCACTGTCTATTTTTTGCTGATGTCATGGTGGATCTATTGTCAGGCTTTGCAAGCGTGCTTGTTCTTGATTGGTCGATGTGGTGGTAAATTGATAGGTTGTCAGTGGGGCTGCAATTTTAAAAGGAGATATGGGGTCTGCATGTTTGTGATGATCGTACGGTTGTTGTAATACCATTGGGGTTAAAGTGCTTGGTTGTTATTCATCACGGGTCTATGACAACCATTCAATCTTCTGTCTATAAAAGGTATAATGGGTGGTGGGACCAAGTTGCCACATCATGCTAATATGCTCATTTTTCATTGGCTACGGTATTGCTGATATGGTGAATTTATTTTTAAAGGGCCTGGTTGATTGTTTTATCAATTTTTGGAACCGCTTGATCTGCTGGGAAATAAATGAAATCAACGGCCGTGTTTTAAACTAGCTGATTAACCATTACTTCCCAAAATTTGAATATTTTAAGGGTTTTCTCAGTGATAGAAGGACTGAAATTTTAATGTTTTGATGGCCGATCTACATGGTATGACTTTACACTCACTGGTATAGTTTAGCCTGAGGTATGATTGACTACAAAAGATGTCTACACCATAATAGTGGGTGAGATGGCTATTCAAGTTGTGTCACAATTGAGGTTGTAGAGGGTAAACATGATGGGTTTTCAGTATTTGCATGCCAGTCAGGGATTATGCCATTAATGAAGATCATATTTGGATTTGATTTTCTCATAATTACTTGTTTTCCTCCCTGCAGTAAATATTGATTAAATTTGGTTGGCGAGGTAATTGAAACCCTAATCTTGTCCTAGCTATCTGAAGCTTGTTGCATCCTTCCTGAAGGATTCCAAGGTAGCTAGTGACTATATATATTGTTATCTGATGTATGTAAAAGGTTGTTGATGGTGTTATGTTGATAGTTAATGTAAAAGATTGAACAAGGAGAGCCTGCACTTAGGGTTTGTTTCCTAGCATTTTGTTGTCTTGATAATGTATTGATTTTGTAGATTTTAATGAGAATACATTTGAATTCCAATCTCAAATTTACGTTTGTCTTCTTGTTTTGATCTTGGGTTCATATATGTTAATGTCACAAAGTGATTTAGCATATGGTATACAAAGTATATTGTGGGATTATCTTTGAGTTCCTGAAAAAGTTAGGATTAAAGTCTTCAAGGTAATTTCAGTGAATTCATGGTTGGATAGGAATTTGATGATTAGGTTTGGGAGTGAGAGGGATAATAGGCAAGGCACTTATCTTGAGTTCAAGAGTGTTTGAGTTAGTGTTTTTAGTTGATATATGTTATTGAGTGACTCTATGGCCTAGGTTAAGGCACTGATCCATTCTCTAGAAGCAGTTCATCATCATCAATCACAAATATAAATGATAAAATCTTTAAAATAGTTTGTAAAGGGCATGAATTTGTAATATTTTGGAGACTCCTTTCGAGAAGTGAGTCAAGGACCGTACACCCACCTGAGTATTAGACTCAAAGTTTAGGAGGATTCTTGTTGATCCTTGTTAATTGGCCCTTTTTCTTGTAGATTTTGGAGTGGTGATAGAGTTAATGACATTAGTTTGTCAATCATGTTAGAGTAATCATACTTTATGCTTATTAATTAAATCACTTTGGTTTAATTAATTAAGTCATTTATTACTCTATTTACTTAAGCTATCTTTTAGGTGCATTATAATTAATATATTTATTAATTATAATGTGCAACCTAGCTTTATTTTTTGCTTTATAGCTTTAGGGTTTTATTGTTCACCTATATGGTTGAACCCTTTGTACATTCTTTTTAGATAATCTTGGAATACAATTTCTCTTTGCATGTCCATAAGATGTTCTTCTGGCTCACTCTTCTTTCTGACTTCTGAGCATTGTATGCTTCTCTTTTGTTGCATTCTTTTTCCTGTAAACGCACTGAGATAAAGTGCCTGCTTTTGCATATTTGGGATCTTGTACTCCTTGTGTTTGTTTGTACTCGCACTCAGTTATAAAGTGCCATGGGGGGTTATGATGTTTTTCCTTTTGTGCTCATCCACCTTTTTCAAGTGAGTGTACCTTCCACGACATTAGCCCATGCTGTGTGTCCAGAAGATCTATTCTTCTTCTTTGACACCGCCCCTTATCCTGTGCGTGTACTTCTGTTGCACTGTTGGTGTTCCTGATTCTTCTTCTTGCAGATGTTTCTGGCATTGCATTTTAGTGTTCCTGTCACCCCTCTCTCTGTTCAGCATTATGGGGGGGTTCACCTATTGGCTCTATTGCTTCCTTGGTTCGGTTGAGTGATCTACATATTCAGTTTTTGTTCCTATGTACTAGGCGGATGCAGTGGCTAGGCACCTATGCATTTCGGTGAGATGGTTCATCTACTATATAGACACTCATTCATTCCTATTTTGGAGGTCACCTCTTTGATTGATCAGCTCTTCAAACTTTGTCTTCTCTACCTGGTCATGCACTATTTCAGTGGGGGTTCCAGCAGTATTCTTCTGACAGTGTTTGCAGCTTCATGCTTCGGAGATGCTTCATGCTCTTTCTTGTTCCTTTCTTTGGGACATTCCCTAGATTGGAGGATTTGTTTCTTTCATCTAGTTTATTTTCTTGTACTGGGTACCTGATCAGGCCTTGTTGCCAGGACCCATTTCTCTTTCTTGCATTTTTGCTTTCATAGCTTTGCTAGGTTAGCTTCTCTCTTGAGCTACGCTTAAGGGGGGGTGTTAGAGTAATCATACTTTATGCTTATTAATTAAATCACTTTGGTTTAATTAATTAAGTCATTTATTACTCTATTTACTTAAGCTATCTTTTAGGTGCATTATAATTAATATATTTATTAATTATAATGTGCAACCTAGCTTTATTTTTTGCTTTATAGCTTTAGGGTTTTATTGTTCACCTATATGGTTGAACCCTTTGTACATTCTTTTTAGATAATCTTGGAATACAATTTCTCTTTGCATGTCCATAAGATGTCTCTGGCTTTTTGGCCTCCATAGATTTTTCTTGCTTCTGTTCTTTGCTTCTTCCATGTGACAGGGTTATGCATGCAGGTGTTCTTGGGAGATTAGTATTTCACCTAATCTAACAAATCATAGTGTAAATCTACAAGTGGAAAGAAAATGAACCAATAAATTAATTTGGTGAATAAAAATATTTTGAATTTACAACATAACCACAACTAGAGATTCTCAATAGATTTTAAATTGTAATTTTCTCCCCAACATAGTCACCAAAAAATTGGCAACTCTACTGGAGAGAGTCGAGAGATAAAAGAAAGTTTGACAGATTCTTATGTTTCTCTAGTTTCAGCTTGTGTTGTCTTTTTAGCTTCTCAGGTTTTTCTTAGGATATTTCCCATTGAAAGTGGGTGGAAACTCAAAGGGTTAAAAACTAGTGTTTATAGATTATAAACCATGGACAAAAGAAGGAATACTAGGTCTTTTGTTAAGAAAAATCTAGAGGTTGTTCTGGAACAGTTGCCTAGACCGAAAGAGAAAAGTTGGATCAGAAGAAATGGAGAGTCTACTAGTCCTCCCACAAGAGAACAAAGTAATGTGAAAATAGAGCACCACATGCATCCTCTAATGAGGAGGACTCACAATATAAAAGTTCTAAATCAAATAGTGGTTGCTCTGGAGATAATTTTTATGATACCCCAGAAACATTATTTCATGACAGGGGTTTACATCCTGTAGGTCAGGATGTGCAAGAGAGAGAGATGGGTTTTAGGCCAAACTTAGATCCTAATGAGGATATGTTTAGAAGACAACCCATGGGACCAAAGTGGGTCCATTTCCCATATCAAAATCCTACTAATGTGGATGTGTCATCAAGCTCTGAGGACATTATGATTGACCCAAGTGACCTAAGTGCACTAAGGTTACAGTTGGTAGAGCAGGACACTATATACAAGAGATTACAAAAAGAAAGAGAGGCTGAGAAAGTGAATGCTTTGATAGAAAGAGAGTCTCTACTTAGAAAGATTAATGAGCTAAAGGAGAGAAACAAGGCATTTGCTTTTTCTCCTAGAACTTTATAACATGATGTTTTTGGTGATCTTGATGCTTTGAGAAGTGAGCGAGAGTGCTTACTTCAAGACCATGAATTTGATAGAGAGGGCCTTGTGATTAGACAGGTTCAGAGTTATGCCTCTTTACCTAAAGGTGCAAATGAATATGCGGTCACCAAACCTAATGTTGTTGTTAGTGAAAAGGGAAAATAGAGGATGGTGGGGATTCAAATAAATGAGCCAAAGGCAGTACCAGGGGTCCCACCACCTTTTTCAAATGAAGATACAGAGATAGAAAAAAAAGGAAAAGAAGATGATGATCTAGCAAAAGAATTAGAGAAGGATGAAATTGAGGCCTTCATTGCAAAAAAGAGAAGAAAGATCTAGTTCTTGAGAGCTTCATCTACAAATACTCTTGGACTGTTTGCTATTGACATAGGTATGCAATCTACAACTTCTAATGTTGATTTAGCTAGTAGTGTTGCTGCCCATAATCCACTGCTTACTTCATCTACCAATATAAATGTTGACCCTAAACAATAGTCAAATGTACAAGTAGATGGAAATGTAAATGTAAACACTAGCCCTAAAGGGAACACTAGTTCAAGTTTTCAAAGAAGACCTATGCAACTAGAAGGCTATAGACAAATTAGCTTTGATGGAATACCTGGCTACCCAAATGCTTTTCTAATTGATATAAGAGACAAGATACCTAAATTTTCTGGTAACAACGCTGTTAGTTGTGAAGAACACCTTAGGCTATTTGTCAATGTGCTAAATGACTATGAGATTGAACATGAGGACATGGTCATGAAGTTGTTTGTTCAGTCTTTGGTGGAGGATGCTAGAGATTGGTTCAAGAGACTCCTTGACCGATGTATTTACACTTGGGATTCTTTTGAGAAATGTTTTAAAGAACAATATGGTGATAGACCTAATGCTAGTTTCATGTTGAATGAGTTCAACACTATAAGGAAAAATCAGAATGAGTTTGCGACTGAGTTCAACATGAGATTTAAAAAAGGTATGCATAAATTGTTTCAAGTTATGAGGTTAGATGACAATGTCTGTCTAACCATGTTCTTCAATGCCTTTGATGGTAAGATGGGATATTTATTGAGGGAAAAAGAACCAAGAACTCTCCAAGATTCTTTTAGGATTGCTGTCAATATTGAAAACAACACGAAAATATCAGGAAAATTGGTTGGAAAAAGAGATGACCCTAAATTGTTTGGAGATAAAAAATACAAAAGGGATAATGAGAAAAGTGTTGGAAATAAGAAGCAGGAGGAAGATGAATTGGATAAAGTGTTGAATGCACTAAAGAATCTAAAAACACCCACAAATAGGAATAATAGTATTCCTATTAATGAAAAGCCTCAATTCAATAATAATTTCAACAAACAGAATAGATTGCAAAATTACCCTTATAACACCCAATGGAAGGATGGAAAACCTATTGCCCTTGCTGTAAAAGGAAGCAATGATAGATTTGTCCCTGATCCTCTACAAAAGACTTCTATAAATGTCATGGAGGACATGTCATGGTGTGTGGCCTACCAGTCTCCTCATTCCGTAGAACATTGTGTGATTGCACAGTCCATGGTTGCACAACAAGATGATGGTTCTGATGAACCTGATCAGGAAGGAACTCATGATAGTATTGGATGTAACATGAAATTTTCATATTTGGGGTATGAAGATGATTCTAATAGTAATGAAGAAACTAATGTGTTTATAAGAAGACAAAACAAGGCTCTGTTCCATCAAGAGGTTTTTTCTGATAATGAGGACATTGATGAAAGGACATGCAATATGAACTCCTCTTCTGAGGTAGTGAATTTAAGAAGACCTTCAAAGGAAGAAATTGCTAGGATTACTGCAGAGATGGTAGCTCAGGTGCAAACAAGAAATATGATAGCCCATGATGCTACTAGAAGGGCTGCAGGAATGTTTATAAAGGATGCCAATCCTACGAAACCCAATGGAAATAAATCAAAAGATGAAAACTCGATGAAGTTCAAAAATGAAGGTAAGAAATGGGAACCTAGGGGTGTTGGAGCTGAAAGGGTCTCTGTTGTCCATGACAAAAATATTCAAAAGGAAACAGAAAGGCCAGTTAGCATAATGGCTAAAATTGAAAAAATGAAGGTGACAGCTACAACTAACATATCAGAGAAACAAAAGGATACTAAAGTAGTGCAGATTGAGATTCCTTCTTCTGCCCCTGTTGATATGTTGGTTGTATTGTCTTAGATTACTGTTAGGGTCCCTTTGTTAGAATTATCAAGGATCCCTCAGCATAAAGAAAAAATTCTTGCATGGGTAGATAATGTTCATGATAAAAATGTTGCTTGTAATGCCGATGAGCCCCAGGCTAAAGCTATGAAGGGAATGGAAGTTTAGGGAATGATATCTCAAATACCACCCATATTCTTGGATAGGTCTGTCAATGCTAGCCTAGAAAACATAGATCCATTTTTTTTAAGTGTCATTGTGAATGGAATGAAATTAAGGAACTGCATGATTGATTCAGGTGCTTCAAATACTATCATGCCTTTTAAGATCATGGAAAAACTAGGCCTTAAAGTTGATACGGTTCAAGGAAGATGTTGTGCCATGGATCAGAGAGAAGTACCAGTCATTGGGACTATAAATGCAATGCCCTATAGATTGGTAGCCTATCCAGAGAAAGAACTGACTATGAGTGTTTTGGTGGTGGATATCCCTCCTCATTATGGAATGTTATTATCTAGGAAGTGGAGTGCTACCATGGGTGGAAGTTTACAATGTGATTTGTCCTATGCAACTTTCAAGATTGACGATCAGTTTATTAAGATTGAGCAAGAGCTGAGAGTATGCCACATGATTGAAAAGAACATTGATAATGAGACTACATGTTTTGTGGATACTGACATCAATGCTTTCAGGGTAGAAGTCACTGTACTTAAGAAAGAGTCTATATTTCCATTTTTTTCTATGGAGGCAAATGCTAAATCCAAGAAAGGTGATTTGTGGATAATGTACTTTGATGGTGCAAACTGCAAAGATAGTTCAGGGGCAGGTATTTTTCTTATCTCTCCTGATGGAAACACCTACAAGTTCTCTTTCACATTAAAATTATCATGTACAAATAATATAGCAGAGTATGAGGCATTACTAATAGGATTGAGGTTGGCACACAAGCATGGAATTAAATGCATAAAAGGTGTGGGTGATTCAGAGTTGGTTGTGTCCCAAGTAAGATTAGTATATGCTTCCAAGAATAAGAGATTGAAACAATATAGAAATGTTGTTTGGGACATGATTGAGCATTTTGATGCCTTCAATATTGTATGGAAGGATAGGAGTAATAATAAGATGGATGACTTGTTAGCCAATATAGCAATCAGTCCTAGTGACATTACATTTGCTGGTATCTCAAAATTTGAAATTCAGACCAGGCCAAGTATACTAGACAATGTTGAAAATTGGCAAGTCTTTGAAGATGACCAGGATATCTTAAAATTTATGAATTGTGAAGATCAATATCATGGTCAAGAACTAGATTGCTCAAACTTGGTTGAGATTGAAGAAGGAAGAGAAGTTGTCCTTGGTAATGAAGTCCTACAACTTCAAACTAACAAGGTTCCCAAGGGACTTGTTGTTCTAGAAAATTTATTTGATAATCAGGATGGAGTTCAGATGGATACCAAGAAAAAGGATCAAATGGATGTGGATGAAATTAATCTTGGTACACAAGAAGCACCTAAGAAGGTCTACATTGGTAAAGAAATGTCTCACAAGGTAAGAAAGTCTTTGATTGAATTGTTAAGAAAATTCAGACATGTTTTTGCAAGGTCATATGATGATCTAAAGGTTTATAGGGAAGACTTGTTCTAACATATTATTCCTTTGAAAGAAGATGCCAAACCCTTTAGGCAAAAACAAAGACCAATTAATCCAACCTTGGCACCCAAGATGCAAGAGGAATTAATGAAGTTGAGAGATGCTGGGATCATAAAGCCTATGAGGCACTCTTCTTGGGTGTCAAATTTGGTTCCTATCAAGAAGAAGAATGGAGATATTAGACTATGTGTGGACTTCAGGAACCTAAATGTATCTTCTCTAAAGGATAACTATTGTCTGCCTAATATGGAAGCTATGCTACAATGGGTAACTAGTTCTGATTTGATGTCCATGATGGATGGTTTTTTTGGCTACAATCAGGTCATTGTAAAAGAATCAAAACAATTTAAGACAGCTTTCACAACACCTTGGGGATCTTATGTTTATGTGAGAATTCCTTTTGGTCTCACAAATGCTGGTGCTACTTTTCAAAGAGCAATGGATGTTGCTTTTGCAAATTTTATAGATGTTTTTCTTGTGGTTTATCAAGATGACTTAATTGCATATTCCAAAAAGGAAGAAGATCATTGTTCTCATTTAGAGAAGATATTTGCAAGAGCCTTGGAGTATGGCATTTCATTGAACCCAAAGAAATGTGTGTTTGGTGTGATTGAGGGTAAATTGCTTGGCCACTTAGTTGGAAAGAAAGGAGTGAGAATTGATCTTGAAAGGGTGATGGAAATTGATAAAATTTAGAAACCAAAAAATGTGAAGGGAATCTAGTCCTTCTTCAGCTAGGTAAATTTCTTAAGGAGATTTGTAACAAACTTTGCTAAAGTTACTAGGCTAATAGCCAAGATGTTGAGGAAGGGATCTGTGATTAAATGGGAAGGTGAGCCTGATGAAGCTTTCAAGAATATCAAGCAGGAAATTAAAGACACTCCTATACTTAAGGACTTGATTATGATGTCCCAATGCACATCTTATCCTTTGCATCTTTTCATATTGTTGTTGCAGTCTTATTGCAGAAAAATAAGGAGGGTTTTGAGTAGCCTATTGCTTTCTTTAGTAAATCTTTGCAAGCTGCTGAATTAAAGTATGATATCAATGAGAAAAAAGCATATGCACTTGTGAGGGTAGTAAAAGCTTTCAGATGTTATCTGATGGGGGAAATTGTGATTTCCTTTGTGCCAAGTGCTGTAGCAAAAGATATCTTTTCACAACAAGAAGTGTTTAGGAGAAGATGTAGATGGATTAATAGAATCCAAGAATTTAACATTGATGTTCAAATTACCAAGTTGGTTAGAGGAAAAGGATTAGTGAAATTGATGGCTCAATCCAATCTTGATGCAAATCAGATATATCAAGCTGAAGTTGATTACACATGTGAAATGGATGATTGTATCTGGTATCAAGATATTATTTTTTACTTAAGAAATATGAGGTGTCCAGATGGAATGGATGACAATAAGAGAAGAAAACTAAAACTACAGGCAATCAAGTATGTAATTATAAAATGCAAGTTGTATAAAAGGAATTTGGATTGCATACTTTTGAAATGTGTTGATGAAAACCAAGCTAACAAATTATTGAAGGAAATGCATGAGGGGATCTGTGGTGGACATTATATGGGAAAGAATACTGCTCAAAAAATTCTGAGAGCAGGATTTTGGTGGCCCACAATCTTCAAGGATGCTGAACAATTGGTAAGGAGGTGTGATGCTTGTCAAAGATTTTTTGGTAAGCTCAAGTTTTTAGGAAATGTACCATTGAGGCCAATTGAAGTGCAGGCCCCCTTCCAACAATGGAGAATGGATTTTATAGGTGAATTCCCAAATAAGTCTAGTGGAGGACACTCTTGGATCTTAGTTGCCACTGATTATTTTACAAAATGGGTAGAGGTTATTCCTACAAGAAATGCAACAAGTAGGGTGGTGATTGATTTCCTATTGAATAACATTGTTACAAGGTTTGGTTGTCCTGAAAGAATTGTCAGTGATAATGCAATGTGCTTCAGGTCTGCTAAATACAAAGAATTCTGCAAAGGTCTAGGAATCCAGATGTCATACTCCTCACCTTATCATCCACAAGGAAATGGACAAGAAGAATCAACTAATAAAAGCTTGATTAAGATTCTCAAGAGGATTCTTGAAAAGAATAAGAAGGCATGGAATTCAAAATTGCCATTAGCTGTATGCGTTGATAGAGTAATTGTAAAAAGGGCAATTGGTTGTGCACCATTTGATTTAGTATATGGAATACATGCAAGGATGCCTCAAAAAAATTTAATAGAGATGTATAAGTTTGTTCAAATATATGATGAGGATCTAGAAGATGAAATGCAATTGATAATTGAGGATTTAATTAGGCTGGATGAAACTAGAAGAGAATCAACTTCAAATAATGCCAGGTTGCAGTTGCAAGTTAAGAGTTTGTATGACAAGAAATAAACAAAGAGAAGGTTTGAACCAAATGATTTGGTGTTGATTTGGAATGCCAGATTGGAAGATAAAGGAAAGCATGGAAAGTTTGATCCAATTTGATTAGAGCCATATGTGATTCATGAAAAATGGGGACAAGATTCATACATTGTCAAAAAATTACATGGTGACATTCAAGAATTACCAGTTCATGGATAGTTCTTGAAAATGTACTTTAGTTGAAGTGCATTCCTCTCCATGAATAGTAGTTAGGCTTGTATATACCGATGTGTTTCTTCCTTTCCCTTCTTGTTTTAGTTGTAGGGTTTTGTCTTGGTGCTCTCTGATTGTTTTCCAGTAGGTGGTCTGCTCTCCCAAAATTCTAAATTCTTGCATGGGCACAAGTTACCCATCATCCCCAAATAGAGCCACTATTAGGTCATTCTCCCATCAAAGCCAAAATCCTATGAGAATGGCTTGTCCTTGCAAAATTTTATGTAGTTGCCCCGCCTTGCCTATAAGCTTGTTTTAGTGTGTGCCAAAGTTTTACATGGTTTCATCACTTGCACCCTTAGCCATTTATTGTTCATAATGTTACCATGCTCTAGCCTAGATCGGGTCTTCTAATGTGAAAAAAATCCAGGTGAGATGGCATGCCTTAGCTGTAACACAGTTTTAGCTTGCAAACTAAATATATGATGTTTTATGGCCTGTGCTCTTGGCATATAGTAGCTCTTTGTGTTTCCAAGGTCTAGTTAAGAGTGCATGTCCTAAAGTGTCAAAACTAGGGAGATGTTCAAGTTTTAAGGTTTGCTGGGAATAGTTTATTCATGATGGGTGGTGTCAAAATTGTCTAAGCATTAAACACTCAATGTTTTTGCATTCCTTTATTACCTTTTTGGTTTTAAGTGAAAACCCTGGTTGTTTTTGATGCTTCGCATGTTCATAGTTCCTCTTTAGCATTGGCATTTACCTATGTGCATTGTCGTGACTGTGTGGGGCCCAGTTCTTTTGGTTTTCTCAGTCGCTTGGTCTCCAGTTTCCTGGGTGGTTAAGTCTTTTATTTAGTGATTGAGCGACTATGTATTCATGGGATCTCTTGATTCTGGCAGTGAAGTGCATTTCTTTCAGCAACTTGGCATTGTCCTCAGTCATGTGGTTGTGCAACCCTGGTGAGTGGTTAATGTTTCTTTTGGTGGTTTGGTCGATCAGTAGGTTACAGTTTAATTGAATCAATGGTTGTCGCATGATCATAAGGAATATTCTTCCCCTTTGTGATCATGCAACCACCATCTAATTTTTGCCGATGTCACGGTGGGTCCATTGTCAGGCTTTGCGAGCATGCTTGTTCTTGATTGGTTGATGTGGCGGTAAATTGATAGGTTGTCAGTGGGGCCACAATTTTAAAAGGAGATATGGGGTCTGCAAGTTTTTGATGATCGTGTGGTTGTCATAATACCCCTGGGGGAAGAGTGCTTGGTTGTTATTCATCACAGGTCTACGACAGTCATTTGATCTTCTGTCTGTGAAAGGTATAATGGGCAATGGGACCAAGTTGCCACATCATGCTAATATGCTCATTTTTCATTGGCTGTGATGTTGCTGATATGGTGAATTTATTTTTAAAGGGCCCGGTTGACTATTTTGTCAATTTTTGGAACCGCCCGATCTACTGGGAAATAAATGAAATCAACGGCCATGTTTTAAACTGGCTGATTAACTATTACTTCCCAAAATTTGAATATTTTAAGGGTTTTCTCAGCAACAAAAGGACTAAAATTTTAATGTTTTGATGACTGATCTACATGGTATGACTTTGCGCTCACTAGTATAGTTTGGCTTGAGGTATGATTGACTGTAGAAGATGTCCACACCATAATAGTGGGTGAGATGGCTACTCAAGTTGCATCACAGTTGAGGTTGTAGAGGGTAAACATGATGGGTTTTCAATCTTTGTGTGCCAGTCAGGAATTATGCCATTAATGAAGATCATATTTGGATTTGATTTTCTCGCAATTACTTATTTTCCTCCTTGTAGTAAATATTGATTAAATTTGGTTGGCGAGGTAGTTGAAACCCTAATCTTGTCCTAGCTATCCGAAGCTTGTTGCATCCTTCCCAAAGGATTCCAAGGTAGCTAGTGACTATATATATTGTTATCTAATGTATGTAAAAGGTTGTTGATGGTGTTATGTTGATAGTCAATGTAAAAGACTGAACAAGGAGAGCTTGGATTTAGGGTTTGTTTCCTAGCATTTTGTTGTCTGTATAATGTATTGATTATGTAGATTTTAATGAGAATACATTTGAATTCCAATCTCAAATTTATGTTTGTCTTCTTGTTTTGATCTTGGGTTCATATATGTTAATGTCACAAAGTGAGTTAGCATATGGTATACAAAGTATATTGTGGGATTATCTTTGAGTTCCTGACAAAGTTAGGATTAAAGTCTTCAAGGTAGTTTCAGTGAGTTCATGGTTGGATAGGAATTTGATGATTAAGTTTGGGAGTGAGAGGGATAATAGGAAAAGCACTTATCTTGAGTTCAAGAGTGTTTGAGTTAGTGTTTTCAATTGATATATGTTATTGAGTGACTCTATGCCCTAGGTTAAGGCACTGATCCATTCTCTAGAAGCAGTTCATCATCATCAATCACAAATATAAATGATAAAATCTTTAAAATAGTTTGTAAGGGGCATGAATGTGTAACATTTTGGAGACTCCTTTCGAGAAGTGAGTCAAGGGTACACCCACCTGAGTATTGGACTCAAAGTGTAGGAGGATTCTTGTTGATCCTTGTTAATTGTCCCTTTTTCTTTTAGAGTTTGGAGTGGTGATAGAGTCAATGACATTAGTTTGTCAATCATAGTGTAAATCTACAAGTGGAAAGAAAAGGAACCAACACCATTAAGTCATACCTACACATAGGTACCTTCTCCCAGTCCCATGCATAGCCTTTACTAGCACTAATGGTATGAACAAGGTGTTAGATTTATCTTTTTAGTGTTTGTTTCCATCCCCATTCATTTAATTAAAGTTATCACTTGATTAAAATAACTCATCAGTGAGTTATCTTGGTACTAGACACTTAGGGCCTTGTCCCCACACTAAGAGCCACTCACCTAGTGTTCTTAGGCTTTCTACCCTTACCCAAGCATCATAAACATACAAGATATGAAATAAGACAAATAATGAAAACACTTAAGTACTTGCAAACAAGAATAGGAATGGTTTAGGAAGCCATATGGTTGTCCTAGTCCATCAGACAACCTTAAACCCTAACCCTAATTCCTAAACACATCAAGAAGCTTAAGCATGCATCTAAATGCACTATAAAACATATAACTAAAGCAATAAGTGATCCAAGTGACCAAATAACTCCTAGGGTCAGCCCCAATTCATCCAGGAACCATAAAAAACCAAAAATGACCAAATCTAGGGTTTAATAGAGCTACACAGTTAGTTCAAGAAGCTGCACAATTGGGGCTTGAAGCTGTGTATTTAAGGCCTCAAGTTGCACAATTGGTATCGAGAACTGCATAGTTGGTCACCAGAACTGCATAGTTGGACATAGATTGTGTTTTAGCAAAAAAGGGACTTACAGATTAGTTTTGTGGGAAAAAATAGGCCTGATGGAAGTATTGGATGCAAAATCAGGGAAAGACCCAGTTGATATCTCCCTGTTTCCATTACATAATGTCCCACAAACCCCTCATTCCTACAAATAATTCCTACTCTAAATTTGAGGATAGAAGAAAGGTGCTTAATCTTGTTTGCAAACTAAGAAGGAGAAAAGATCTTCCCAAGGTCTGAGAGTGCCTATAGATCTAGTAAACATAAAAGGAAGTATTACAAAAATCCTAGGGAGTCTCCAGACTCTAACCAATGCAAGAATGAAGACAAACCAACACATAATAGAAAGTACAATAGTTTATGCCACAATATCTTTCAAACAATAACAAAATTATCCTATTCAATAGTATAGACAAAAACACAATAGTACAAACATTACAATCTCATAGAAGACAAAAAGTAAATAGATAACATTGTATTCAACAAGGCAAATACATGAGAAGGATCATCTTCTAGGATAGATCCTACCTATAGTCCTGTGGAGAAACCATTGGAGAAGAAAGATCCAAACTATCTCATCCTTCTTCACACACTCCTCCAGATTCCTCTGATTGTAGACACAAACTCCTCCATAACTTATATATTTCCAAAATTACTATGGTTTTCCTAATATCATAGCCTATCAAAACAATAATCAATTTTCCTGAGAATCTCCAGCCAACTCCCCTTCTCATAGGGATTCTTCCTGTATATAGATTAAGGGAGTAGTTCCATGGGAAAATGTAACCGATACAACTATCCAAACCAATTATTGGTTAATAGTTAGGCTTAATATATTTAATAAAACCATTCCTGGGAAGAGATTTATAAGTTAATAACATTAAGAATGGGAACACTGAGAGGGGGGGTGAATCAGTGTTCTATAATTAATATATTTTTGATTCTTGAAACTTAGCCCAATTACATAAATACTGAATTGAATAGTAAAGAAAATGAAACAACCAACCATAACACATAACACAAGATATATTTATGGGGAAACCTTGGCTAGAGGAAAAACTTGGTGGGAATTAGCACCCACGAATAATTGCACTAGTCTTATGAACCTGTTAATGTTCCTTTGCCCTATTAGGAGTAGTATTTACAAAGCTAAGTACAATGACTGGGTTAGGAGTTTGATAGAAAAAACCCTGTTAAGGGTGGATAGCTCACCACCAGAGCTCACTTCTTAATGAAGAAAGCTACAACCTCCTGATTATTAGATACACACTATATCTGGAAGGTTGAACTACTTCTTTGACACTACTATCTAATCAGTTCCTTTTGTGCACTGTTGCTCTAACTTCTTTTAGAGCTTTATCTCATACTGACTGAACTCGCATAATTATGCTCTTCTATATATCTTCCATGCTCTATCTATTTCATCTATACCAAATACAAAAGTGCATGTCATATATATACATGCTGAATGGGTGCAACCAAAACTAAATATTGTGTCGGCCTAAAACCTAACAGATACAATGCTTCCAAGTTAATTGACTCAAGCGTGTTTACATATAATGATAATAACATGTTTACAACACTATTATAATAGTTTCATAGCCTTTAAAAAACAAAATAATAGACGCTAAACAAAAAACTTCCTGTCAGTTGCATGCTCTGTTCTGTTTTGCTGCTTAACTACCAATGTCACTTAGACTCACTGTAACTTCTTGATGCTATCATATCTGATCATGCATTCTTAGAATTAACATAATAAAATACTCAAAATATTATATCCAAGGGCTCATACCAAAACTCGATCATACACACATGTGTTGATGCTCTAATCATTAGGTGCTTCACTGTTTGCACTATCTTCTATACTTAGCGGTATTATGATCTTCCAAGTTAGTGCGCTGACATCAAAAATTCATATGGCTTTGTTTCCATAATGAAAACAAAAAAATTAGTCATATATTCTTAGTAAAGTCAACTTTCCAACAATCTCCCCCTTTGTCATTAATGGTAACAAAGGAATATGGAGAAGTTTCTAAACTAAATCTTTACACAAAAACTTTCTATCAGATAATCTTACTGTACATCATATACTATTCTATCTCCCTTATACCATATATACTACTCCCCCTTTGACGTTAATGAAAAAGGTGCCAAAAAAATGAAACTCTAATGTTTGCATAGTATATACATCGGGATATGCAATCTGAAGGTTTTTTATTTCTTGTTGCCAAAATACCTTGAGTGCATCAACTAACTAAAGATGGGTGCATAATGCATATGTGAGCTTCTCCATCTTTTCTAAATCTGTGAAGGGACCTTGATCATATGTTATAATTGTAGCATCAATATGCTGGATGTTTTGATTCAGTACATCTAGTGAGGGTGCTAGTGCATTTCTTAGTTGTGCTTGTCTAGCCCTTATCTTTGCAATCTCTTTTTTCTACCTTTTCTATTTTGTCTATATGTCCTTGATAAACATTATTACACATGTTTATGCCTTGGGAAGGATCTTCAACTAATTTTCTTATTTCTACCATCAAAGATTCTTCTTCCTGAATCATTTTAGAGTGGTCTGAGGTGAGTTTATCCCTGTTCATGCAGTTAGCTATTATTTTCCTTCCATTTTCTGCTAACTCTTTCAACATTGCTTGACCAATCTTAAGAGAATTTAGATCAAGTGAGAAATTTCCTATCAAATCATTTAGCCTTTTCTTGTTGTATTTCTCTTCTGCAATTTTTGATGCTGAGGCTTCTAGACTTGAAAATTTTACTTTGAAGCTTGACAAAATGCTGCTAACATCATCTATTGAGTGAACATTGACCAATTTCTTATCCTCAAGCAGTAAATTATTCAATATGCTAATTGATTCCACAAATAAAGGATTCCTCATTACTTTTTTTTCTTTGGCTTTCTCCATAGCCAATACACTTATCTTCATCAGATCTTATTCTTTCCATGAGTCTAATCTTGTTGTATCAGGGGTCCAACTTGACAACAATTATATGGATGACATAGGAGTAAGAAGAGTTCTTTGACTTACATCCATAATTTCACTCTTTAACTTCATTGGGATCTCAACAGAATGCTCTTCTTTAGGTTCATCTTCCTTCTCAATTTCTTGTCTTGTTAAATCTTCAATTTGGACTTCTTCTTGTTGCATAGGTGATTCTTCACCACATAGGATCTCAACTTCTTCAGTACTCACAAAATTTTATTCAAACTTATCCTGATCAATATCTGTTGCCGCCATGGTGATTTCAACATCATCAATCACAATAGTTTCATCTTTTGTTTCAGCCTTGGGTGTAGAATCTTGTGGACATGTCATAGGTCCATTAGGGATCTTAGATTCTTTTACTTTCTTAGAGGGAACTTGGGTTGCAGGAGCAGTAGGAGGGTACATGTGTCTATCCAAAAACACTTTTTCAAATGCTTTCTCTACTTCCTTCACAATCAACTCATAAGCTTTGTTCATTATCCATAGAGTTTTGATTTTCATTCTTAGATGTGGCTTTACCAAATACAACAAAAATATTTTTTCTTCTAATGAACAAATAGGGAGGTTATCATCCAATGTCTTTTCTCTTATTCTCATATCCTCCTCTATAGCTTGTCTTTTCAAAGAATCAAGTATATTCCATACATGATCAATAATGATTGTCTTAAGTTCCAAAAATGACTTTTTGAACTTAATCATATGCTTGATAATCATAGAATGAATTTCTGACTTGTCAATCTCATGATATTTGTCATAGAATTTTGCAATTTGATCTATCATTCCTTCATCAACAACTCTAGTTCTCAAGACTTCTAAATTCAATCTAAATCCTACCTTTGGAGGTGCTTGAGTGTTCTTTCCTTTTCTTCTGGTTTTCATTGAGGATGGGTGGCTTGCACTGGTCTGCTTCTTCCTTCTAGACACCTTGCTTGGCTCAGGAGGTGCAATGGACTATAGATCAATTGTATTTGTGGGTGCTAAGGTGTTAACATTAGTCTTACTCTTCTTCTCCTTTGGATCATTAGATTTTTCTATTTTGATTTCATATGAGGGTGTGCTCTCAAATTTCATAGCAATCTCAGCTTCCCTTGCTTTGTCTAAGTCTTCTTGGGTGACACCATGAATTTTTAGAATGTTTGAGGTAATTCTGGATGCTTTTCTCTTTGTCACAACACTGTATAAGACATAATCAACTTGTCTTGTCTTCTCTGCATAAGTTCCCCATCTAGGTTCATTGGGATCCTTAAGCACAGATAAGAGGACTTGTGCATAACCCTCCAAAATTTTCTCATCAACTTCATAACCAAGTGGATGAATCCACTTTTTCCTAGGCTCAACTGCTTCCATGCATGTAGTATCCATTTCCACCATGATTTCCATATAATCCTTTAGAGTTCTCTCTGATGTTGCCTTAAATGAAATTTGAGGCAATGTAGGTATTCTTTTGTCTAGATAGAGATCAGAGACCTTACCTACTATATGAAAGTACATGTATATAATTAGTGAACCAAATTTGAATATTTTTCTTTTATCATGTTTTATGGCTCTTATGTTGTCTAAAAATTGTGCACACAAAATCTCACAAAGGTTAAACTCTCCATTTTCTTTCACTATCCTTATAGCTTCCACAATTGTAGCTACAGATACATTGTTCACTCTATTTTCATACTGGAACTTGTATCCTAGGATCATAGCCATGAGTTTAATGTCTTTTTCTTCTATGGGCTCAATAGTCATGCCACACTTATCACTCCTAGACTTACATGCATGCTTAACCTATTTTATGACATCTTTACTTGTTGGTAGAATGGCGCCAATTTTAGAAAGTCTGGTCATCTCATGAATGAGATTAGTTGTTATGCATACATAAATTTCTCCAATACAAAATAAATCATCATGAATCCTGCTAAGTAAGATCTTAATCCATTCCAAATCATAGAATTCATACGCAGTTGCATACTCTATGATAGGGTTATTTGTGAAGTGCACAAATTCATCCTTGAATGTGAAGTTTAGATTAACCATTGATTCCATTTGTGATCTTATCTTGTCTAATCCTATAGGCTCCTTCTTATAATAGATGTAAGTGAAAATATCTTCAACATACATAAATCCCATCGAAGTTCTGGAAAATACTCCTTCTAAATGGATGTTTTTTGAATACATATCTCTTCCTTTCTATGACATCAAAGACTACTAGAGTTTCCATTACTTACTTGCTTCAATGCTTAAATAGGGTTCTAAAGGGTTTTTTGAAATGACGCATCTGAGCTAGGGTTCCGCTAATAATTAAAAATCCTTTCACTAATGAAATGACTTCAATATTTCAAAACTTGCTACTTTGATCTCCCGTGCTCTCAAAGGGCTTGATCTTGAATGCAAAAGTGAAGATAATAGATCTCTAGTGACTTATAAATCAAATTTTCTACAATTAATTCTTGTCGCGTTAACACAATTTGCAACATTGAATTCCAATCTTATTTCTTACTGTCAATCAAGTTGTGTGATCTTTCATACTACATCAACTAGCAACCAAATAACTAAAACCAAAGGTGCATACTCTGAGGGTGAGTATACCAGCTGCACAAGGGTTAAGAGCTTATCTAGCTCCCCCTATGACCATGAGGGTCATTTATCCAGAAGTAGAAGGTGTGTCCATTGTGGATGCATCCATCACTTTTTCACTAACATTATCTTTCTTTACTTCCATCTAGATCTTGCTCGCATCTTCTATAGCTTTCACAAACTTGACTTCTCCAGATTCATCCAATATCGATCCTCGAGACTTATTAGGTCTTTGTTGTCTTTGCACTTGTGATCTGCAAAAATTTGAGATGTGTCCAACCTTGTTACAAGAGTAAAAAATGACTGGAGGCCTTATATTCCTAGGCACATTGATGTGAGTTACCATAATGCATTGTCTAGCTCTGTGACCATTGTAACTAGATATCTGACATGTGATGTTCTAAGGAATTCCAGAACTTTGTTGTGGTTGATTTCTATGATTGTGCTATGTCTGACTTCTTTGATTTGATCTACAATTCATAGCTCTATGACCAAATTTATTGCATGAATAACAGTAACCATTGAAAGGTCTTACCTCTTTACAATCTCTTGCTATATGTCCATGCATGTTATAGGCATAACAAGTTCTATTTACTGGCTTGCATCCATCTTTAGGTGGTTATTATTTAGCTTTAGTATGATTTTAAGTCTTCTTAGATTTTTTAGATTCTTCAAGTGATTTCAATCTTTCTTGCATTGTATTGATTTGAATTTTTGCTTCATTGAATCCAATACCACTGGAATCTCCTTTTATCCTTTGTGCATATATATGAGAATCTAATAGATTAGTACTTGTGTGCAATTTGTCAATATGATTCTTTTCTCTTGTCAACTTAGATTCCATCTTTTTCTTGATGTTTTCTAACTCCAAGATTTTCATGTTTGCTTGAATGAGTTCTTCATCCAACTGTTTGTTTTCTTTGATATGTTCTTTATAGGCTATCTTGCTATCAATCAAGTGTTCATTCAAATCTTCAATTTGATCCTTCAGAGATGTGTTTCCTTCATTAAGATTTTTGACCATTTTTCCCAAATCATTTGTTGAACAATCCTTCAAATCTTTTCTTAATTTCTTGATGAATACTTGAGAACCACTGACCTTCATTTTCAGTCCTTCAATTTCTTTTTAAGATTTGTCAAGATCTTCAAAAGCTACTTCAAGGTTTTTCCTTAGATGTTTCACTTCTGCTATATCCATGATCTCCTCAAGTGGTTAAACTTATCTTAGAGCACCAAAGCTCTGATAGCAATTGTTAAGAATGGGAACACTGAGAGGGGGGGGGTGAATCAATGTTCTATAATTAATGTTTTTCTGATTCTTGAAACTTAGCCTAATTACATAAATACTAAAATGATTAGTAAAGAAAATGAAATAATCAACTGGATAACACATAACATAGGATATGTTTATAGGGAAACCTTGGCTAGAGAAAAACCCCAGTGGGAATTAGAACCCATGAATAATTGTACTAGTCTTATGAACCTATTAATGTTCTTTTGCCCCGTTAGAAGTAGTCTTTACAAAGTTGAGTATAGTAACTTGGTTAGGAGTCTGATAGAACAAACCCTATTAGGGGTGGATGGATCACTGCTAGAGCTCACTACTTAATGAAGAAGGCTACAACCTCCTAGTTATCAGATATACACTATATCTGGAAGGGTGAACTACTACTTTGACACTATTGTCTGATCAATTCCTTTTGTGCACTATTTCTCTAACTTCTTTTAGAGCTTTATCTCATACTGATTGAACTTTCATACTTCTTCTCTTCTATATATCTTCCATACTCTATCTATTTCATCTATACCAAATACAAAAGCACATGTCATATATATACATGTTGAATGGGCGCAACCAAAACTAAATACTATGTCAACCTAAAACCTAACACATACAACACTTCCAAGTTAATTGACTCAAGCGTGTTTACATACAATGATAATAACATGTTTACATCACTATTACAATAGGCACATAGCCTTTACAAAACAAAATAATACACGCTAAACAAAAAACTTCCTGTCGACTGCATGCTCTGTTCTATTCTGTCGCTTAACTACCAGTGTCACTTAGACTTGTTGTAACTTCTCGATGCTATCATATATGATCATGCGTTCTTAGAATTAACATAATAACATACTCAAAATCTTATATCCAAGAGCACATACCAAAACTAGATCATACACATGTTTGTCAATGCTCTGATCATCAGGTGCTTCACTATTTGTACCGTCTTTTATACTTAGCCATATTATGATCTTCCAAGTTAGTGTGCTGACATCAAAACTTCATATGACTTTTTTGCCATAATGAAAACACAAAACTTAGTCATATATTCTTAGTTAAGTCAACTTTCCAACAAATAATAATCTTACTTATATTTCCTTTATTTAAGGAAGGCAATAGTAACTTTTTCCTTTAAGTTTATTTATTATTTCTAAGTTACCTAGACTATAGTAAAAGGGAATTTACTAATTAATATATTTTGCCATCCCTTAAAAATAAACTTATTTAATTTCTTATTAATATATATATATATATATATATATAAATCCATAATTATTTATACACACATGATTATATAAGTATATGTAACCATATGCATATGTGTGCACTCATATGCCTATGTGTACATATACCATTATAAATATTATTAAAACAAATTATTATTAATATCATAAACATCCTATTATCATGGATATTATAAAACATTATTTTAATCATACACTATATCAAACTCTTACAAGGTATACTGATTCCTATAAGGTAAATACTAATAAAAGATAGAATATTCTCACAAGTAAATTTTACCTTAAGTTTCAACAAGAATTAGTCAAATTTTCTGCAACAATTGGTCGAATAGGTGACTAGAACTATTGTCGATCTTTTTTCATCAAATTTTCTACATGGTAAATGATAGTCACAATTTTGACCCCATAAGTGGTCAAATTATCGACTGCAACAATCCCTTGGAACTGGAAGAATAAGATGTCGATCAATTGGTGTGACGGTCGAAATTGAGACCATTTTTTCATCAAATTATCCACCCCAATTCATCAAATGTATAGCATCCTGGTCGAATGTAGTCTGTTTTGTCGTCGAATTATCCACCCAAATTCATCGAAGAGACCGTTGAACTTATAGCGTCCTGGTCGAATTTAGTATTGTGTAAAGGATGAAATTTCGACCAATACTAACTTTTGTTTAAAAAAAATGTGACACCATTTTCAATATATTCCTACTTTTAGTTGAATATATTGCTTGTCTATAATTAGTATGCATATATGAATCTATGAAGCTTTGATTTAGCTATTTTCTTCTATTTAGCACAATTAGATTGAACAAAGCATTTTCATTGTACTGTATATTCACAGCCTCAAGAAAAATCAAACTGACTAAGAAAGCTTCGTTTACCTATAGATTTGTGTGCTTGTCTGAGTTTGATACGCAGATCTGCGTATCAAACTCAGACAAACACACAAATCTATAAGTAAATGTTGATTAAATATTTTATTTTTAATAGTAGTTTAAAAGACTATTTAAATGTTTTGACGGTTTGATAAGAACAAAATTGGTATTCAAATATAAATTATTGAGCTTCTCTTTGTTTCGATAATAGTTTAACATTCTCTACTTAACAGGGCCAACCATGTGAAGGTGGAAGCTCATTTGGCCCCTCCTAGGAGCCTCTTATGACCCTTTATGACATTTTAAGACCTCTAAGATGTATTCTTAGAGGTCATAAATGGTCGTAAAGGGTCATAAGGGGTCCTAGGACACAACAGTTGAGAAACATAAATGTAGGCATCATGGTCACAATGTTTTGGAAACACAACATAATTGAGTGGTATACCCAGATGATGCAACACAACCACTACTCTTGTAGTTCTAAGTTGACACTACGGGATCCAAAAACCAAAGATAAGGAATCTATATATGGTTTTTGGATCCACAGTGTCAACTTAGAACTACAGGAGTAGTGGTTGTGTTGCATTTTCTAGGTATAGCATTCAATTATGTTGTGTCTCCAAACAATTGGGATCATGATGCCTACATTTATGTTTCTCAGCTATTGTGATACCTACATTTATGTTTTGTAGTTGTCATGTTTATTTTCATGTTCTTTGTGTTTGGCTTCTCTCCCTCACATCGAAAATAATATTTTTCCCACTCTGAATCGAGAATGCACATGCAACACAAGCATAATATGCATGGATAGCAGGTGGAGTTGAAAAAACACAACACATTTACATTTTCATGATGGTCTATAACTTAAAATATGCAATTAAAGACCTCTATAAAAAATGCAACCCTGTTGTGTTTTTCAACTCCACCTGATATCCTATGTATATGAATTGAGATTGCATATTGAACTAGGCTTCTCTTTCTGCATTTCCTGAAACCAAGAGACTGTCACAATTAACATCTAAATGGCACTTCTCATCATCACAACTAATCCACCTTAAACAATTGAATATGTTTTCTTGTATTAAATATTCATTAATCAAAATTTGAATAGAAAATGTATACCTTGAGTACTACAATTCACATTAGAATTGATGCCTCCATCATGCTCGGCCGGTGCAGTATCAATATCTATAGGTTGCATTCCAATGTAAATAATAGATTTAGATGATGATTTCATAGAAATGCCTAATTCACAGTCCATTGTTTGTTCTCTAAAACACTAAATTAGGGATTTTTGTGATATCCTCATCTGTATCTACAGCTATTGCCTCTGTTATTGCAGGTTCTTTTCCCCTATTTGATATTTATCTTCAGGTGTCCACACTCATTTTGTTGGTTATTGCCAGCTTCTCTTTGAGCTTCTCTTTGTTTGGATAATAGTTTAACATTCTCTGAGAAACATAATTGTAGGCATCATGGTCACATTTTTTTGGAGATAATGTAATTAAGTGGTATACCCAGATGATGGAGAGAAACTTCTGCACCTCTGGATCCAAGTTGTTATCAATCCCGCAGTGTCAACTTGGAATCGGAGGTGTAGAAATTGCTCTCCATGTAGGTATACAACTCAATTATGTTGTCTCCAAAAAAATGTGACCATGATGCCTACAATTATGTAGAATAGTTTAATTAACATTCTCTACTTAATAGGGCCAACCACGTGAAGGTGGAAGCTCATCTGGCCCCTCCTAGGAGCCTCTTATGACCCTTTACGACATTTTAAGACCTCTAAGATGTATTCTTAGAGGTCATAAAAAATTGTAAAGGGTCATAAGGGGTCCTAGGACACAACAGCTAAGAAACATAAATGTAGGCATCATGGTCACAATGTTTTGGAAACATAACATAATTGAGTAGTATACCCAGATGATGCAACACAACCACTACTCCTGTAGTTTTAAGTTGACACTGTGGGATCCAAAAACCAAAGATAAGGAATCTATATATGGTTTTTGGATCCACAGTGTCAACTTAGAACTGCAGGAGTAGTGATTGTGTTGCATTTTCTGGGTATAGCATTCAATTATGTTGTGTCTCCAAACAATTGGGACCATGATGCCTACATTTATGTTTCTTAGCTGTTGTGATACCTACATTTATGTTTTGTAGCTATCATGTTTATTTGCATGTTCTTTGTGTTTGGCTTCTTTCCCTTACATCAAAAATAAGATTTTTCCCACTCTGAATTGAGAATGCGTGTGCAACACAAGAAGAATATGCACGGATAGTAGGTGGAGTTGAAAAAACACAACACGTTTACATTTTCATGATGGTCTATAACTTAAAATACGCAATTAAAGACCTCTATAAAAAATGCAACCCTGTTGTGTTTTTCAACTCCACTTGATATCCGTGCATATTTTGTGAGATTGCATATTGAACTAGGCTTCTCCTTCTGCATTGCCTGAAACCAAGAGACTATCATAGTTAATGTATAAATGGTGCATCTCATCATCACAACTAATCCACCTTAAACAATTGAATATGTTTTCTTGTATTAAATATTCATTAATCAAAATTCGAATAGAAAATGTATACCTTGAGTAGTACAATTCACATTAGAATCGATGCCTCCATCATGCTCGGCCAGTGTAGTATCAATATCTATAGACTGCATTCCAATGCAAATAATAGATTTAGATGATGATATCATAGAAATGCCCAATTCACAGTCTATCGTTTGTTCTCTAAAACACTAAATTAGGGATTTCTACGATATCCTCATCTGTATCTATAGCTATTGCCTCTATTGTTGTAGGTGTTTTTCCCCTATTTGATATTTATCTTCAGGTGTCCACACTCGTTATGTTGGTTGTTGCCAGCTTCTCTTTATTTTGAGAATAGTTTAACATTCTCTAAGAAACATAATTGTAGGCATCATGGTCACATTTTTTTGGAGATAATGTAATTGAGTGGTATACCTAGACGATGGAGAGAAACTTATGCACCTCTGGTTCCAAGTTGTTCTCCATCCCACAGTGTCAACTTGGAATAGTTTCATCCCTATGTGACCATGATGCCTACAATTATGTTTCAAGAATAGTTTAATTAACATTCTCTACTTAACAGGGCCAACCATGTGAAGGTGGAAGCTCATCTGGCCCCTCCTAGGAGCCTCTTATGACCCTTTACGACATTTTAAGACCTCTAAGATGTATTCTTAGAGGTCATAAATGGTCGTAAAGGGTCATAAGGGGTCCTGGGACACAACAACTGAGAAACATAATTGTAGGCATCATGATCACATTTTTTTGGAGACAACGTAATTGAGTGGTATACCCAGATGATTAAGATCAACTTCTGCTCCTTTGGTTCCAAGTTGACAATGTATGATCCCAAGACCATAGATAAGGAATAAATTGAGAGAGTGGAGGAGGGCCATAACAACAAAAATAATACAAGACAAACCTCAAGTTAAATGAGGCAACTACAAACATTTTATTAGAATTTTATTAAAATGTTTACAGTTGCCTCATTTAACTTGAGGTTTGTCATATATTATTTTGGTCATTATGGCCCTCCTCCACTCTCTAAATTTATTCCTTATCTATGGTCTTTGGATCCCATAGTGTCAACTTGGAATCAGAGGAGTAGAAGTTGCTCTCCATCCTCTGGGTATACAACTCAATTATGTTGTCTCCAAAAAATTGTGACCATGATGCCTACAATTATGTTTCTCAGCTATTGTGAAATCTACATTTATGTTTCTCAGTTGTCATGTTTATGTGTATGTTTTTTATGTGTTTGGGAAGACATCTTTCTAGCCTAAGCCTAGATCCTTCGACAATTAGCTTATAAATAATGTAGATGATAGATGAGCAATTAGCTATCCAATAAAAAGCCCATAAATGAACTATATGTACCCTAATTAATGTGCCCTCTGTTCGTACCCAAATGGTATATTTGAAACAAAAAGGGTAAGGCTAAATTTACCCTTGTTATTTCAAATATATCATTTAGGTATGCACAGAAGGCACAGGAATTGGGGTACACATAGTTCATTTACAAGATTTTTCTTGGGAAGCTAATTGCTCAACTCTCATTTGCTTCATTTATTATCAAGCTAATTTTTGAAGGATCCAAGCCCAGGCTAGAAAGATGTCTTCCCATTCTGTTTAAGCCATATTCCTTGTTCTTGTCAAACTTCCTTGGTATGGTAGACTTGCTCTCTACAGTACTCTTCTTCAGCGAGACTTCATACCATGCTACGCTCAAACTTCAGTGAGACTTCATACCACACATCATCTGTAGATTATGTTCAATGCATTATTTATGCTTTTATTGGTGGGAAAAATCTTGAAAACATGCAAAAGAGATTGCATTCAACCATGTTGTTTACATGACACATGTAGTTTACCTCTAGCCTAAATCAACATTAAATCATGTGATTGATAGTAGATTGGGGCTCACCTGAGCCATAAACATGAAGAATTATTCTAAAAAAAGATGTAAACCATATATATGCGCACTTGAGGAAAAGAGAAGTTATGTCATATCAATATTAAAATATTAGTTACAATATGAAAATACTAAACTAACTAATTCCTGAGTTCATCTTTGCATATGGTCGCAACAAATTAGATATGCGATTACAATACAAAGAAGGCATCGTAAAAATATAATTTCAGAATTTACCCTAGCCTGACATGTTTTGCACTCAAATCCTTCATCGCAGATAAGTGGAGATGGGCGGATAGATGCAGATGAGTTGTCATTGACCCAACTAAAGTATCCGCAGCCATTATTTCCCTGTGATACCAGTCTACATTAGTTCTTATATTATAATGAATAGTATTTACATTAGAAACTTTAAATATATACACATTAGCAACCTTTTTTCAATTAGGGCAGAACCAAAATTGTCATCTAGGGTTGTTCAATGTCTGTGAAGTCATCAACACACACTTGCCACCACCACATTGACAGTTTGGCACATTGACAAGAGTCATCGAACCTATATCAACAATGCACTGCACCATCATTACTACATTTATTATTTTTATATGATTATTTTAATAGTCCAAATACACCAAGGAGTACCATCAAAAATATTAACCATTTACAATAATGAAAAGTAGACCTAAATCAAATAGCTCATTTTTTTATCAGCATGTGTAGTCTATGTGTATATGAAAAATGAAAGAAATATGAAGCTGAAATAAAATAGTGAACAAAATAGTATTCCACATAGAATGAATGAAATATACCATCAAAAGAAGGTGAAAAAATCTTGTCATGAAGCATAGACATAGGAAATCAAAAAGGGACAAAAGACAAGAAATAAGAAAAATCATTACGACTATAGAAAAATCATTTATACTATAATAAAAAAAAGAAACACTCTTTGTCAACAATTTCCAAAATCATTAGGACTATAAATGTACAGTTCTGATATTGCTTTTCCATTACAAAAATTGAGAATTCATCATTTGGTACTTCTTGGTGTATTCCATTTAAGTTTTTCAGTTGTCGTGTTTATGTGCATGTTCTTTACGTGTTTGGCTTCTCTCCCTCACAAGGGATACGTTGATAGGTAATTGATTTGAAAGCATAATGATTTGACAGTATTTTTTTAGGATAGGTGTAATCATCTTGCCAACCTTAATTAGCAACATTGGTGTCCTATCATTGCACAAGTGCAAGATGGTAAGGGTCTATTCAAGGAGGGATGAAAAAAAGGTCATTTTAACCTTGCAAGGCAAGAGGAGAGATAGTCCAAATAATTCTATGGTGATTGTCCCAAACAACAGAAAAGTGATGGAATTGCTAACATGTTTTCTTTTCATGTTTCTAACAAGTTTGTTGTGATTAGGCTAGTGTGGTCACAATTGAAATTGTGAGTTTCTCTTGGAATTGAATAGCAGACTTTATCTATTGTGCAAAAAAAGATATGTAGGATTATTATGGTCACAAAGTAATTGTCTTAGCATCAACATTTCACTTCTAATATAACATGAAACTCAGGGACGTTGACCTATATGAAAATGATGACCTTATATTAACCATGACCATGATGTCATCATCAAATCATGTCTTATGTATTTAATAAATTATTAAAATACATACCAATGGACGAAATTCATTTCCCCCTTCAATGTGACCATGTTGCCTACAATGTTCCTCAGCTTTTTTGATTAGATATCTTCAAGTCTTTAAGCCCTTACAAATTTTGCAAGGACAATAAAATTTTCCATCACCTTTTCTTTTTAAGTTAGACCACAGTCTAGCAATTGTCTCCCTATTTTTTTGTGTGTTGATATCGTCAGACATGGTCTTTCTTGAATGGAATGACTTGTTGGTGGAAGAAGGATGATTTGTTTGCAACTTGTAGATACAAATCGTTACTGAACAACCATTTTCTCAATGCAAAGGGACATTTATCATACCAAATCAAAGTTTAGAAATGGATGGTTATGATGCTTTGCCATTACAATAGCAATAGAGGGTGTATAGATAGAAAAATAGTTGTAAAGAGTAGATTTAAATAAATAAAATCAGGTAAATAACTAGGGAAACTAAATAACATTGTAGGACTCCTTACCTCCATATATAGGCTGCTCTTAAGTAATGAAAACACAAAGAAACCTCTCCTAATCATATGAATACAAGCATGAATTTTTTTATTTCATTGTTAACTTGAGCACCCTATTTCAAATAGAACATTATCATAAAATCTCGTAGGCCTTAATTTTTTGTATTTTTCTAATGACATTAACATGGTAGAGACTGGGACTAACTTGCCTAACCAATGAGGTGAAATTTTATTATACTTTGTGAGTTCAGTAACTAGGCTATGACTTTCATGACATGCATCATTACACAATTTCTTTCCATGATGTGTAGTGTGCCTATGCTTGGATAGAAACACTTGTATTATAATTTTTTCACAAACTAATTATAGTTTAAATTTTCATAGTGCATAGGATTGAAACTAAGCATCTCTTACTTCCACCTAACCAAGAGTTAGATTAGAATTATAATTAAAAAGAATCAAGTTTTTATGCAGGCATTTCATTGATCAATTTCCTTCCATTCTTTCTTCATCCTTCATGTTGTTTCCTTCCAAAAATTGGTGGAGTTGGATTAATAGCAGCAGGTTTAGTTTAAAGTCTTTGTTATATCAACAGGGCCAACTATCTTTAAATAGGGTTATTCATCAATATTTGGCAGGGTTCCTAATTTCATCATGTCTTTCATATTTTCCTACAATCCTCTTTGATTTTCAAGCATTATCTCTACGTTCACCTAGGTTTCCATGTTTGGTAGAAACACTTTCAACAAAAAAATATTTAGAAGAGGTCCATTCACTATCATGGATAGATGAATTTATTTATTCTTGGAGTATGCAATCACTATTACCGAGTAGTCATATTGCTACAAAGATTGATTGTCTCAAAACAATCGTGGTCTGCAATGGAAAAGTAGTGAGATTGATTGTCCCAAAAGATGCTATGAAGAACACTTTGCTTAACAAATGCTTTACATAGACAAGAGACAATGCATGAAAGAGCCCAAAAAGGAAAGGCAGCCAAGAAGAAAAGAATATGAAGAAATAATGCTAAGCTAGGATAGAAAGCCATGAAATCAGTTTCATGATAGCTTGAAGTAAAGATTGGATGCAAAGGACACTATGGCTCAATAGGGGTTATAAGAGAGATCAATCATGAATTAAGAACTAAAAATCAAGTCACTCAATGATACACTCATGAAGAGAATGATATTCATGCAATGAAGGTAGGTTCTTTGACAGTCAGTAGCTGGTGTGACAGGTTGAATTTGAGGGTCCTATCAAAAGACAATAAATACTTAAGAAAACATGCTTCAAGGATCTAACTTGTCAAGGCCTTCCACAACACTCCTAAATGATGATTTTGGTTTTATAGACTCTATACACCAGATTTCATTTGAGGGTCTTATCAAAAGACAATAAATACTTAAGAAAACATGATTGTGGTACCCTGTTGAGGTGAATAGTCAGGTGAAATAACATATGACCATGATAGGTGTTGAAAAAGTTAATCTTATTGATTCATAATGGTAGGGATTTCTAGTCTTGAGCCTTCAAGAAGACTGTGAAAAGCTAGAAACATGGTTTGTTTTGATAGTCCACATGCAGAGGGCATAAACTTTTTGGTCCAGCTTCTAAAGTTGTTTTTGTGACCTATAAAAATATTTCAATATATGCAAGACAATACATCTTTATTGTCATAGACTATATTTGTTGATTAATAATTTGTTCTCTTGGCATTACTTTGCACATTGAAATCAAGATTATTATAAAAATGTTTTGCAGGGTCTTGTGAGGAGATACAATCCATGAAGTGCAAAAGCATAATATTTTACTGCCTTTTTGCCTTGGCATTTATCATTATTTTTGAGAAATTCAGTCTATAAAAGGATGGTAAACATAAATGATAGTCCAATAGATGGAAATTCAAGTCCCATAAATATCAGTGGACTGTACTAAAACAAAATTATGACAGCCTTCATGTTGAAGTGATAGTCTTGCTTAAGAAAATAGTGGACAATTGTAAGTCCAAACATTAAGGTTGTGTAGAAACAATCTATAAAAGCTTACAAGCAAGACAAGAACGGCCTTTGAAAATGTTGGATGGCATGTTGATAATGGTTTCCATATAGAAATAGAAAAGGAAAACCATAGAACAGTTAGTCCTATGAAGAATTTAAAAGGCTAAAATGAAAGACAATCTAAATGTTCATGTGACAATCACAAATGTTGTTGGAGTTGAACAAAGAAAACTAGGCCAAGGGAATGATGAACTAATAGGTATAATAGTCAATGTTAAACAAGTTGGTGTCAAAAGAACGTTGATCTCAAAGGATTTTTAGTTAATCATGAAGGTAAAATTTTGAAGACAACTGAAGACAACCAACAATACAAGTATAGCCACAAGAAACATCACAATGAGGACAATCATCCCATGACAGTCATGCCAAACAACAATGAGCATGCAGTAGTTCTTGATGGAAGATCAAAGGTGAGTAGACAACAAGTCAAGTTTTTACAAAAAGTACATGAAATATTTTAGAGGCTCAGTAGCATGACTCACTAACAGTATGGAGGATAAGGTGACAGTCCACTAAAGGACATTCATCCAAGGCATCATTATGCAAAGTACAGTACTAAAAAATGAGAAGTTTGGTAATGATGGATGATGGAAAGGTCAATGAGAAAAGTATGAATGGATTGGAATGGATATGGGCAGAGTATAGAATAGTTTAGAATGATGTTAGAGTTTCTTGTGGATGAGAAGGAAAAGCCATAGTGCTTAGGGGAATAGTGTGATGACAGTCCCAACTAGAGAATCACAACTTGCAGAGTCACTATCTTTAGGATAGTCAATGGTATTGGTTGTGTAGACCAGAGGGGTAAAGGGTGTGGTCCATTTGAACAAGGGGGTAAGGGTTTTCTAATGAACTAATTGGAACAATCAATCCCTTTATTAAAACATTTATATCTTCTCTTGAGGAAAGTGAAAGGACCACAAAAGGTAGTCATACTTAAAAGACCTATTTTCACTTTGGACCATACATTGTAATTGGTCACTATCATATATCTTATTGATCATGGTTTGATTATTCATAGCCCCACTCTTTTGATAGTGCTTAAATTAGTGTACTTTTGACCAAGAAATGAATGTCATTGTGCTTACAAGATTGCTCTTCAACCATTGCATTACATGACACTTTGGCTACTCTATTCATATCTATATTGATTGAATAAATACTCCACTCCATACCAGGACTTGTTGTTATTTGAATGAACTATAGTTCATTCATTCATTATTCTTTTTACCATAGACAACCCCCTTTCTTTGCATATTGCTTCTCTCTTATGGATGACTGATTCACTAAGAATATATCTTTCACTGGGCCTCAGTTGCACTGCTTGTCCTCCACATATCACTGATTATATAATGGACATCCTGACCATCTTATACTCATATTGATAATGCATTCTTTACCTCTAATGAATGCATTTTTGGACCTTGTAATAGAAGTGATTATTGTGATAGAATTCATGATTGTGCTTCATCTTTGTATGAACCTCTCCTCTATTCCATGTTTAAGCATTTACATTACACCAACAATACAGTAAAACAACTCACAATATAGTCAAAGAAAGGCCTGAACTAGTAACCTATCTTCTAATGGATGCTTAGGACTACTATTATCATGACTCTCTTTGAAAACACTCTTATGACTATACCCTATCTTTGATTGTTCATCTTATTCATCATGATTTTGTTGTTTTTTGTGACTTCTCCAGATTATGATTGTTTTACCATTCATAGACATGCCTTGACCACTATTTAGACATTTATGTTATTTGAAATTGGACATTACTGTCACCACTTTGCAATGGCACTGGCATAGCATGGCATATTACTACATTTGAGGTATTTAACAATCATTTCTAATCTTGATCCTTAATCATTGTTTGGTAATTTAATGACTATTATTTGGTGCTTTTTCTACTATCTAGCAATATTTACTCCCTACTATCATGTCAGTCAATCATTGTTCCCTCATGTATCACTATCTTGATCTTATCATTGTGCTTTGATATTTTTATAATATATCTATTACTCTTGTGATCTGTCAATGATTAATGTTCATTATATCTACCCTTTTCACCTGTGCGTGTTACCTTGTAGAATCTAGATATTATAAATAACTAATCAAAACTGGAAGTAAAATGAGGGACATCAAAACTTCATTGATTAATATGAGAATCTCTTGAAAGTCAACACTACACCAGTCTATTGAAACACTACATGCAGACCAAACAACATCTCTCTCTTTCCCAACCATCCTAGGTCTTTCTACATTAAATTTTGATATTCTGTAGGTCTTTTTCTGACCCGTATTAGCTGATTCTACTCTCACCTAAACTGCCAAAAATCACTCTTGGTCACACTCTTATGTTTTACTATACTCTTGATAACTTTCTTAACATAGTTGAATCTATGTTTGTAACTTTGAAGGTGATTATTAATCTCTTTAGTAAAACTGTAATACTAATTATTAAACATGGTTCATTCCTATAGCTTTCTTAGCACCCAGTCCATTAAGTGTATAATTGGTGTATATGTGGTATACCTTATATGCATGCTTGTTGGTAGGAATTGTCATTCAAGAATTGATATTTCACCTTGGATCAGAGGGGAAATTTGTAGGTATTGTTGTTTTGAAGTATTTGTTACATCTTAGCTAGTTAATCTTTTATCATCATAAGAATGGTTGAAATCGATATTCTTGTTGATTTTGTCACTTTACATTGTGCAAAATTTAATTTCTTTCCACACTTCTATAATAGTACAGTACACCATGTTGCATGAAATTTGAAATTTGACCATATTTCTATTTTAAAATTATCTATTTTTTATTCAAGTTTATACTACGATTAAGTATATATCCTTATATAATTAAGACCGTGACTAAGCAAAGTTACATAGAATATCCCCACTCTTATATAAACACTTAGCATATATAGAGACAATGAAATATCAGCATACATATTGCAAGTAATGTAATGAATAATAGGACTCTCTTCAAATATCTATAAGGAACTTTCCATGACTTTCTGATAGACTCAAATATAATAGACTCTTCATTAAATGTAAGGGTGACTTTTAATCTTCACTATTGATCCACATTATTCCTTAAGTACTACCCTTACATAAATGTAAGAATGCCTTTTGTCTTCACCATTGATCTCTATTTTGAGTATTCTTCACTAAGTTATATGATTTAGTTACCAGGTTGTGAGTTTGGAGATCTTTATCTCTGCAATGTAGAAGTCGAGAATAGGGGGTACGAGAGTGGAGAATCGGTGAAGAGAGAGATCAATGGGAATGAGATGATCAATGTAATATGTATGATGAATGAAAATAATAGTCTAGTTTTACATTCGATTCTTCTCTGTGATTGTTCAATGTTTCCTGAATGTTTCATTTTTATTATTTACAACTCATTTTGTTTGGTTTGCTCTTTCAGTTCGACAGTCTAACACCCATATTGTCATCATGATTGAGCACATCTTTATTATGAATATGCTATGATAAAATATTTATTTTAAATGTTTTATGTTGCACTTGGATGTAACTCAAGTCTTAGTATTGAGTTTATTGAAGAAGTTTATCAACTTGTGGAAACTATTTCTATGCGACAAAGAATGCAATTTAAATCTGGTCATTAATTGAGTTGAGAAAGGCTTCCAATAATCATTGCACAATTATTACGTTGGTTTGGAGTAATTTTATTTCATTTTAAATAAGTTATGGCAGTTTTATTTTGTTGGTTTGGAGTCTTATTCCTTTTGGTTTGGAGTAATTTTGAATCCAATCTTGATCTTGATGATCCAATCTTCATTTAATCATTCAAATAATTTAATAAAACTGCCATAACTTATTTAAAATTAAATAAAATTACTCCAAAACAAAAGGAATAAGGGTGGTGGTATTCAAAACACAATGAGAATTGGTAATTTTAGAGATCTAGGCACTCTAGCCTATCAACAACCTCAAATGTTTAAAAGATCTGACTTATCAAGGCCTCCACAATACTACACAATGATGGATTAGGTTTCCTAGACTTCAAACCACTTAGACTCAAGGAATTCTAAGACTCTATTTTAATTCCCATGATTCCAATACACAAAGTTCTTTCAAACTGTTCCAAACGCTTAATAGGCTGCCAATAACCTTGTAGCAGACTTAGGATGGTAATAACTTTGTCTTCCCTCAAAACAATTGACAAGATGAAAACATTTCTAGACACCCTTTTTAGAGTTCTATAACACGCCAAAAGCTTTTATAGGGTTACTTTGGACCAACACACTTGACCATGACTGAACCCCTATTTTTAATGCATGAAAATGACCAAATTTTCAAAGAAACTACTCTCCTCACATTCCATTATCCCAAAAAACCTTCAGAAGAGTTATAAAATGACTCAAAATGGTTAAATCCACAAGAAATTAGACTCATAGGCTCTGCAACACCAAAACCCCCAAATCTTGACTCCAAACCCTGGTTTGCTAGGGCTTCCCCAATCTCCTGTTACAACTCACTCCTGCATCAAATTAGTGATCGAATCACCATTCATTCAACATGACAAAATGTTTTCAAACATAAAAACCCTTCCTTATTCAGACAGATCATCCACTGCTACACATTGCATCCAATTTCATTGTATTTTCTTACTGTTCTTTAACTGTGATCACCTTTACTCCACACAACTTTGCATATGCACATTTATTGATCTAATAATATAGGTTAGAATTAACATTCCATGGTTAGAATTATCAATCCTCAAGCATGATTTGGAGAGGACTACATCAAAACCAAAAACATTAATCAGTTGATTATTATATAATCTCCTTAAGCATGAGTTGGATGATGTGGACTATGTAGATATAAGAACTAATGTATCCACATCATCCAACTCATGCTTGAGGAGCTTATATTATTTACTATCTCATAATAGTAAGATTGGTACCTATCCTAGTAAGTCATTATGAGACAGTAAATATTATCTACATCCAATCTTGGTCCACAAGCATGAGTTAGATGATGTGGATTATGTAGATATAAGAACTATAGTATCCACATCATCCAACTCACGCTTGAGGAGCTTATATTATTTACTATCTTTGAACATTTATGTCTACTGGTAAATTCTTCTAACTGGCAGTTTCCTTGAATGGGATTTGTAAGTTTTCAAAATGTCACTGTTGTTTTACTTTACAAGTAACAACAATTTGCTAATTTCTCACTTCTGTCTGGTTTTACAACCTTGTTCTATTCTTTGGCTATGATTTTGTAAACTAATAATACACTTCCACTGTCAATCATAAATCACTCTTGAGACTTATAATCTTTCAGTTTAGTCTACCACAAAACCAATACTCTTAGGAAGAAGCTTCAACCAAGACCACCAGGTTATTATAATCAATTGTTTGACTAGACTTCCCTACTACCTGAACACTCAACAAATATTAGAATACTACTAATCCTCTGTAACTACATTCCATCATTCAATCAGTATTGGGTTTGAGTATAGAATCTACGGTCTCCAAAGATCATACACTAAAACTTCTGATGACTTTCACCACTTGTTTCCAGCGATGTTGACTGTCACAGAGACATTTTAACCTAGGTGATAAAGCTAGATTAATGTCGATCTGGAATGGTCAAATGTTGGGTGCTCACAATGGTTGCAATCACAAGGAGTCTTCCATGAATCTGAGCTACTCAACTAAACCTGTGATTCAGTCCCAAACCTCCGGTTATTCACTTCACTTTGCTATTTAAATAAGTATCGTGCCCTAGCTAGGGCATCGGCCTTGAAGCAACTTAACAGCCTTCACATTTCTAAGCATTGGTTGCATAAATAAAATTTCCCCTAATTTTCCCTTTCATCCAATGGCATAGGAATTTCATGGTGAAGTTGCAAATCGGGGTCACGAACTTATGACAGTGCCGACCCAATGGAACTAAGTTCAATCTAACAGGAGATCATGTGGCTTTTGGAAATTTAAAATACAATACAAAAAATTACATCGCAGAGTTATTTACAATGGTGCATAGCATTCACTTTACATTGTGCAAAATTTCATTTCTTTCCACACTTCTACAACAGTACAGTACACCATGTTGCATGAAATTTGAATTTCTTCTAAATGGTTAATTTTTCTGTGCTGAACAGTTAACTTGTTTGTTCAGTCTGTACATAGATTCCTAAACCCTATTCATAGCCTTCATAATTCTCAATCATAGCATTTAAAAACCCTAGTCAAACCATAGTCACCACTAAATATACTCATTGATTCAATCACCTACCAACATATTACAAACAAAGATGACTAGAAGAAAATGACAATCCACGTAATGAACAATAGGAAACATGAAAGATACCTCAAACTCCATGGAAGATAAATGATAAAATGTGTTATTAACCTCGGGTGTAGGGTCTGCATGATCTGGAATAAGCTTCATTCTTGCTAGCTTAGAAGATGGAAATCCTAATTCGCGCACTGCAACCATAAAAATGAAATGAGATTTGAAATGTTTTTTTTAATTTATATGCCTGTGTTGGTCAAAATTTTGACCGACATGGTATTGGTCAAAATTGAGACCAACATGGGCATGGATTAAAAAAAAAACAAATTTTTCCTTCTATAACCTGACCAACCAATACCTTTTTAATTAATGGTCGATAATTTTCATAGAAAAATGATGTCAAATGTACTAGTGTCTATACAGCATAATTAGAATTACCATTTGCAAGATCTCATAAACAATAAATACAAGAGACAAGAAACAAGCACCACAAAATCCAACAAACTAAGACAACACAATAATTCTCCATCAACACAAGGACTGACTCTGGAACTCCCCACCTAAGGAATAGAAAGGATCAAAGGTAGAGTTCATTCTCATAGAACCTTGGTGATATCTCTATAACAACAATAATGTTCAAGGATTTTAAGGGCACGCTCAGACCTGTGAGACTAGGTGGAGTCAATGACTGGTACTTGTAAGTAAGACATTTGCAAACAAATGACTAGGATCGATACATCATGTGGAACTCAACTAAGTGAGTAACTACAACTTCATCTTGAGTCATGAAAACACATCAGACATATATACATAAGACATGAAACATTATAGATAATCATGGTTATATTCCAAATCCTTGGGTTAGCTCTATTATTTTTCCATAAGCATATATAAGATAAATGATTTTAAATTTCATAAACATCAAATGATAATCATAAATAAGTATGTCTAAACATCTGATAAGTATATCATCATCCAAATAAGAATAATTGTAAACAGATAGTTCTAACCATCATAATGCAAAATGTCTAAATCAAAGATTGAAAGTATAATCATCTGAGAGGGTATTACAATATAGCATTCATGCATTCACCTGACAGTACAGAGGAGAACATGAAGATATTGAGGGAGTATCATTTTTATATCAGTGATGATCGCTCACATTCTACAGAGTTTGTACATGGTTTGTTTTAACTATTTTATGGTCATTTGGCTAATAGGGGCATAAAATATCATTGACATATCATATGGTCAGATAATTGTGCATCACAATTCAAGAATTCTTGGATCTTTTATTGGTTGTGTAGGATGCATAAGATTACTAAAATTCAAATTATGTGGAATTTCATAGAGGCCGATCATGGAAAGGGAGAGCACGATGGTGTAGGTGTATATATTAAAAGAGCCTTAGCACGTGAAGAATTAAAGTACAAAGAGCAAGAAACATTGTTAGATGCGAGATATATTGTCCAGTGGTATAATGCTACAATGGGTCTAGGTAATGAAGGTGAATCTACGGTTCATAGATTTTTTGGTTCATGGATGAAACTAACATTGCACCATATGAGGATTATTGTACACTGATAGGATCGAGTGAGATACACTCTTTTAGAAGTTTTAATGCAGGTTCATGGAGTATCCAAACATGACATATGGCATGCTTTTGTTTGTCATGTGTAGATGAAGATTGGGATGGGTGAAAGTAAAAGGAATGGGTTAATGAATGGTATACACATATTTTGAGCCCACTTACCCCCTATCATCCCCATGAATCACTTCAACTGACATAAATGGAATCATCTATTGAATTTGATCTCTTATCTAATCTAGTACAACCAGGTAAATTTTTCACATACAAATAATCTAAAATTTTGTACTTTATCATAAATATTCAGTAAACTAATGTCCTCATTATGTTTATATCATTACAAGCCATGTTTTTGTTGTTATTACAGCTGAAAACAATGAAGAAGGGATAGATTATTATTTGTGTCATTATGTTGAGGAAAAAAATAATTTGGATCACTCAGTTATTGATGGTGAAGAATTAGAATACCCTATAGGAGTAGTGGTTGTAACTAGTACATGGCTTAGGCGGTATGTTATGAAGAACCCTAGGTTGTGGTTGTTCAAGGATTGGGGGATACACATAAAGATTATTCATTATTTGAACCTCGTTGTTGAATAAAATTCCCACTTGATCAGATATGGGAGAAGACCACATAATAAAACTCTTTGGAAGGTTCGCGAGTCAGACCATGAGGTAATACTTGAGACAATCAAGGGTAGGGAAGATCCAATAGGTTCATTGGACTAAATGGAGATACAAAATATTGTAATGTCAAATCTATTTGAATACATGTGCATATATCATGTATATTTATATAGCACTATATATTTATATATGCCATGGACCCTGATCTAGGCACAAGTTCACTTCCTCTGATCTCTTATTCCAACTTATCTTGACACCACACATGAGGACCCTGATCTAGGCTTCCCAATGCACCTAGAACCTCCATTATGTCAAAATTCAAATAGGATTTCCACCTTGATTCTAAAACCATATAAAATCTTAACATGGTCCATATACCATGTTTCACCAACCCACCAAGTCTAGTCAACTCATCTTCCACCAATGCACTCCAACAACCCTTTAGGCTTGTAGCCTTCGCCAGTCAAATCAGCCTTTTTCTTCCAATTTTCCCAAACAACTCTAGAAACTAATCACTGATTTAGATAACCTTTTAGGTTCTCTAAATCCTCCCCAAGTATCAAGGTAGACTCCTTTGGACCATATGGTCATTCCAATAACCTAGCACCCACCAAATAAGCCTAATTCACCCTCATTTGCAAACCAACTCACAAAGATACTCATCCCCTTGAATCCCAACCAAGGAAAAGTATTTACTAATGTTTAAAAACAAAATATTCTCAAGATTTTAAGGCTTCATTCCTCACTTACACTTCTAGCCACCGAACCCTTGCTTCTAGGGTCACACATCTAGGATATGTTCAAAAAGACCTTCAAGACTATCTCCAGATCAAACCAATGGTTCCAACACATCATTTTGATCCCATACAACAATAATCCATCATGAAATGTATTTATTCTTAAGGGCCTTCTCTCTCCAAGTGGCTAGTGCAAGATCGACGCCCTTCAATCAACAAACTACCACCTCTTTGTGGCTTCCAAACACATCATCTCCATATCCCTTCATAAACACACTATGATACAAGGATAAAAATACATATTTAAAACTCTCCCACCAATCACAGTAGCCACATTGGTGGGAGAGTCACTTTATTGTGAAGTCTTCAAATCCAAAATGCTAACTGTACCCTCTATCCAAGCATATGAATGCACTGTTACACTGACTGTTCCACAGGCATATTCACTATTGCAGAGAATTTGATTATTTTAATTGATTCAAAATCATTACATTGGTTCTTCTTCACACCATAATCCACCATTCCATTACCTCATTTGGCACATAGAATCTCTTAAACGCTGCTGACCACTCTAGGCCAAAGTATCCCTTAAGTTCCCTTCAGCATAAAATCAATGATCTTTATGGGGTGATATCTTAGAGCTCATGAATGGTCAAGTACTACAGGACCATGTTTCCTAGGCCTACAATAGCATGTCTCAATTTTTAGGGATTCAAGTTTATTTATATTTGGCAAAACATTCTCAATCGATGTCAAAACTTTTAGTGTTCCTCAGTTGAAATGGACAACATTATGTTAGAAATAGGAAATACTGAGAGGGGGGGTGAATCAATATTTCACAAAATTTTTCTTTTGCCCACTTATGGATATAACAAATTACTTTAGTGCATACAAAGATTATCAAGCTGATTAAAAAACATAGTAGTAAATAGAAAGAACTCATAACACATGATATGTTCTTGAGGAAACCCTGGCCAAGGGAAAACCCCAGTGGGGATGGTACCCACAAAGATCACTAATCAAAAGTATCATGTTAGGGATATTGGACCCTGTTAGGAGTCAATTTACAATATATAGTAGATCTATCCTGGTTAAAGGACTTTAGGCCTTGTTAGAAGCCTTAACCCTGTTAGGAGTTAGATTACAAAACCTGATCACCAGCTAAGCTCACTACCCAAATCGGTAATACAAAATGTTTCTGACTGTAATATGGTACTGCTTACAACTTCACATCAATATCTTTATCTGCTATCACAATATACAACTATCACAAGTTATCTTTTCTTTCTTTTTACACATCACATATATTTTCATTACATTTCAAGTATGCCTAATATATGAGTTATTAGAGCTAATAACTTTACATGGTCAGCTTCCAAAATATTTATCCAAGAGTAAACATCTAGGATGTCATCCCTTCATAATGTTAAGTCATTATTTTGACAAGCAAAAATAATCCCTTAACTCTTTCGCTAATACTATCTCCAAAACTGTTCTGTCTGCAAAAACTGTCTTCGGTAAACTTTGAATAACTTTGTCCGTACTACTCCAAAATTTATGCACACTGAGATGGGGTATCCTCATACTTTTTAGAAGCTTTAGTTAACTATGCAAACAAAAATATTTCTCCAGTGGATGTCACCAACTAAATCTTCATCGGGTGCTCTATCAGGATCACTGTATCCATACTTAGATAATTTCTTCCTTCAACTTGCCATACTTGCATTCCAGATTCTGTGCTCTCAATAGAGATCATATGTTGCCATAATGACAACATCTATGCATCTACATTAGCCAAATTGCCAACACATTATGTATCTTTCAGACCATCAGTTGTAGCATCAAACTATTTATTCCAAAAACTCTGAATGGCCAGGTAAATGCTAGTGGAAACCTCATTTGGCACACAGAGTCACTCAAACACTACTGACCACTCTAGGTTGAAGTGTCCCTCAAGGCCCCTTCAGCATGAAATCAATGATCTTTACAAGGTGATATCTTGGAGCTCGTGCGAGGTGGCATTGAATGGTCAGGTGCTATAGGACCGTGTTTCCTAGGCCTACAATATCTTGTCTTAGTTTTTAGAGATTCAAGATCATTTGTATTTGGAAACACATTCTCGATCAATGTCAAAACTCAAAGTGTTCCTTAGTTGAAATGGACAACATTGCATATCTTTCAAACTATCAGTCGTAGCATCGAACCGTCTATCCAAAAGCTTTGAATGGATGGGTAAACACAATTGGCAACCTCCTTTGGCACACAAAGTCACTCAAATGTTACCAACCACTCTAGGCTGATGTGTCCCTCAAGGTCCCTTCATCATGAAATCAATGATCTTTATGGGTTCCTATCTTGTAGCTCATGCAAGGTGACATTAAATGGTTAGGTGCTACAAGACCATGTTGCCTAGGCCTACAATAACCTATCTCAATTTTTAGAGATTCAATTTCATTTATATTTGGCAACACATTCTTAGTCAATGTCAAAACTCATAGTGTTCCTTAGTTGAAATGGACAAAAATTTGTATCTTTCAAACCATTAGTCATAGCATCAAACTGTCTATTCCAACAGCTCCGAATGGCTAGGTAAATGCCAGTGACAACCTCATTTGGCACATAGAATCACTCGAACACTACTGATCACTCTGGGTTGGCATGTCCCTCAAGGTCCCTTCAACATGAAATCATCGATCTTTATGGGGTCATATATCAGAGCTCATGCAGGGTGGCATCAAACCGTTAAGTGCTATGGGACCATGTCGCCTAGGCCTACAGTAATATGTCTTGATTTCAGAGATTCAATCACATTTGTATTTGGCAACACATTTTCGGTCAATATCAAAACTCAAAGTGTTCCTTAGTTGAAATGGAAAACATTGTGTATCTTTCAAACCATCAGTCGTAGCATCGAACCATCTATTCCAATAGCTCTGAATGGTCAGGTAAATGCTAGTGGCAACCTCATTTGGCACATAGAGTCTCTCAAATGCTGCCGACCACTCCAGGCTGACGTGTCCCTCAAGGTCCCTTCAACATGAAATTAGTGATCTTTACAAGGTCCTATCTAGGAGCTCATGCGGGGTGGAATCAAACTATCAGGTGCTATGGGACTATGTTGCCTAGACCTACAATAACCTATCTTGGTTTTTAGAGATTCAAGCTCATTTATATTTGGCAACACATTCTTGGTCGATGTCAAAAATTGAAGTGTTCCATAGTTGAAATGGACAACATTGCATATATTTCAAACCATCAGTCGTAGCATCAAACCATCTATTCCAACAGCTCCGAATGGCTGGGTAAATGCTATTGGAAACTTCATTTGGCACATAGAGTTGCTTGAATGTTGCCAACTACTCCGAGCTGATGTGTCCCTCAAGGTTCCTTCAATATAAAATAGATGATATTTATGAGGTCCTATCTCAGAGCTCATGTGGGGTGGAATTAAACCGTTAGGTGATATAGGACCGTGTTGCCTAGGCCTACAATAACCTATCTCAGTTTTCTAAGATTCAAGCTCATTTATATTTAGTAACACATTCTCGGTCGATGTCAAAACTCAAAGTGTTCCTCAGTTGAAATGGACAACATTATGTATCTTTCAAACTATCGGTCATAGCATCAAATTGTCTATTCCAAAAGCTCCAAATGGCTAGGTAAATGCCAATGGCAACCTCTTTTGGCACACAAAGTCACTTGAACATTGCCGACCACTCTAGGCTGACGTGTCCTTCAAGGTCCCTTTAGTATGAAATTGATGATATTTATGGGGTCATATATCGGAGCTCATGCGGGGTGGAATCAAACCATCAAATGCTACGAGATTGTGTCACCTAGGCCTAAAATAACCTATCTTTGTTTTTAGAGATTCAAGGTCATTTATATATGGAAACACATTCTCGGCTGATGTCAAAACTCATAGTGTTCCTTAGTTGAAATGAGCAACATTGCGTATCTTTCAAACTCTCAGTCGTAGTATCGAACCATCTATTCCAACAACTTTGAATAGTCGGGTAAACTCTACTGACAACCTCATTTGACATATAGATTTTCTCAAACACTGTTGACCACTCTAGGCCGAAGTGTCCCTCAAGGTGCGAGCAGGAGGATGAGTGAAAAAATGTATTATATCCTTGTTTTGTAATTTTTTCATGTAGGGATGTAAGTTGATGTTGTTTGAAGATCACTTAATGAAGATGGGCTACTGGATTGTGTGGTTTGTATGGAAGAACTGGTGTAGGGCACCCTAATGAAGGCAGGAGGGTCACTTGGGTGACTAATTAGTTTGAAGAAGATACAAGACCTATAAGGAGTTCCAACTGATTTGGATTGGTTGAGGAGGTTGATAGGACTTTATTTAAGTTCTTGGAGGTCTACTATTTCAGATGGTATGAACTAGAGGCAAGAATTGTACGGACTATGTCTTGTTTGAGCAATAAATTTTAGATTTCTTGCAATTTATCATAGTTTTTGGATGTATCATTGAAATCCATACTTTTGCATGGTTGAGATACATTGTAAACACCTCTTTTGAATCAATTTTATAGTCATCTCATTGATTTTGTGTATTTCCTTTTGATTGGTCTAAAATAGTGTTGGGAATTGTCTTGTTTTAAGATGTAAATGGAATGATCCATCCCTTTTTGTAATTATTGTCACTTGGGGATGGATCCAATCATTTTAATATAGCATTATAACAATTTGAATGTAGGAATGAGAAGGATTTTTTAGGTGGGCATTGATTGGAGGAGTTGTTGGGGTTGAGGAGTGACCAAGGGTCATTGAAATGAAGCCATAGGTATAGCAACTGAGAATCAAGCCCTTGGAGGTGGTCATTTTATGATTGAATCCAATTGAGGATGGTATAAGAATGGTGGAACAACTTTCATTTGGTTGGTATGGTGTTTGGAGGTCATACATTGAGAGAGCCCTAGTTTATAGGGGTTTTTAAGACCAATTTAGGGCTTTCATATCCAGAAGTGTCATAGAGTCAAATTGATGGAATATTCTTATAATTATATCGATTTCATAGGAAATTTACAAAGCATAAGATATCCATATAAACATAAATTAGTATACATCAATACACAAAACACATGAATTGCATACCTAAAACATAAAAAATATATATTCATAGGGCATGAAGCCAAATATATATGTCCAATAATGTCATGCATCGAATATATCCAATACAGTTAAACTAGCTTCCTCAAATCTAAATGGATGTATAATGTATCACTTATACAATATACAAAAAATATGTCCACTAATGCCATATAGGCATACAATCTATATCTCTAATCTAGTCCTTTCCCACTAGGGGAAGAAAACAAATCCTGAGCTGTCTTTGATCCTTGCATCAATGGAGATGTAGTGGATCTTGTAGTCTTCCGAGTGCGCTCACTAGTCCTCCTATCTAGACTCTTCTATAGCTTGAGATGATAAAAAAAAAAATTAAGCATCAATAACTAATATACATCAAAATTGAATTATACAATGACATAAAATAGAATATTCTCTTATTGCTAGCAAATAGTCATGATGTACATCCACTGAAGGTGCATGCTGATGATCTAGAGTAATAAGTCCCTACAAAAATAATCAAAATAATAATTATAATACATACATGAATATCATTATAAAATTCAATAAAAATTATTAAAATAACAATTAAAATTAAGTGATCTCTTTCATACCTCAGTCAGTGCTTCAGAACTAGCTATTGTTGTAGCTACTCCATAATCTAAAGTATAACGAATAGAAGGAGGACTCTCTGATGTCAATAACTGGAAATGAAACAACAAAAGTATTATGTAGTTATCAAGATTACATTTTTTTTTTTACAACCCTACTAATGAATAAATGATACCTTTGTGAAGATTCCTCTGTGTCCTTCGGTGTGTGATGTTGATGTTGAAGCTCCAGCATTCAACTAGTGCACATGTACAGGGCAATTTATAAGAAAACCATTCATATAAGAACTTACTATTGACATGTTAATTATAATGCATTATTACATATATACCTATGGACTCAATGATGATGTCACAAAGCCAGCTGAAAGAATGTGATCATCATAATGACCAATTTACCTCTAGATTTTGATCATAATTTATCTAGTAATTTATTTATTCAATCATTTATTAATTAAATATAATCAAGTAAATCAAATTAACATGCAAATAAAGATACCTCAAGGAAAGTGGCATGATGCCCTTCACTATCTATTGTGAATGTCGATGGTCCACCAGTGAACTAATGCACATGCACAATAAGTTATGATACAATCATTCATATAATTAAATAATAATCAAATATATTAATTGAAATGTTGTATTCGATACATACTTGTGGACTTGACAACAATGTGTAGAAGGGGGCAAGAGGATCATTGCCACTACCACCACCACTAACACTCTTGCCATGAAATTTTGATCATAATCAATAGATACTAATTAATTAGTTATTCTTTTATAAATGAAATATGATCAAAGAAATTTAATGAACTTGGAAATATTTGCCTGTGTGTCCATGCCAAATGTCATATTTAGAAAATCACCAGTCATCATTCCATGATCCTCTTCCTCTCTCTCGGTAGTACCAAATGTGTACAAAGATCCACATGACTAACAAATATGCCCCCTCAAAGATTGACCATGGTCACCCTCAACTAAAGGAGTGGCACACTGAATGAGAGTCTCTGTCAAAGCACTAATCATGCCTAATGTGTCCACCTCTACATGTTCCTTCACAACATAAGGAATACTAACATGATCCACTTGTGGCTTGCCAATAGGAACCCTAGGTGCATTAGGGTCACGATGTGCCCCCTCTCTATCAAATGATGACCCCCCTCCTCTACTATGAGAATCTAGAAAGTCAAAATAATTTGGCACCTCCTTGAGTACAAACTCACAATAGAGTTTCCTCAAGAAATATATAGGAACCTCATGATTGTTACAGGGAGGGGAATCAAAGACCATCCACCATCTCTCCCAAAAGTTGTTTTTAATGTCTTCATTCAAGAACCAATGAATTGGGAACCTCCTTGTTGTAGTTCTAAGAGTATCAGTGTCCCCTGGTTTTTTAAAGAGTTTGCAAATGTCATCTTTTGTGATTTTTTTTTTTTTATGTCCTCATATGATAATTTATTTTCATAATATTATTTTTGTTCTTCTCTTTTATCATGCCATAAATTAAGTTGCCCACTAACCGAGCCTACATGGGTCAAGATTGATTCCAATGATTTTGCAAGTCTTTCCCTTCTAGAATTTGTAGCAATAGAATCTTTTAACCACCTAATTAAAGATTCTAATTCTTTTTTCCCTCTTTCAATTTGGTTGATCAAATTTTCTTGTGTTCCAGGAGGAGGTTTTTCGATTGGTGGAGGCAGTTGAGGTTTATTTTCTTGGTTATTTTCTTCATTGATTTCTTCATGAGGAGATGGAGGGTTTGGTTGAGGGTTTTGTTCAGGGAGATCATTTCTTCTTGGAAATTTAAAAAACTAGATTTTAAAATCTTAATTACACATAAAATCTAACAAAATAAATTTTAACAAAACAAATTTCTTCAAAATTGAAATTTCAATACAAATAAGAGGCATGTGATGTAAAAACACTTACATCTTCCGGATCAAGCTTGATGATGTCATGGAGCCATTCTTTATGAGAATTGATGGATGAATGAAATGAAATGGATTGAACAAGCATAGGGATTTTGCGTACGCACTTGGGAAGCCCTCTTTTGCTACAAACATGGGTTTGTGGAAAGAAAAATGGGATTTCCCAAACATAGAAAACACTTTATAGTGTTTTTCAAAGCGTGTGTGCCCTATAGGGTGCACACGCTTTAGTGCATATGCACTATGTCGATGGGGGACCAAAAAGAAAAGTGGCACCTTTTTGGTCCCCCATCTTTGTGCATATACCCATGTAGGATTTGAGAATACAATACTATAATTTATTCCTATAAAAATTCATCTGGAATAGTATATCTACCTATATGCTAGGTCAAATCCTTTATGTTGTGTGTAGTCTCATCACCTTTCTCTTATTGATTTCACAAAACTCATCCACTTCCATTGCTTGGTAGAACTATCAATTTTTTCACAATTTTGTGCTCTCTCCTTCTCTCTTCCTCTCTTTGTTAATATTTTCTTGATCCATCCTTACATAGTAATCCTATAGCTTCCTCTTTAATTGACCTAATTAGGGTTTGATCCTTCTGGAATGCTCAGACAATTAAATCTGCGATCCATATTCATTTCCTCTTTCCAATAAATATTTTCTTCATTTTCATTGGTTCAAAATTTGTCGTAGGATCATTTACAATCATGTTTCATTCTCAATAAATCTTACCTAACTTTCTCCTCAATCTTCGTAAAATATTTTATTTCTCCTTGATCTTTGTAAACCATTTTCTTTCTCAATAGAATCCAATCATAAACTTTTATATTCATCATGTGTCTCTCAATAGCCTTTGTTGATATGCTTAGTTATCATGTTGTTCTTGTTCAGTAATACTCTTCCTTAGTTAACATACTCACTCGGTACTCTTCCTTTTCTTGGTAACCATTGTGCTTGGTTAACTATATTTTTTTGGTGTCCATTTTGCCATGTCATTACCGAATGACTTTCTCTTCACCAACCTTATCCTTCACTCATCATAAATCACCTTTTTCACTAATGACAACACTTAATGTATTTAGGAGTAACAAATGCTTCGTAATGTCACTGGGAATTTCATTTAGAAAACCATAAATGCCATCAAATCATAATGACACATATCTTTTCATAGAGAAGCTACCATAAAAAAGAAGACATGGGTTGTACACTTTGTATACTCATGTTTGACAATCCCCATACATATATATGTAAATCACACACCCACTTGTAACATTCTAAGATCTAAAAATTGCAACATAGAAATATACTTCTCTATCACAAAACTCAACATACTTCCTCAACTGAATACATAAAATGGAAAACACAAATCAAAAGTATGTAAAAATCACTTTTTTACAATTGCATTCCTACTTTTGGGTCTCAATGATAGAGGAGCAATGATTTTTCCTCGATCTCTCATTGGGCATCCACTCCTTGAAGTATTATGAATATCACCCTCTAAATTTTTGTTGGGATGCTACTTCACCCATGATCTTGTGAAAATTCTTCTCATCTTGTATACTTTGAAAATACAGAATTTTTTTACTTAGCACTTGTACAAAGACTCAAGTCACCACCCAATATAAATTACAAAATATTTTTTTATGAAAAATTGCGAGAAAAAATATTACAATATCTCAACCTATAAGACAAACCCGACTCCTCACAAGATATCAACCTTCGATGAATTTTTTTTATCTCAAACATAAAGCAATATCCTTCTACCCGAAATCATGAAAATACAATATCAACTCTGTGCAATCCAATATACAGACTAACTAGTTTGAAATCAACAAGGCAACAAGCAAGCTCAATTATTAGCCTTATAAATTATACAATAAATACGCCTTTCCCATGTAGAGTCACCATTTTGTTGGTTCCCAAAATGGTTTTACGCTTCATGAAGCTACTAGTACACTCTTCAACAAATTATATGGAGAATCCAACTCCAATTATTAAACTTCCTAGAGGACTGGACCAACTAACATGGATTATTGATTCCATCTATACTTTAGGTTCTGAAAAACCAAGGTGAGTAGACCTTAATGCCCTTAAATATATTTACTTATACACACAACTGACATTAACACAAAGCATAAATCTCATAAGAGGGTAAAAAATAATAAGAAAATACTAAGTAATGACTAATTACTCATTGATTCTCAATTGTTATGGAGTGTGAGATAAAGTAACTTAGAAAATAAAGATATTCTTGATTTAATCATTTGATAGCAAGAAAAGAACAGATCTAAACAAAAAACTGACTATAAAACCAACTAAAGCTTAGATAAGTACCTTATTCCATTGTGCATTTGAGTTCATAAGAAAAATAACCATGTATGATAGAGTTTTGACTAATAGCATAAGTTCTAAGAATATTGCCTTACAATATTATTTAACATTAACTCTAATCCAACCTACTTATTAGAATCCCTACACAGCTTAGCAAATCTGTAACTCTATTAAAGCATTTAATTTATCCCTTAGATCAAAGTACCAATATAAATTACATATCTCAGAACAAGACACTAAATGAGAATAACTTTTTATTTTATTCCATTTAAAATTTGACTGAACGTGTACACTAGAAATATGTGAAGCGAAGTTTTATTTATGTAAAACCCTTTGCTACCTATGACATACAATAACTACAAGACTTAATCACTCAAAAACCTATAAGAAACTAAAGACTAATTCATTACTTTCTTTGAAAATGGATTTACAAATGCTTCTCCTATTTACCTAATCCTACCACTGGAACCATAAAGATTGGAACCCTTATCTATGGCCTTGAGATCCCTTTTATAGAATATGGGAACAAACAAGCTTTAGGCCAGAAGACAACTATCATCAACTCATTGAAATGCAAGACAAAGAACATAGAGGAGATTTAGATTTGATTTGTAGATGACACATATATCTTCTTTCTCAAAATATGATTTATAAAATATCAAGTCCCCTCTATCCAGTAAAAAAAAATTGACCTTTTAAAAGGCATGTCAACTTTATCTTTATTCCCTAGGAACACGCAAAAACTTAAGCCATAAAAATATCAAATTCCAACTCAATTCTCTAGCTTGGTCAAACTCAATCAACCACCCCTCTTTGACTGCCATGTGGTAGCCTCTAATTTTCCCTGCATTCTCCTAAATCTAGATCCCAACTTCCAAGATAACAAGTGAAATGATGATTTAACATCTCTAATAACCACACAAATGATCACAATACTTAATGTTAACCTCCTGAAAACCTCATGAGCCCATGTTGAAGTCATCACTCCTCTAATTAGGATGGTGGGATCACAAAATCTAGCCACATTTTTGCCTTGGTCCACTAGACCAAATCGACTTGAACCAACCACGTGTCACATTTTCATGATCCCTTGGTGATTCTCTCTCCTCAAGCCTATGGTTTACGTGATTACAAGCACCCTCCACCTATAATAGTCATGTCTACCACCTAGTTCATAATCCTGTAATCAACCTCACCATGTGGCAGTATCTCGTGATCTTGCACAGACTTCATCAATGTGCTCACTTAGATGGTGGGATCATGGGATGATGCCACATGTCATCCTGGACCTACCACTATGCCTTGAACTATGTGGCATGTGGCACACTCTATATCATTTCCACTACTACATCATTGGCTACCTCATCATCTACATCACCCTTGTCTAAAGACATGGAAGCATCTCATGATCCCATGCTCATTATCTTCCTTGAAACTTCTTTTGTAGGATTACGAAAGCTGTCAAATTTGATCACTATTTGACTACCTTCACTTGATCTTATCTTCCTCATTTCAAGTTTTGATTTATTCATGTCGATGTGGGTTCCACCTAGAAATACATGTTATGAGCCCATAAAATTTTTTAAGTCATATGCCAAGTCGACCCTTCCAAATTCATGTCACCTCTGCATGTGAGTTCTGCCAAAAGGTTGGGTGCCTTTGGAAACTCAATATCAGTGAGTTGATAAAAAAAAAAGACAAGTTTGACACACCCCCTAGCCAATGTGGGATAAATCCCCCAAAGGTCCTCTACACATTTCACATGCCCAACTCAATTTGGAACTTTTAAAACATTTAAGACCTTTCTTCCCCATTCATTTATTGTCCATGTTGATCCATGGCATTAAAATGCTAATTAAATTTTCTTAAAAGATTTTAAAATCTATTCAATGAATCCATTTTATGCACGTCTTGAATATGAATGCCAAAACAAAACTTCTCTAACTAAGTGCTCAAAGGGATTCCACAATTTTCTAACATGGTAATCTCAAGAAATTGAGAGTACCAACTATCTCTATCAAAGGAAAATGAAGAAAAATATATCTTGGCATGGTTATACAAAAGGAGACAATGAGGAACAAGATGTAAAACATGTTGAAATTTTACTAGAGAAATATGGAAAAGGTTATGAATTCCACAAGAAAATGGGATATTTAGGTAAAGGCCCCACTACAAAATATAAATTTGGGTTAGTAGAACTAATGCATTCAAAATTCATAAATCCTAAAGATAAGATAGGAGTAGAATTCAAAGAACATAAATTTCATCCTAGTGTACCTATCAATGATGGTCCTATCTTTGATGATGAAGAAAGTGAAGAGGAAGCAAATCTCTTCCACTTGAGTTATGAAAGATTGTTACATATCCAAATAGAAACTATAGAATACTAAGGGGAGTTGTACAAACCAACACATTTTGAACAAAACATTTCTCAAGGAGAATCCCATGAAGAACAAATACCTAAAAATTAAAATGCGAAAGAATCCCAATCAGATTCTGAAGAGGATGATGAAAAAAATTGAGATCCTGATGAAGAATACAATCAAACAGTTGAAGAATCACAAGAAGAACCTCAGGAACTTGAAGGATAAGATGAAGAAGAAGAGATACCAATGACTATAGCCTATTTCTTGGGTAAATTAGATGATAGTCAAACAAACTCACATGAGTATGAATGAGACACACTCTCTAATTTTACAATGGATATAGAGATGGATGTGATACACAAATATGCTCCTATAGTTCACTTTCAAGAAGGATAAATCTCTAATGCTAGGTCAATTGGGTTAAACTTACATAACACTAACATTGACTTTGATAATTATGATTGCAACCTTAATGTTCTTAACAATTCTTTGGAAACTAGCTCGATATAAATCTTCTGGCCAATCACTAACATTGATGATAATGAAGTGTTGTATCTTGGACCTTGTGAATCCATATCCTTGGTAAATCTTGAACTCATAGACATGACTGAATTTGAATCCAAAAACCTATTATCCTTTGACAATAACTATACTCTAGCTTGCTATCTCAATGCTTGTGAACCCTTCACCTCTTCCATCAATGCAAGGAGCGTAAACATGATAGAAGGGGATATCAAGTTTCTTAGTCTCAAAAGGAAAAAAATAAAAAGAAAAAGAGATCTGATGGTGAAAACCACATTGTTGAAGTATCAAAATCTAAAATAGTAAAAAAAAAGACATATACAATGGTGAAAACCTCTTAGACGTGCAAAAGGATGAGAATCTTGATATTATTCCTAATCATTTTTAAGAAAGATCTTTAGTACTGATAGAACCAACACAACCTATTAATATTCAGAAAACTAAAACTCCAAAAATGATTCATATTTCCTAGTCCTTATCAAAAAAATAAAAGACACAATACACTGAGTTTTTCAAAGAAAAGAAGATCAATTTTTCTTGGTCTTATTCTAATATGCTTGGATTAGACATAGACTTGATAATACATCATTTGTCTATTGATCCTGGAGTAAGATCTGTGAACTAGAAACTAAGAAAGATGCATCCACATGCCACATTACTGGCAAAAGAATTGTAAATTTTTTTGAAAGCTAGATTCATAGGATCCATTGATTATGCAGAGTGGATTTATAACATAGTCCTTTTGTCTAAAGAAGATAAATGCATAAGATTTTTCACTGATTTCAAAGATTAAAAAAAATATTATCTGAAAGATGACTTTCCACTTCCCAATATTGACATGATTGTAGATCTCATATCAGGCTATGAAATGCACACATTAATGTATGACTTCTTGTGCTATAATAAAATCAAGATTGCTTTGGAAGATCAAGAGAAAATAAAATTCACATGTGCATGGGGTACATTCTATTGGAATGTCATGTTGTTTGGTCTTAAGAATGCAGGTGAAATATATCAAAGAGAAATAACAATGATATTTCATGACATGATGCATAGGAATATGAAAGAGTATGTTGATGATACTCTAGCAAATTAAAAAATTAGAAAAACTCACATTGAAGACCTAAGGAAAAGATTTGATAGAATGGAGAAATTTTAACTCAGGTTAAATCCTAAAAAGTGTGCATTTGGAGTGCCATATGGAAAGCTTCTAGGCTTTATAGTTTCAGTGATAGACATTGAGGTTGATCTGAATAAAGTGAAAGCAATTCTAGAAATCCAACCCCTAAGGAATATTATTCAAATGAGAAAACTCCAAGGAAATCTAAAATCTATTAGAAGATTCATAGCCCAATTAAAAGACAAATCTGAACCATTCACCAAGATGATGCATAAAGGAGTTATCTTTATATGAGACAAGAAATGGGAGAACAAATTTACTTAGATCAATCAATATATAGAAAATCCTCCAATTCTAATGGCTCCAACTCAAGGAAAATCACTCTTGTTATACATAACAACAACTGACACATCACTGGGAGTGTTTCTAGCACAAGAAGATGAGATTAAAGAACAAAGAACAATTTACTACATACATAAAACACTAGTCTCATATGAGATAAGCTACCCAATGATTGAGAAATCATGTCTAGCAGTGGTGTTTGCATCCCAAAATCTAAGACACTATATACTATCACACAAGGTGAAGGTAATTGCAAAAATAGATCCACTCAAGTATTTTTTGAATAAAGAAACTTTAACTGGAATATTATCAAAGTGGGTCCTTATATTGAGTGAGTTTGATATTGAATACATTGATAGGAAATAAATCAAATAAAACATGATAGAAGATCAACTAGCTGATGCACTCATGATAGATGATAAACCACTACACATTGAGTTTCCTAATGAAGCAATCATGCATCTCACTAAGCACCCATGGAAGATGTACTGTAATGGATCTTTCATACAATAAGGGTCAGGGGTTGGATGCCTATTCATTACACCTCAAGGATATAAGATACCAAAGGCTTATAAGATGATTTTTCCTTGTACCAAAAACATTGTAAAATATGAAGCCTTGGTTAATAGATTGAAGCTTTCTATAGAGTGGAAAATTGTTGAGTTGTACATCTATGGAGATTCACATCTAATAATCAACCAAGTCAAAGATGATTACCAAACAAAAGATGGAAAACTCATGCCTTAGAAGAGGATGGTTGATGAACTTAATAAATACTTTGTGTATATAACATCTGAGAAAATACCAAGGTCAAAAAATAAAGCTATTGATGTGATGGATACTTTAGCATCCATGTTACAACTAGAGGAACATCAATTTTAGTATGAATTCATGGTGGAAGAATTACCCTTCCTATCCTATGATTCTCCTAATTCCCAGATTATATGTGTTATTGAACCCCAAATACCATCTTGTTATGCCCATATTTATTCTTATCTCAAAGACCAAACTTTTCCTAAAAATTACTTGAAAATGAGAAAAGATGCCTAATAAGATAAAAATCCCACTATTTAATCATTGTGAATGAATTGTATAGATGTTTAAAACATGAAGAGTTGAATCACACATTAAAGGAGGTCCATGAAAGTGTGTGTGGGTCTCACTTGAATGACTTTTTATTAGCAAAGAAACTTCTAAGAGTGAGATACTACTAGCCCATAATAGATAAAGATATTATTCACTATGATAAAACATGCAAGAAATGTCAAGTCCATGGAAACCTAATACATGCTCTAGCTAAGGAGTTAATTCCTTTGATCACACATTGGTCATTTCAACAATGGATATTTGATCTGGTAGGAAAATTCAATCCAAATTCATCCAATGAACATAAATACATTATCACAACCATTGAGTATTTCAAAAATTGGTTAGAAGTAGTTCCCTTGGCCTATGCTATAGGGAAACAAGTCTCAATGTTTATCCTCAACTACACCATTTGTAGGTATGTTGATAAGGATTAAATTGGGAAAATACTGAAATCTAATTTTTCAAAATTTCTTATGTTTTAGTAAATTGAAATTTTGAGGGTCTTCAGTGCATTTATGGGCTTGGATGATTCAATATTATTTTAATACCTTTCCAACACATCAAACGGTTCACAATTTGGAGCTAGGATGAGAAAGTTATGCCTTCTCCAAGTGGACCTAAATTTTATATATAGTTTTTTGATAAATTTTGATAGTTTTAATAGTTTATTTGTAATAAACATTATGATGACTCTTCATTTTGATTCCAATGGATTTGTGTGACCCTTGGGATCCATCTGACTTGTATAAACTCCAATTTTGAACAGAATAGAGATACTTTTTGGCTTCCAATCTTGTTGTTAGTCTTTTCAGTTTTTATGTCAAATTTCACAATACTACAGGTTTCACACCAAGTATTGTAATCTGATTCATAATTCAAATCAGGTCCCCTCATCAATTGTAATTGAAAATGGGGGTAAATTCAAAAACAAATTTATAGATAACTTATGTCTACACTTTAGAATCACACAACATTGTTCCTCCATCTATTACCCTCATTGTAACAGATAGGTTGAAGCATCAAAAAAGATAATCCTAAAAATACTACACATAATAGTAAGAAAATCAAGAAGAGACTGGAACTTGCAGATGAATCCAACACTATGGTCATACCACACCAACATCAGAACACCAACATGAGAAACTCCTTTTGCACTTGTCTATGGGTTAGAGATAGTGTTACCAGTTGAAGTTGAGATTCCACCATTGAAAGTTTCATTAAAAAATACATTCACTGATGAGGACTATAGAATATCATGTCTACAAGATCTTGAATTTCTAGATGAACATATACAACAAGCATTTGACCACATTAGAGTCTACTAGAAAAAAATGCCCAGAGGATACAACAAGAAGATGAAACTAACAACATCTCAAGTAGGAGACCTTGTTTTAAGTGAAAATCCAAAGAATCAACAACATCAAGAGAAAAAAGTAAAATTTGAAACCAACTGGTTGGGTCCCTTTGTTATCATAGCTTCTTATGGATTAATTTCTTATCAACTAGATACACTTGAAGGTGATGTCCTATTAGATCCAATCAACACTCTCCACCTGAAATGGTTTTACACCTAACATTCTTGAGGCAGAACCTGTACAATAAAAAATGATCTTGAAGAAAAGAAAAAATAGTGGGAAGAAAAAAAGACAATCCAAAAACATTGGAAAAATTCCTAAAAAAATGATCATCTTGGTGAAAACCTGACAAATAGGTGCCTTGATGAATCAAATAAAAAAAGTAAAATGTTAAAAATACAAAAAAAAAAGAAGAAAAAAGCATAAAAGAATCAAAAAAGGAAAAAGTGCCTTGGCGAAAACCTGGTAAACAAGCGTCTTGGTAGCAAGAAAATAGAAATTTTCCAAGTGGTGAAAACCTGGTAAACAAATACTACTTGTAATCAATTCTCTATCTACCAATACAATGCTCAACTATCTTGGCTTCATCTTGCTTTCGTGCTTGTATATATATATCCTTCAGTCACTTTTATGACACCAAACTTGACCCGAGCTATTCAAAATTCTATCTTCCTTGATTGTAATATGTCTATAACTAAGTCTTAGGATAATCACTTCTCACTGGGGGTACCGTTCCTAACAATTTTGGTAGTCAAAGCATCCTATCAGCAGTGGGTTGATCCACTAGGCTATGTTAGTCAATGTAGTTCATTGTCTAGGGAAGTTTTCCACTGAAATAAACATAATGTTTCTTAACACTAACATGCTAAACTGTCCCTATCACTATCACAAACAAGGGTGTTTCTCAATGCCACCTACTTAACATAGACATAAAACTAGTGTTTTTCAACACTTATCAGACCATAATGTAGAATGAACCTAATCAACATTGTCTATAAACACCAATCTTGATATTTCATATAAACTGGGCATCTATGGTAAGATCCTCCATCATGATTGGAACACCACATATGCCTTGACTTGATTTATCTGAAACTAATGGTGAGGTTGGGACATTCTCCTTGTGTTTTTTTTTGGTTGAATTAAAATCCTAGTAATGTGCACTTATGTACCCATGGATATGAACAAAAATAAAAGGGTCATTGTGGGTTACATATCATTTATTATACACGAACAAAAGAAAGTTATCAAATCAAAAGGAATTATCTGACAAGTCATCTTGGCGTATATGCCTTGACGGTTAGGTTTACTTTTGAAATTGCATCTGATTTAGGTAGTATTCATATCTTCATGATTGTTAAGTCTATCAGTGAAGGTTGTACTAACCTATGATGTCCCTTAAAAACTCTTTATGATGATAAATGATCTATTTTAAATAACCAGTGATAATCGTAGAGGTCTTAGTCTAGTTGCATTTATGTTTAATCTAGATGAATTCATATTTAACTTTCATGGATATTTGAGCTTGGAATGATAACTATCACACAAGTTCTAAAATAGAATCTGCAATCACAACAATCTAAGTTTGACTATTTAATATAATATAATCTAATCAAAATAAAAAATACTCATATCAATGACTAACTACTCTACTTGTTGACATATACCTGTAGAGTCATATCAGTACTATCATGGCATAAAAATTTGCATACATACATCCATAATTGTAATAAAAATGGAAATGAATACATATCATCACATAGTATGCCATAATTACATATCATACATGGATATCAGAAAAGAGGATAAAAATAAATGCATTCATCCATAGTTGCATCCATAAATTTATATGCATAAAGAAAATACAAAAACATCCATCATGTGCATATCTATATAGGAGTCACAACCCAAGCTGCATATATCAGTGAAAAATAAGAGTACAATGATGTCATCATGTGAGTATCATTAGTATCAATATCAACATATGACCAAGTACATCAAAAAATCAATAGGATCTCATCAAATATCACAAGTGATAAAAAATGACTACATCAATATAGTAATGTATCAAGAAAAAAAATGTCAGAATGAAGTACATAAATATCAGATAAAAAATGCATTTGTGTATCAAATTTCATAAGTACATTATAAATACAAGAAAACATAATTAGAAGAGACATCAACTCTAACTCCCTCCCTTGTCAGTACGAGGTGGAGGAAGTGGAACATCTTCTTGTGTAGACACTGGTGGTGGCATGGCTCCCTTTGACTACTAAGAAATAACTGAAGATAAGGCTTCTCTCTAAGCTATAGGAATGACTATGCAATATAAATAAAAGTAATAAGATACTATCTATCCCCGATGAGTGGCAATATGAAGGTGCTAGTCTCTCTTAGATCTCATAATCTCTAATTGTTTATCCTGATCTGATAAAAGAGCCTCCAATGTAGCAACTCAGGCTCTTAGCTACTCTCTCTCCCTCTCACAATCTGATAAAGGATCAATATCTCTTCCCCTATCCTTGGAATGATCCTATGGTGGGTGTCTACCACTACCACTACCACTACTCTCACCTATGTGCCTCTGTCCACTAGGTCTTTGCTATTGTCTAGGTAATAATAGACTAGGATCTTAGTGAGGTGGAAAAAATCTCAGATGGGTACATCTACCATCTCCTCCACCATCACCTCCATCACCTATGTCATCTCCTCCTCCACCACTACCAACACCCCCTACTACTCCTCATCTCCCCAAGGGCTATCACCTAGATGAACTCTACTTTCTCTATCTCCTCAACCACTTTTGTCACCCCAACCTCCTCTATCTCTCCCTCTACCACCTTGGTCTTCTCTACCTCTACCCCAAATAGGACCATCATATGAAGGATCATAATCAAGTGGTCCCTCTATCCTCAGAGAAATATCATCAGGAGCCATGAATTGTGGAAATGGATGTTGATTAAGGTACTCCCTCTACTCATCTATAACACAACCATCAACTATCTATGGTAAATAATCCCATCCAATAGGAACAATCTGGGAGATCTCATGGACATCAATCTCATAAGATAGTCTGGAACCCCACTGCACCTCCTCCTCCCTGATATGAGCATACACAATAAGATCCCATTGAATACCCTAAACCCTACCAAACTCTCTAAATACATGCGTAACAACAAAATGCTCAACAATATATCAAGTCCACATGGAATCTTCTATAGAAAAGTAAGGCATCTGCCTCCTATCATTGGTCCACTCCTCATAGCCAAGATAAGGTCACCACTTGACCTCGGTAACATCATCTTAAGTCCATCTCTAGTAATCCATCTTATCAAAATGGGGTTGTTGGACATATCCTAAATACATATAAACATAAGGATCATTTGGGTCCTACTATCTATTAACCATTGGCCGAGTAACTGAGATATGCTCCCAGGCCCATATCTGTAGAATAAGAATCCCTACTATCATGCTCCTAGACAATTCATAAATAATCTCATGTATCTCTCTATACATATGTGCTAAAATGCAACTCCCCCATGCAAATCAATGGGGTGTAACCATCATGTCCTCTAATAAATGAGCCCATCCGCACATGTTTCCATGCTGCCCTCGGTCTGGCAATAGGATCCCACCAATCAATCCAGAAATAAAAAATGGAATTTGATCCTAATGAGACTACATATGGTCCCATGACAAGTAATGATGAGAAATTATGGGATCATGAAACACTCTCTATGTATCTGTAATGGCCACTACTGACCGCAACTCGAAGTATACACAAACACCCATCACAGGTATATGGAAAATCCTCTAGATATCCTCTGGAGTCACAATCATCTCACCTATAGGAAAATGGAAGGTGTTGTGATTTTAATTCCATCTCTTCAAAAGAGAATTCAGCAATCCCCAATTTACCCTAATGTTAGGTAAATATATCAAGCTCACAATCCCAAGGCATCGCATAACGTGCCTCTCCTCATTAGTGGGATAGTCAGCTAGACTCAAAACATGAGTCAGTCTCATACCATGAAAAGGCACAACTTCTAACCAAGTATTCAATAGGTAATCAAGTACAAAATCATTCTTTGACAAAGAAAAAGGTGGAAAAATCAAGTCTAAGAATCTACAAAAACAGCTGGAAGATCAAATCGGTAACCAAAATCGGCAAAATGACAAAGTAAATTGGTTGGTTTACCAGAATTGACACAAGATAGACTCAAAATGACTTTTCTACCAAATGTAATCTGGGATTTATTGGATGGGAATCTTGATCTAGATGTGACATAAAAATCATAGGATGTGACATAATAAAAATAGGATGCGACCCAATTCATACTAGGTGCAATACTGTGAGTTTCTAGATGTAGCTAGACAATTTATTGGGATGCGACTCTGCAATCGACTCAGATGTGATACTCTTTTGATAGGGTGAGAGACAAGAAATATAGTAAAATAAAAAGACACTCGAGATTTACCAAATGTGACTCAGAACCCCCAAAATGAGTAAAAACTAAAAGTTGCATAACTAATTAAAGTATTGAAAATCAGAATGAAAGGCATGAAATGAAAGTTTATTGGGTACTCACCGGAGGGGCATAGTGTGTGGGTATGTGATGTCGAAAACCAAGTTCAGATTGGTGCTTCTCTATAGGGACCACCATCTTCTCTCCAAAGCTCAAAAATTACCAAGGTAAATAGTGAAAATAAAATGGTAAATTGACCTTTTTGGGCCTATTTTAACTCAGAGCTATTAATGACCTAGTTCAGTGATGAAGTACAAATATGAAAAACCAGTACCCCAGGGACATGTCAGGACTAAAACTGAAAAAGGGACAACCAAATCAGTCAACAAATTAATAATTTGACAAAGTCAACCCTTGTAGAGAAAAGTCAATTATGGTCAAAATGCAGTTGACCAAGGGCATAATGAGCTAGAACAAGTGCATGAAAGATTTAGAAAGCTCCTAGAATGTTTCTAAATGAAATTTGAAAGTTAAAAATAGTAAAATAGGGTAGAGTTTTGGTCAAACCAGGGGCAAAATTTGGTCAAACAATGGTCAAATCTAGTCAAAATTGGTCAAATGAGCTATGGAAGCTTATTAGAAGTTGTGGAAAGTTGTTTTCAATCCACAACATCAAGTCAAAAAATCAAAATCTTGGTCAACATTATTCAAATTTGGTAAAATATCACTTTTAAAGTGGTCAAAATTGGTCAAACTATGTTCCTATTAACACATAATTAATCCAAATCAGATTCTAATCGATCCTAAACACATTCTCACTAATCCAACTATATTTGATATCAATTTTATGTCAATATCAATGCTTGAAATTTGGATTTCATCGATTTTTATCTTGATTTCCCTCTCGAGGGGGCATGATCATACCTTAATCAATTAGTTTCTCATCAAATCAACTCAATCAATGACCCAAATCAAAATTTCAACACCAGGGGCATCAACTTCATGAGGACCCATATCAAGTTGAGGATTTTTAATCATTCAACATCATCAATTAGGAAATGAGTGATTTCATCAGGATTCATATCAAATTACTTGGTCTTATCAATCAAGCAGAGGCATGTCAATTTCCTTCCATTAAGCTGGGACTATCAAATAATTGACTTCATCAAGACTCATGTCAAGTTGATTATCTGTGTCTAATAAAAACATCTTACAGACATTAATCAGTTTCATCACATCAAATCAAACTGGTTATTCTGTCATAGCAAGCATCATTGATTTTGACATCTTTTTTGACATTGATAAATTTCATTGCTTCAAATCAAATTGATCATTTGTCATCATCATGATCTTTTAGATGTTCAGTTTCACCACTCCAAATCTAACTAAATATTCTAGTTAGCTTTTATCGATCTTCATCCCATCAAGCTTGGATTTGGTATGGTCAGTTCTTATTCAATAAAGTTTAGAATTGATAGCTACACATCTTCAATCAAGTTGAATTTCATTCAATCAGGCTCAAAATTATCAATCATCAAATTAGGATAGTTTCATTACTTCATATCAAACTATTTTCTGCATCAACATAATCCATTCTTTAAATCAATATGTTGCTCACACATTGATTCAAAGAGGGGAAAATGTAATCACCCTAAATTGGGCTAGTCTAACCAAAGGCCCTATTTTCCCTAATTCAAGACCATCCCTCTAATTATGCTAGTCTGATTATCTGATTACTATTATAATTTATCAAAATCATCAAAATCCTTAAATCAAGCATTGAACATCATTAATTGATCAAATATCCTATGAATTACCTTAGCCTAATTGATTAAATTACTCCCACTTAAATGCATGGATAAAGTAATTAATTAAAAGAAATAAACAAATGCTCCTAATTATAACTCACCGCTAGAAGACAACTTATTTCTAATAGGAACTAATCACATGGATTAACACATATGGATCAACCAACAATAAATCTTAATCACTCATCTTGGATCAATCATGATTGTCCAATTGATCTCAATTTTTATAAAAGGAATCAATTTCAAGTTCAAATCATCCACAATTTCATTCTTACTTACATGTTGTAGAAATTATTGCTCACCTAGCTTAATGTGCACATTCACTTATCTTAATATCTAAATTGCATAATAGAAATTGATCATGTTATCTTAGGATATTCATCTTAGTTGTATTTATTGCATAATAATGTGATCTTAGGATATTCTAAGAGTAATTAATTGATCTTAATCATACTCTTTTTAGATAGAGAGATATAAGATGATTTTGTTTAGTTCATTGCAATTTGAGTTTTTTATTGGTTTATGATGGACTAACAAGCTAATGTCTTATTGAAGTGTTGTATATGCAGATGCAAGCACAATATTAATACATAAAGGGGAATCAAAGGTTCAAACAGAGACAAACACATATGGAGGGATAAAAAAATACATATTTATAGACATTAATGGAAAGAAGGAAGCATACATTCTTAATATTAATGGTGATTTTTGGAGATTTAATGTTTACCATAATAAATTTGTTTCATGTATAGATATAGGTAAAAGTGAGAGTTTGGAAGAAGAAAGTCAACTTTTCATAAAACAACCACGAAGGAGGAAACAAGGTACCTTAAACATTTTTGGAGAAATTTCTAGTGATGAAGAATGGAAGCTGAATATTGAAATAGCAATGGGGGCCACAAAAAATTTAAATTTTAAAGCAAATTTACAATGGAACAATGTCAGAAGCATGGAATAGTGAAAGAGTATGCTAGATATTGAGATAGAGAAGTTATGCATACTAATGAATACATTTCCTAAGAGAAGACATACTAAAGTGAAGAAGATAATAAACCATATAAATTAATTGATATTAAGAGAATAAATCAATAGGTCAAGTGGAGCATTACAAAGTATAGAAACATGGAAGATTGAGGAGAGTAGTATCATATCAACAACTACAAGAGGTGAAGAGGATAAAGTTAATAAAAAGGTTCAACCCCAAAATTATATTTGTTGAACATGTTTAGGATAGTAAAGAAAGTGGACAATGCCAAAAGAAAGTTTGGGATCTAGGAGGGAAATAAGTTGCAGTAAATGCACCTACAATTGAAAAATATGGGACAAGGTACAACTAGCAATAAAAGTTGTAAAACTCATAGACATGAGTCTATGAACATTTTTAATTCCTTGGGAGTTTGATGTAGGTATGTTAATTGATGTTTGGTTATTTCTTTTAATTTTTAGATGGAATATTGAGAGATTGTAATGTCTCTTAGATAAGTTAGTTTCAACTAAAAATATAAGAAGTTAGAGTTATGGGTTGTGATTTGGTTGTCTAAATAAAATAAATTTATTTAGACTAGATTTAGGATTAAATTGGTCCATTATTCAAAGTAAAATGCAGGCCATATTTTAGCCTAGGAGGGGAAAGAGTTGATAGGTTAAAATTCAATATCAATGAGAAAAGTATCTCAAAAGATTTAGGGTTAGTATTTTCAAGATTCTTAATTTTTAGATTGACAACCATGCTTTACTCTGCACCAAAGGAGTATAGGATGAGTTCTCCTCTTGAGCTTCTATTGGCTTCATCATACACTATCTATATCAAGGTGATAAATATTACTTCCAAAGACTCAAAAATATTTTTGTAATGTAGTTAGGGTCTTCTCTCTTTCCAAAGGTTTCTTTGTGGTAGACTTTGATTGTGAGGATAGTAAACACAAATCCTAGACAACCCTTTATGGATAATCAAATGTGAACACATTTTTTTTAATTTTTTAAATCAAAGGTGTCCTCATGACCCAACCTAATGCCTAACCCACCTTACCTTGAACTTGATTTTATTTCCAAGAATGGTTGTCCAATTTCAATATGAGAACCTTGAACTCCTCAAATTACCCAATTTGGCTTTGTTTCTATAATCTTCCTCTATAATATTGGTCAAAGGAATATCTTCACAAAATTGGGAAAAACCATTCTAATATTTTAGATGTTGATCTTGAGGATGGTATTTCTCCTTATATGCTAAGATGAAGATCTTATCCATATAGAATCTCCCCTACTTCATCTACTTGAAAAACATAGATGGAGATTGGATAGATAATATCAAAATAAATAAATAAAAGTGGAATTTGTTGTTCTAGATGTGGTAAAAGGAGTCACAAAGTTGGAGATTAATGGATCCTACCTAGGCAAGGAATAATTAAAAGAAGAAAAGGTTTAGGGAGGAGTTCCCATCTACCCCATCTATACTACTCTTGATCCAAGTGTCCCTTGATCTTGATTTCACCTCATATATGACCTCCTTACCAATATCTTTGAATTTGATTGGGGATGTGTGAAATGAGGAAATTTTAAGGGAATGTATGGATCTTTTTATGGGACCCCCGTGACTCCTCATGATTTCCATGCAAATCCATCCTCACATGAGAGGGAAAATTCCATCTAATTAGACTTAGATTTGGATGTTACCCTTGATGGCATCAACATCCTAGATCTCAAGAGTATTAGCTAGTTAGTAGAAACATTTCTGAAAGAAAATAATGTGAACACAAAAAAAAAAGAAAAAAGAAAAAGAGAGAGGAGGATGCTCTCAAGAAATACCAATCCTCAATAAACTCTTACATGCTCAGATTTAGGGGAGGTGATTCCTCCCTTGGAGGAAAATGAAGATTTTCATTTGGAATGTTAGAGGCTTAAACATCCCTTAACATGTGGTGCATGATAAAGTACCAATTAAACTCTCAATTGGTTGATATCACTTTGATTCAAATTTTTATGTTGATGTCTTTGTTAAACATTGTAAGGGCTAGTATAGGTGTTCCATGGAGGTGATTGGTACATTTGGGGGCATCAAGATATTATGGAAGCTGTCTAAGGATGCAATGGATGTTTTAAAATCCAAGCCTAAATAGATGGAGGTTAGGGTGCAACACTTGATCTTTGACTTGGATTTTTTTATTTTCAATATCTATGACCCTATCAAGAGTTACGGCAGGAAATTCCTTTAGACTCAACTTAGAAGAAAAATTATTTATTTTCCCTACAAGTATATCCTATAGGAGTTTTAATGTGATTCTCAATCTTTTGAAAAAGTAGGGTGTCTTGGCTATATTTCACAACTACATAAGTACTTCTCTTGGTTTTTCAGTGACTATGGCATGATAAAATTCTCTCCTTACAATGGATATTCACATGGAGAAATAGGCACAACAATTTTACTAGAACAACTAAGTGTCTGGAAAAATCTATTCTCTAAACTATTTGTATGAATGGACTAAATCTCCCTTATTATCAAATTATATCCATATTTATCTCATATTATTTTCTAGTGGAATTATTTATTTTTGGAAGACACCTCTATCCCAAAATCACAAGTTCGCTCTAAAATAATGTGGCTTTGTCATCCTAGATTGTTACTGCAATTGAGGATGTGGTGGAAGGAACCTATTATTTCAAGTAGATCTATAAATTTTCTCTTTGCTAAAAAATTAAGATTAGTTAAAGATGGATTGAGAATCTGGAACAAGGAATTCTTTGGTTTTCCTTCAATGTTTTAATTCTCACTTGCTAGGTTTTTGAGGGTAGTGCCATAGAAAATAAATTTCATTTATAATTTGTGATTGTGAATCCTCATTATTTATCATTAAGTCATATGTATAATGGTGGATATTTTTTGAAATTTTCTTTCCCTTGAAGTAAACCCTATTTTATGAGGGTATTGTATTACAATTGTGTATGAAAATGCATTATAGTAGTCTCATAATTGATTGGATTATCAAGTGCATTTCCTCTCCTATATTATTTGTCACCATCAATGGTTCTCTTTATTATTTTTCTTAATTAAAATAATATTCACAAGAAGGTTGACCCTCTCTCACCCTTTCTTTATCTCATGATGGATGATTCTATTAGCTGCAAGATATATGCTTGTGTGACCTTAGGTGTGTGAGATGGTATTTAGATTGTGGCTAGACTTCTTTCATTTTCTCACCATATTTTTCTAGATGACACTCTTCTCTATGGAGCTTCTAGAATTACAAAATAAATATTTATCAATTCTATCTTGGACAATTACTCCAAAAATTCATCAATAATGATAAATCCCAACTGTTTTTCTTCAATACTCCACCAACTCTACAAAATCAAATTACGAGCATCTTTGATTTTGGAGTGGCATAAATTCCACTATTTTACTTAGGTATCCTACTTTTATATAGAGTTGCAAAAAAATAACTTTGTATTGATACCATTATCATGTATGCTAAGAGGATTTAGAGTTGGAAGGAGTAGTAATTGATACTGGCTAGCATAATTGCTATGATGAAGGTGATAGTAGCCTTGATTCCAATATATATGTTATATTATATTGGTCTTTTTTCTTACATTTCTCAAATGATTTACTCCTTGTAGAGGAATTATTTATGGGATGGAACCAATGAGAGAAATACCATTCCTCTCCTTTCACGAGACAATAAATTTGAGTAAATAAACTAGTGGTTCCATTGTTGAAGACATCCAAATATAGAATAAAATATTGGGGGCTAAACTATTGTGGAGAATTTTCAAGTAGCCTAATGTTCTTTAAAGAAAGTTACTTTGAAGAAGAACCCTCAATTAAGATACCCCAATACAAATTCTAAAGATTATGAATCCACCTAGGAGTTTGCAATTTAGGATTTTATTACCAACTGTAAAACCACCATCATTGATAACTTGGCATGGAGAATTGCTAGCAGTTATAAGGCTTCCTTTTGGTTTGATTCCCAAAATGGATTCTACCCCTTGGATGACATTCCTAATTTTGTAGCCACTCCCCACTTTAGAAAACCATGGGGAGAAGGTGAGAGATTATATTTTATTAAATGACTTGATTAGAAAGCCCTTGATGGTTTAGAAATACTTTCAAATGCTAAAAGAGGACTAAATGAGGATCATTATGGGGGTTAAGGCATAGAAGGTTTCAAATAAAAAATAACAAAGATGATATTAGATGGCATGCCACTAAAATGGAGTAGTATATAACCAAAATTGGTTATTTTGTTATCAAACATGAAATCCTTGCCAATCCTTGGCCCTCTATATTAGGCCCGAATGTCTTTCCAAGAGCCAAATCCTTTTCTTGGTCCACCTTGTATATATAAATTATGAATAGAGATAGATTGAAAAACATTAGTATTGTTGGATCACATTGGTTCATGATGTGTAAAGAGAACAAGGATACAACATACCTCTTGTAAATTCAAGGCTCGGTGGCTAAGGACTAAATGAAATACTTATGTAGAGAGATTGTGTAGTTTGGTCCACTCTAGAACAACATTTAAGATATATTTTTTATTAACAATTTCTATTTTCATTGATGTCAACCCTCTACCTACTTGAAGTTGAGAGCTTGTTGATATATATTATGGTGTTGACATTTTGTGTCAACCCTTTACTCGTTGTGATGTTATAATTGCAAGTCTATGAGATGTGATGGTGTCATTGATGATTATGATCTCAAACATTTTCTAATATGGTTGTGAAGAGATGAAGAGTTTGTTGAAAGAAAAAATGTATATTGAATGTGTTACTTTGTTGGTATTTGTATGTTGCAAAATGTAGAATCTTGAGGTGGTTATTGATGGATGATGATGACTGATGGAAGATGGTGTTATCTTGTTTAAATGTCCACCTACTTAGTGTTGAAGCCTACAAAATGGTGTTAAAGATATTGCATTGTAGTGAGATGTTTTTGTTGTATTGATGGACAAAATTATTGTTGATCCGGTAAGATTGAATACCAACCCCTCTATGTTTTTACACTGATGTGTGTTGGTGATTAGAGATGGAAATGAAAGATTGTGTAGTGATGAAATTATTGAGATAAGGATTAGATGCATAAATTTAATGAGATGAGGATTATAAACATGAAATTAGGATCATGACATTGGTATGGATGTTGTATGATGCTATAGGATATTTTAGTATATTTTTTGTTGCTATTGATAAGAAATTGCTAAACTACAAAGGTGTTTTAACCATTGAAGAATGTTAAAGAGTGTGTTTGTAGAGACATGCTCTGGTAGTTTCTTGGAAGAATGATTTTCATTCCTCCATGTTTGATGATATGGTCTTGTGGATTGGAACATAGATTGTATGTTTTGTGGATGTTTCACTCCTATTGTTTCAATTTCCTAGCATTTTTGCTGATATCTTTAGTGTATGTAGTGTTTTGGTAGTTTGGGTGTCTATTAGAATTGGTTTGGAAAATGTTGTGTTTCTCTACATTGATTTTTTTTTTGTGTGTTGTGGCTTAGAGGGAAGGCTTATAATGGATGTGTAGTTTCTTAGTTCAATTTTCTAGTGGAAAGGTGTACCACAAGTATAGCTTTGATGATATGCTTCATAACTATATTTTCTCCACCTTCCACTTATGTAGAACGATGTGTTAGATTGGTTGTGGTAGCTTGAATCATTGATGAAATATGAAATATGTTCTTGGGAATGATGTTGGATATTTAGGGAATATTTCTATGTGATCCACATAGAAGTGATTGAGTACTTTGGTATTGCATTGTGTCTAGGGTTGGTTTCTAGGATTATTTGTGGCTATCTGGACATAATGGTTTATTATCTAGATTATTTTTTGTTCCTGATTGCATTGGATGTTGTGATGAGTTTGTTTTTGGTCTCACCTTGTTGTGCATGGTAAGTTTTTTGGGCTGAATAATTATTTATAAGGATGTGTGCCAAGTGTGTGTGAAATTTGAGATCAACTTGGATATAGTGCTATGATATTTTTTGTCCTATCTATCTCTTGGTTATGATCAGTTTCTCACTAATAATGTTTTGGTGGATGAATTTATGGGATTACCTCTTGTCCTTTATTGTAGGTCACCTAATTTATTTTTTTGATTATCTCTAGATGATATAAACATAAGATCTAATAAATTTTAAAGTGTGTGTATTGAGAAATATGTGAATATGAGGTAGTAAATGTGTGTTTTGAGAGTAATTGTCAAATAGGTACTCGAGGCAGTAAGTCAAGAGTAACTACATTCAAGGGAGAATTCTAGAAGAAATATTCTTAAGGTTTATTCATTGTAATACATCTTTTGTGTCCTCTGTTGAGACAACGAGTCTCCTCTACAATTCCTTAGTGTATCTTGTCTTGGATAAGTGATCTTCATTTTCCAATTCCTTTGTATCTTTCCCTAAGATAGTGAGTCTTAGTTTCACATCCAAAAAAGAGCCCATTGTAATAATTTTCATATTGTGAGATATTATCACTTTGATTTTTTGTCATTGGGTTTTCCGCATAGTTTGGTGATCTAATAAGCATTGGTGTTAATTGTTTTATCTTTCAATGTTGTTAATTAAATTTACATGTTTTGGAATTAAAGTAAAATATTTTTACATGCTGATTCACCCACAATCTTTGGGTGTGTTCAACAATTGGTATCAAAGCAAGGTTCCTCTAGAGCAAGAATAACTACTTGAAGAAGGTTTGGGATGGAAAAATATAGATCAAATGAGGCTCCTAAGTTTAATGGTTAATAATTCACTCCTTTGAAATAAAAAATAGAAGCACATTTATCCTCATTAGAGTTTGGTATTTTGTACTATTTCAAAGATGTTTATACTCCTCTTGATGGTCCTCCTATAGATTCTATAGAGATTAGGGAATATGTAAATAATGGAAAGGAAAGAAACTCAATTATGAATGGATTTGTAGATCCATACCTTGCAAAGGTAATGTATTTTTGTACTACCAATGAAATTAGAGATAAGATTAATATTATATAAGAAGGTGAAGAAGATGAAGATGAAAAATTTCAAAACTAGATTTGAAACTTTGAAGATGGATGAAGATGAAGACTTTTCCAATTATATGGTCTAGGTAGATGAAATTATAAATGGAATTGTATGTTTTAATAGAGAAATAATAAAAAATGAGGTTGTGAAAATATTCTTATATGTCTTCCAAATGGATACAACTCTAATATTTTTTCTATTGAATAAAGAAATGACAAAAAATATTCACTAGATCAATTATATGGCTCTCTTACTACATATGAAATGCAAGAATTTTACATGGATGCTCCTAAGATAGAGGCTACATTCAAATTTAGTAATAATTTTGACGAATATGTTGATCAAATTGATTACTTTGAATATGTTGAAACAAACATCTTAAGAAGATTGAAGAAGGGAATTGCAAAATAAAAAGATAAGTTACCTTTCAAAATGTTTTGATTGTATTAGAATTGACCATTATGCTTCTTTATGTCCTTAGAGAATCAAAAGATAGAAGTAAAAGATACCAATATAAAAGAAGTCTTTATTTTATTCCAAGGTTAACAAATGTTCATTACAAGATGAAGTTGAAAATGACTCAAATGATGAAACACTTTTTATAGCTATAATATTTGACAATAAAAAGTATGATGTCAAGTATGATTGTATGGAATGTTTTCATGCAAAAGGAGAGACAAATGTAAAGGTAATTGATAGTGGATGTTCCCATCATACATGAGTGGTGATAGATAGAATCTTATCAATCTTAAGAAGTGGATTTGAAGTTCTATGAAATTCAATGATGAAAGAGCTACCCCAATCCGTTTAAAGGGCACGATAAAAATTGATGGTAAGAACAAGAAAAATTATCTTTATATCATAGTATTTAAACATAATATTCTTAGTGTCATCCAAATATGTAGCAAAAGAAAATAATCTAACATTTTATGAGAGGGGTTGTAAAATAAAAAAGGAAATATTATGAAAAATTGTAGCAAAAGGAACCAAGAATGATGATAATATTTATCAAATCAAAGAGGTTAGAGAAGGTAGCTATCTATTGGAACAAACTAATAATTTTTAGTTGTGGAACAAAAGGATGCAATAAATTAGCTTTGATATTATGGTGAAGATCAGTTCTATAAATGCAGTAATAAACATGCCAAGGATCATCAAGTCTACAAATAATTTATGTAAGCAATGTTAGATGGTAAATAAAATAAGGATTAAATTCAAGAGCAAGGAGTATTCCTCCACAAAAACCTTGGAGTTGGAGCATACTAATATTTTTGGACCTACTAGGACAAAATGACTCAATGGTGAAAGGTACCTTATGTTACTTATTGATGAATTATTCTAGGATGACTTGGGTAAACTTCTTTAAAAAAAAAAGAAGCTCCAGAGAATTTTAAACCTTTCAAATATTTGGTTGAGATTAGACTAGATCCTAAGATAAAAATTTTGAGGTCTAATAGTGGAGGTGAATTCAATTCGAATAAGTTTGAGAAATATTATGAAGATCATGGTATTAGGAGACATCAGTCTACTCCTAGAATTCCACAACAAAATGGGGTACTACAAAGAAAGAATAGAACAATTTAGGAAATGGAAAGAAGAATGATGAAAGATGAAAATTTTCCTAATGTTAATTTGAAAGAAACAAACAAGAGGCTCAAAAGAATGGTTGAAAAAACAAATATTAGAAATAATGAAGAATGGAGTTAGGAGATGGAAGAAACATGAGACTATGAAACTAATGAACCTCTTTATATGGAAGAAGAATAAGGAAAGGTAGAAGAGACAAATAATACATAAAAATCTCTTGGAAAATTTCCCAATACTTTGACAAAGTATGTTCAAAGGAATGATTCAGAAAATTAGATCATTGGTGATAAGAATGAAGGAGAGTAGAATAGGAGAAGATTTCCAAAATCAAATAAACAAGTGGATATATATCTTCTATAAAAATTAAACCTAAGACCTTTGATGATGCTTACAAAGATGAAGGTTGGTTATAGGAAATGTAAGAAGAGATGAATTAGATTGAGAAGAATCAAACATGGAAACTAGCTCTTAGACTAGTAGACAAAAATGTTAATGGAACAAAATGGGTATTCCAAAACAAGATGAATGAAGAAGGAGAAGTGACAAGGAATAAGGAAAGGTTGTTCTAGAAGGGTTATTAACAAATTAAAGGAATTGGATTTGAAGAGGCATTTTCTCTAGGGGATAGGACAAAGGTAATAAGGATGTTTCTTTCCTTTTCTACTCACAAGAAATTCATGGTTTATCAAATGATGTCAAACCTTCCTTCTTGATTGTGGTCTAGAAGAAGTCTAAGTAGAACAACCTAATGGATTTCAGCTATCAAAAAGACTAAACATGGTTTTCATACTTAAAAAGGATTTATATGGCTTCAATCAAGCTCATATGGCTTGGTATCCAAGGTTGGACAAGTACTTCCTTCAACAAGGCTTAAAAAAAGGTACCGTAGGTAACAATCTTTACATTAATGATGAGAAAGAAAAACTGCTAATATAGTTTGTTAATATATTGTGTGCGTATGTTGATGATTTTTGGTGGAGATGATGTATGAAAATGTTTTGCTAAAGAAATGTAATATTTTTTTAAATGTCTATAATTAGTGAATTGTCTTTCTTCCTTGGAATTAAAGTTTCTTAAATGAATAATGGTATCTTTATTTCTTAGGCTAAGTATGATATGGAAATGTTGAAAATGTTTGGTATGGGTGATTCAAAATCAATAAGTAATCCTATGGCTACTGGTTATAGTTTGAGAAAAGATGATGAGTCTCTTCTAGTTGATCAAAATCTCTATAGGTATATATTATTGGAGGATTGATCTATTTGAATTATTATAGACTTGATATAGTGGATGCAACATTTTTAGTCGCAAGATATTAAGTGAAACCTAAGAAATCACATGAGAAGGTTGTCAAGAGTATATTCTGATATTTGAAGGGAACTTGAGTTATGGCTTGTGGTGCAAAAAAGATGTTGATTTCTCATTGAGGGCCTACACTCATGTTGATTGGGATGGTTGTATGGATGATAGAAAGCATACCAATAGTAGTGATTTTTTCTTGGGAGACAAGTTACTTTCTTGATTCAACAAGTCCTTATCTACAATAGAAGTTAAATACATTGTTACAACTTCTTGTTGCACTCAAGTTTCATGGATGAAATAAATGATGAAGTACATAAAGGTGATGTATGATGAGCCCACTCTAATTATGCATGAAAATACAAGTGATATAAATATTTCAAATAATCTAGCGATCCATGAAAAAGGACCAAGCACATTTATATTAGATGTCACTTTTTGAGAGAGAAATTTTCAAAACAAGAAGTCAGATAATGGTGCATTCCTAAAAGGGATCAAATTGTAGAAATCTTCACAAAGGAAATCTCTAAAGATATTTTTTACTACCTCTAGGAGAAGATACAAATTATTTTCCCTCCTTGTAATTAGATGCATAAGATGGTGCATCTATCCAAGGGGGATAATTCCAATGTATATCCTTTGTCTCCTAGACTACTGTGGTATACTCTATAGGAGGAGTAGGTGGTCTATTTGGTTATAGTTAACAAAAGGAAAGAATATGATATAAAGATACAATATAATAGGTTTGATGGAGAATTTATGAAGGTCTTAGCCCTATGTTCTTGATGTCAAAGAGGGAGAGATACCGATAAAAGAGGGAGAAGTATGAAGATCTCATTGAAAATGAAGTAGATGATGATGAGTGTTTCCATCAATGAAAAAGATGGAGAGTGTTGGAAGTTGGTGTTGTAATTGGAACCCTCTATCTAATTGAAGCTGAGAACTTGTTGATATATCTTTTTTTGTTGACCTTTTGCTGATATGAATTTTCAAGGGAAAAACTTTAATTTTCCCCCCAATATTGAATAAGATCAAGATTGTTATTGGCATGCACTAGAATGTCAAGGTTATTTAAAAATAATATAAGATCTTCTATAACTGGAATGACCAAGTTACAAAAGGTTTTTCTTGGACCTCATCCACCCCAAATGAAATCTAGGTGCTATTGGGGTTATCCTTGTCATTAGAAAAATAATGGGGCCCAGTTTGGATGAGATTGATTAAGTTGCTGGATGGTACTAATAATGATGCAAAATTATTCATCTTTCTTGAAGGTTTTAAATTGTGTGGAGAGAAGAATCTCCATAACAATGATTTTGATGGCAACTCAATATTTGTAGTCAATGCCATCTCTTCTTGCATTGTGCCAAGCTGGAAATCATGGTCTTGGATAGACGCCATTTGTTTGATCTTGGACAATATATTGAGGTTCTTGTTAAAGTATTTTTTGTGCGAGTCTAATCAAATTTCAAAATTATTTCCTACTTAGGGAATAAATCAAGTGATGGAGGTTGTCCTCTATAATAATTTTGAGGCTTGTGACAAATTTTTAGAGTGTCTAAAAAATGATGTGTAGCCATCTTCAAATGCCACATAGTTGATCTTCATCCCTCTAGATCTTGTCAACTATCTCTTGTTCAAAGACTATCTACATAGAGATTTTATTCCTGATTGTATTATCTTTTTCTTTTGTTTAATGAGAGGGGAGTTGTCCCCCCTCTCTCTATATACATGTATATATGTGTATATATATACATATGCATACACATACATATACTATATATATATATATATATATAGATACACACACACACACATACATATATGTATGCATATATGTATATATATATGTGTGTGTGTGTATATATTTATATATATAGTATGTATATACATACATACTGTTAGAATAACTGAGAGGGGGGGTGAATCAGTTAAATCAGTTATCCTAGAGTCCCAAACTCCTAGATGTACCTATCAAAATAATTTCAATAATTTATGCAGCTCGGTAACATAAAATATCAATCTGTTTGCTCACTTTACCGAATACTAGTAATTATCCAAATTGTGATTACAAATTAAATAAACTATGCAGTATGTAAAGTATGATAGAAAAACAATCATAAAAACTAACACATAACATAATGATTTAACACGGAAACCCTGCTAAGGGAAAAACCACCTAGGATCGGTAACCAAAAATAATTCACTCTTTTGAAGTGAGCTCGGTTAAGAGCCAACCCTATTAAAGGTTACAATGCACACTGTTAGGTGTGACCTGGTTACAAGATTTGTCACTAAAAGTTAACTTTTGACCAACATTCACTATGGGGTCAACAAGATAACAATTTACATTCAAAGAATGTCATAGGATAGTACAATAAGACTATTAAGTCCACTCGGTTAAGATATTTTCTGAATCAATGGTTAAATTAATGCAGTTTTGATCTGATTCAAATACAACTCAATTGCAAATATTCAAATCTATGTTATGCTCATAAAATCCTCTAATCATTAATCAATTCACTTCCTTAATATTTCTCAACTTACTTCACTCGGTAAATAGTTCTCTGACGCTCGATAATGTCAGCGACTCGGTTCTTTTTGTAACCAATTTGATCAGGAATGCTTGAATAAGATCTTCATGTGAAATCTATGTAGTTTCCTTTTGTCCAACATGTTTCAATAATGAACTCATATCTCTTAAATAGACAAGTAAACTATTTTCATATCAGCCACCAGATTTTGCATCATAATCTCCTTCATCCATTTTGTCACTTAAACCTTCCTTGATAGATGTATCCTTAACACATTTTAATCTCATCCTTTAGATCATCTCTAAATTATGTCAGTCATGGATCTCATAACTAACTTTATCCTTAACCTCAAAATCATAACAATTTCTAGCTCATCAATTTCAGTTAGCTTTTCTTAGCATTTAACATTTTCATCCATACTCAGTTAATACTAAAATGCGTCAGTGATAACTAACTCAGTTATTACTGTCACTCGGTATACACTGCACTGGTTCGGTGTATACAAAAGTCTTCAATTACCAACCACATTGACTTGTTCAATTCAAATCTCTTCTTCATAATAGATTAATGTAACATGCTCAAGTCAACAATATAAAGCCATAGACTCATCAATAAGTTACCCAATTTTTACCTTATCCTTATCTGTCATATCCATCTTTTTCCTTATGTAGATATCTCTTTTCTTCATCTTTTCTTCCTTCTATAGATGTTCAGATGTTTGTAACTATCATGATAAGTACTGTCAAAACTAGTTGACATCAATGACAACATATTGACTGATTTAATCATCTTAAATATCACTTAAGTAGCTCGGTGATCTCTAATCATTGTTCCTTCAGTTCATCTAGATATTCAATTAGTTGTAGTTCATCAATCTCTCCCTTTAGCATTGATGGAAACACAAGCAATATGAAAATAAGCCATACACATACCAAACATGTATTCTAAAACTACGTACATAAATGTTGTAGCTTGGTAAGTTCTTCCTAGCTTGATATTTAATATGTTTAATCACTACAAAACAAACAACATTCCATGTAGACTCTCGCTATGGATTTAATCTTTTCAGTTCTTAGATTCTTTCACCCGTATATGTTCTCATTAACTGATGTTTCATATTTAGTCTCTCTACCTTTGAAAACAATGCCAAAGAAAATAAACAGCTCTTCATCAGTCAATTTAACCTTTGTTGTTCGGTCCAGATCAAGTACCTTCATGTAATGATAAACAAATTCATGTTCTAGCTTCTACAATCTTTCACAACCTTAGAAAAACTAAAGTGTGAGCTATGTGCATCAACATGGATGATTTTCTGATAAAGTATAGGTTGATGCAACCTCATGATCACCTTAATGACCAATAGATACGGGATAGACCCCTAGTCTAGTCCTCAAATACTCAAATGTGTCCTTAGGTAAGGGTTTGGTAAAAATATCAACAAGTTGTTATTTAGATGTTACAAATTCCAATTTCACCTTCTTCTCTTGAACTTGTTCTCTTAAGTAGTCATACTTAATAGATATATGCTTTGTTTTTTAATGCATCACAGGATTCTTATAAATATTTATAGCACTAGTGTTGTCACAATATATAATCACCGGGTCAGTGATTAACTCATTCATTCCTTTCAACACTTGTTTTAACCAAGAAATATTTGAACAATTTGCAGCAACAACAACATACTCTGCTTTAGTAGTAGACTGATAAATGCATGCTTGTTTCTTGCTTATCCAAGTCACAAGCCTTTCTCCTAAAAAGAATGCTCCACTAGTTGTGCTCTTCCAGTCATCAATGTTTCCAGCCCAATCTACATTAGTATAAAATCAAAGTTCAAATTTTCCATCCTTTGTGTACCATAAACCATATTCTTCCATCTTCTTCAAGTATCTTAAAATTCTTTTAACAACAACCATATATGAATCTTTAGGATTGGTAGAAAATCTTGCCACAATCCTAACTGCATGTGCTATATCAGGCCTACTATATACCACATACATCAATTTTCCAATCATTGGTATGTAAAGTTTCTAATTTACTTATGTATCTTCATCATCCTTTTTCAACTTAAATCCTATTACCATCGGTGTTCCTACCATTTTTTAATCTTCCATGCCAAAAGTCTCTAACACTTCTTTAATGTATTTTGATTGAGTGATGAAAATCCCATCATTCTGTTGTATAATATATAAGCCTAGAAAGAATTTAATCTCTCCAAACATTGACATCTCAAATTCCTTTCTCATTTCATCAGCAAAATATTTTCAAATCATATCATGTCCACCAAAGATTATATCATCAACAAATATTTCAGCAATCAAAATATTATCATCAGATTCTCCTTTCATGTACAAATTACTATTTTCACTAGTCTTTACAAAGCCAATACTAATAAGATAAGCATGTAGTCTTTCATACCATGCTCTTGGTGCTTTCTTCAGTCCATACAAAGATTTGTGTAGTCTACATACCATGTTCTTCTAATTTGGATCAACAAAACCTTTTGGTTGTTCTATGTAGACCTCCTCCTCAAAAATTCCATTTTGTTGTGGTGTCCTTAATGTAGAAACCTGCATTTTTATTCCATGCTCATTACATAAATTAGTGAATTCATCAAAAATAAACTCATCTCCTCTATCAGATCTTAAGCATTTCAATTCTTTCCTAGTTTCTTTTCAACTTTAGCTTTATACCATTTAAACAATTTGAATGCATTTGATTTTTATTTTAAGAACATGACTGTCATCATCCTAGAGTAGTTATCAAAAAATAAAATAAAATATTTGTCACCATATTAGCTTTGAGTTCTCATAGGACCACATAATTGGGTGTGTACCAACTCCAAAATTCCTTTAGATGAGTAGTCTTTATGTTTAAAACTAGATTTGGTCATCTTTTCTTTCTGACATTAATTGCACATAACATGATCAGGTTTGGTTAGACTTGGCAATCCTCTAAATTTTCTCTTTATACTGATCTTAATCATGTTATCAAAGTTCACATGACATAACCTCTTATGACATAACCATACATCTTCATTCTTCACCAGTAAACAAGAAGTTTCAACATTGTCAAGATAGAATAAATTACCTTTTGATTGTCCTCCAGTACCGACAAGCTTTCCATTTTCATCATAAATTTTCACCTTCTTGCTTTCAAATGCAACTCAGTGACCTGAGTTATTTAGTTGTGCTACACTCCAAAAATTGTAGTTAAGTCCTTTTACCCAATATGTATTATCACATCTAATTCTATCATTCAATAAGATAGACCCTTTTCCTTTCACTTGACAAGGTGTATCATTTCCCATTTTCATTAATCCTCTATTATAGTGCTCAAGATGTTCAAACTTATCTTCATCACTAGTCATGTGATGTGTACAACCACTATCAATGATCCAAGTATCATTCTTACTAACTTTAGAAATAAGGGTTGTTTCTACATACCTTTCCTCTTCTTCTAAATCATCTTTCATTACAACAAATACAACTTCAATTTCATCATCAATTTTAGTGTCGGTGTCATCTTTATTTTCTCCAACAAGGTAACATGCCTTCTTTCCTTTTTCTTTGTAATCTCAGTTGTCTCTGTTGTAGTGTCAGTTTCCTCTGTTATTCCTTCTGCCAAACTTTCCATCACCAAATCGGTCATTATCTTTATCTTCATCTTTCCTATTAGGACATCTAGCAATAATATGGCCAATCTTTTTACAGTAAAAACAATCTAAAGGTAACTTTCCCTTATACCTTCCTTTACCTTTTTGAATTCTTTGGTCCATAAGTGTTTTAATCTCATCAAGCTCATCTTCTCTATCACTGTCACTTTCATTCTTTATATTATGCTTATTGCTATATTTACCAATCTTAAGAGATGACATAAAAGTAGACTCAACACTTGGTACAACACTATTGTCATAATTATTCAGATCAAAAGTAGTTAACTTTCCTATCAGACTATCAAGGGTAAGAGTGTTATTAGGTGCAGACCTCATTTCATGAATAAAAGATATTCTGATTACATAGACATGCAACAAGGTTCTCAGTATCTTACTTACCATGGTATCTTCAGAAATGGTATCTCCTACTCCTTGGATAGCATTGACTACCTCTTTGATTTGGTTTGAGTATTGTGTGATGTTCTCACCTTCCTTCATCTTCATGTCATCAAATATACCTCTCAAGCTTTCAACTCTGGCTCTCATTACATTCACATCACCACCATAAACTAAAGCAAGTTTATCCCACATTTACTTTGTTGTAGTGCAATCCTTGACATCTTCAAACTCAGCATCAGATAGAGCAGCAACAATCTCTATCATAGTAATATTATATTCATGTCTGTCTCTTAACTAATCAAGTGTCAATGGTCCAATATTCAGTTGTAAGTAGCCATTATCTAGTAAATGTATAGCAGATTCTCTGATTCCAGATATGTGAAGCCTCATCCTACTTTTCCATGTAGATAAGTTATCTTTGTTTAGCTTAGGCACTTCCCTCTTATAGATGTTGTGATCTTTCTACTCAAGTCCTTAAAAATTTCCTCCAAGCAACCAATATGCTCTGATACCAATTGTTAGAATAACTAAGAAGGGGGGTGAATCAGTTAAATTAGTTATCCTAGAGTCCCAAACTCCTAGATGTACCTGTTAGAAAGTAAAGTCCACCAAGATAACTATGAGAAAGAGGGGGGGTGAATCACTTATCAGATAAATACAAATTTTATCAATCGTAATAGATTTTAACCATGTAAGAAATTTAATCAACAACCATAGAAAGATATACATGCACAATAACACAATGACACAAGATATGTTGACTAGGGAACCTCTTGATCAAAGAGTATACCTCGATGGGAATGATGCCCACAAAACATGCACTATTATGAAAGTTCCTTGTGAGAGGATGGACTCTATTAGGAGTCTTATGAAATACATTTAGTACATATGAATCCCTGTTAGGATATTTTGAATCCCCATTAAAAGATTCTAACTTTGTTAGGAGTTATAGAAGACAGAAGGACCCACTGCCCAAATAGCTTTAGGGTAAGATCATTGAACTCACTATCCAAATGATCTTTGTATTAATCAATAGAATAATACCAAAATATTACTAATCTCAACAATTCAATACTCCTCTGACTGTGCCAAACCACACCAACTGCTTCTTCAGATCTCAATACCAGATCTTAGTACTTCGCATATCCTCCTTCAACAATTTTGCTTTCACAATTTCTTCATACACACTTACACTCATTACACACACATTAAAACAAGGAATACATTCCTTCCTTTATACTACACTCAAGTAATTACAAATGAGTCGACATTAAAATTATAAAATAAAAGTTTCCACATGTTACATAAAAATTACACAAAACTGTCGACTTCCAATCAATATAATTCTTCACTCATTAACCTCAAATCTTTCATTATCATCCACATCACTATAAACATGTATTCAACTTCTCTCTAACTACACATAACCAGATTCTATCCCGATTAGGAGATATCATCTAATTTCCACAAACCACTACTCAGGAACACTGCTTCTACTGATTTGCTCATAACTTCCATGAATAAAAGAATTACTATCTACTCTCTTAACCATGATCTTATAACACATCATATAATAAGTCCTCAACTATGTATCACTTCATCTTCAATATCCCAAGTGCGCTAACTCAAACACTGTCTGCTTCACTGCTAATCTTCAGTAGATCATTGTGTTGACATCAATGACAATCATAGTCATGAATACAACAACAACTACTATAGAATGGATGCTAATACTCCCCCATAGGATATATTTAGCATTAATTCCTAACAATCTCCCCCATTGGCATTGATGGAAATATAGATGAAAAAACATCCAAGTTCCATAAATCCAATGCTACAATATTGTTGCTCTGAAAATGCTTTCAAGTCTTCTACATCAATAAAATCTTTCTTTGTTTTCCTATTCAGTTCTCTCCAATAGACATTTTAGATGGTTTTTCATGTATACTTCTCCCCCATTGACATCAATGACAGATGTTTCATCACTATGTCAACAACAATTTCAATGTCAAAAGACACTGTTTAGAAAATACATTCACTAGAGTCCTCATGACTTAGATTAGATACACATACTCCCCCATAGAAGAAGTACCACCATCTAGTCTAGAAGAAAGATAGGGCTCATATACCACTGGACGAATGCAATAATCTGCATCACTTTTCAAAAGTAGTCTGGGGCATAACCCCAAGCATACCTCTCAGATACTCAAATGTATCCTTAGGCAAAGGCTTTGTAAATATATCTACAATCTTTTCCTTTGTGCTTATGTATTCAAGTTTGACTTCTTTCTCTGTAACTTTCTCTCTTACTACATGATACTTTATCTCTATATGCTTTGTCTTAGGATGTAACACAAGGTTCTTAGACATACTAACTATGCTGGTGTTATCACAATGTATAACAATAGGCTCAACAAATTTTATTCCAATATCCTTCGACATTTTCTTCATCCAAATTATCTGATTACAATTCTTTTCTGCTACCACATACTCTACTTTTGTTGTGCTTTGTGAAATACAATTCTTCTTCTTTCTTAGCCAAGAAACTAATCTTCCTCCAAGGAAAAATACTCCACCACTGGTGCTCTTTTTATCATCAACACTACCTCCCCAATCAGCATCTGTATATGCACATAGGGTAAAATCATCAGATTTTTCATACCACAATCCATACTCAATTGTGCTTCTTCGGTACCTTAGAATCCTCTTTACTACTGCATAATGTGATTCTCTAGGTTCAACTTGAAATCTTGCTACAATTCCAACTAAATGTACTATATCAAGTCTTGTATGAGTCAAATATTGTAATCCTCCAATCATAGATCTATACTTCTTGTGTTCCACTGCAAGAGTCTATGCTAGATAACTTATGTCCAATTACCATAGGTGTTCCAACTGGTTTATAGTTCTCTGTTACAAATATCTTCAATAAATCATTCAAGTACTTTTTTTAACTTACAAAGATACCATCACTGTTCTTTGTTATCTGTAATCCTAAAAATTATTTCATTTCACCAATCATACTCATTTCAAATTTAGTCTTCATTTCATCTACAAATTTATCACTGGCTTCATCTTCTCCTCCAAAGATAATATCATCAACAAAAATAACTACAACCAATAAACTATTTTCAATTTCTTTTGTATACATGTTGCTATTAGTTGTTCATTTTGTAAATCCTAATTTCAACAAATACTTATCCAATCTCACATACCAAGTTCTAGGTGCTTGCTTCAGTCCATATAAAGCTTTCTTTAGTTTACACACCATATCTCCTTCTTCAGTTAAAAGGAAAACCTTTAGGTTGCTCAATATAAACTTCTTCTTCTAATTCTCCATTCAGAAATGTTGACTTCACATCCATTTGATACACTTTGAATTTCTTAAAAGCTACATAAGCCAAAAACATTCTCACTACTTCAATTCTTGCTACTGGTGCAAAATTTTCTTCATAGTCAATTCCTTCTTGCTGTGATTATCCTTTACATACCAATCTTGCTTTGTTCCTTACTACTTCTCCTTGTTCATTCATCTTGTTTCTGAATACCCATTTTGTTCCTATAACATTCTTATCTTTAGGTCTAGGAACCAATTCCCATGTCTTGTTCTTTTCAATCTAATCCAATTCTTCTTTCATGGCTTTAATACAATGTTCATCTTCACAAGCTTCACTAGTAGATTTAGGTTCAATTTGAGAAATCAAACATAGCTATTCTTGTACCTTATTTCATGTCAAAACTCCTCTATCTATGCGTCCAATAATCTACTCAGTAGGATGATTCCTTAATAGATTCATGTTAGGTGTCACTGTCTCAGTACTTGTTTCTATTGTAGGTTCTTCAATGGTTTCTTCACTATGGATTTCATTCAACAAATCACTGTCAATTTCAAAAAATAATTCAGTAGTCTCTGGATTAGGTCTAGGCTAAGTTCCTTCATCTGACTCATAATCAAGCATTCTTTCCTAAATTCTAAACTTTTCATTAGCTTTAATATTTGTGCTCTCAACAATAGTCTTAGTTCTCTTATTGTAACATCTATAAGCTTTTCTCTTCAATGAATATCCAAGAAATATACCTTCATCACTTCTAGGATTAAACTTTCCAATGTCATCATCTCTCTTAATATAACATTTGCTTCTAAAAATTCTAAAATACTTAACTGATGGTGCATGTCCAAACCATAGTTCATAGGGTCTATTATCTGTGTCTGCTCTGATTTGTACTTTTTTCATTGTATACACTATTGTTTTCACTACTTCTCTCCAGAATATCTTCACCAAGTCATTCTCAAATAACATAGCTCTTTCTACTTCAGTTACTGATATGTTCCTCCTTTCTGCAATACCATTTTGTTCAGGTGTCCTAGGAGCTGAAAAATGTCTCTTAATACCATTCACTTCACAAAAAATGTTAAATTATTTTGAAGTAAATTCTCTACCTCTATCTGATCTCAAACATTTAATCTTCATTCCAGATTCATTCTCAACTTTGTTCTTAATGATCTTAAACTTATCAACTGCTTCAGATTTTTCTTTAAGAAATGCAATCCACATCATTCTTGTAAAATCATCAACAAGAATCATAAAATACCTTTCTCCATAGAATCCTCTAGTCCTTTTAGGACTGCTCAACTCCAACTTCTCTGTTGTTGTAAACCTCTTGCTGGGAAATGAGCTTCTCTTCTATTTAGCCATCACACATTCCTTGCAAATCATGTTAGTAGGTTTCATAATTTTAGGCAAATCTCTTACTACAAGTGTAGTACTCACTCTCACAATGTTATCAAAGTTTATATGACAAAATATTCTATGCCATAACCAACTATCATCAATCCTAGTAATCAAACATGTCATCTCAGTAGGATTCAACTGAAATACATTACCTCTAGTTCTAGATCTAGTACCAATCAAATTACCATCTCTGTGTTTTATCACACAAGTTTTCTCAGTAAACCAAACTTGATATTACTTATCGACTAACTATCCAACATTCAAAATGTTATGTTTCAAACCATCCACAAAGCAAACATCATCAGTATTAGTCTTTCCATCAAGAGTAATAGATCCTATACCTTTAATCAAACAAGGTGCATTGTTTCCAACTCTAACAACTCCATCATAATTGTTAAACTTTATGAACTTTTTCATGTCTCCAGTCATATGATGTGAACAACCACTATCTATAATCCAATCAACTTTCTTTTCTACTTGGGAAACTAAATCTTTTTCTTCCTTAATTTCAGTTTCAAGATTTTCTTCTTTAATTTCTACAAATCCTATATCATCATTATTCTCAGCATCACTTTCACTTAATTTTTTCTCCAGATTAGCTTCAAGCTCTTCATCATTTGCATAATAACATTCTTTAGATCTTCTAGGCTTAAAGTTGTTTCTATAATTCTTAACTCTCTTAAGACATTTAGATGCAAAATGACTATATTCTTGACAAGTCCAACATTTAAAAATTTTCTTACCGTCTGCTTCTCTTTTCACAAGAAAGGCAATACCTTCTTCAATCATCATGTCTTTTTCATTTCTAGATCTGTTGCTACTAGCATAATCTCCACTCACACTTTTGCTTCTTGACAAAGTAGGATGAACACTAAGAGCACTAAATGTTGTCTCCATTCTAGGTAAGTCTCTTAATAGCCTCAAGTTCATCTCTGCTACTTCCAATCTTCCAAGAAGAGTCTCTCTGGTGAAATTCGTAGTACAAGGTATAAATTGTTCAATCATCTACATTGTCTGCTTAAATGTAGGAGTCAATGTCCTTAGAATTTTCCATATCACTTCATTCTCTGTCTTTGTTCCTCCACAAGATTCTATACCTACAACAATCTCTGACATTCTACCAATATAGCTTCTAACATATTCATCTTCCATCATTCTTATATCTTCAAATGCACATATCCAATTATGTAATCTAACTTTCTTAGCATGTTCATCACCTTCAAAAGTAGACTATAAAGCTAACCAAATTTCACGAGATGTCTTTAGCTATTTTACCTGACTGTATTCATTTTCTGGAAGGGCCGACAAGAGTGCTTCTATAGCAAGTATGTTACACATGAATAGATCTCTTTCCTCATTAGTACAATCTTCAATCTTGTCCTCATCAATGATAGTCTTCTCATTCCTTGTGATTAACCAATAACCTGGTCCTAAACAAAGTAGGTCTGTCTTCATCTTTTCTTTCCAAGTATCAAAATTTACTCCATCAAACTTAGGGCTTTCTTTCTTGAAATTCACCATGGATCCCCTTAAGCTGTTAAACTTTTCCTTCAAGGACCTGCTGCTCTGATACCAATTGTTAGAAAGTAATGTCCACCAAGATAACTAAGAGGGAGGGGTGAATTAGTTATTAGATAAATACAAATTTTATCAATCTTAATAGATTTTAACCATGTAAGAAATGTAATCAACAACCATAGAAAGATATACATGCACAATAACACAATGAAACAAGATATGTTGACTAGGGAACCTCTTGATCAAAGAGTAAACCCCGGTGGAAATGATGCCCACAAAAGATGCACTAATATGAAAGTTCCTTGTTAGAGGATGGAATCTATTAGGAGTCATGAAATACATTCAGTACATATTAATCCCTATTAGGAGATTTTCAATCCTGTTAAAAGATTCTAACTCTGTTAGGAGTTATAGAAGATAGAAGGACCCACTGCCCAAACAACTTCAAGGTAAGATCACTGAACTCACTATCCAATTGATCTTTTTATTACTCAATAGAATAATACCAAAAGATTACTGATCTCAACAATTCATTACTCCTCTGACTATGCCAAACCACACCAACCGCTCCTTCAAATCTCAATACCAAATCTCAGTACTTTGCATATCCTCCTTCAACAATTTAGCTTTCACAATTTCTTCATACACACTTACATTGATTACACACACATTACAACAAGGAATACATTCCTTTCTTTTTACCACACTTAATTAATTACAAATGAGTTGGCATACAAATTATAAAATAAAATTTTCCAAACGTTACATCAAAATTACACAAAACTGTCAGCTTCCAATTGTGTGTGTGAATTTTTGATGGGGAGGCTAGGATAGACTAGCTTAGTCTATGCCCCTGATCTAATCTTGGATCCAGGTGTTCTTCCAACACCCCTAAAGATCTATAGGCTTCCTTATCTCTCCAAGGACCCCCTGACCTGTCTAACCTACCCACCAAGTCAAACTAGCTCATTCATCAACATACCAAGCTTTGCACTCTAGCTCCCATCCCTTACATTGGCTCATAAGGGTCTATTTGGCTTTCAATTCTATCCCACAGTCCAACAGTGAATTTTATAGGTTCCAAGATGTTTTCAATGCATTAGACACCTGTTCATGACATTGGCTTAGTTGGGTCTTTACCTGATTTAGGACTTACTTTGTATTTTAGGGCTACAAGGAAGTGCTAGTTAGGCCTCCTTTTGGATTAGTAGGACCTATAACTCTTCCTCTGTATAGAATGAAAATTCCTATCCTAAAGGAATTCCACTATAAATTCCTCACTCTCAAGGATTTTTGAGGTCTTAGGTGCCCATTTGACAGTACAGTGGTTTTGGCAATTTAGAGGGTTTTAAGGGTTTGAGGGACTTCTCACTGTCCTGGTCTTCAACAACACCTTTCAAGAACTCTTCAAACCTCCTCGTTCACACCACTTCACATTCAAACACCATTCTTGACTTCCCCAAAGGGATTTGTCTTGGAACTCCCTTCACTATCTTGGAGAGTTCTTCAACTACTGCACATCCCTAGCCGGACTGCTCATAGCTCGCCTAGGGTTTCTACAAACAAATGTTTGCACTTCTTTTCAAGGGCCCTACATTTATATAAAAACAAAATAGGGTATGTACCTTCAATATCCAAGGTTCCATGGCATTCCCATGGTGGACATGAAAGCTACAGACCTATATGTACATGTCTCTCCAAACTGGCAGAGAACTAAATATTACAAAGAAATGAAACAAAATATATATATAGAACTAAAAGATCTACTCCAAACTTATACAAAAGAAAGAAAAAACACCATAAACATGACACCAAGAAACAAATCCATAAGTTATCCTCTATTTGCTTCAAAACATCATAGTTCACAGTGACTGTCACACTAAAATCCACAGTTTAGATTGGTCTCTCGTACTGTAACCATACACAATGCAATCCAACCTCAAAATTAGGGTTAGTCAGGTCTTAAATAACCTTCCCTCAGAGTGTGTGTTTGGTTTTAGGGATTTTTAGCCAGCTAAGCAAGTGTTAGAACTTCAAAGGAAAAGTTGCTAAGCAACTCTTGAAAAGTTGCTAGCAACTTTGTAGCAACTTTTGCTGTTGCTTGAGCATCTTCGCTCTTTCACTACCAAGACCATTGCCAGGTCTCTCCAAGGCACATTTGTGCTTACATTCTTGACCAAACACATAAACTAAAGACTACTAACCACTTCCAAATCAACCAACTCAGCATGACTACATTCTTTGAGTTATTGTGCAACTTACAAGTAGAGATCAACTAAAACTCTAGGATCTAACCTAGATCTGGCACACAAAATGAGTTCAAAACTCTTATTCTAATTACAACTTCATCACTAAAGATGAACACACCAAAAATGTGATGGTGAGGGCCCTCATAGGGGTGCTCCTACACCAATTTTGTACTTAGATGTAGACACAACACTTTAGTAAAACATTAGAGGTTAGCTAAAATCGAAATCGTGCAAGTAATTGAAAACTAAACTAACTAGGCAATTTACTACCTTCTAGTAGATGTGAGTATCTATTCTCAAATTGGACCAAGATCAGTGACCTTGACGACACCTAAATGAAATATTTGAATGCAAAATATAGATATGAATTAAATGCAAATTAATCTTATTTTTTGAGTTTTTCTATGCAATAATATGAAAAATGATATGAAATCTAATCTATATGAAAAACTGATATGCAATACAATTAATCTAACAATGATATGCTAAAATATGAATGATCTCACAAAGTTTTTGATTCACAAAGAGGCTTCAATTCTTTAGATACCAATTCGCCAGCATAAGTTTGCAAAATTATGAGATATCATTATGAAGAGTTGAGCCTTGATTTTATAGAAATCCAGGGCTTTGGGGATGCATGGAAAAAGCCATAAATCACTCAGGTTGATTTTTGAGTTATCAAAGAATAAAAGATAGTTAACTCACAAAAAATCGTGCAAAATAACTTTTTGATTTAAATCAGAGTTGAGTTTATTTTTAAAACAACTTGAATTGATTTTCTGATTTCAAGTTTAACTACTTTTTGAATGTGCATAATATTTATGAATTAAATAAATAAATAAATAAAGTGATTTATTTCCAACTTAATTGATTTTAAAAAATAAAACAATTGATTTATGGGTTAATCAATTATTAAATCAAACTTTTATTCCAAAATAATATCATTAAATATGCTAACTTGCTTTAATTAATTAAATAAGAATTTAATCAATTAATGATAGGAATTTTGATTTATTGTCAAATTTAAATAATAATAATTAGGAATAAATATAATTAAATTCAATTAAATAATTAAGTGGCAGTATTAAATCTAATTAATTAAATATTTAGAATACTCAATTAATCAAACTTTAGGATAAATAGGATTTGTCGCCAAATAATTATTAAATTAAAGATAATTAAGATAAATAGGAATATTCCCCAATGCAAAATTTGAGATAATCAATTAGGATTCGATAATGTTCAGATGTGCCTTAGGTTAGGACTTCGATGTCGATTTCATTCAATATGTCGATATAGGAGGTTAATGAACCTATAGCCCATTTTTGGGGTATTACATTTTGCCCCTCTTTGAATTGCTATGTGAAGCGCAGTGGTTCAAAGATAGTCTATGTATGATGTTGAAACTGATGTTTGAAATTGAAATTGATATGAAGATAATAGGTCTTGAATGACCAAAGATAATGTTAACTAAAACAGCAAATGAACCAATGATTGCGAAAAAGTGTCAAAACACCTTATTTCAAACCTTATGATTGTGAAGAAGTGAGTGACCTATTCCAGACCCGATTGTCGATAAGAATCACATTGGTATCACATCTGAACCCTTCAGTTTCGAAAGAACCAAGGAAATAACACGATTGAACCGATGGTTACAAAAGATTGATATAGTTTACAAGATTAGGAGAATACTAGATTGATATGGATCTTGATAAATCTGATATGCCCCAATCGATGAGGTCTTTTTGATGAATCAATAACTAGATGTGGTTGTTGTCTTGATTACTAAGGAAAGATATGATTCAAAATTAGATTATAGACTTTGAATGATGTGCAATACCATGCCCCCTTTGGGATAAAAATTGAAATCTGACAAGAAAAGTCAGCGTTATAGTTTAGAAGCATGTTAATTGATTTGAGAAGTGGTTATACACATTCGAAAACACATTCTACATCGTTTGGAGGTCCTAGAGACCAATTTTGACTAGGTTAAACCATGAGTTGACCATAGTTGACCAAGTTGAAATTTTGATAGTTTGACGTAAGATAATCAATTAAGTTGAATACTGGATTTATGTAATGAATGAAGATCGATTATGTAAGCAGTAGACTGTCCTGAGTCCAAAAATTTTAAATCATGATTTTGACATAGTAAATGATCTCAGATTTGAATTTTGATCCCGAAAATGGATTCAGAACGTCGAAATTAGCTAGGGGTGCAATTTTCATGAAAAATAGAGCACTTTTGAAAATTAGGTCAAAAGCTATATAAAGGTTGGAAGGGTCATTTTCAAATCATTTCAACCTGTTGACTTTAGAAACTTGTGGAGCCCTCTAAGCAAAAATGGTAGAGAAAGTGGCATAACTAAAGGTACCTATGAGTTCACACCGATTTGAGTGCAGCCAGAGACACTAGAGACCTCGACAGTACGGACATCCGGTAGGTGGACCTCTGTGCTGTGCTAAAATGTCAATTTTTCCATGTTTTATAGGATTTTAGCAATTTTTCATATGTTTTTCCATTTTTGAATTTTGTATGCATGGAAACTCGTATGACTCCCCAGTGGGACTCATACGACTTTTCAACAGTAGCTAGATTGTCATTTCATAGGCCCCCACGACTCGTATCAAAGGGACCCATGAGTCGTACAATGTTTCATCAAGTCCCTCATAACTTATATGATGAGGCATGCATTGTCATGCTACTATGATTTGTCGTTTGGTATGATGTAGAAAGTCGTATGACTTTTCATGCCAGTCTGAAATGTCATATGGAAAATAGTGAGCTTAAAACTCAGTATTAGGTCAAATTTTTTATTTTTTTGATCTCTTAGCCTGGCTGCTGACCTATTAACCTAACTTCTGAAATACTAAACTACCCCATTTCTGCCCTTGTAACCTATTATGTGACCAAATTATTGATAGGATTCCCTATTTCTATGTTGTGTAGGTCATATATCTAGATGTACATGTGTGGATCTTGCATCCTACTATGCAGAGATTATGTGTGTCCTTGCCAGACCCTATTAGGGTCCACCTTGCTTGTTGTGGATTTGAGCACTTGATACATTTACCTGAGATTAGGGTAAATCATAGACTTTTGATTGCGCTGATTGAGAGGTTCCACTCAGAGACACAAATCTTCCACTTGCTGACTGGGGAGATCACTGTTACCCTTGAGGACATGTACCATATACTGCACATTCCATTTCATGCAAGCCAATGACTAGAGTATGTGAGTTCGGGGAACTCAGGTGTATTAGCTTTTAGACATCTCTTTGGAGATGATACTCAAATGACAGTCTCCATCTCTTGGGAGACCCTAGTGTAGAGTTATGGACAGATACATTGGTTGGAGTGCATCATTGTCAGGATGATTGGTGGCATTATCATGTTGGACCATTAGTAGAACGGTCTTTTGATGGGCTGGGACCCTATGGTAGCATGTTTGATGGCCACTCCCTCTGAGTTGGCTTGGGGTTAGTGTCTATTAGCACACATGTTCTTTGAGATGCATGAGGTAGTGTATCAGGAGAGAAAATATTTTGCTGCAGGAGCCTTAGTTTTATAGATATGGGTTGGGAGCATATCCCAGTGTTGAGACCTGTATGTACTTTGCAGAGGTAGCCTCAGGAGCCTGTCATCTATACATATGCTGGATATGTTATACAGGGATAGATGGGTCACACTGAGTACTGGAGGTGATGCCTCGATGATATGATTTTTGTGAATTGGAGACCATATGTAGCCATTGAGCCTTGGCCTACTGCTCGAGAGCAGTTTAGTTACTTCTTCCAGAGCCATGTACTGATTGGGAGGTCATCCTCCACTATAGAGATATTTCTTATTACTAGGGTCTGGCGGCAGTATGGACATATTTAGGATGCCCCAGAGGATTATGCTACATATGCACGGATAGGTCATGAGATCAGATTGGGATGGACATAGATGCTCTCTTATGCTTTGTGTTCATAGGAGTACAGTGCTATTGTTGGAAGGGACTGGGAGTACAGACCAGATGTACTGGATGCTGGTGTTATTGATGCATTTATCTCATGGCTTGCTGACCATCTTATTCATAGATTTTTTGATCTGACCGAGCTGATACCCTCCATGGAGGAGGCTATGGACATTACTAGTGCTCTAATGGGATAGGGTCCTAGACCTACACAGGCTCCTATCATACACCCCACACCTCTGAGGCCCAAAGTGATGGATCCACCACAGAGACCATCAGGATAGATGAGGACCCCTTGTCCCACTAGTTCCACAGTAGGAAAATCTTCTATTTCTCATAGATAGACTAGGGGAGAGGGTGGTACATTAGGTGGAGTTGGTTCAGCTGATGAGGTACTAGCAGCTGAGTAGGTGGTAGGTGGTGGTATGGGTTTCATAGAGGGGGACACTAGTTTTGATTTAGGTGCTGAGGTTAGATGCCATAAGGCACAGAGATCAGGTACTATTGAGCAAGCTCCCCCAGATACTGAGATGCCAGACATTGATCCTACTGCCCCTCCTACTCCACAGGACACTATCAGATGGCTTAGTGCATAGGTCAGGGACCTAAAGGTGCGCAGTGCTTGATGGGAGGAGTGATACATAGAGGCAGATAGACAGTGGATTGAGCTATGTGCAGAGGTATAGAGGTTGCAGGTAGAGGTGATTCATGAGACCTTATGGGTATCTTACTATGTGTCCACATATTATACAGTTGTTCCTGCTGCACAAAGAGTTCCCTCCTATTCATAGTACATGATGGCATTAGAGGGAGCTAGAGCACCTAGAGCAGAGGCAGTACCAGATGCACCACCTCCACCTCCACTAGGTGCAGAGGATCGGGATGAGAGCTAATCAATCTGTGATATGTTCTGACATTTTTGATCTTTTGATTCTGATATACTATTGTGATTCTGATAGCTTAGCTGAGCTCATTCTTTTGTATACTGTGCCAATAGTGCACCCCTGACTAGTTCAAGATTTTTGATATATATACATGAGATTGATATTTTGGTTGTGACTTCATTTGTACTTGTCATGTTTTGATTTATGATGATATCATGTGATGCTTATGTTATGAGTAGAGTAGAATGTATGTATGGATATATGCCATGCAATGATTTCTTTCATATGTATGGATGTTATGCAAATGTATTTGATTATGGAAATATGTATGTATGATTTTATGCTTATGCACATGGATGAATTGTAATGCAACAAATGATTATGATATGCAAATGCAACGATACACATGATATGTTTTGTAGATATTGATGAATACAAGTACTCAGTCTTATGTCAAAAAGGATGTTTAACCCAGGAGGATAACTGCTTGCGAGTCTATGAAGAGACCTTCAAGTTAGGTGTCAGCTATTGTTAGATTTGAAGAGACATTTGAAGAATTGTTTAAGCATTGAAGTTCATTTAACCATTGTGAGATCATGCAAACATGCTAAATGCAAAGAAACATGCAATATGAAATGCAACCTAAGACCTAGGACCTAGTCACTGATCATGTGTCAGTCATTCTCATCATTTAATTTTTAGGTAACTAGATAAATCAATACAATGCCCACTAGTTATGAAACCATAGACATATGAATATTGATTTGTATGCATAGGAATCAATACAACACCCACTGATTAGGAAACCATGGATATATGAATATTGATTTTGTTTTCAGAATGTTGGATTAGATATAAGCACCAAGGCATAAATGCCAGGATGAACTGAATATCATGTCCATGTTGATATAGCAATTTGTATAAGCATCAAAAAATAAACAGTGTGATGACCTAAATACACCTTGCATTACAAACACATCAAGCAGTCAAGAGATCATTCTAAATCCAATGTGAATTACCCGTAGTAACCCTTTATCGTTCACATCCTTAGGTAAGATCGCGTTTCACAGTAGGAGAAAGAACTCACTCAAAAATAGTTAGATCAAACTTCCTTGAATTTTTTGGGTATCAATGGTCGAGGTACACATGGCCATCCAATTTGAGATAGAGGCTCTTACAGTCGGACACCATTTCAATCCATAATTTCCAAAGTTGTTAGATTTGTACATACAAGAAGAAAACAAAGAAAAGATTATACCCCCAGTCATCACTCTCTAAATCTTGTAAAGGACATCATTGAAGAGCTTGAAGGGACACAATATGAAAAAATCTCAATGTGAATTAGTAAGCATACAAGGAGATAAAAGCATGAAGCATAGATTGTTTTTAGTTTTCAGTTTGATTGTTGATTGTGTTGTTGTAGATGCAAAATCCTTTCTGGAGAGAAGACTGACTGACTAACTCGGATAAAGCTTCAAAGGACTCTGACTAGATATGATACGTCTAAGATACATTGGAGGCCATAGAATATGACTTTGATTTCCCCCAAGTTTTAACATTGATAGGATACCGATGCTTGATCTGATTGGTTTACATACTGACTTAATGAATATAGGAATGCAAAAACAAACGAGGAGATATGTACAAACTAAAGCAAGACTGAAAGTTGGGAAAGACCAAGATTTCGCTGATAGATGGAGCATTTTGAAACAAGTGGTACCCGTTTGGTGGGTTTTCACCATCTTGGTAGAGATTCTATTTTTGCTACCAAGGCACCTGTTTCCAAGTTTTCACCAAGGCACTTTTTCTTTTTCTCATTTTTTTTTACTTTTTCATTTTTTAAATTTTTTTGATATTTTTCCATTTTTTCAAATTTTTTGATATTTTTACATTTTTAACATTTTTTTGTACTGTTGATATTTTTTACTTTTTTTTGGGAATCATCAAGGCACCTATTGCTAGGTTTTCACCAAGATGTTCATTTTTTTTAGGACTTTTTCCAATTTTTAAGATTTTTTCAAGACATTTTACCATAGACTGAATGCCTTAGGCATATAATTTCTTTACATGGAGAACATTGATTGGTTCTCAGAGCTGTTCTCCTTCAGTCATTGAGAGTTGATAGGAACTAGAGCCAAAAGTAGCAGTAATAACAAAGGGACCCAGCCAGTTGGGTTCAAACTTCCCCTTGCATTCTTGATGTGATTGATTTTTAGGATTTTCTCTCAAGACTAGATCACCAAGCTGAAATTCTCTGTGTCTACCTTTCCTATTGTAGCATCTAGACATTCTCTTCTAATATACTCTGAGATGATCATATGCTACTTGTCTACGCTCATCTAGTAGTTCAAGTTCTTGCAACCTAGACACTTTGTAGTCATCATCAATTACTAGACCATGCATTCTGATTCTTAGTGATGGGATTTCAACCTTAATAGGTAGTACTACTTTAGACCCATAAACTAAAGTGAAAGGTGTAGCCCCAATGGGCATTCTGATACTTGTTCTATAGGCCTGGAGAGTTGGATTGATCATGAGATGCTAGTCTCTTCCTGTTTTATTAACTGTATGGTGCAATATTTTCAATAGATTCTTGTTAGAGACCTTTGCTTGTCCATTCCCTTGAGGATAGTAGATAGATGACCAATGTTGTGTAATCTTGAATTTAGCACATAAATCATCTAGATCTTTGTTCTTGAATTGTCCACCATTATCTATGATTATGGAATGAGGTATCCCATATCTACATATGATATAGTTCAATATGAACATAGATATTTGCTTTCCAGTTGCTTGTGTCAAAGGGACTGCTTCTACCCATTTTCTAAAATAATCTGTAGCTATGATTATATGGGTATGTCCATTAGAAGAATGAGGATGTATAGCTCCTATAAGATCAAAGGCCCATTGATGAAAAGGCCATTGTGTAGTAAAGGGAATTAGATCTCTCCCTAGAGCATGAATTAAGTTTCCATGCACTTGGAACTTTTGACAGTTTTTAGCAAACTTGATAGACTCTTTCTCCATTTCGGGCCAATAGTACCCAGCCCTAATAAGTTTTTGAGCTAGTGTTAAACTGTTCAAGTGTGACCCACAAATACCATCATGGACTTCCTCTAATGCACATTGAGACTGTTCCCATTCTAAACATCTAAGTAGTGTACCATCTAGACCTCATTTGTATAGATTGTGACTAATGATGACATATTGGGATGCATTATGGATAAGGTATCTCTTTTCATGTTGGTTAAAGGTATCAGGAATGATTTGGTCTTGGAGATAGGAGAATAGGTTTTTGTATCTGGATGAATCATGACCAACAATAGTGTAGATCATGTGGGTTTTGGGAGAATCATATGTAGGATAAGATAGTGCTTCCACCAGGAATTTGTAGTGTAGCTCATGTTCAGGCTACTGTAATAGGGTAGATAGCGTTGCCATTGCATTGATAGCCTTGTTCTCTATTCTAGGAAGTTGCTCAAATGTGATAGATATGAAATACTTCTTTAAATCATCTACCATTCTCTTATAAGGAATGAGATTTTCATCTTTAGTTTGGTACACATCATTGACTTGATGGATACCAAGTTGTGAGTCTCCATGAATGTGTAGCTCTGTTACTCTCCATTCAATTGCTATTTTCATACCATTCAAAAGAGCTTCGTATTCTACAATATTGTTTGTACAAGGGAACTTTAATCTGAATGCTTTTGGGATTGATTATCCTTGAGGAGTTATGAACAATATGCCTACTCCAGATCCATTCTATGTATAGGAGCCATCAAAGAATAACTACCATTCTCTAGAAGAAAGAGTCATGATAGAGAAATCTGAAAATTCCATTTGCATTGGTGTATCATCAATCATAGGTGCATCTACTAATTGATCAGCAATTACCTATCCTTTGATAGCTTTTCATTCCACATATTCAATGTCGAATTCACTTAAAAGCATGACCCATTTAGCTAATCTACTTGTGAGGGCAGCTTTGTTGAGTAGGTACTTGAGTGGATCAATCTTAGCTACCAAATGTGTGGTATGAGCTAACATGTAATGTCTCTATTTCTATGATGCAAAGATCATAGCTAGACAAGCTTTCTCAATCATTGAATAGTTCTTCTCATATGCAACCAATGTTCTACTGATATAGTATATAGCTCTTTCCTTTTTGTTCTCATCATGTTGTGCAAGCAATGCCCCCAGTGATGTATCTATAGCAGAAACATATAAGATCAAAGGCTTCCCTGGAATGGGAGGCATCAAGATAGGAGGATTTGATAGATACTTCTCGATATGATTAAAGTTGTTCTCACATTCTTCATTCCATGCAAAGGTCACACCTTTATGTAATGTTTTTGTAAAAGGTTGTGATATGTCTGCTAGCTGTGATATAAATCTTTTGATAGATTGAAATCTTCCTTGCAATGTCCTCATTTGACTAATATTCTTTGGAGGTTGCATTTCCATGATAGCCTTTACTTTAGCTGGATCAACTTCAATGCCCTTCTTTGAAACTATGTATCCGAAGAGCTTTCCAAAAGTGACACCAAAAGCACATTTCTTAGGATTTAGTTTGAGACTAATTTTTTCCATTCTGTTTAGTATTTTTCTCAAGTCATTTAGATGTTCATCTCTAATCATAGATTTTGCTAAAGTATCATCAACATAATCCTCCATAGTCCTATGCATCATGTCATGAAAAATAGATGTCATGGCTCTTTGATATGTAGCATCAGCATTCTTAAGCCCAAATGGCATGACATTCCAACAAAAGGTGCCCCATGCACATGTAAAAGAAGTTTTATCTTGATCCTTTGGAGCAATTTTTATTTGATTATATCTAGAAAAACCATCCATTAAAGAATACATCTCAAAGCCTCCAGTCATGTCCACTATCATATCAATGTTAGGTAATGGAAAATCATCCTTAGGGCATGCTTTGTTTACATCTCTAAAATATGTGCACATTCTGATTGATTTATCTAGTTTTGAAATAGGTACAATATTAGAGATCCACTCTGCATAATCAATAACTTGGATGAATCTAGCTTTTAGGAGCTTCTCTAATTCAGCTTTTACCAAGAGTGCAACATGAGGATGCATCTTTCTCAATTTTTGCTTGATAGGTTTGACATTTGGAGCTATAGATAAATCTTGCATTATAAGATTAGGATCCAAACCTGGCATATCTGAATATTTCCATGCAAATTTGATCTTCTTCTCTATTAGGAATGTTGTAAATTTTTACTTCTCTTCTTCTGATAAAGATTGTGCTACATGAATCAACTGTGGTTCTTCTACTGTTCCCAAATTGATGGATTGAGTGGGCTCAATTATAACTAGAGATCTATCATGTAAATGACTTGGAAGGACATCAAATATCTCATCCTTAGGCACCTTAGAGAGGTTTCCACCTTTGGATACATCTTTTATTTTTACTTTTGTAGGTTCTGAGACTGCCACAAAGTGGTTTTCACCCTCAGAACTCCTTTTCTTTTTCTTTTTATTCTTATTTTTCTGACTAAGATACTTGATGTCAGAATCTATCATGCTAACACTCGGTTCACTGATGGAAGTACTCATAGGCTCAACTGCATTGAGGTAGCAAGAAAGGGCATAGTCATTCAGGAAGGTATAAATACCATGGCTCAGATTTGTGGAGGTTTTATCAAGAAGTTCAAGATGTTGGATAGTCAAAATGGGGAAAGATTGGGAGATAGTGTTTACGGATATGGATCTATCATCATTGGTCCTAACCTGACCCTCAAGTTCAAAGGTGATATTACAACTTAAGACATCCAATTCATGAATAGGCTCAATGTCATTGTGGGAGTCCAATTCAACCATAGGTGGATTAGACTCGATAGGTTCATCATTTCGCTCTAGACTTACATCAGGTTTGGGTGCATATTGGTGAATAACATCAACATGTTTCTCTGTAATAAGCTCATATTCTTCTCGAATGGCTCCCCATTCATAGTCATTAGATTCTTCATCTATGCCTCTAGGAAATCTAAGAACATGAGTAAAGTCAGGATGAATACCCAAAGAAGGGTTACCCTCAGATTCTGATTTGAATTCATACTCATGGGAATCTGTCTCAGAATAACTACCAACTTCCTCTTTGTCTATTTGATTGTCTTTGAGATTAGCTAGTTCTTGTGTTGCAACTATCTCTTGATTGATAGTAGGTTCTTGTGTTTCTACTACATTAATTCTTTTGATTGGATCATCTTCAGCTTTAAGGACATCTGTGATTTCCTTAGGTAAATGCTCATAAGGGATAAGTTCAGAGCTATCTAAATCACTATCCGATGGTTCAGTTTCTTCCTTCTTAAGAAGGGGTTCACCTAGTGTGATCTACTCTATGACATGAGAACAATTACCTTTGAGGTGGAAGGGTTTCTTTTTAAAGCCTAAGCCAACAGTATCTTTGTTTTCCCTACCAGTATGTGAAATAAGTGTTATAAGACCTTCTCCTCTGACTCCTAGAGGTCCTTTACCTAAATATCCCATCTTAGCTATCAATTTATCTCCTGGACCATATGCCTTAGTAGTGATTTTGGATACTGTACAGTCACTAGTTTGAACCACTTGAGATTTAGGTTCATCTTTGTATAGCCATGCAAGCACGGCTTCATCCTCTTCAAATTCCTACTTGGAGACTTGTTCTGCTACAAAATTCTTTTTATATGCTTCAAGAGGTTCTTTAGAGTCTAGTTTGGACTATTTTAAAGATTGTCCTTAAGGCTTACGTGAGATAGGGAGAGATTTCAAAGATAGGACTGGCTCTATAGTGTATTCTCCCATACCATTTTCTTTGATATTGACCTCTTTTGCAATGTCTTCCATTTTAGATGTGCATGCTTCTTTAGTTGGCTCAATGGAAGATTCTTTATTATTAGGCACAAGTTTATCGACACTTTCTTTCAATGTATTGCAAGTGGTGGATATATCTGCTAGAATAGTGACCTCTACCCCTTCATAAGTAAATTTCAAGCATTGGTGGAATGTAGAAGGAATAGCCTTCATATCATGTATCCATGGTCTCCCTAGAAGAATGTTGTAAGCCAAAGGTAGATCAAGAACTTGACATATAGTATCTCTGATAACTGGTCATACTCTAATAGGTAAGACAATGGTGCCTTTAGAAGATCTTTCTTGTTCATCATAGGCCTTTATAGTTATTTTCTTTCTAGGATAATTAGCCAATTTTGAAAATCCCAATTGTGTGACCAAGCTATAAGAAAAAATATTTAAGCCAGCACCTCCATCTATCAACACACATTTGACTCTAAGGTTTTGGATCAAGACTTCTATATGCAAGGGCTAGTTATGCGAGTGACTCAAGGAGTTTTCATCCTCCTCTAAAAAGGAGATATATTGCAGAGATGCAAGATGTCCAACCATAGTTTGGAACCTGTCTAAATCAAGGTCATCAAGAACATTGGATCCAAGCAAAGCTTTGTCTAGGATGGCTCTATGAGCTGGAGATATTCAAAGTAGCTCAAACATAGAGATTTTTGCATTAGTGTGTTAGAGTTGTTGAACAATGCTATAAGCTATTGGCTTCGTATCTTTAGGATTGAAAGATTTAGAAACAACCTTCTATTTGGAAGTAGAAGAAAGATTGAAGGGCATCTTAGGGACATTTGATGAATCTGGGATTTATCTGTTCAGGTGTGCCTGGGCTTGTGATTGAGTCACTACATTAGATGAAGTATGATCTCTATCTCTTCACACAATTGTGATGACATTGCAATGCTCAGAGAGACAAGGTTCAACCATATTGATAACAACATTATTTCTAGGGTAAGCATAATTGACCTTTGCCCCCATATTAGGTTGAGAAGATGAAACTTCTTGACATGTTTCAGAAATGGTTATGTGAATGTTGTATGATCATTATTGCTCTTATGATTGTCAATTGTGATGTCTCCCTTATCAATCAGATCTTGAATAGTATGTTTCAAGCGTAAGCAGTTATTAGTTTTGTGACCTTTACCCCGATGGAAATCACAAAATTCATTCTCTCTCCACCATTTTGGTTTAGGATCACGATCAGATTGTCAGATCTTAGGAAAGGAAATGATGTTATTAGCCAACAGAGTTCTCATAGCTGATTCCAAAGATTCTCCAAGAGGAGTGAACTTTCATTTATTATCAGAGGACCAAGATTTGTATTTTGGCTTCCTTTTGAGATGGTTCAGACACCTTTTGTTCTGAAGCTTTGATGGCTTGGGTGCCAATAGTTAGATTGAAAGCTAGTGCCTTTGATGGGAAATAGATAGTATCAACAACACCATCTGTGACAATGCCTTTATTCTTGTTCCAGTTTTTATTCTTGTCTTTAGAACTGGATCCTGATTCATACTTGTCCTTTTGAAGTGTGATTTCTCCTTTTTTCACAAGTACTTTTTCAATTTTGATCATATTGTCTACCATCTTATCAAAAGATGGATGATCTTGCATTTTTAAAGGGTAGTTGATCTCTGGGATAAGATTACTGATGAAGATTTCCAGTTTCTCAGTTTCTAGAATAGGTCTAGCATATAGAGAGAATTTCTTCCTCCATCTTTTGAGAAATGTCAAGAATGGTTCACCTAGATATTGCTTGAGATTACAAATATCAATCATGGTGACTAGATGTTGAATGTTGTAGGAGTATTTCTAATAGAAAAATTTGATCAACTCCTCAAAATTTTTGATAGTAGAAGGCAATCTAGAGAACCAATGAATGGTTGCTCCTCCCAGAGATCAAGGAAAAAGATGCATCAGATAGGTTGGTTCATGCATGAACTCCATAGATTGTGTATAGAATTCTCTAACATGATCTTGAGGATCTGAGTGTCCATCATACTTATCATATTTAGGCATCTCCACTCTTTTTAGGAATGGTGGCATGTACAAGTCTTTGTCAAATGGAAAAGGACATAGGGCCTCCATGGAGAACTCCTTGGGTTCCTTTTATTTCTCAATGTTATTAAGTTTGACTTGCATGGCATGCATCTATTTCATCATAGCTGTGAGTGGAGTTTTTGCCTCATGCATAATGATATCTTCAACATTAAAGTTGGGAGGAAGTTTAGCTCCTTGATGAGCTAATTGTAAAAAGTATACCTCTCTGTCCTCTTTCAAGAAATGCTTCATCATTCTTTTGAAGTTATCATCATTTTGATATTGAGCAATTTCTTCAGGTGTGGGTTCCTGATCTGTACCATGTTGAGATTGAACTCTTTGAGAGCCAAAGTGTTTCCCTACTTGAGACATGGTAGGATTTTTAGGACTCCTTGGATTAGATTGGGGTGGAGTTTGTTGATTACCTCCATGAGTTGATGAAGGAGGAATGTAACCAGTTTTCAATCAAAGATTACCAAGACTGTCATCTTCGTAAAGACCAAAATTGTAGAGTTGCTCAAGAGTTGGACTTTGGATATGAGTCAAAGGTAAGGTATGAGATATTTCCCCAGATTTCTTGTGAGAGGAAGCTCTAGTTTCCACCATTAACCTTGGGTGAAACAAAAGAATATGATGAAGATAACTGAAGAAAGATATGATTCAAGAAGATCAAATGATGCAACCTTGTCAAGGTTTAATTGATTGAAGCTTAGATTAGATGTAGATGAAGGAAACTGTGCCCTGGATGTATGGGTAGATTCCTAAAAGATAGCGAACACGAGTTCACAACACTTAGCCATTTTGATGATGGATTGAAGATTGATAGTTATGACAAGGTTTTGACACAAGATGATAAAGACTCAAATTGATTAAATAGAAGGCTAAATTAGATTCAAAAGGCCACTTTAGGAAAATGATTGGATTCTCAATATTTGCTACTCTGTTCTTGACACAGTGATTTGTTTGACAGATTCTAGAAATAGGCTGGAAAAGCTGGGTCTCTAATAGTTCTGACAACTTTCTGACAACTTTTCAAAATTTCTCAAATGACTTTCTATAGGCTCGTACAACAGTGGGTATAGTATGAAACGACAATTGAAAAACTCATACGACTATTGCAAAAACTTGCACGACAGTTGATAGCAGGGTTTTGAATTTTTTGAATTGACTGGTAGCAAAACTCGTATGATAGTGTACCATATACCATATGATAATAAAGGGGTTCTAAAATGACAATAGCCAAAATTCGTACAACTTTCTAACTTTACAAAATCACTGTTGACTCCAGAAAGGTGCTTGACATCAGATTTTTTAATTTTTTAGATTTTTAGTTTCAAATTGTTCACAAAATTGTCTATCCAGATTTGAAGAATGTAGCGGATTGATTCATTCTTAGTAACTAGATAGATAAACAAGCACGCAAAATAGCAAGCAAGTGATTTCAAGCACATTTGAAAATAATGAATAGGGGACAAAGCAACCCTGGCCATGAACAATCAAGTGACTAAATTGTGCTAATCCCTAGGAGTGCTAACTATTATACACTAAGTTTGCACCCTTGTTTCAAGCTCTCTTGGTCTTGATAACCTAGTATAACATGGGAATCATCTCCAAGTTGTCAGACCTATGCTAACTAAGATGAGACCTCCAAGTTCTAGGCTGGTTCCTCTTGGATAATCACCTTAATTTTCCTCTAGACAGGAAAGTAAATTTTTGAGGGAAAAGGGATAGAAGGAATGCTGAAATGGAAATGCCTTGAAAAGAAAACTACCTACTAGGTGATACACCAAAAATATGGTATGAATTGCAATATAAAGGATGAACTTAGCACACAATCTTAGATTTAGGAGATCACAACTCACTAAATAGGCTTGCATCAATATTTTATAGAAGGGTCTGAAATAGAAAGATGCTATGCAGGGAAAGAGAAAATTTCACAAGACAATAGCACTCCTAAAAACTTAGACACAAACTATAACCTACAAATAGACATTCACCTTTGCAATTGGGTATAGGAATGAGATAGATTGTCAGGGGTGGAAGTATACCCATAAGAGCATTCAAATCAAATCATTCATAGGCATACACATAAACTCCAGAAAGAAAGAGGGATCAAGAACCCTAAGATATCACTAAAAGCATACTTATACCCAATTCAATAAGAGAAAATTCAGACATAGAAGGTATAGGGATAGAGAAAATGTCACAAAGTACCTTTGCAATATCTGAACAATCAATGAAAGTTACAAACTACAAAAATCAAAGGGTAGAAAAAATGCCACAGATAAATTCTAAGAAAGAAAAATCCTCCTTTACAATTGTCAACTCCTAGCTCTAAAAAGCTCCAAAAACAATATATACATCTCCTCTTTCGCATGCAGGCAAGAGTCAAACCTAATTAGGGTTACATAAATTTACATAAAATAATATCAAACCCTAATTCTATCATTTCTCATCATAAATACCCATGAAAATATCCTAGTTGATTAGATATTTGTGTTTGCGTGTCCATTTCATCATGAATTGTTTGCAAATTTTGAGCTGCCATTATCCATCTACCTTTCCTGCAACTCGGGCTCACCATAACTATTCAAATCTGATATTGTGAGATATTTGAATTTAAAAACTTATTAAATGGTCACAGGTGGTGCCAAGCTTTATCTATCAATGACCGACATTCAAATTTTAACTTTACTTTAAAACAGGGCCGTTAGATCTTTCCTTTTTACCTAGGCACCGTATTTGACTGCAAACTTAACTCAGCATTTACCTCAAGTTCCTTTTCCTTTTAGTAATTGTATCATTTAATCTTTTAACTAACCCCAGCTAAGTCTAGTGAACAAGAGATAACCCTTTAGTCGCTAATTCATGAAATACATCTCTAATCCTGGGCCCATCCTACCACCTATCATTCTTTTATTCGCTCTCGATCGCTTCATCAGAAGACGCCTTAGCAATCAGTGACAATAGACCTAGAAAGAATCTACTTTGCATCAAATGGTGGGCGTATGATCTCATAGCCCCCAAAGATTCCTTCAGATCATACACCAACCATAGATCTTTATTCAACTAGGACCCTACTGACACATTGGGTCCACTAACAAATCCCCGTCATCACATAGCAACCAATCATATGCATGTATGTCAGCAACACGTGGCACCAGACCCACCTGAAATCTACCTTTACTTCAACCAATCAAAAGAAAGCACATCATCATGACCTAGCAATGGACCCACCCTTTTGAAGCCTTGGCAATAAAGTAGAATCAATGGTCAGCGTATGATCTCATGGGCTCAGAAGATTCCATGAGATTATAAGACAATCGCAGATCTTTGACAAGCTAGCACCTCTACAGATTATTTGACAATGGTCTCACTAACACATCCTCATCATGAGCCTTCGACCAATCAGAATCAAACATGTCAGCTTGACCTAGCATCAAACCCACTTGACAGAAGTGCTTAACTCCAGAATGATTTAGTGAATGCGCGACCAAAGGATTTCACCAAGTCACCAAAAGAAATACTTAACCTTGGTTAGGTCTGGAGAATACATGAACACTGCACTTGCTAAATTGGGGAATGAGAAGAATATGCTACTAGGGATTAAGAGAATTGGTGAACAAAGGTTTTATAATGCACACATGGGAAATGGGGAATTTAAGTGGTCGAAAAAGGTAACTGCAAAAATAGAACCTAGCCTAGGGTTTTTTAGGGTTTTTTGCCCTCCAACACTCACTTTTTCAAAAATTTAAACTTGTAGATTAGGGAAATAAAGAATTGCAGAGGCCAGAGGATAGGACACAAGCCATGAAATTCTTAGAGGTGTTTAACAAGATTAAAATGCAGACCATGGGATGGAGCTTAGCCAAATTTGCATGGAACAGGAAAATTAGGTAACATTTTGGCAATTTCTTTTGGATGTTAGCTTGCTAGACATTAGATCAATGGCCTTGACATATTCATTGGGCATAGGAGTCATCACTAAAATATAAAACTTTCCTGACAGAGAGAGACCTAGAGCTGGCTCAAAGAACTATGCACAGGCACTTTTTGGAAAGTAGGAAAACTAAACTGAAAGCAGGGAAAGAAAGAAGGAAAACTATCCTAACCTAAACTAACCAATGTAGAAAATTAGTCAAAAAAAACCATTCACTGGTTTGTTGAAATAACTACCCCTCCTCCTTAAGATACATTATTTTACATGCATGAGGATAGCAAATAGGGAATGAAGTATGCATGGCTGTGTGAAGAGCCGATGCACTACCTTTTGAAAGACATAAAAAAATTGACTCACCTCCACCAACAGATTCTTATTTTTATTATCCAGGGGTAGGTAAGTGAGTTGAGCTTGTCCTTGATGAATTGCAAGCTCACCTTCAGTTTCAGCCTCATTTGAACACTCATGTTTGGACACAAACATGACTGGTTTTTATGGCTGGCCTCCATTCTTGCTAAGTACCTTAAGGGGCAACCACTGGAAAGAGTGAACTTGGGGTTCCCTTTGCTGTTATCAGGATGCATCTCATTAATAACTTCAGCAGGATGGTCAAAAAATTGTCCCTCCATCATAATATGTCGTACATTTTCCTCTTCTATAGTTGGGACACAATTAACCCCCTGATCTCCAAACTCCTCTTCAAGAACATGAAAGCCATTATCCTTTTTAGGAAGATGAGGAACATCAACAAGAGTTGAGCAGAAAGCATCAATTATCAAATCAAAATCATCTTGTTGCTCTAAGTCAGCAGAAACCATATCATCTTTATTTTCACAAATAGAGGGCTCAACTAGTGAATCTTGTACTACCTCATCCTGATCAATGTAAGAAGGCATCTCTTCAAATAGATCAACTGGGCTTTCACCCTCTTCACTTTCTTTCTTATCCTTATCTGACTACTCAAATCCATCTGGATGTAATAACCCTACTTGTTCCTCATGATCATCATGAAAAATTACACCTAAAAGACAAAAATCATCTTCTTTCTAGTGGCCTGAAATGCTATGAGGTGTAGGGGGCTCTTTAGGAATTGGTTCATAGGGCCTTATCTGCTGTAGAACTAGCTCACTGTCACTTAGGAAGTGAAAATTTTTAGGTGTCTCCCTTATAAGGGGAAGATGAGTTGGCTGGAAATTTGGGATAGGGTCATGAATGGGCTCAGGAAAGAAACTTGGGATCTGAACCTTGTGAGTTTCTTTTCTTGGCACTTGTTACATCCCATCCTTAGGAAGATGTGCTTGAGAGGCCACTATCTCTTGTTGTAACACTTTTGACCTTTCTCCATCAGGAAGCTCATAGTTCAAGAGGACAAGCGGAAAATTTGTAGCCTCCTTCCAAAAAAATGGGTTTAGGTGACTACTAGCTGCTTTGATGCTTTGTGTTGGGAATGTCCTCCTGATTGGATTATATGGATGGAAAGGCCTCTTTACCAAATTTTTCCTTCTACTTTGGTGCCTTTCTTGATACTATGGTCTACTTTGTTGGTAGGATTGCTCCTAAGCTTGGCACTTTTGGCTAGGACTTTAACCTTGTTGTCGATAAGGTGGCCTATCCTCTTGATTCTACCCCTTTAAAATGATCAAATCCTTGGTTAGAGCCTGCAGCAAGCTCATCATATCTTGGTTTGTTGCTTGTTGATCACTTCTCACCTCTCATTGACTACTTTTTAATTTGAGTAACTCTTGAGAAGGGTCACCTGTGGACTCCCCATAGCTAGTGCTGGCCTGAGGTTCTATTAATGTAGGTATGGGAGTAAATGGAGGCATCTACAGAGGTATAGTGGGCTGAAGATTGTGAGAGATAGGCATGGGTGGCCTTGGGGTTATCATACCAGCCTGAATTAAGCAATTTTCTACCTTTACAACTAGGTCAAAAGCCTGAGGTAATGAAGTACCTCCTAAAGACTGAATCATGATAGATATGTCACTAGTTAGGCCTCTCAAAAAATAAAGGAAAGCACAATCTACTGAAGGCCTTATATTAATTGGAATCCTATTCCATGTCTTGAGGAATCTGCCATTAAAATAAGTCATCTATTCTTGAGGATCTCTCTTTATAATTTGGAGCTACTCTACTAGAGACAAAGAGTCTAAATCATCCTCGAAGTATTTACTAAGGAGATCTCCAAGTCTATCCCATGAAGTAATGGAGCCAACTGCCAGACCTCTAAACCATTCCAGGGCCTTACCCTTAAAGGAGGTAGCCAACAACTTGGTGGCAGCATCCTCTTCTGTGATGTGGTGTATACTATAGAGGGTAGCCACATCTCTTATGTGCTCAAAAGCAGTTGTTTGGCCTTCACCTGTGAAATCTAGTAGACTCTTTAGTGCTGCCAAGGGCACATCATGGTGTTGGGAAAAATTTAATGGACTACCCTGATTAAAGGGTGAAAATGCAAATTGTCTTGCCATCATGAGGGTCTATTTTTTTCATAAGCTATATCAGAAATCGGGTCACTGTCTCTTAACACCAAGGGAGTCACTAGATATACTTGAATACTAACCTCTCTAAGGTCTATATTATGCAATTAGTATATCAGAGATAGCATAATCATTGAAATTGACTTCTTTTTGAGTCCCACCAGGCGTGCCAGAAATGTTATACACTAAGTTTGCACCCTTGTTTCAAGCTCTCTTGGTCTTGATAACCTAGTATAACATGGGAATCATCTCTAGGTTGTGGGCCCTATGCTAACTGAGATGAGACCTCCAGGTTCTAGGTTGGTTCCTCTTGGATAATCACCTTAATTTTCTCCTAGACAGGAAAGTAAATTTTTGAGGGAAAAGGGATAGAAGGAATGGTGAAAGGGAAATGACTTGAAAAGAAAACTACCTACTAGGTGATACACTTAAAATATGGTATGAATTATAGTATAAAAGATGAACTTAGCTCACAATCTTAGGTCTAGGAGATCACAACTCACTAAATAGGCTTGCATCAATATTTTATAGAAGGGTCTGAAATAGAAAGATGCTATGCAGGGAAAGAGAAAATTTCACAAGACAATAGCACTCCTAAAAACTTAGACACAAACTATAACCTACAAATAGACATTCACCTTTGCAATTGGGTATAGGAATGAGATAGATTGTCAGGGGTGGAAGTATACCCATAAGAGCATTCAAATCAAATCATTCATAGGCATACACATAAACTCCAGAAAGAAAGAGGGATCAAGAACCCTAAGATATCACTAAAAGCATACTTATACCCAATTCAATAAGAGAAAATTCAGACATAGAAGGTATAGGGATAGAGAAAATGTCACAAAGTACCTTTGCAATATCTGAACAATCAATGAAAGTTACAAACTGCAAAAATCAGAGGGTAGAAAAAATGCCATAGATAAATTCTAAGAAAGAAAAATCCTCCTTTACAATTGTCAACTCCTAGCTCTAAAAAGCTCCAAAAATAATATATACATCTCCTCTTTCGCATGCAAGTAGGAGTCAAAACCTAATTAGGATTACATAAATTTGCATAAAATAATATCAAACCCTAATTCTATCATTTTTGATCATAAATGCCCATGAAAATATCCTAGCTAATCGGATATCTATGTTTGCGTGTCCATTTCATCACCAATTGTCTGCAAAATTTGAGCCGCTATTATCCATCTACCTTTCCTGCAACTCGAGCTCACCATAACTGTTCAAATCTGATACTGCGAGATATTTGAATTTAAAAACTAATTAAACAGTCATAGGTGGCACCAAGCTTTATCTATCAATGGCCAACATTCAAATTTTAACTTTACTTTAAAACAGGGCCGTTAGATCTTTCCTTTTTACCCAGGCACCATATTTGACTACAAACTTAACTCAACATTTACCTTAGGTTCCTTTTCCTTTTATTCACTATATCGTTTAATCTTTTAACTAACCCCGGCTAAGTCTAGTGAATAAGAGATAACCCTTTAGTCGCTGATTCATGAAATACATCTCTAACCCTGGGCCCATCCTGCCACCTATCATTCTTTTATTCGCTCTCGACCGCTTCATCAGTAGACACCTCAATAATCACTGACAATGGACCTAGAAATAATCTACTCTACATTAGACGGTGGGTATATGATCTCATAGCCCCTAAAGATTCCTTCATCTCATATGCCAACTGTAGATCTTTATTCAACTAGGAACCTACTGACACATCGGGTCCACTGATGAATCCCTATCATCACGCAGCATCCAATCATATGCATGTATGTCAGCAACATGTGACACTGGACCCACCTAAAATCTACCTTTACTTTGACCAATCAAAAGCAAGCACATCATCATGACCTAGTAATGGACCCACCCTTTTGAAGCCTCATCAATAAAGAAAAATCAATGGTTGGCATATGATCTCATGGGCTCAGAAGATTCCATGAGATTATAAGACAACCATAGATCTTTGACAAGCTGGCACCTCTGTAGATTCTCTGACAACAATCTCACTGACACAACCTCATCATGATCCTTCGACCAATCAGAATCAAACATGTCAGCATGACCTGGCATCGAACCCACTTGACAGAAGCGCTTAACTCCAGAATGATTTAGCGAATGCATGACCAAAGGATTTCACCAAGTCACCAAAAGAAATACTTAACGTTGGTTAGGTCTGGAGAATATGCGAACACTGCACTCGCTAAATTGGGGAATGAGAAGAGCATGCCACTGGGGATTAAGAGAACTAGCGAACAAAGGTTTTATAATGCGCACATGGGAAATGGGGACTTTAAGTGGCTGAAAAAGGTAACTACAAAAATAGAACCTGGCATAGGGTTTTTTAGGGTTTTTTGCCCTCCAATGGTCACTTTTTCAAAAATTTAAACTTGCAGATCAAGGAAATAAAGAATTGTAGAGACCAGAGGATAGGACACAAGCCATGAAATTCTCAAAGGTGTTTAACAAGATTAAAATGCAGACCCTGGGATGGAGCTTAGCCAAATTTGCATGGAACAGGAAAATCGGGTAACACTAACAATGTATGTTCCAAAAAGTTTTGCAATAACGCACATATTCCTAGAAAAATAAAAATTTGGCCTCACTAGGGTTTTTAGTAATGGTCTGACTCTGCAAGTTTTGTGATCTCAAGAGGGTGAACTCCAATCTAGGGACACTGGGGTTTTGACACAGTCTGAGAACTTAATCTTCAGGATTTTCTAGGGAGATCTGACAGCCCAACAAGAGACCACACCCATGGAGATTTCTTCCACAAGGACATTTATATAGCAGTTGTCACTACCATGGTAAAAATGGCTATTACCACTTGAGGTTCAGTCAACGTGGTTGACCTGATTAAGGGAATGTCCACTACGGTTAACCCTCTCTAAAGGTGACTCACAAAATATACCACATGGAGACTGGTTCCAGATTCAAGGATCTAAATTTCTGGTACTACCCAAAAAGGGAGTAGAGAATAATCCTCTAACCTTTTCACTTTTAACCCAAAAAAAGCAGATAGATTAATCTGACACGCTAAGACCAAGATTATCTCACAAAAGTTCTATGATGTTAACCACTCCTAATCTATCAACCTCTTTTGAGAGAGAATGTATCAATCAGAAGCTGAAGATGCACAAATCTAGTAGAACGTGAGACTCCCTCAGTATCCTCCCTACCTACAAGGTTTCCTTCATTGAGAAGGGTTTCACTGGAAACCCACTCTCTCAAGAACCATGAATAGTGTTCATAGGGCCTATTTACTATGTGTAACAAAGATGCTGAAAAAAAAATCTTTGTTCATTTTTATAGCCCAAAATGAAATATGTGATATGAAAGCAATAAAGGTCACACAAGCTTGACACACAAGAGTTCTTTTTAATCCAAATCAAAACATTATCAGTTGAGAAGATTACCTAAATTCCTCACAACGCACTTAGTAGATTCTTACCTATTTTTAGCAATTCTTACACTTTTCCCAATCAAAATCAGTAGGAATCAATCAGAAATAGAAAATTTCAATCGTTAATGTTAGCTGTTAGTCCAAATCAGAAAAACAAATCTGGAAAACTGCCTGAAAAAGTGAAATGACAATTAAAAACCTAGCACTAAAACTCATACAACAGTGGGTTACCTCCCAGACGACAGTCTAGAAACTCATATGACACTGGGTACCAAGTCATACAACAATCAAGATTCCAAATGACACTATGTCTCTGATGCTATGATCCTTGATCAAATAAACTGTCGTATGACAGTGGGTATCCTCTGATATGAGTTTCTGACAAAACTCGTATGAAAATTGTACGGACAAAAATTAAAAATCGCAACTTGGAACAAAAAATGATAAGAAAATGATAGAAATTGAATGGAAACCCATTTGAGGGCCCCACGGTGCGTGCCAAAAATGTGTGTGTGAATTGTGTACCTAGTTGTAGACACAACACTTCAGTAAAACATTAGAGGTTAGCTAAAATTGAAATCGTGCAAGTAATTGAAAACTAAACTAACCAGGTGATTTACTACCTTCTAGTAGATGCGAGTATGTATTCTCAGATGGGACCAAGATCAGTGACCTTGACGACACCTAAATGAAGGATTTGAATGCGAAATCTAGATATGAATTAAATGCATATTAATCTATTTTTTTGAGTTTTTCTATGCAATAACATGAAAAATGATATGAAATATAATCTATATGAAAAAATAATATGCAATACAATTAATCTAACAATGATATGCTAAAATATGAATGATCTCACAAAGTTGTTGATTCATAAAGAGGCTTCAATTCTTCAGATACCAATTCGCCAGCATAAGTTTGCAAAATTATGAGATATCATTATGAAGAGCTAAGCCTTGATTTTATAGAAATCCAAGGCTTTGGGGATGCATGGAAAAAGCCATAAATCACTCAGGTTGATTTTTGAGTTATCAAAGAATAAAAGATAGTTAACTCACAAAAAATATGCAAAACAACTTTTTGATTTAAATCAGAGTTGAGTTTATTTTTAAAACAACTTGAATTGATTTTCTGATTTCAAGTTTAACTGCTTTTTGAATGTGCATAATATTTATGAATTAAATAAATAAATAAAGTGATTTATTTCAAACTTAACTGATTTTAAAAAATAAAACAATTGATTTATGGGTTAATCAATTATTAAATCAAACTTTTATTCCAAAATAATATCATTAAATATGACAACTTGCTTTAATTAATTAAATAAGAATTTAATCAATTAATGATAGGAATTTTGATTTATTATCAAATTTAAATAATAATAATTAGGAATAAATATAATTAAATTCAATTAAATAATTAAGTGGCAGTATTAAATCTAATTAATTAAATATTTAGAATACTCAATTAATCAAACTTTAGGATAAATAGGATTTATTGCCAAATAATTATTAAATTAAATATAATTAAGATAAATAGGAATATTCCCTGATGCAGAATTTGAGATAATCAATTAGGATTCGATAATGTTCAGATGTGCCTTAGGTTAGGACTTCTATGTCGATTTTGTTCGATATGTCAATATAGGAGGTTAATGAACCTATAGCCCATTTTTGGGGTATTACACCAATCAATATAATTCTCCACTCGTACGACCTCAGATCTTGCATTGTCATCCACGTAACTATCAACATGTCTTCAACTACTCTCTAACTACACATAACCAGATTCTATCCCGATTGGGAGATATCATCTGATTTCCACAAACTGCTACTCAGGAACATTTCTTGAATACTGCTTCTACTAATTTTCTCATAACTTCCATGAATAAAAGAATTACTATCTACGCTCTTAACCATGATCTTATAAGACATCATAGAATAAGTCCTCAACTGCACATAGATTCATCTTCAATATCCCAAGTGCGCTAACTCAAACACTGTCTGCTTCACTGCTAATCTTTAGTAGATCATTGTGTTGAAATCAATGTCAATCACATTCATGAATGCAACAACTACTACTATAGAATGGCTGCTAATACTCCCCAATAGGATATATTCAACATTCATTCCTAATAGTACCTTACAAAACAATTTCAATAATTTATGCAGCTTAGTAACATAAAATATCAATCTGTCTATTCACTTTACCGAATACTAGTAATTATCCAAACTGTGATTACCGATTAAATCAACTATGCAGTATGTAAAGTATGATAGCAAAACAATCATAACAACTAACACATAACACAATTATTCAACGTGGAAACCATGCTGAGGGAAAAAACCACCTGGGACCGATAACCCAAAATAATTCACTCTTCTGAAGTGAGCTCAATTAGGAACCAACTCTGTTAAAGGTTACATTGCACACTGTTAGGTGTGACCTAGTTATAGGATTTATCACTAATAGTTAACTTTTGACCAGCATTCACTATGGGGTCAACAAGATAACAATTTACATTCAATGAATGTCATAGGATAGTACAATAAGATTGTTAAGTCCACTCGGTTAAGAGATTTTTTGAATCAATGGTTAAACTGATGCAGTTTTGATCTAATTCAAATACAACTCAATTGCAAATATTTAGATCTATGCTATGCTCATAAAATCCTCTAATCATTAATCAACTCACTTCCTTAATATTTCTCAACTTACTTCACTCGGTAAATAGTTCTCAAATGCTTGGTAATGTCTGCAGCTCGATTCTTTCTGTAACCATTTTGATCAAGAATGCATGAATAAGATCTTCACATGAATCTCTACAGTCTCCTTTTTTTGGGCATGTTTCAACAATGAAACTCATATCTCTTAAATAGACAAGTAAACCATTTTCATATCAACCATAAGATTTTGCCTAATAATCTCCTTCGTCCATTTTTCTGCTTAAACCTTCCTCGGCAGATGTGTCCTTAACATGTTTTAATCTCATCCTTTAGATCATCTCTGAAATATGTCAGCTATGGATCTCATAACTTACTTCATCCTTAATCTCGAAATCATAACAACTTCCAGCTCATCAATTTCAGTTGACTGTTCTTAGCATTTAATATTTTCATCCATAGTCGGTTAATACTAAAATACGTCGGTGATAACTAACTCGGTTATTACTGTCACTTAGTATACATTGCACTGGCTTGGTGTATACATAAGTCTTCAATTACTGACCACATTGAATTGTTCAATTCAAATCTCTTCTTCATAATAGATTAATGTAACATGCTCAAGTCAACAATATAAAGCCATAGACTCATCAATAAGTTACCCAATGTTTACCTTATCCTTATTTGTCATATCCATCTTTTCCTTATGTAGATATCTCAGTTCTTCATCTTTTCTTCCTTCTACAGATGTTCAAATGTTTGTAACTATAATGATAACTACTGTCAAAACTAGTTGACATCAATGGCAACATATTGACTGATTTAATCATCTTACATATCACTTAAGTAGTTCGGTGATCTCTAATCATTGTTCCTTCAGTTCATCTAGATATTCAATCAGTTTTAGTTCATCAACACACACACACACACACACACACACATATATATATATGGTAAAATTACAACCCTCTGTCACACTTTTTTGAAGGAAAAGGTTAACACCACTAAAACTGTTCAACTTCAATGATATAAAAGTGACATTTATGTTTGAAATTTGAAAATGATGTAAAATAATGAAATGTGTAAAACTAGATGAAGTTTATGGCTATTATTTTTTTAAAATTATTTGACCAAAAATAGATGTAGTTTTTTAATTTTTTAATTTCATTTTTTAATTGCTAAAAAATGTTGAAAATCAAGGGTCTAGTTCCCGCCAACAAACTATGTGTAAATAATATTTTTTCTTGTGATTTCAAAAAATGTTTAAGATGACATGTATAGTTAGTGAATAAAAAAAGAAAGATTGGTTTTCGATGTACAGTTTCTCCATTATAACTATTCAAAGTCAAACTTACCTAAAATTGATAATTTTTGTCTCCTGCCTAATTTCCCCTATCAAATATACACCATTCAAATTATATATTCTTGAAGAGGACTCTCTCCTCTAGTGTTAAATCTAATTTTTTATTTTTTCTAATATGATTATATATATATATATATATATATATATATGAATCAGCATCTTCTTGAATGTTAAAATATCTACTTGCAATATTTTAAAATTGTAATATATTAGATCTATATAAAACTTATATGACAATAATCTTGACTCTGAGCTCTACAAAAGGGTATTTTTATTTTTTAAATAAAGTTGAGTTTTGGTGGAGAAATCAGTTGTAGAAGTGAGAAATTCTGCAATTCTACAAATTTTGCTTATTTGGCTGCCACATGGGATGCCACATAAGTAGTTTTGATCAGACCAGGTTCAACCGAATCAAGTTTGGCCGAAACCCCCTACATATATATGCACCAATTCTTCATTGATCTAACATATTTCACTTATATTTACTCAATTTGTTTGTTCGACTGGACCAGTTTCAACTGAAACTTATTTGTCATGTCGATGCCACATGGCTCTATGTATGTTCCATGCACGTTTGGGTGTACAGTGTTTGACTGAACCATGTTCGGTCAAAAGTACCTTTGGCTAGAACCCGTCAGTTGTCCTCTACTGTGACACAACTTTGTACTTTTACCCCCACACACACACACACACACACATATACATATACATACATGCATACATTCATGCATACATACACATACATACATGCATACATACATACATACATACATGTAGGCTTTCTGATTAGATTGGGTGTAACCTTATGGCTTCTAAGGTCCCTACTATTCACCATGGGCATGAGGCTAAAATGTACTTGAGGAAGTTATATAATGTAAGTTAGATATATATAAAATACATTATTTGTATATTTACAATATATTGTATAATTTTTGTATAAGATAACTATAATTATATAAATTGTAATGTCTTATATATAAATTACATGTAATATATCTTATTATTCCTCCATCTCTCTCTATGCTTAAATCTCTCCCTCTCTCCATGTATCACTTCCTATCTCTATCTTTATCTTATTATCTCTCCCTCTCTATACATTATATCTTCCATCTCCATCTATCACATTATCACCTCTCTTTTTATCTCCTCTCCTTCTCTTTGTATCCCTCTTTCTTTCCTTCTCCATCCCTATCTCTAGTTTTCTCTCTATATCTATCTCCTTATTAGTCTCTCTTCCTCTTCCTCCATCCATCTCTCCCTCCATCTCTCTCCCTCTTTCCCCATTACAAACATAACATGAGCTATAATGGAGGCTGATTATCTTTCTACTTTAGAGGTTTTGTTTCACTCATGTTTGGATCAATGTACAAATAGATCCATAATTGATTTAAAGATATCACTTTTCCGTAGAGACATTTGTTTCATAGAAAACATCATTTGCTAAATGGCCTACCAATTGATCATACTAAACAAATGTATACAAAGAATAGACTAATTTTTTTTCAATTAACCTTCCACACCTCCTCGGTGCACCCATTGCATACCAAGGTACAATTGTAACTTATTATTGTATTGAGTTAGAAATGACTTCATTTCTTAGAAAGTGATCCAATTCTATATCTTTATGTATTATATATATTTTTCTAATCAGTTAATAATAGATTTTACAATGCATGATGATATTTATGAAAAAGTCTTCCAACGAGATAACTTTTTTTTCTTGATTATATGATTTAACATATAAATATTTCAAAATCTATTCAAACTCTATTGTTGATATTATTGAGATAGATTCACTCATGTCGACTTAAATTAAATCTTTAATAAATGAATGATATTTCAAATCATATATAAAGTTATAATTATAATTGTATATTTCTCATAGAACAAATTCCATATTCTTTATAATTTTTAATTTTTTTAACAAGTTTTAATTTTTATCAATAAATATACAAATATATCTTTTAAAATAATATGTTTTCTCATTAATTTTAATATATATATATATATATATATATATATATATATATATATATATATATATATATATATATATATTGATGAATAGTGCCTTTTCTATTAATAAAATATTAAAGTTACATATTCACAAAAAAGGGGTCGGGGGACATAAAAATCACCCCGCAGAGTTCACACGACAAAGCTAGAAACAACTAACAACTATTCATAAAAAAAAATAGGCATAAAGCCATTAAGCAACAAGAGAAGTGCCAGAAGGAGGAGGATCTTTATCATCAGAACCCCACACATCATTGGGGTTAATAGGAGGGTTAGGGAGTGACCAACCATCATCTTCAACTTCTTTCTTTTCTTTCTCTTCTACCCTAGGCAAAGAAATGGCCAGCGCTAGACGAGGAAGCTTGGAGGAAGTGGCAAGATGCCAATCAAAGCCATGATGAGTGCCAAGAGCATTAGGAGGGGAAGAATGAGCTGGAGTTGGAGACCACCTAGAAGAATAGCAAGGCAGAGAAGCCAAGCGGCATCGCCAGCCATCATCACCACCTCTAGGAGAGTGGTGGCGGGGAGCCTAAGATCGTGAGGTATGGGAGTGGTGAGCCGAAGAGCTGTGCCCATGGCAGTGCCCTCTAGGGGAGTACCTTCAGTAGACATGACATTCAGAGGAACCCTGGCAATAGTGCAAGGGGCATTACCCCAGTGATTGAGTAGGTCCTACAGGTGAGCCACATCCAAAGCCACTTTATTAGCTTGAATTTGAATCTACATCATGACATTATTACATATGCAAGCCTTGTTATACAGAGTAACATTTGTATCAAGAAAGCTATGAGAAAAAATAACAGCATTCCTATCTTTCCACAAAGTGAACAAAATCTCTATCCTGAAAGTATGCCAAATCTGGGTAAACTTGGAAGGAATTCTAGGAGAATCTCCTAAGATAATCATAAGCTAGGAGAAAGGCTTGGGCCTAAAAGGTTTGAAAAAATCATGAATCCACTACCAGTACTGTTGAGCTCTCCTAAAGAACCATAAAATGTGTAAAAATGTCTCAGGGTGACCACTAAAAGGACATTGAGGGTCATGAAAACCCAGATGTTTGAGCCTAGGTCCCATAGGAAGACCTTGGAAAAGTAAACACCAAGCAAAGAGAGCCATCTTGGGCTCCGTAATGGCAGCCCAGATGGTCTGAAAGTGAGAGCTCCAGTGAGAAGTGGAAGAATGAAGATGCCATCTCTGGTTAAGAGTGTCCACCATCGAAAGATAGGGAGACAACCATCTGTAGCCCAGCCTTGGCTTGTAGTTGCTGAAAGGAGTGGCAGGATACCATTTCCAATCCTTCCACTAGAGCCGAACAACCTGAATACCAAGCTTATGAATCAAATTATTAGGAATTGTAGAAACTAGCAGATCAAAAGTCTGATGATCTGTGTGAGCCAAATGGTACTACACCTACATATCCTCCCAGGAGTGGAGACTCATAGTGGCCCTAGAAAAGAGGTCCTTGGGAGTCCAGATGCCATGTTTGAAAAAATGCAGAGCACTGGCCCCTTGGATCTTTTCCAGAGGGATGCCTTGAATAGATAACAATGGGGACCACTAGAGGTTCTATTCATTAAAAGAAAGCCTATTGTGAAAGGAATCACCATCCCATCGAAGCCAAGGCTTAATAGCTTCCCAGGCTTTCCAAATACTCTTGATGATGAAAGTACCATAAATCTAAATAGGTTCTTTCATAGTGATCAAGGTCTGAATACCAATGCCCTTCCAAGCTGGCCTGTGAACAAGGAATCTTGAAGAGATGCAGTGCCTAACAAGAATCTTCCAAGCCTCCTCACCAATAAGAGCCCGAATAATCCACTTAGAAAAAAGAACATGACCTTGCTTCTGGGTGGAGAGAAGGCCAAGGCCACCAGAATCATGAGAAAGGCAACAATATTCCCAGGCAACCCTGTGGAACCCATGGCTGTTAGCTCTAGAGGCCCAAAGAAAGTCTCTGAGGAGGCACTCCAGCTTGAGATACGAGGCTTTAGGAGCCCAACAAGAAGAGTAGTAGACATGAGTAGCAGCCAACACTTTGGAGCAAATCTAAAATTTCCCAGCAAGGGAGAGAGGCTTGCAAATCCAATACTACAGCTTTTTCTCAATCTTGGCAATCACAACATTCCATAAGTCCACAGAAGATCCATGGAAAGAAAAGGGAATGCCCAGGAAGCAAAAAAATTCCCCATGCTAAACCCATTTCCAGTCAAACTTAGCAAGCCAAGGAGGAGCTAGAAGGAAAGACTGTCAGAAACAGATAGTATTATGCCATTGGATAGAAGATCCAAAGGCTTGACAAAAGGTGTCCAGGCACTATAAGGCATTAGAAATGTTCTGCTCATCCTCAATAAGAGTGAGAAAGGAGTCATCAGCAAAATGACCATTAACAAGATGAGAAGAGGACTCAAGAAGGGAAATGCCCCAAACCAAACCAAAGGAAACAAAATTGGCAAGAAAATACCTAAAGCCTTCAACAGAAAGCACATATAATGTAGGAGCCAGCAGACAACCTTGCTAGATGGATCTAAAAAGCCCAAAAGTATGAGATTGAGACCCATTCATAGTAATGCATGCAAAGGCATCACCAAAAAGCATTTCTACATACTACAAGAAGTTAGGACTGAACCCAAGAGCTTGGAGCATGGCAAGGATAAAAGGCCATTCAATGCAGTCATAAGCTTTAGCAAAATCAATTTTAAGGAATATAGTGGCCTGCTTAGACTGACAAGCCCATTCCATCCCTTCCCAAACAATAATAATGTTGTCAAGGATGTACCTAGATTTAATAAAACCAATTTTCTCAGGGTGAACAATAAGAGGAAGGAGATGTCTAATTTTGAGAACTAAAGCTTTAGCAATTATCTTGTAGGAGACATTCAACAAGGTGATGGTCCTCCAATTGCAAATATCCTCAAGATCACCATACTTAGGTATGAATTTTATATTCCCTTTATTGATTAAAGCACCCAAAATTTTATTATGAAAGGCCTCGAGATAAACTTTATGTAGGTTAGGACCTATAGCATCCTATAAGTGCTTGTAGAATTTGCAAGGGAAGCCATCACATCCTAGAGATTTATCATCGGCCATAGAAAAATATACTTCTTTGAGATCATTGATGGTAACAAGTTGCTCACAAAAGGTCTGCTACTCAACCACTATGTGGTTTGGAGTAATAGTAATACAAGCCTTAAGAGCCTCCTCCCGCACAACAGAATTACCCTGCGAAGAAAACACCTTTTCATAGTGTTGAACAAAAGCCTAAAGAATGGCAGGGAGCTCAGTAAGGGTTTTAGATCCTTTTTTGATTTTTTGAATACCAACATTGGTATGCCGAGCTTGGAGAGCATGAAAAAAATCCTTAGAGGCTTTATCGCCCACCTCCAACCAGTGGAGGCGCTCTTTGATTTGAGCTCCATGAGTAGCATAGGCATTTGCAATTTTCTTCTCATGATGAAGTCGAGCCAGCTTAAGTTGAAGATCAAAGTCAAAGGGTTTCAATGCAAGCACATCAGTAGCATTACGAAGAGCCTTAGTGTTAGCTTCATAAGCATGCTTCTTGTAGTAGGCAAGCTAGCGGCCATAAATGTGAAGAAATCTCATAGTATGGGTGATGGCATCATTCCACCACTAAATCCAACCAAGTTGATTCTGGGGCCGAGGCTCTAAATTCCAAACTTGAAGAATGTGAGCAATAGTGAAAGCATGTGTCAGCACTGACATGTTGAGGTAAAATTGTGTATGAGCAGCCCACCTAGCAAAGGAATGCCAAGTAATGGAAAAATAAATGGGGAAGTGGTTTGACAAGGTAACATTTGTCAGAGGAATGATAGGTCGGCCTTAATCTTTAGAGAAAGAGAAAAAATATTGAGCCATTATCATAGCACGATCTAATCTCTTAAATATATAGTCAGAACTAGCTCTGAAATTAGACCAAGTATGTCAAACCCCACCCTGCTGGTGGCGGTAAGCATTGGGATCAAAAAAGCCCAATTTATTGCACATGTGGTACCAAGCTTCTCTCTCCCTAGCTGTCCATCGAAAAGGAAAAATCTCTTCCTTGTCAGAGGCCAACTCAACCATATTAAAGTCCCCACACATAACCCAAGTGGCAGGAGGCAAATTGTCAGCTAGCCAGCACCAAAGCTGAGATCTTTCCACAACATCATTGGGAGCATAAATGTTAATGATGCCAAAAGAATGGTTGTGAAAAGATAGAAAAATACAAGTGACACGCTGCATCGGATCAGACCCATGAGAAATAATAGAAGAATGAAGGTGAGGTGACAAAATAGTAATGACACCACCTTTACCAGCTTCATGTAGAGAAGAGAAAACAATATCGTCTGACCAAATGACATGACAAGTAGAATTAAGCAGGAAACCTAAAATTTTAACTTCCTAAAGATAGAGAACATCTAGACTGTAAAGTCTATGATGCGTATCATGAACATAGTACTTTCTAGAGAGGTTAGTTAGACCTCTCACATTCCATGATAAAAAATTCATAAAAAATCTTGCATGGTTTCCTCGTCCCCAAGAGAGGAGAAACTATTCTGCAAGAAAGCTGGTACAGAGCCAAAGCTGGGGATTAAATCTCTAGAAGAGATAAACTATTTTTTTCTGGGTCATCCAAGTGTCCATCAAGACTATGAGAATGATGCAGAGACTGGGATGAAATTGAAGAAATAGTTGGTGGTGCGAGCACCACCTTTGAAGTGGAAGGCCTTGTAGCTGAAGATTTCCCCTAAAAAATAGGGTATGAAGTAGGTGGCACCACTAGCGGCACTTCAGTGGGAGGTGAAGGCTCTCCAATCAGAGGTTCTAGAGGTGGCATAGTTGTAGAAGTAGCATGTGCCATCTTAGAACCTGAGGCATTCCTTCCTTTTCATGAAACTGTAGTCCATTCTTCTTTTTTTCCAGCGTCTAAATTTTTGACCGGCGCTTCCTTTGGTGATGGCTTTACCTGAGGGGTAACTAGTGGGCAATCCTTAATCTTGTGCTCTATCAATTGACACCTATAGCAGGTGTTTGGCAGATTCAGATAAGGCACTTTTTGAGAGATGGTGAGAGAACCAACCTATATTTCAATAGTGTCCTTGAGGTCCCTAGAAAGGTCAACCTCAACACAGACACACTTCTAGGGTTGGGCATTGAAAAATTTGTCATGCTCCATGACAATGACCTTACCAAGGGTTTTAGCAATAGACTCAAAAAACAACTAGCATGGAAAAGGGAGACCAGTAAACTCAACCCAAACAGGGACCCTAAGTTTCTTGTCGTCTAAGATGGTGAAGTCTTGAGACCATCTCTGGAAAACAAGTAGGGATGACCTAACCGTCCAAGGCCCATGACTAAAAACAACTTCCGCCTGGGAAGGGTTAGCAAAATGGAAAAGAAAAAAACCTCTGGTAAGGTTTTTTACACTGTCAAGGTGGACCCCATTAGGGGTCCAACTCTTGTTTACCCAATCTTTAAGGATACTTTCTGGAGGAGTGTGACCCACAAAATATCCAATCAAAGTATGCTTTTATAACCATTCACATGCAGAATCAAATTCTTGCAGATTAAGAACAATATCAAGGTTACCTCGTGAAAGACCTTTGGGACGAACTTGCGAGGACATTTTCTCAAAGGAGGCACCATGGCTTTCTGAAGCTTCAACTTGCACACCAACATCAACTACTGGGCTGAAGTTGGCTGGAGCCATACTAAAAGCTAACCCTAATGCAAAAATCTTGCAGAAAATGCAGTATGATAGATGGAAAGCTCAGTGCAAAGACACAGACAAGATGTCGCATGCATGAAACCCTAGTAGAGCCAAAAAAATTTAATCTAGAGGAGAATATTTTCACCAATGTATATTTATTTTTAATACTTTAAGAAATCAAAATAACCACATGTCTTTAATAAATAGCCTCCCAAATTCCTTTCCTAAAGAAAGTGAAGTATTCTATTCACTCGAACAAGCTAGTAAATAGACAAATTAATAATTCATAATAGTGCAAGGATGATGATGTTAGTAAATTTATTTTTTTCCCTAATTCATAATAGCACAAGGATGTTAGAGTGGTTCCAATTTAATTTTTCTTTCAAACCATAGTTCTTATCAAGTAATGATACTTGGGGACTACAATATTATTTTCCTCTTTCAAACCTTAGTGCTTGTTTAATCATTCACATAGATTTTCCATAATATAGCATACTTTTTTTTTATGAATAGAGGCCTTTCCTGTTAATATTAATAATAAAGTACAGTATTCACAAAAAAAGGGGTAGGGGGAAAAAAATCACCTGCAAGTCACACGACAACTAGGCCAGATACATACAACTATTCATAAAAAAAAAAATATAGAAAGTCCTCAGGCTGCAAGAGCAGTAGTAGAAGAGGGAGGATGATCTACGTCATCAGGATTGCCCCAAACATTGGGCCCTAGGGTCTGGTCAAGAACTAACCAACCATCTTCTGGATCATCTTTCTCCAGTTCTCCCTCCTCTCACCTGGGCAAAATAGCAAGCACCAAGCGAGGGAATTTGTCTGAAGTGGTAGGAGGCCACATAGGAACACTAGCTGAGGGTCGATCAATAGTAGCAGTAGAAATAAGTAGGGGAGGCCATCTATCCCCCGCATCCCTCCAAGGAGAAGGAGAGGCAACGACAACACCATTAGCACAGAGTCTTGGAGTGCCTAGTAGAGGAACTCTATTTACGACAGAGGCCCCTAGGCAGTGTACGGTTAGCCGAGAGAGATTTTGGAGGTACCTGAGAAACAACACAAGGGGAATTTCCCTAGTGTTGGAGAAGATCTTGTAAATGGGCAACCTCTAAGGCCACCTTTTCGGCTTGCACCTGACTCTACATCATGACATTGTTACAAAGATATGCCTTAGCATAAAGAGAAATATAAATATCTAGAGAATTGTGAGAAAAGATAACAACATTTTGTTCTTTCCATAAAGTGAACAAGATCTCCATCCTAAAAGCATGCCAAATCTGGGTGTACTGGGAAGGCATTCTGGGAGGATCTCTAAGAAGTGCCATATGCCAGGAAAAAGGCTCAGGCCTAAAAGGAGCAAAGAGGTCATGAATCCATATCCAATAGTTTTGGGCATGACGGCAAAACCAAAAAATGTGCATGAGAGTCTCAGAATGACCACAAAAAGGACATTTAGGATCAGGAACACCCAAATGTTGGAGCTAAGCTCCCAAAGGCAAACCCTGGTAAAGCTAACACTAGGAAAAATGAGGAATCTTAGGCTCAGTGATAGCATCCCAAATAGTGAAAAATCGCCAGCTCCAACTCTTTTGAGAAGAGGAAAGATGCCATCTCTGGTTGAGAGAATCAACCATGGAAAAATGGGGCACAAGCCAAGAATAACCAAGCTTGGGCTTGTAACTGGTGAAAGGCATAGAAGGATACCATTTCCAATCCTTCCACCAAGGTTTAACTAACTAAATTCCCAACTTGTGTAGGAGGTGAGGCAAAATGGCTAGAACCAGCAAGTCAAAAGTCTGATGATCTAGGCAGATGAACCGGAACTGCACTCGAAGGTCATCCCAAGAATGGAGACTTATAGTGACTCTAGAGAAAAGATATTTTGGCATTTGAATGCCACATTTACAAAAATGAAGAGCACTAAAACCCTGAATTCTGGCAAGCGGAATCCCTTACAGGGAAAATAAGGGAGACCACCAAATGTTCTGCTAATTGAGAGAAAGACCATCACAGAAACCTTTCCCATCCCATCGGAGCTAGGGCTTGACAGAATCCCAAGCTCTCCAAATTCTTTTGTCAACAAAAGTTCCCTAGATTTGAACAAGTTCCTTCATAACAAGGAGGGTTTGAAACTTAATCCCCTTCCAAGTGGGTTAGTGGAGAGGGTACCTAGAAGAAATGCAGTATCGAAGAAATATTTTCCAAGCCTCATTGCCTATGAGACACCGCACAACCCATTTTGCACAAAGGGAAAGCCCTTATTTCTAGGTATCGAGTAAACCAAGCCCACTTGAGGCTTTGGAAAGGCAGCAAAAATACCAGGAAACTCTATGAAAACCATGGTGGTCAACCCCAGAGGCCAAAAGGAAGTCATGTAACAACTTCTCAATCTTCTTGTAAGAGGCTTTCGAGGGAGCCTAGCATGAAGAATAATATACATGCATGGCTGTGAAGATCTTGGAGCAAATTTGAAACTTCCTTGTGAGAGAGAGTGGCTTGGTGATCCAATAGGTAAGTTTTTTGTTCAATTTTTACAAGAACTGCATTCCATAGATTAGTAGGATGAGCTTGAAAAGCAAAGGGAATTCCCAAGAAGCAAAATATTTCTCCATGCTAAATCCTAGACCAACCGAATTGAGAGAACCAAGGTGGCTCAGGAAGAGTCAACTATCTGTAACAAAGGGTTTTATGCCATTGGATGGATGAACTAGAGGCCAGACAAAAAGTGTCTAAACACTACAAGGTTGCCTTGATATTCTCTTCATCCTCTTCCAGAGTGATGAAAGAATCATTAACAAAATGGCCATTGACTAGCTACTGAGGAGAATCTAGTAAACAAATTCCCTGAACATGACCCATAGAAATGGAATGAGCAAGCAAGTAGCCAAAACCCTCAGCTGCTAGAATATATAAGGCAAGAGCTAGAGGGCATCCTTTCCGAATAGATCTAAAGAGCCCAAAAGTAGAGGACCATCAGCCATTGATGGTGATGCAAGTAGAAGAATCACTAAAGAGCATCTCCACATATCGAATAAATCTAGGCCCAAAGCCAAGAGTGTGAAGCATAGCAAGAATAAAAGGCCATTCAATGTGATCGTAAGCTTTAGCAAAATCAATTTTGAGAAAGAGGGCTTTTTGATGAGACTTATGAGCCCATTCCATTCCCTCCCACACCATAATGATATTGTCAAGAATAAAGTGAGACTTGATAAAGCCAATTTTCTCTGGCCAAACAATCTGCAGAAAAATGTGCTAGAGTTTGAGAGCCAGTGGCTTGGCAATGATTTTGTAGGAGACATTGAGAAAGGTGATAGGCCACCAATTGCAAATATCCTCTAGATCCCTAGCTTTGGGAATAAACTTGATATTTCCTTGATTAATGATACCCCCCAAAGTATGGGAATGGAAAGCTTCAAGATAGACCTGGTGAAGATCAGGACCAATGGCATCCCAGAGGGTTTTGTAAAACTCACAAGGGAAGCCATCACATCTATGGCTTTATCATCAGCCATAGAAAATACCACTTCATGAAGATCCTACAAGGAAAGCATGTTGGCAATTTGGCTGAGGTATGTACATAGATGTTGTCATTATGGAAACATATGTTCCCTATGAAGATTGTATAAGTTGGAAAGTAAGTATGGAAGATCACAGACTAAAATTGTCTAAGTATGAAACAGTGTTTTTGACAGAGCACTTGATACAGTTTGTTTTGGTGACATTTACTGGAGCATGATCAGAGTTTGTGCAGTTGAACATAGAATCTATGGTGTCTAAGGACACCCCATCTCAGTGTGCAAAAGATTATGAATAGTACAGACAATTTTATGATTGTTTTACCAATGATAGAGTACAACTGACAGAGCAGTTTTGAAGACAGAACTAGTAAATGAATTAAGGGATTATTTTGCTTGTCAAAATAATGACTTTATATTATAAAGACATGACATCCTAGATGTTTACTCTTAGATAAAGACATGCAAGCCAATAGGAGAAAGATATTATGTTTGTATCTTGTATAAATAAAGATGTACTGAACATACTTGAAATGTAACATGTAATAAATGTAACTTGTGATAGCAGTGAAAGTTGTTGATGTGAAGTTGTAAGTAGTACCATATTGTAATTAGTAAACATTTTTATTACTTGTTTGGGTAGTGAGCTCATTTGGTAATCAGGTTTTGTATCTACAACTCCTAACAGGGTTGAGGCTTCTAACAAGGCCTATAGTCCCTTAACCAAGACTAATACACTATATGATTGTAACGGGCTCCTAATAGGGTCAACATCCTTAATTGGATATCTTTTGATTAGTGGATCTTTGTGGGTACCATCCCCACTGGGGTTTTCCCTTGGCCAGGGTTTCCTGGAGAACATATCATGTGTTATGAGTTCTTTACATTTACTGTTATGTATGCTATTTAGTTTCTTATGCTTTAGAGTAATCTGTTATATCCATAAGTGGGCAAAAGTAAAAGTTTGTGAAATACTGATTCACCCCCCCCTCTTAGTATTTCCTATTTCTAACAATTGGTATCAGAGCATAGTTACTTGGAGAAGAAACATTCAAGGAAAGCCTAGCAGCTTGAGTAAGATCTCTATGGATATGGATCAATTGCAGAAGAATCTTGAAAAAACTCTTGAGCAAATTGATATGCTTACTGATGAAAGAAACACTTTGAAAGAAAGTATGATGATGAAAAGAATCTTATTGACAAATTGAAAGGTAAGATAGAAGATCTGAAATCTAAGAAGGAATCTAAAATTCTTGTTGAAGATTGTGATGATTTAGAAAAAGAAAATGTGATCCTTAAACATGAATTGAAGATAGAAAATCTAAAGCTTAGCTTGAAAGATGGAAATGACAATTTAAGATCTGAGAATGAAAACTTGAAGAATGAGAATGAAGATCTGAAATCTAAACTTGGCAAGGTAACATTTGAATTTGATAAAGTCAAATTGCAGTATGATGAACTTGAAAAATATAACAAAATTGTGAAAGGTGAATTGACTCAATCCAAACAACAACTTGAGAGGCTATATTCAAACAGTGAAAAGATTGATAAGCAAGTATCTTATGGAAAACCATTCTATGACAAAACTGGTCTTGGATTTAACATATTGAAGTGATGAAGGGTGCTCCCCTCTTGATGAAGGGTGCTCCCCTTAATATCACAAACACATAATAGAAACAGAGAAACAACAACAACAATATGCAAGAACAAAAAATTGGCTTCTTATTATCTCCACAAATGTGGAATTACAAACTTTTAGAATTATGATATACAAAGCCACATGGGCATTCCCTTACAATATTTTGTAGGACAAAGCCTTGAATCAATACCCAGATCTACTACCCAGAACTACCCTAGACAACACTACGGGCCTTCTTTATATAGGCATTTTCCACCACCCGAGAAGGTTCCAGAAATTTAGCCCTAAGGGCCGACCAAACTTAGAATTATTTTATTTTTCAATTTATTACATCAAAGTTGGCTCAAAATAACTTTTGAAACCCGAACAGAAATTTTGAAGGAAAATTATTTTTTGCCATTTCAGGTGACCCAACTTCCGGAGACCATAAGTCATCACTAGTTGACCTGATTGACTATTATAACCCCAATATAGAAAGGCCAAAAAGCGCTCTACAGGCTTGACTCACGCAAGCGCTTGTCACCCAAATTTTCAACCTCATCTGAGGCCTCTAAAGCCTTCAAAACTGAGTTCAAAGTTTTTGTACCCTACTGCCAATACCAAAAATCTTCAATATCTTCAAAACTAGACTTGATCTAGACATGAAACTTTATTGGCAGGCTGATATGACTGAGATGAACCTCCACATGTAAAATCAGAACATTCTGAGATTTATGACCAACTTACTAAAAACAACAAGTTTCCATAAATAGCAGCTCTGCACAAGATAGCCCTTATTGAATACAAAAATAGAAATATTTTTGGGTGATGCAAGATTGCTCTTACACCCAGGATGCTCCTGCATCATGAAGATAGTGAAAGCAATAAACCAGATCTGAATGAATGTGAAAGTAGTGAAGAAAAGAAGTTAGATGAGAACAAATCTGAAGAATCACCAAAGCAAGAAGAATCACCAAAGCAAGAAGATGCACCAAAGCAAGAAGAACCACCGAAGCAAGATGAATCATCCAAAGGTATGCAAAGATAATTCAAAGGTAGATGTTTTTCTTGTAATACTATTGGTCATATGAAGAGAGATTGTACAGGTAAAAAATTCAAACCTCTTAATGGATATTGTTATAATTATCATGGTTTTGGACATGGAGCTATTGAATGTAGAAGATCTAAAGTTATTGAGAATAATTACAATAGTAGAATGCCTAGAAATACTAGCAATGCAGATCAGAGATCAACTGAAGACATGAAAAAAGGAAATGGAATAGTATGTTTCAGATGCAATAAAATTGGACATATTGCTAGAAATTGCAGGACACAAATCAATCAGCAAACACCTAGATATGGAACCAATGGAATCACTTGTCAGATATGTAATAAGATTGGACACACAACAAGATTTTGCAGAATGAACAATGGAGGTTATCATCATAACCCTAACCCTAGAAACTATGCAAGAAGAAATGAAAATGCAGGAAACAAAGAGAAATGTTGTTGTAGCAATGAAGATGAAGTAAAATTTGTTAAAGGCATAGATCAAGGAGGTATATTCAGCATTGAAGGTAATCAGGAAGGTAATGTATCTGATGGTAAGAATGAGTCTTTACCTAACCCTTCTTTAATCACTTAAATTATGTAAATTTCTATAGTTTAGGAACTTAGAATTAGTATAGAATTAGATTTTGAATGAGTTAAGTTTTGCATATTAGATGAAGGTTTGTTATGTTATACTAATACTATGTTAAGTGTGCAAAAATAAATATTGTGTTTTGCAAAGTCGCAAGAAGATTTATGGTTGCAGGTTTACAGAATCAACTTTTTGGCATTTTAGCGGTAAAAGAATTGAATGCGATGTTAGATTGAGTAAATGATAAGTATTAAAAGATTGAAATGAAAGTTATTGTGATTATCAAGCGATTAGAAGTGATTTGGAAGTGAAGAAAGAAGTTTGGAAGTGATTTGCAGAAGTTTGAAGTGTCGATCTAGCGAAAGCCCTAATTTTGGGAATTTAAGGTATTTATCCGACTAAGATCTTGAATCAACTTAAAGTAATCAAATATAATCATGGATGTGTCATTGATTCACAACATTAAGGATAAGAACAAACCTAGAACTAAGAAAGATCTAGTTGAACCCTCAGAAAGAGATGCTAGTTTAGCCTTATCATCTGTACCAGACAGAGTTCTTCATTTAGAGAATGTTAAAAGTTATCTTGGATGCAAGTATGAAACCCTAAGGGAGAGTGATTTTAATGGTGAATATAAGAAATTGTACAACTTGGATATGTTAGTGAAACAAGGTTATGAACATCTAGAAAATAATGAAATCATTGAGTACTCTATGAAATATGAATTTGATGATGAGGAGTGTACTAAGATAATTTTGAGTAGGATACATAATGGTAAATTTTGGTTAGAAGATAGAGTTATAGACATAACTGCAGACCTAATTCATGATGTGACTGGATTATTAAATGTTGGTGCAATTCCACTGAATGAGAAAAACATGAGAAAGATTGTGATTGAAAACACCGGTTCAATATACAATGGTAGAGGTATAGTCATTAGTAAGATTAGGCAAAATGATGTAAAATACTTGTGTAAGATTTTGACAACAAAGTTCTGTGGAAGCTCTAGAGAAGATGATATGCCAGTAGGTATGGTACACATTGCTTATTTGATGTGTGTGGAGAAGAAGCCTGTGGATATGTGTGAAATTCTGAGAATACAGTTGTTTGAAAATTTGGAAAAGATAAAGAAAGCTAAATACACTGACTTTAGATTTTCCTCATTGGTTACTTACATGTTCTTCCACTTGCTAAGAAGATTTCCTTACACTATTGAATGGAATGATGGTGAGAATACTATGGCAAGAATCAATAAAGTTTACATGAAACATCTTATTGAGAAGGTTAATGACAATGTAAAGTTAGTGTTGAAAACTTTTCAGAACATTGTGGTAAATAGATCAAGAATTCCTCCATCCCTAGTTGAGAAATACAAAGATGATATATGTTTTATGGTTGATACTGATTTCACTTACATTGAGGTAGTAGAACCTAGACATGAATTCATAGACCCTCTTGGCTATGAAATCTCTGAAGTTGAAACAGAAGGATATGTTAGTAGATTGTTGAAAAGTAAAGTTGATGCTCATGGCAACAGATTTGAACATATGATGAAAACTTTGATTCAAAAAAGACACTTAAAGAAGAAAAACAATCAAAGAAGAGAGTGGAGTCTACAATAAAGAAATTTCTAAAAGACTCAGGTATGAGTGAGCAGGAATTTGATATTGCAAGAAAGACTGCAGAAGCAATAAGGCAAAGTGAGATACTATCAGTCCCACCTTTGGCATCAAGTGTAGAACCTATTCAAGTTAAGGTAAAGGTTGAAGAACCTGAGAAGGAACAAGAAATTAGTTAGACAGAGAAACCCTTTTCTTCAACACCAAGAAAAAGAATGAAAGAAAGTGCTTCAGGACCGAGTAAAAGACAAAAAATAATTGTTCCACCAGTACCTAGAAGAGTTGCAGAGATAAAAGATGATGAAGTGACAATAAAGAAGAAATCATGGAAACCAAGGATAGAAAGAGTTAATGAAGATATAATGCAGCATGGAGACTTTACCAAAATGAACAAATACTATGATTTATATGGATCCTCTGATAGATTAAATCTAGAGAATGCAATGGTTACACATATGATTTTGACAAACAAGAAATTTGATACTATTCATGGAAAGATACCAGAAGATTTGTACAATAGACTTGTGAGAAGAAAGATGAGAGCACAAGAAGAAGATACAAAAATGAGAGAGAATGTGATTAGACAATTCTGTCAGATAAGAGATGATGACCACCTTAAACAGATCCTCAAGCCACTTGAAACCCTATTAAGAACCAAAAGAAGAATTATACAAATATTGGGAGGTCAGTATGAACAAGTAAAGACTGAAACTGAACAGGTAGTTGTGCAAGTGCTAGCAAACTTGGTAGCAGGAAAAGATAGTAAAGATCAATCAGTTGTAGAACCAATAGAGAAACAGAGTTCAGAACAAGTAGAGGCAGTAGCAAAGGTGGTTGAAGCTAAAGATATTCCCTCTTCTTCTATAAACATTGGCACAGAATCTATGGACATTGAAGGAACAAAAGTTACTTTAGATTCAGATGATGTGGTACAAAATAGTTTGGATAACATTGTTGACAATTTGGTTTTGGGAGAGCAAGAAAAGAGTATTGAAACAGAGACTACTCAAACTAAAGTGCAAATGGAAACAGAGGCCCATACACCCATTGAACCACAAGAAGACATCAGTCTTACTCCTAAGACCAGAAAGGAGAAAGGAATAGGAACATTGATTGAAGATTTGAGCAAGGAAGTTGATGACGATGATCAATTAGAGTTGATCACCTCTTTGAACAAAATTATTGGAAAGAACAAGAAAGTTAAGAATTTTGAAGGTAGTCTGAAAGATTTGACTGAGAAGCTACAAAGTGTTATATCTACAAAAGTCTTTGATTTAGATCCACTTGAAAGAGAAAATATGGTAATTAATTCTTTTGATGTTGAGTTCACTAATTTGACTAATATTGCTAAGGTTAAGGCTCAGGTAGCTTATGAAGCTGAGATGTTGCAGAATATAAGTCAGAATATCAAAAATGACATTGACAGCCTTGACAGACACATTAAGAACTTAAGGAAACATCTTGAGATTGGAAAGTTTGTACATTCAATGTACAAAATCTGAAAATATTTTAATTGAGGAAGAGAAGAAGATAAAAGAGAAGCAAGATGAAATTGCAGCAGAGACAAACTCATTGGCCAGCCCAAACATAAAGATCAGTGCAGTTGAGAAAAAGATCAAAAAATTATGTGATGAGATAAGGACTTTGAATGATGAGAAGAACAAGAAAATTATCAGAATAAACATCTTGAGAGAGCATGTCTCAATCAAGTTGACTATAATAGAAGAACAGCTAGATGAATGTCTTACTGCTAAGACATCATTTCAGAAGTTCAATTTTGAATCCCTTCAAGCCTATCAGATTGCAGCATACGGATTGAGTATTTTACTCAATGTAGCATAATCAATAAAGAAGGCATGGGAGAAAGATTTTGAGACTTGGAAGATAGATTTTGTAGATTGTGTTGCAAGCCTACCGGCTTTGCAATAAGACAGTAAGGTAAAATTTTTGACACAATTTTGTATATCCCTTTCCACCCTTTATTTTGTCATTGTTGTCAAAGGGGGAGAGATACTTAGAAAATTGTCTATATGATAAGGAAGGATACTCATAGGGGGAGTTCTATGGAGTATTATGAAGTGTTATAGATTATGTGTATATTTTGAGGAGATATAAGGATATTATACTTGTTTTATACTATGGCCACAATTTTGATACAAATTTTGAGATTTTGACTTGTACACTTAGCCAATTTTCTCATATGTTGCCACCAATGACAAAGGGGGAGATTGTTGGCAATTTGGCTGAGGTATGTACATAGATGTTGTCATTATGGAAACATATGTTCCCTATGAAGATCACATAAGCTGGAAAGTAAGTATGGAAGATCGTAGACTAAAATTGTCTAAGTATGAAACAATGTTTTTGACAAAGCACCCGATACAGTTTGTTTTGGTGACTTTCACTGGAGCATGATTAGAGTTTTCACAGTTGAACATAGACTCTATGTTGTCTAAGGATACCCCATCTTAGTTTCCAAAAGAGTACAGAAAGTACAGACAAAGTTATGATTGTTTTACCAATGACAGAGTACAGCCGACAGAGCAATTTTGAAGACAGAACTAGTAAATGAATTAAGGGATTATTTTTCTTGTCAAAATAATGACTTTATATTATAAAGAGACATTATCCTAGATGTTTACTCTTGGATAAAGACATGAAATCTGACAGGAGAAAGATATTATGTTTGTATCTTGTATAAATAAAGATGTACTGAACATACTTGAAATGTAACATGTAATATATGTAACTTGTGATAGCAGCGAAAGTTGTTGATGCAAAGTTGTAAGCAGTACCATATTGTAATCAGTAAACATTTGTATTACTTGGTTGGGTAGTGAGCTCATCTAGTAATTAGGTTTTGTATCTACAACTCCTAACAGGGTTGAGGCTTCTAACAAGGCCTATAGTCCCTTAACCAGGACTGATACACTATATGATTGTAACAGGCTCCTAATAGGGTCAACATCCTTAACCGGATATCTTTTGATTAGTGGATCTTTGTGGGTACCATCCCCACCGAGGTTTTCCCTTGGCTAGGGTTTCCTTGAGAACATATCATGTGTTATGAGTTCTTTACATTTACTGTTATGTATGCTATTTAGTTTCTTATGCTTTAGAGTAATCTGTTATATCCATAAGTGGGCAAAAGTAAAAGTTTGTGAAATATTGATTCACCCCCCCCCCCTCTCAGTATTTCCTATTTATAACAAAGCAGTTGATCATAGAAGAACCATTGAGAAGGGGAGACACACTATGGAACAATGGTGGTGCATTTAGCAAGAGCTTTCTCACTAGCGGGAGAAGATCCTTGAGTAGCAAAGACCTATTCATAGTGGTGAACAAAGGCTTGCAAAACATCAGGAAGCTGTGTGAGGAGGCTATGACCTTCTCTGATTCTAGTTATGCCCATGTTGGTGTGACAAGGATGGAGAGCAGAAAAAAATTCTTTAGAAGCGTGGTCCCCAACTTTTAACCAGTGAAGACGAGCTTTGATCTAGGCCCCTCTAGCAGCATAGTTGTTAGAAACTTGCTTTTGCTGACGAAGCTTGGCAAGGTTAAGTTGCAGGTCCTAATTGAAAATATTTTGGGTTAAGGCCTCGGTGGCAACACACAAAGATTTGGTGTTGACAATAGAGGATCTACGATGATGCTTGGTCGATGCCCTGCCATAAATGCACAAGAAACGCATCATATGCCTGATGGCATCATTCCACCATTGAATCCAGCTTGGTGACTGAGATGGCCAAGGCTCAAGGTTCCAAACCCTATGAATGTGGGCCACCGTGGAGGGGTGGTGAAGGACAAAAGTATTAAAGAATAATTGCATGGTGGGAGGCCGTGCCTTAGCTGTTTGCCAAACAATACTAAATTGAATGGAGAAATGATCTGACAAGGTCACATCAACAAGAGGCCTAACTGGTAAGGCTTTCTTTTCAAAAAAAGAGAAGAAATATTGTGCCGAGATCATAGCACGATCAAGCCTTTTATGAATTCTATCAGACGAAGCTTTGAAATTGGACCAAGTGTGTCAAACCCCATTAGAACGGTGGTGACCAACATTGGGATCAAAAAGACCTAATTTATTATGCATGTAGTACCAAGCTTCTCTCTCCCCAGCTGTCCATTGAAAAGGCAAAAGGCCATCCTTGTCAAATGCCATTTCAGCCATATTAAAATCACCACAAACAAGCCAAGTTGCAAGTGGTAGAGAATCTGCAAGCCAACACCAAAGGTGAGATCTCTCCACAACATCATTGGGAGCATAAACATTAACTATGCCAAAAGAATGATTCTCAATAATGAATGTAGCCCAAACAACTCTCTACATGGGATTTGAACCATGACTAACCAAAAAAGAATACCAACGAGGAGAGAGGAGAGTAGCAACTCCACCTCAGCCAACCTCGTGCTGAGAATAGAGAGCAAGACTCTTAGGCCAAATAACTTTGCAAGCAACATCAAGAAAAAAACTAGAAATTTTAACTTCCTAGAGGCATAAAACATCCACATGACAAAATACTTTATTTTGAAATGTTTTGTGATCATATATTTGTAGAAACATATTTTCATTATAATATTTCCAAGACAAAATGTCTTTCTAATAACTTATATTTTTTTTTATTGTTTTCCACTTTTCCTCAAAATAGAAATGTCACTTGCAAATCTTTTTGAAAGTGCATATGATTCATGGTTGCACATTATTCACATTCTTTACAATAGGATGTTAACTTGATTCATATTCATTTTAATATTGGCAAATAAAATATGTTTATTTCCTAGCTACATAAATATAAATGTTTTTCATATCCATGATCAAAATAGTGATCTTAATTTTTTATTGTTTTATAAGTGTAAGTAATATTTTTTCAATTTTAGTTTGATGTCATTTAGTTTGGATAATATAAATCAAAATTTCTTAATTTTTTTAATTTAATATTTTTAAATTTATAATAATTCAATCTTTTATTTAACTATTTAAGATTAAGAAGTAATTAAGAGGAATATAATTAATCTAAAATAGGAAAATAATACTTAAGATTACAAAATTTACACAAGATTTAAAAATCTTTATAGAAAACATAATAATAAAAATAGTACCACTCTAACTATATTAATTAAAAGAAATGTATAATATAATGAAAATCAACCCATGCCATAAGAAATCTTCAATTACATTTTTGGAGCAATTGTAACAACATATAGTTGTTATATAAAAATGATATTGGACAAAGCTAATTCATAAATTGCATAAGTAGAATTCATGAATCAACAAATTATTTTAGTTATTTGGTACTAAGTAATACATATAAAGTTTACTCAAATAATAGATTGTATAATAGAAAATAGAAATGAATTATATATGAACTCAAACAAAACCCTAAAATAGTAAGTTTTTATCCCAAAAACCTTAAATGTGGAGGAAAAATAGTGTTTATGGTATAAGGAACGCCTTAGCTACCTTCTTTTATATTTTGAGAAGATAATTACAATAAGTATAACTTTAATTTGTCCCTCTACTTATATATTAATTTCCCCATGAAGAAGAAAGATTTCTCTATAATATCTACTCTTTGTTCTCAATATTGAAGAAAACATTTTTGATTTTTTGGTATTAGCATAGTATGATGGTTAAGTTGCAATGTTGATTCTTACTATCAAGGTTCAAACCCCACTAGTATTGAGGACAAGGTATCTTATTTGTGACATCACTAGTTCATATCTCCAAATCAAAAGTTTTTACCCCTAAAAATATTTTTATAGTTATATTATCTATATTTCTATTACCTAGTGCAGGAGCACCTAGCCCCAAGAGGCCCCAGGAGGGTAACAAAGATGTCATGAGTAATTTAAAATGCATTTGAGTTTATATGGTCATTTAAATGTATTTTGAGTCCATTTCAATCACCATGTAAGCCTAAGTAAGCCATTTGCAATAAGTTGTCAAAGGTGGCTAATAAGGTCCTGAATTGGTCAAGAATGTCAAAATATGCAAATATGTCTAAGAGAGGTCAAGAAGGTTTTATTATGTTGTTTTAAGTCCATTTAAAGGTGTTAAAGGTGTCCATGTAAGGTTATGAAGTCATTTATGTCAAAATTCAAAAGTTGTCAAAAGTTACATAGTGCAACATTTCAAAAAGTTGTAATAATGATGCAAAAGGCACATTTTGGTCCCAGAAGGAGTTGTAACTGTCAAGGAAGTTGAAAGGGTCTATTTAAGTCTTCATTTGGTTGAATCTATGGTGGTGGATCAGTTAGTGGGGAGATTGCATTGGACAAACCAATAATACCCCTAACTGTCCTCTTGGTTCTTGCAGGGTTGATGGGCAGTAGGGTTTATGTTTATCAATTTGAATGCATAGGAGGATTTTTGCAAAGGTGGAAGATGTAGAAAAATCCCAATATACCACAAATGTTTGTAAATATATAATATATCAATGATAGAAGTTAAGTTTTGTTTACATTTTCCTTGAATGAATCTATTTTGAAACATTACATTACTGATTGATGCATATTTACCTTATTAGATGGATTGAATCATTTCCAAAAATAATTAGAAAGTATTGTGTGATGGATTTAATTTAATTTGGACCAATTTAGAAGTTTATCCATGGAAGCTAGAGACAGATCTAATGCATTTTCAAGAAACTAGTTTTTAAACCCTCAAATACAGAGTAGTCTGAAAGGGTTTGATTATAACTCAAGTTTGAACCGGGGGAAAAATCTGCAACTATGGTATTTTGTAATGCATTGACATATCTTTCAAAGGGTATTGATTTTAGATGAAAAGGGTCTATTTTGTGTGAGAAAGATGATGCCCTAGACAGACTGTGAAAGCATCTTTGTTTGTTTTTTATGACATTAAAACAAAAGGTCTTGGTATAGAAGGAATATCACAAAATTTAACCGTTGGAACTTCATGATTTTTGGATATGTTGTTTTTATCCTAATTTTATACAAACTCACTGAAGTGATTGGCCTAATATTGTGTAAAATAAATGTTATAGATGTCTGAGTGTTGATCTAGAAAATTGTCAATGAAATGACAGTCACACTAATAAGAAGATAACTTGATTGATTTGTTCCTTAATATTTGACATTGAGAAATGTAAGGGTTATGGAAAATATTGTATGTTCTTACTTTTCAAATGATGGACCATGGGATGTTGATGGATAATCAATGTGAATTTTTCTATTATAGAGTTCCTTGTTTTGTGATTAGATTTGAGTGTTGTGGCTACTTTGACAGAGTTCAAAGGTTGTGATCAGTTTGGTATTATTGTCAATGGACATTTGTTGGACAATGAATGTTGATTAACATGGCTAATGGTATTTTGGAGACATGGCGAGATAATCCAATGGTGGATTCTTGCAAGGAGGAAGGTAATGACATGGTGAGTTCTTGTAATAAATAAAGGTAATGTTCCTTAAGTTGTTAAATTGTTATAGTTTGATATTCTTTAAGGCCTAAAATCATAATAGAGATTAGAGTTGTCAATTTTGTATGTGGATACAATGATAAGGCCTAATAGGCCTAGATATCTAATTGATGTATGAGCTATGATTTGGTGATTAAAGTTGATGGTTATGGTGACGCCTCTATAAGGGTAATGTTTGGTTAATTTATGATTGGAAGTAATGGGATTGGATCCTTATGATGGATTGATGGTAGTTATGTTGTTTGGTTTATTATCATGCCTATGATTTTTTCCTTATGACAGTTCAAGATGTTTGAATAATGGAACTCTATGTTTGATTTGGGGTTCTTGATGGATTTCCATGATGCTCTACATCATTACCGTCCTTAAGAGAATTTATAAATATACAAAAAAAATTTAAACGTTGGCTATAAAATTTAGATTATAAATTTGACGTGGTCATTATTATTGGATATTGATGTATGCTGAATATGAAACCTATTTGTAAACACTAATTTACCCAACTACTAACATAGATCTACAAATTAAATTCAACAAATAACCAATGAAGTTCTAAATCATGAAATGAAAATACATTACAACTAAGCTATACCTCTTATGAAGGGTACTCCCCTTAATACCACAAACACATAACAAAAATAGAGAAACAATAACAATTTGCAAGAATAGAAAATGGGCTTCTTATTAACTCCACAAGTGTGGAATTACAAATTTTAGAATTACAATATGCAAAGCCACATGGGCATTTTCCTTACAATATTCTATAGGACAAAGCCTCAAATTATTACCTAGAACTGCTACCCCTGATCTTCCCTAGAAAACACTACGGGCCTTCCTTATATAGGCAATTTCCACCACCCGAGAAGGTTCCATAAATTTAGCCCTTAAGGCCGACTACCCCTAAAATTATTTTATTTTTCATAATTATTACATTAGGGTTGGCTCAAAATAATTACAAATTATGTTTTTAGGTAGCCCAACTTCCAAAGGCCATAACTTTTTAACTGTAGCTCTGTTTGGCTATTATAACCACTTTTCAGAAATGGGAGGTCCTGATCTACAATACTTGACTAGCACAAGCTCTAGCCAACTAGGGTTCGATTGCAATCCGGAGCCTCTAAGGCCTTCAAAATTGAGCTCAAAGATTTTGTACCCAAAAACCTCAATAACTTCACCAATACAAATGATATGGCAATGAAACTCAACTAGCAGACTGATATGACTAAGATGAACCTCCACCTATGAAATCAGAACATTCCGAGCCCGTATGACCAACTTACTAAAAATAGTAAGTTTCCATAAATAGTAGCTCTACACAAGATAGCCCTTATGAAAAGAAACCAAAAATATTTTTGGGTGATGCAATATTTCCTTTACACCTAGGATGCTCTTGCATCAACCTCAATCCATGATTTTCTTGACTTCACTATTCTCCTATCCTCCAAGATCTTGCGAAGTGAGGGTTTTGTCTTAGCTATGTAGCATGTGCACAAGATGGAAAAAAAAATGCAGTGTGGTTGATTGATGCAACTATAATAGAAAGATGATAGCAATATAGTAGAATGATATCATGTAAGTATGAATTATTTTGGTTACCAAATGAGAAGGAAGAAGCTTCTTTTATAAATCATTTGAAATAATCAACAACAAAGATTTGATGTGAAATCGAAAAGATTAACAATTAAGAAATGATGAGGGGAATTGATGGAGAGTTAATTAGTTGCATGAATCAGATTGACAAAATTGATTAATGATTCAAGTGAACTGATTGACCAATTGAACTTGAATTTAGTGGGAGTTTGAGAGGTGGAAGTGGAAGAATAATTTAGAACTAAATAATTATTTAATTATTTAATTATATGCATGATAAAAGAATCAAGAGAAGAATTAAATAATTATTTTATTCATGTGCATGGAGGAAACAAGAGGATAATAAATTAATTAAATAAAAAAATATTTATTTAACTAATAGATGAAAAAGGTAGGATATAATGATCAAATAAATAATATATATTTATTCAATTTTAAGAAGGGAGATATAAATTAATTAAATAAATAAAAATATTCATTTAATTAATAGAATAAATAATGATAAAATAATTAAATAAATAAAATACTTATTTAATTAAGGACAAGTTTAAGTGTTTATAAACATTTTTGTAGCTACAACCTTAACCAAGTCACTACCCCATCTACCATTATTTTCCTTTTAATTTATAGTTCAAAACCTATCTCTATAACTAAATTTGATTGACTAGTCAATTTTATACTTCTCATAGATATTTTAGATTTAATGTAAATTAAACCTCCCTTCTTATGGATCATTTGGTTTTACAAAAGCTTAATGAGACAATAAGTTGATATCCCACTCTTTACATTCTACCTATCACTACAAGAACTTGCGTGATCTTGGCTACAAGAAGTACTTCAATAAGCTCAGTTGAGATGCTAAACATGTTAGTATAAAAAACATCTTCATAAATTTGGATTCTTTTTCCTACCAATTCATAGTGGGAAGCATGTTAGGATTAACAAGGCAGAAAATAACAATTATGTGCAAATATAACTAATATCAGAAAATAATAAACCACACAGAATAGAACACAAGACACATAGATTTAACGTGGTTCACCCAATCCCTGGGCTATGTCCACCAACAACGAGTCCAATATTATTATTATCCAGTGATTACAACCTGATTACAATCCGTAATCCCTTACAGCCCAATTCTGCCGCAAGTACTAAAATCATACACGATGAAAATCCCCAACCCTAAGCCATATTATATAATATTTTCCCGCTTTAGGGTTAGAATGAGTTATAAGTAGTTGGCCCAAATAACTGAAAAGTAGTCGGCCTCAAAAAAAAATTCTCTCGGGGGCTACGCCCTCGAACCCCGGCGAGGTCGGGAGGAAAAGTGTACAGTACTTTCCTGGATAGTACTTTCCTGATTAGTCACCACAAGCTAACAATCTCCCACTTGGTGACTGATCAGTATCCACACTATACTAAAAAGCATTCCTGGTCTCTCTCCTTCGCAAGGGGAGAAATATATTCTTAAGCATCGGTCTATGTTTTGTCTTCAAGTACTCACCATTTCTGTAGGATATTATACATTGTGGGGGGTGGGGGTGGGGGATTTATTTCTTAGGGGTATCATTGAGTCCTTTACGAATCATCTTTGATTATTTTCCCCCTCCTTTTTGAAGGGTATTTTTGTCTCAATTAGTTTTCTCCTTTTCTTTGTTTGTGATAGATTTTCATTTTACATGGGTACCTAGCATGGCCTAGTAGTTAGGACCCATAATAATCTTTCATGTTTGCATAATAATCTACTTTTAAGTTGCATTTAATGGGGATTTTTATTGTGAATAAGGTCTTGTACCTAGCTAATTCCTAATAGGGGAACTACTCATGTTAAATTTACCAAAGTCCTAGGATTCCTTCTAGATATCTTAGTTGTCTAGATAATATCTTTTTTTTTATATTCTAGTCACCAAGGTCATTTAATATTTGATTGATGTAGCTGTCTCATTGTATTATATTAAGACACATGTCACAATCTCATCTAAGTGTATGTCTCAACCTTATCTTTATAAGCAAGAAATATCATTGCATATTTAATATTTAACCAATCACTATTACATTGTTGAAACAAGCTATTCTATCCATTTTCTCTATTTGTTAAAGATATTTTCATCTAACTGTTAATCTTAAGGTGTTAAGAATTTCCCATCCACTCCTAAATAATAAGCATAAAGATCTTTTAAAATTTCCTCTCTTAGATGACACTTCATAAATATCAACATATAAATCCTTTGAAATTTCATCTCAAATGCAAATAAATTTTAATGGCATTATATATAATATTTTAGCATATGACTAATTATACAATAAGATTGAGAAGGTAGATATATCACTCCATTATCATATTCAACATATTAGATGTATAAAGTACTAGGATATCAAAAGTTAGTTTCACTAAATTCTGATGATTCTTAAGGGAGAAAAGTTATAAGAAAATTCTTTAATGAAGGAAATTTTCAATAAAGTTTTACTTATTATTATTTTTTGTTATTGGGTGTGTATTTTGATTTTTTTATTCATAGATGTTTAAATATTTTAAAGGTGTGATTCGATCATGATCTTTTCTAGATGATATTGATGGATTGGACCTCTCATACAAAGATGTCAAAATTAACGTAATCAAATTATCTTCATATTTTTTTAAAGAAAGGAATACATTATATCCACACTAAAAGTTTCAACTTTAAATATAGCTCAATTTGTAAGGAGTGTGCAAAACTGTATTTAGTTATCATTGATTAAAATTGATCCAAGTATCAACAATGTACAATAAATCTCTAAAACAGACAGCTATATTTAAATGCGCAATGAGAAATTATAGAATCCTTCTCACTTATAAGTAGGAAATATTTTCCCACAACAAGTCAAATTATGATATTGGTATCAAGATTAAATTGTGTAGTTATCAATTCAAACTTATTGACACATGGTTCACGATTAGGAATTTGATTGTATAGTTTGATACTCATGAAGCACGTGTCAATGAGCTTGACTTGATAACAACACAATTGAATTCAACTTTGTAGTTATTGATTCAAACTGATTGACCCATGTTTCTTGAGTAGGAATTCAACTATGTAGTTTGATACTCATAAAACATGAGTCAATGAATTTGACTTGATAACTACATAGTTGAGTCATTATAGCAATTTATCATTGTCCTTATCATCATCATTTGTGTTACTTGTGAAATCAAGAATTGACTTAATATCCTTACAATTATAAATAATTGTTTACAAAATATTGATAACAAAATAAAACTATCAATTAACAGTTGTCAATCACTATTGAAATAACAAAATGATAAATGACTAACATGATACCAAATGCTAGCCACTTTAAAAAGAAGTATACATAATATCAAACACTATAGAAGAGCTATGCATATTGTCAACATTGTTAAAGAGGCATGCACTATACATCATATCAGAAATCTGAATGCCAATCTTTATTAAAGGTGATAAAAGGGACAAGCAACTTATTATCCTTCCATTTTAGGCACTAGGAAGTTGTTGCTTACAATTCTAATAAAACGAAAAGTACTAGCAATCTTATCTTGTCAATTTGGCACTAGCTGATGTAAGATTGAGAATTAAATAGAAGTAAACCAAATAAACGTGGGAGTTTATTTAAGGGTTGAGTAAGTTAACAGGTGTAAAAAAGGCATTCATGGGAGATTTGTGAGACATTTAGAAATTAGCATTCTTACTGTAAAGAGACAATTCACACATTTTTTCTCACCATTGAAAGAGAGAGAGAGAGAGAAAAGTAGTGGTAGTGCTTGTCTTTGTCTTGTGTCACGCTCAACAGGACTTTGATTTTTGAAACAATAAATAATCTGAGTGCATTAAATAATCACCTCATGTTTCTCGTGGTCTCATTTTCTTTTTGCAAGATAGAAACTGAAACCTAGGATGACAAGGTTGAAAATGGATATTCATCCCCCCCACACAAAAAAATGATATTAGGCGTCTCAGAATGATTGTGTGAATGTTGTATTTTGTTGTGTTATAGTTTTATGCTTCACCGTCATTTTTTTAATGTCAGATTTATGTACTCTCTTTTTTCTAGCAGTTTTATGTTTGTAAGTATTTACGTAGATGTCAGTTAGAATGATGTGATATTATGTGCAGAGTTTTTTTAATGTTTTTGATAATGCTTTTCAACTGATAAGATTATGTTTAGAATATATGGGTTCAATATTTCAAGAATATGTTGAAATCTTAATGTCATGGGAATTAAAACAATCACAACGTCCAGTTTTTTTTAAAATTTTTTAATTTTCCTCGTAAATGCAAAGCAAAACAAAAATATGCAATAAAAATTTAAAAAATGAGATCTTATCTCTAATTAAGCTAAAGAAAACAAATGATTTATTTGATGAAGATGATGACAGCATTGTTGATGTGCAAATGATATCTCTGAGAATAATATGAGTATTTGGAACAATAAATCTTAATGATGATTATTAATTTCTCTAACAAGGTTTTAATTTTCGCAAAATCAAAGATAGAGAGATAATTTGGATAAGTTTTGCATTGTACAATTAAATTTAGTAAGAATATATTTCAATGCTTTTTGTATGATATGTAGATATTTAGGAGCTTTGGTTTGATGGTTAGATTCATGGAAAAGATTTGAAGTTAATTAGTCAGATGAATTGGCTACTAAGTAGGGGCATTGTCTATCTAATCCCTAAAACACACATTTGAAAATATTTATTAAATAATTGTAAAATTAAAATATGTTGTATTTATAGTTTCAAATAATTAATAAATATACTCAAATGTGCATTCAATGGTTGCATCTTTAAGGCTCAATCTAGAATGTATTCAACTATGGATCTATTGTCTAGATAAGATGTATTTTGTGTCATACATATATGATTGGACAATATTTTGATTGTTAAGGAGTGTAATGTTGTAAATTTGCACCCTTGTGTAATATACCATTACGCGATGTCCCTACCTTAAATCCTAAACAAGAAATTCCATGTCAACCTTTGCATCCCTCTTTGATTAGCTGTGTCATCACCCACTGAGAATCTTGGCCACACAATTTGGTCGGCCTAGGATGTGTGGGCGCTACAGAGACATCCACACGGTGTGCACTCATCTCACAAATCTGTAGACTTGTAGTGAGCCATTGAAGCATTACAACTTCCACCCTTGGAGTGTATCACCTCGTACCACCGTCTACAAATGCCAAAGATTCACCCTTTGCCATTATAATCTAGTTTTCAAGCTTCATTTAACCTTGTTCACTCACATTTTTGTTCAAGTCTTGGGTATTTTCTTGATCTCTCTCCCCTTCATTCACTTCATACTCCATTTTTCACAATTATCTCATCACGTTTGAGCTTCTTATTGTATTGTGACAACTTGCTTGCAATCTCTCAGCCATCCTTGCCTTAAATTCATCAAGCTTTGTCTTTGTTGTGGTGAAGGCTAGTCATTCATACCACTTTATTTTGTATCTAGAACTTATCTTATCATACTTATTTATCAATATCTTGTAATATTATCACTTGTACATTTATCTTTGCATTTATCTATCATCTTTATCTCATCTCAATTGTTATGGAGGTGGAAACACCAAAACATGGATTTGACTGAGGAAGGTCTTTGAATAGCCACCCAACATTTTCCTATGTCTTCATGTGTGCAGGTTTGCTAGAGGAAGAAAGCATAGTTCTTCCTTGGTATTCTTCTACCTCTTTTCTTGATTGTGAGTTCTCTTGTGTCTTTGTCTTCGTATTTTTGTTATATTTATACTTTTGTCATATCTTTTATATTTTATTAGTATTTTACTTTACATTATGTTATTTCAATCATTTCAATTGGTTTCCTAGATTTCTATATTGACTTTCATACTTTGTTTGAATGAGAACCACATTGGTATCCTATACCCATGTTGACGTCCTCAATCCCTGCATGTGTCTTGGGTAGTGAAATCATGGAGTTACATAATAGATTTTGGTAGTTAGTTCTTTTTTTTCTAATAGATAATTATTTTTATCCTTTGTCATAGTATAATTATTTTAATTTATTACACTTTGTATCTTAGCTCACAAGAGTGATAGTTAAGTGAGGTGGTACAAATGATAATCCATTCTTTGAGACTTTAAATGGCCTTGAGGTCAGTGCACATTTCCTTCTCCACATTTTGGTGAGCCTTATGTGAACTAAGAACTTCTATATCAAACCTTCTCTCTTTTGAGTGGTAGTCTCTTCATCAAGATGGTGACAATCACTCCTATCTCACCACCTACCTAGAGAGTGTCCAAAATGAATATTACTTTTACCCCTTTAGATGAGCCATCTAGCAAGGAGCCTTCCTCTCTTTATATAATAGTACTAATCAATGGTGAATCTTTTAGAGGTGTTCTACTCAATCCTACATGTTGGGTTGATATTATAATTGAGGAAGTACTCTTTGTCAATTGGGTATATCGTGCAAGGTGCAATGAATGTTTTTCCACTATATACAAATGCATGATAAACTATCACTTCCCCCATTGGGTTTTAGCACCTTGATGATCTAGGTAGGACCCAAGACTGCCTTTTCCACTTTTGTCATTATTCTAGAATCATACCTCTCTAGGGTCAAGCTAGGTATCCCCTAGCTAGTATCCATGCGAGATATCCCTTTGGTTGTGCATAAGTGTTTAAAGTTTCCTCACAAGGGCACTATTCATATGATCTAGGACACTGGTTATCACCCTTTGGTGTCTCGTGGGGGATTTATTCTAAATCATTTTTGGCCTACATTGGTAGGGATCTTGCATCCCCAACAAGATGCTTCATTTTTGGCTTACTAGAAATACAAGGTTGGTGAATTGCCTCTTAAGTCTATAGTTCCTATCCCCTCTCCCTCCATCCAGTCCTTTGATGAGGATCAACATGATTCATCTATATACCTTCTTCATTGGTTTCTCAGGGTAAGAATGTGCTTCATGGGAAGCCTTCTCATCCACCTCATGCTTTGAAACCTTTGCAATGTCTTCTATCATTGCATCTACACCTAGTGGAGATAAAGGAATGATACTTACATTTCCCACGCCTAAGGTGCACTCACCTTTCCCTATCCCAATCATTAAAGATATACCTCATCCTACTATCAATGGTAAGGGTAGGAGGTCATCTAGGAATAAACCTTCTCCCTTGGCACCTTTTCCCCAGGATTTGCATGCATCCTTAGTTCCTCCTGCCACCTGCAAGACAAAAGAAGGAAGGGAACCCATGACCAAATCGATAGTTTCTATGTTTTTGATACCTCCCACTCCATTAGTGGGACCTTCTTCTTTGTTGGTAATGACATTGACAAACACCCCTATGGAGAAAGATGTCACTGGGCCCTTATAGGATTCCTAGCCTGACTCAAATATGCCTTGGATTCAACTTGTGCATAGGCCTAAGTGTTGACAACAAGAGAGGGATTTGGCATGTGAGGCTATTCCAAGGGTGGATAGTGAGTCTTCAAAACCTATATATGTATGTTTATTTTGTTTTCACTCATATCCCTACTGCTCTAACCTTTCTCTCGTTAACCTTTTCCATCTCTCTTCTTGTATTATTAGAGTAACCATTAGGTGTCATGACAAATAGGGTCTAAGTCTTTACCTCTAAGTCACAACATCCACTTCTCATCACGCCCCTGCTATATGTCTTACCTTTTTCCACACATATGAGCATGTTGCATACATAGGTAGTGTCTAGTGGAGTAACGTCCACCCAACCTATGTCAACTCTATCTCTTGATCGTCATCTTGACTTCTAGAGGGTGCTTATGGCTACTATAGTGGATCAAAAGGTTTCACCTCCATACTTCAAGAGGTGGTTCAAGCAGGGCCTTATACTTGATTTTTCTACCACAAGTATGCTCTGACAGATCCATTCTCTATTTTATTTCTCACAGTGGAGCAAGATCTGGCTTCTCCTAAGTTAATCTCCACCCATTTTGCAGAGGTTGGTGGGGCGTCTTCTTCATTTGTATCTCAGTATGGATCACCTACGAGCTATGAGGCTTGCATGTTTGAATCACTTGAGGAAATTCCAATGTTAGTGATGATATTTACAAGATCCCTTTCACTCGCTTCAATTGATATTTTGGATGAGAATGTTGAGGCAACCTCATGAAGGGTACTCCCCTTACTAACTGATGCAGGAGCATCTAGGGTGTAAGAGCAGTCTTGCATCACCCAAAAATATTGTCTAGTTTTCAATAAGGGATATCTTTAGATAGGGTTACTTTTTTAGTAGGTTGTTCATTTGAGCATGAATTTCTCCATTTTCTTCCCTGGAGGTTCATTATTGATATTTTAGCCTATTGGTAAAGTTTCATAGAAAGATCAAGTATGGGTTTTGAAGTTATTGCATTTTTATATTTTGGTGGGGTGGTACAAAAACTTTGAACTTAATTTTGAAGGCTTTAGAGGCTCCAAAAAGGGGTCAAATTTTGATCATCTTTTTCTTTACTAGCCTGGGACGTAGACAACTTCATGTCATTTTTGAAATGGGGTTATAATAGTCCATCGACTCAATGATTCATAATTTATGGTTTTTAGAAGTTGTGCCTTCGGGGATCTAGTTTCAATATAAGAAAAAAGAGAGAAAGTTCACTTAAGATGGGTAATTGAGCCGTTGGGCACCAAAATGGGAAAATTTCACTTCTAGAATATTCTTGGGTGGCTAATTGTGCTACTTAAATAGAGCTAAAGGGAGATTTTAGGGTTCAATTCCAAAAGTGTAGTTGGAGGCTCTGTCTTGAAGATTATTAAAATGAAAATGCCCATGTGGCTATAGCATGTTTTTTTTATGAATGTTGTAATGTCATTTCATTGAGGATAATAGAAAGCAAGTGTTGTTCTTTCCATTAATTTGTTCTTGCAATTTTTTATTTATTTCTATATTGTGTTGTGTGTGTTTGGATAAATAAGGGGAGTACCCTCCATCAAAGTAGAAGTTCTTGAGTGTGTGGATAGATCATTGAATGTGAGGTAATTTGCACCAGGACTATGGTTGTTGGTTTGAGAGATAAGTACAAAAAATGCCTCCATGAAGGAATCATGGTGGAAGAATTGTAGGTGTGATAGAAGAGGGTCTTAGAGCCCTGTAGAGGAAAGTGCAAGTGTTGAAAGAGGATCTACGTAGAACCAATATTAGGGAAATAGATGCAAGTGAGGATGAATATGAAGAAGGACAATTTGAAGAGGAGAAATAAATGATTAGGGATCCTAATGAAGCTAGGTTTTTGAGAGCCATTTCCAATATTGGAAAGAGACCAAAGATTTAAGTTTCTACATTTCTATAAATCTTAATCCAAAAGAGTTGATCGGTTGGATCAATGATATGGAGGAGTACTTTGAGCTTGAGGAAATAGAAGATCCAAAGAGAGTCAAATTTGCAAAGGACAAGTTGAAAGGTCATGCTAAAATTTGGTGGAAAGATGTTCAACTGGAGAGAAATAGAAGAGGGAAGGGGAATATAACAAGGTGGGATCAGATGGTGGAAAAATCGAAGAGACACTTCATTCTTTTTTATTGTGAGATTGATTTACTGAAGAAAATGCAAGGGTTGAAGCAAGCAGGTAAATCTGTCTAGGAGTATATAGAGGAGTTCTATCGGTTTCTTATTAGAATGGGTCATTCTGAAGCTAACAAGGAGAAGGTTGTTCGTTACATAAATGGGTTGAGTCTAAGTATTCAAGAAGATTTGATAATGGTAAGAATGTATACCATTGAAGATGTATATCAATTTTATTTAAAGGTGCAAGAAAAAAAAAAGAAAAGTTTAAGACTAGACAAACTGGAAGAGGTTGTGGTGGAAAGCTTGGTGGGCAATCTTATGGAGGCTGAAATGAAGATCATAATAAGAATGATGACTCTAGTAGAAGTTAGAATCAGAGGTAAAATAATTCTTATTTCCCCCACAACCCAAATAATAGAGATTGGAGAGGAAGAGGAAGAGGGAAAAGACCAGGAAGAGGAGGTTTTCATGGGATATGTTTCTATTACGAAGGACATAGAGCTTATGAGTGTCCCCCAACATCAAGGGAGAATAAATAGAATAACATATGTTAATGGACAAGTTGCACATGTAGATGAAGATGCTAAGTTAGTACATTCTGAAGATGTTGAAAGAGGAGAGGTCCTTGTCACCAAAAGAGTCTTTCTAAATGATGAGAAGAAACTAGAGAAAAGGAAGAATTTGTTTCACACAAGGTGTAAGTGTAATGGTAAAGTATGCAATATCATTGTTGATAGTGGTAGTACTAATAACCTTTTTAAAGAGGAAATGGTTGATGAATTGAAGTTAGAGAGAATAAAGCATATGAATCCCTACCAATTTTTTTGGTTACAAAAGGATCACAAGGATTTGCTTAGTGAACAATGTCTAGTAAAGTTCAAAATTGGAAACTATCATGATGAGGTATTATGTGATATTATGCCTATGGATTCTTTCCATCTTTGTTAGGGAGACCATGGAAATTTGATCACCATGTAGTACATGATGCATATGAAAATACCTATTCATTGACAAAGGATGGAGTTTGGCACAAGCTAAAACCATTGAAGGAAACAAGGGAAAAAGTATGAAGTAATGCCAGAATATGTTTAGTTGATAGAAGGAAGTTTCTAGAAGGAATAAAAGATGAACATATGCATTTTTATTTAATTCTAAGAATTGGGAAAGAGGAAGTAGAGGATGTACCTATGAAGGTTGGATATTTTTTGGATGAGTTTCAAGATATTGTATCTGATAGTGTACCTGATGGATTTCCACCAATAAGAAATATTATCCATCAAATGGACTTGATTCTTGGAGCCAGTTTATCAAATAAGGCAGCCCATAAGATGACTCCAACAAAGAGTGAAGAATTGAATAGACAAGTATAGGAATTATTGTAGAAGAGGTTGATTCGAGAGAGTTTGAGCCCATGTGCTATACCCAAAATACTATCACCAAAGAAAAATGGAGAATGGAGGATGTGTATAGATTCTCATGTTATCAATAAGCTTACTATAAAGTACAGATTTCCCTTACCAGGGATGGATGTCATTATGGATTTCTTAAGTGGATTTGAGTACTTCAGAAAGATAGATTTGAAGAGTGGAGATCATTGAATCCATGTTAGAGAAGGAGATGAATGGAAGACAACCTTAAAGACAAAGGAGGGATTGTATGAGTGGTTACTCATGCCTTTTGGACTAATTAATGCACCAAGCACATTCATGAGGCTCACGAATGAGGTATTAATATAATTTATGAGTAATTGTGTTATTGTTTACTTGGATGATTTTTTGATCTTCAATAAGACATTTGAGGAGCATATAATGCATATTCATAGGGTCTTTGTGAAGTTAAGGGGAGAAAAGTTGTTGATTAACTTGAAGAAGTGCATTTTTGTGAAGAAGGAGCTAGTGTATCTAGGATTTGTTGTCCCAGAAGATGGTCTTAAAACATACCCATAGAAAGTGAAGGCTATCTTTGAATGATATACTCCAAAGACTACTATTGAGGTAAGATATTTTCATGGTTTGGATAGATTTTACCAAAATTTAATTAAAAATTTCAGTAGTATCTGTGGACCCTTGACTAAAACTATGAGAGGGGATAGAAAAAAGTTTAAGTGGACTACATGAGAAGAAAAGAGTTTTGATTTGTTGAAGAGAAAAGTTACAGAAAATTCTTTTTTAGTACTTCCATATTTTAATAAGGTATTTCAATTAGACTATGCTGCTAGTGGCAATGCCATTGGAGCTATTTTGAGTCAGGAAGGTAAATCCATTAGTTATTTTAGTGATAAGTTGAATGATGCCAAAAGATAATATTTTGTTTATGATCATGAATTTTATGTTATAGTTTAGGCCTTGAGAAAGTGGAGACATTATCTTTTTCCTAAAGATTTTTTATTTATTTACTGATTGTCAAGATCTATAGTATTTGAATAGCCAAGAAAGTTGAATCAAAGACATTTGAAATGGGTTGAGATTTTGTAGAGTTACACTTTTGATTTGAAGCACAAGAGTGGAAGGCTAATAAGGTTGCATATTCCATGAGTGGGAGGCATAATTTGTTGATAGAGATGTAGATCAATTTTTTTGGGTTCAAAGAACTCAAGAGTTTGTATCCCGAGGATCCCGATTTTGGTGAGGCTTGGAGAACTTACATAGATCCTGTTACTCTAGACAGGACCAAATAGTTGGATTTTATAATCCAAGATGGAATTCTATTCAAAGGGAGACAATTTTTGCATTCCAAGGAATTCCATGAGGGAGAACCTAATTAAAGAGAAGTATAGTGGAGGATTGGCTAGACACTTTGGTCGATATAAAACTATTTCTCTAGTTTCTGAGCACTATTATTGGCCATAATTGTAGCAAGATGTTAAGAAGTTTTTGCAGAGTTATAGAATATGTTAGATGGAAAAAGGAACTAGGAAGAATACATGGTTATTATATCAACCATTACCTATACTAGAGAGGCCATGGGAGGATATTAGTATGGACTTTGTTCTTGGTTTACCGAGGACTCAGAGAGGGCATGATTCTATTTTTGTGGTTGTAGACAAGTTCTCAAAGATGACACATTTCATTCCTTGTAGAAAGACTAATGATGTTGTTCATGTGGAAGACTTATTTTTTAGAGAAGTCGTGAGACTACATGGTCTACCAAAGAGCATAGTTTCAGATAGAGACACTAAGTTTGTTGGGTATTTTTGGAGGACACTGTGGAAGAAGCTAAAGATAGATTTGAAGTTTAGCTTAGCACACCATCTATAGAATGATGGAAAGACATAAGTGGTAAATAGGAGTGCGGGGAATCTATTGAGGTGCTTTGTGGGAGGTAAAATCAAGGGGTGGGACCTAATTTTACCATAGGAATAATTTTCATACAATAATTATGTCAATAGGAGCATTGGTAAATAACCATTCTCAATTGTATATGGAAGTAGTCCTAGAGATGCTTCAAAATTAAGGAAGCTAGACAATGGAGAAAATAGTAGTGTTGAAGTTGAAGACTTAGTAGAACATTTGAAGAATTTGCATGAAGAGGTGAGGAAGCATATTAATAAAATGAATATACAGTACAAGGCTAAGGAAGATCAAAAAAGGAGGCATAAGGAATTTTAGATTGGAGATGAAGTTATAGCTCATTTGAGAAATGAGAGATTTTTAGTGGGAACATACAACAAGTTAAAGATGAATAAATTTGGACCATGTAAAATCTTGAAGAAGCATGATACACGAAAGGCAAGTATGAAGTAGAGTTGTTCAGTGAACTCAATATTTCACCAGTATTTAATATTTTAGATTTGATAGAGTATCATGAAGGAAGTATTGAAGATCAGATAAAAAAATCATAGTGGAATATTCCAACACCTACTTCAACTATAGAAGAGATAGAGGATATCTTGGATAGTCATGTGGGTAGAACCACATGAAACAAGCAATATGAAGAGTATTTGGTCAAATGGAAAGGATGACCTATTGAAGATTCATCATGGCTATCAAAGGAAGAGGTTGCAAATCACCTTGGTTTTCCTCTACACACCTAAGATGTGACAAGGTTACTTCTCAAATTACCTAGGGAGTGTGATGTAGGAGCATCTAGGGTGTAAAAGAAATCTTGCATCACCCAAAAATATTATCTAGTTCTCAATAAGGGCTATCTTTGGATAGGGTTACTATTTTATTAGGTTGTTCATTTGAGCACAAATTGTTCCATTTGCTTCCTTGGAGGTTCATTATTGATATTTTAGCCTATTGGTAAAGTTTCATTGGCAAGATCAAGTTCGGTTTTGAAGTTATTGCATTTTTCTATTTTGGCAGGGTGGTACAAAAATTTTGAACTTAGTTTTGAAGGCTTTACAAGATCCAAAAAGGGGTCAAACTTTGATCAGCTTGTGCTTTTCTAGTTAAGGGCATAGAGTGTTTTGTGCCATTTATGAAATGGGTTTATAATAGCCTATCGACTTAATAGTTCACAAGTTATGGTTTTAAGAAGTTGTGCCTTCAGGACTCTAGTTTCAATACAAGAAAAAAGAGAGAAGATTCACTTAAGGTGGGAAATTGAACCATTGGGTGCCAAAATGGAAAAAATTACTTTCTAAGATATTTTTAGACAACTAATTGTGCTACTTAAATAGGGCTAAAGGGAGATTTTAGGGTTTAGTTTTAGAAGTGTGGTTGGAGGCTCTATCTTGCAGATTATTGTAATGAAAATTCCCATGTGGCTATAGCATGCTATTTTTTAAAATATTGTAATGTCATTTCATTGAGGATAATAGAAAGCAAGTGTTGTTGTTCTTGCCATTGATCTGTTCTTGCAATTTTTTTTATTTCTCTATTGTGTTGTGTGTGTTTGACTAAATAAGGGGAGTACCCTTCAGTACTAACCCAACCACATATAACACAACAAGGAAATAAAAACAAAATCACAAGAACTGAACAATTGCAAGAATATAAATACTTTCTTTCTATTACCTTCTATAAAATGACATTACAATATTTAGAAAAATAACATGCTACAACCACATGGTATTTTCATTACAATAATCTGCAAGACAGAGCCACCATATGCATAATCAAAACTCCTCCTAGGTTACTCATATTTGTCTTCTTTATATTAGAAAGTTTAACCGCCCTAGAAGGTTCTGATAATTGTAACCCCTTCTTTTGAGGTTGACCACCTTTATATTAATTTTCCCTACATTGGAATATGCTGAGAATATGCCCCAAATGGATTTTGACACTCATTGGAGTATTTGAGGGGATTTTTATTTTTTTTCTCCTGAAGTAGTATAACTTCTAGAGGCCATCCATTCTAAATTGTGTACTCAATTTTCTATTATAACCACTTTTCTGAAACCTCTCGAAGTTCTCTACAACTAAGAAGGTGTAGTATTGTCATGGACAAGTTTTGAGCCCTTCTAGAGCCTCTAAGGCCTTCAAAATTGAGTTCAACATTTTTGTACAACCTCATCAAAAAATTGTTAGGAATAACAATCCACAATACAACTGAGAGGGGGGGTGAATCAGTTGTATGGAAGATTATTAAACTTTAAACTTTAAGCAACAACAATATCATATCCAATGAACACAATGAATGCCAACACAATAACACAATATTATATCATGTGATCTTAGATATAAGATCACAACTACTTCCTGTACATAAACCTCAGTTCACATGCTCTGAATCATCCGTACAGTATCCGTACACTATAATTACCCGTCTATTTTCCTCTCAGAAACATATGTTGACATCAGTGACAAAACACGAATGACAACAAAATTAATTCCACATCAACAACATCCAACAATCTTCCCCTTTGGCATTGATGTCAACATATGGGAAAATCCATCAACCCAAAATATAGTAACCAATCAGTACTCTCATAGTACAACTTCTCATAGTGTCTCTCCCTATCTAGTCATAGTATCTCTCCATACAATCTTCCCATACAGTAGGGATTTTCTCATATTATCTCCCCCCCTTTGAAAAAAATGACAAAGGGTGCTATAAGCCACCAATTGTCTTCATATCTGTACACCAATTGTCTTCATCAACCAGGTGCTAAATCACCCAAATGTATTATGTAAGCTTTCAACGATCACTCTTCCCGAGGAATAGATCCACACATCAAGTCCAGAATAAGATAGAGCCCTGAATGCCTCTGGATTGATGCATCTCTACATCATTTAATTCTCACAAGGAGGGGCCTACACCCCAATAATACCTCTGAGATACTCAAAGGCATCTTTCCACATTTATTTTATCCAAAAAATTTGAGTGTAATTAATTGTAGCAACAACATCCAATAGTTCCAACAATTCTCCTCCATCAATACGCTTCCTGTCATCATTTTTTCCTACCCAATCAATATCACTATAATCATGAATCACAAAGTCATCATTATCATATCGTAAGCCATATTCCATTGTTCCCTCTAGATATCTTAGTATCCTTTTCACAATAGCTAGGTGTGACTCTTTAGGATCTTCCTGATATCTAGCCACAATTCCAATAGCATTAGCAATTTCTGGTTTAGGAGTAACTTCATTTGTGCCATCATCACAAATCTCATTCTCACAGTCAATCCCAACTTATTCTTCCTCATCTATAGTAGCAGCTTCCTTGACTTTTGTATTCTGATTATAATCATACATTCTCTCTTTTTCATCTATCCTCACATTATTGCTTTCAATCATCTTTCTGAATCTCAGATAAAAACATTTATACGCCTTTCTTTTAGTAGAATAACCAAGAAGGATTCCTTCATTACTTCTAGCATCAAATTTCCCTATCTCATCATCTTTCTTGATATAGCATTTACTACCAAATATTCTGAAATATTTTACAGTAGGAGTGATTAAACCATAATTCATAAGGAGTCTTACTTGTACCTTCTCTGATCTGAATTATGTTCAATGTGTACACTGATGTCCCAACAACTTCTCTCCAATGCACATGAGATATGGTCTAATACCAATTGTTAGGAATAACAGTCCACAATACAATTGAGAGGGGGGGGGGGTGAATCGATTGTATGGAAGATTATTAAACTTTAAACTTTAAGCAACAACAATATCATATCCAATGAACACAATGAATGCCAACACAATAACATAATATTATATCATGCGATCTTAGATATAAGATCACAACTACTTCCTGTACATAAACCTCAGTTCGCATGCTTTGAATAATCCGTACGCTATAATTACCTGTCTATTTTCCTCTCAGAAACATATGTTGACATCAGTGACAAAATACGAATGACAACAGTATTAATTCCACATCAGCAACATCCAACAAACATAAAATTCAATATCTTTGAAACCGAACTTGATCTTGCCACAAAACTTTACCGACAAGCTTATACATCCAAAATGAACCTCTAGGGAAGTAATTGGAAGGAACAATCTATGCTCAAATGAAAAACTTACTAAAAATAATAACTTGCCAAAAATAGGCCTTATTGAAAAATTGGACAATATTTTTGGGTGACGTAAGATTTCTCTTCACCCTGGATACTCCTTCATCACAACCTCTTCTTTGACTTTGGTTGTTGGTGGGGCCCCTGACGTTGCTATAGTGGCCACACCATTGCAATATTGATGACCTCCCTCCCTATATGATTAAGATTGGGAGGATGATGATCCACTGGTGGACAATCTGTGAAAGTAATACCAGTTCATACATCTTTAGATTAGAGCGTGTTTGTATGTGTTGCCCAATGCTTATCTTTTAATGTTGTTCACCTCTAGAGGACCCTTGCACCCTCTTGTGCATACCAAGGCACAATTTCTAGTTGACTTATTATTGTATCGAATTAGCAAGATTTAATTTGTTATGAAGTGATCCAATTCTAGATCTTTATATAACATATGTGAATTTTCTAATTGCTTAATAATAGATTTTACAATGTATGTTGATATTTGTGAAACAAGTCTTTATATAAGATACTATTTTTCTTGATTGTATGATTAAGCTTTAGATATTTCAAGCTCTATTATTGATATTATTGAGATAGATTCACCTCCGTCAAATTAAAATTTCAATAGATGGACAATCTTTTCAAATCATTTATAAAGTTATAATTACAATTATGCATTTCTTATAGAATCAATTATATTTATTTATAATTTTTTTTTTACAAACTTTAATTTTTATCAACAATTTAATAGATTAATCACACAAATATTTTGTTTGAATAATAATATTTCTTTTATGCTTTAAAAAACTAATATAACATACACTTCAAATCATTTTCCCCCTTGAAAAGACATGTCTTTAATAAATAGCCTCCCAAATTCCTTTCCTAAAGAAAGTGAAATATTGAAATCACCAAATCAATATTTAGTGGAATAAGTTAGTATATTGAAAAAAATTCAACCCATAGTAGTCCACGGATCTTAAAGTTAGTAAATAGACAAATTTCCTAACTCATAATAGGGCAAGGATGTTAAAGTGGTTCCAATTTAATTTGTCTTTCAAACCATAGTGCTTATCAAATTATGATATTTGGGGACCACAATATTAAATTCTCTTTCAAACCATAGTGCTTTTATAATCATTCACATAAAATTTCCACAAATATAGCATACTTTATTTTGAAACGCTTTGCAATCATATATTTGAAGAAACATATTTTCATTATAATATTCTCAAGTCAAAATGTATTTCTAATAACTTAAAAAAAATAAATTATTTTCCACTTTTCTTCAGCATAGAAATGCCACCTGCAAATCATTTTGAAATTACGTATTAATCATGGCTGCACATTATTCACATTCTTTACACTGATGTTAAGGCGATTCATATTCATTTTAATATTAGCAAACAAGACATGTTTATTTCCCTAGCCACATAAATATAAATGTTTTTCGTATCCATGATAAAAATAGCGATCTTCATTTTCTATTGTTTTGCAAGTGTAAGTAATAAAAGTGGTTTATATTTTTATATTTTAGTTTGATGTGGTAGTGTTTAGACAATATAAATTGACATTTCTTAATTTTTCACATTTAATGTTCTTTAATTTCTAATAATTTAATTTTTTATTATAACTATTTTTAATCTAAGATTAAGAAGTAATTAAGAGGAATATAATTAATCTAAAATAGAAAAATAATGCTTACAATTACAAAATTTATACAAGATTCGCTTTAAACAATCTTTATAAAAGTAATAATAATAAAGAATAGTGCCACTCTAATTATATTAATTTTTAAAAATATATAATATAATGAGAATGAACTCATACCATAAGAAATCTTCAACTATATTTGGAGCAATTCTAACAACATATAGTTGTTATATAAAAATGATATTAGACAAAATTAATTCATAAATTGCACAAGTAGAATTCATGAATCAACAAATTATTATAGTTATTTGTGATTAAGTAATGCATATAAAGTTTACCCAAGTAAATAGTATATTGTATAATACACATAGAAATGAATTATATAAAAACTCAAACAAAACCCTATTTTTATCCCAAAACCTTAAATGTGGAGGAATTATAGTGTATAGGGTGTTAGAAAGGCCCTAGCTACTTTCTTTTATATTTTAAGAAGACAATTACAATAAGTGTAACTGTAATTTGTCCCTCTACTTATATATTTATCTCCACCTTATGAAGAACAAAACTTTCTCTATAATATTTAGTCTTTGTTCTCAATGTTGAGAAAATAATGTGTGAATTTTTGGTATTAACACCATATGATGGTTAAGTTGTGTTGATTCTTTCCATCAAGGTTCAAACCTCACTAGTATCGAGGATGAGGTCTCTTATTTGTGACATCATTGTTCATAGCTCCAAATCAAAAGTGTTTACCCCTTAAATGTTTTTACAATTATCTTATGTATATTTCTATTACCAGCCTTAAGAGAATTCCTAAATACACAAACAGTTTAAACTTGACTCTAAAATTTAGATTATAAATTTGAAGTTGTCATTATTATTAGATATTGATGTATGCTGAATATGAAATCTATTTGTAAACCCTAATTTACCCAACTACTAGCCTATATCTACAAATTAAATTCAATTTAAACAACTAATGAAGCTCTAAATTATGAAATGCAAACACAATAAAATTATGTTATACATCAATCCATGATTTTCTTGACTCCATTGTTCTCCTATCTTCCAAGATCTTGCGAAATAAGGATTTTCTCTTAGTTATGTCACATGTGCACATGATGCTAGCAGAAATAAATGTAGTGTGGTTGATTGATGCACCTATGATAGGAAGATAGTTTATACACAAATGACATTCTTCTCTTCTCGCTCTAGTCGTTCCACTCTCGCAGTTTGAATGTGTTAGCTGTGGATTATGGTCTCCCCCCATCTGGTGGTTTAGAGCCTGTTTCGGTGTCTGCTCCTGCAGGTTATGTTGTTTCTGTCGGGGTTTCTTCTGACTATGGGAAGTTGACAATGTCTGGCCCTCCTGGTTTTAAGAAGGCATTAAACCGATGAACTGATGATAGAAATTTTATTTCTTTCATGTGCTATTTCAGTGGAGTTTAATGGCGAGAGTAAGGAGGAAATAGAACACAATGTGTTTGTTTTTTCCTCTCTTGGCATTATTTTTCAATTCAGGAATTTTCGACCCAGCCTTCCTTAGTTGCATGGATGGATCTCCCATTTTTTAGAGCCTCTTCTTTTTGGTAATGTCCAAATTTTCCCCATGGCTAAATTTTTTTGTTGTTGCAAAATTAAAAAATAAGGAAGATAGAAAGAAAATTTTGTGTGATAATTATTTTTCCTGGAAGGACAAGTGTTTCCTATAAATGGTCAAGCCTCAACATTCTGATTTTTGTCCTTCTTCTGAAACATTTGATAAGATTTCAATCTTGGTTTGACTTCCTTATCTCCCCCTTCATTTGTGGGTTGATTCTCTTTTTGACAAAGTGGGTAATGTTCTTGGTGACTTTCTGTTGGTAGATGATGAATCATTTGACATTCTTCACTCCACCTATGCTCCTATTTTGGTTGAATTAGATGTGTCAAAAGGGATTCCTATTGAAATATGTATTAGATCTTCTAAGGGTAGCTGGGTTCAACCTTTGTATTATGAAGGGATTCCCTTCAGGTGTAGAAGGTGTTTCAAAACTAGTCATGTGATTGAGCATTGTGGGTTTGGAAAGAAGTCTTCCTCAACCTCATGATGGAATGGTGTCTCTAATCAATATTATATGGTTGAGAAGAAATTTGAAATTAGGGTTTCTCTTGAGGAAAATGTGGTTTCTTCTTAGGTTGTTTTGATTCTAGATGATAGGGTTGTTGAGAAGGGTTTGTAGTCTCTTTTGTTTGTTGGCAATGGGGTTGTTCATGTGTCTTAGGATGCTATTTTTTCTTTGAATAATTTATCTTCTTTTGATGTGGATTTAGGGGTTGGTTCACTGTTTGTTCCTTCAGTTGGGAGTAGGGACATTCCCTTGGCTCCTTATTTTGGTGTCTCCTTGGATGTTCCTACTATTGGTGCCTATCATTTGGTGGGTGTTGTTGGTCTTCCTCCTTAGAATGGTGATTTTCCAATGTTAGGTTCGCTAGATTGGTAGGATGTTGTTGCTAAGGTTGAGGAAGGGCAGATTATTGTGAAAGGAAAGAAATCAAAGTCTTCTCCAACTTCCTTTGATGTGATTCTTTTTTCCCACAAGAGAGGTTCTAAAGGATTTTATAGATGAGGTCGTGTTGTGGGTGATTGGGCTAGAGTTTCTTTGGTCCTATCTTAGGTTTTGGGCTACTTGCTGGCTTTTTGTGTAGCCTTTGTTTCAGGTTGTAGGAGCCTATTTGAAAAAAACTTCTTTGTTGTTTTGGGCCCTATCTTTTTTGTTTTGATGGGATTTCATGTAATATCTTTAGCTATCCTTCTGTTTGGGGTTCTGGGTCCCCTTTAAACCTATTTCTTTTCGTTAATAAAAAAATATGATAGCAAGATGGTAGGAATATACAAAATGATATCGTGTATGTATGAATTATTATGGTTAACCATATGAGAATGAAGAATCATTTTTTATAAAACCTCTCAAAGAATCAACAATGGAGATTTGATGAGAGATCTAGAAGATCAATAATTGAGAAATGATGACGGGAATTGAGGGAGAGTTAATTAGCCGCATGACTTAGAAAAAATGATTAATGATTCAAGTGGATCAATTGATCAGTTGAACATGAATCTAGTGGGAGTTTGAGAGGTGGAAGGGGAAGAATAATTTAGAACTAAATAATTAAAAACATATTTAATTATATGCATGATAAAAGAATTAGGAGAAGAATTAAATAATTATTTTATTCATGTGTATATAGGAAATAAGAGGATGATGAATTAATTAGATAAATAAAAATATTTATTTAACTAATAGATGAAAAAGGTAGGATATAATGATTAAATAAATAATAAATATTTTATTTGATTTTAAGAAGGGATATATAAAATAAATAAATAAATAAATAAAAATATTAATTTAATTAATAGAAGAAATAATGATAAAATAATTAAATAAATAAAATACCTATTTGATTAAGGACATTTTTAAGTGTTTATAGACATTATTGTAGCTACAATCCTAACCGTTTCGCTACCATAGTTATTGTCCCATCTACCCATATTTTCCTTTTAATTTATCTAGTTCAAAACCTATCTCTATAACTAAATTTGATTGACTAGACAGTTTTAAATACTTCTCATAGATTTTTTAAATTAATTGTAAATTAAACCTCCCTTCTTATGGTTTTTGTTTTACAAAATCTTAATGAGATAATAATTTTCTATCCCACTCTCTACATTCTACCTATCGCTACAAGAAATTGCACAATCTTGGCTACAAGAACTACTTCAGTAAGCTTGGTTCAGATGCTACACAACATGTTAGTATACAAATCATCTTCATAAATTTGTATTATTTTTCCTACCAATTCATATTGGGAAGCATTCTTACATTTATGTTTCGTCTCTCTTCTTCCCAAGGGGAAAAATATGATTTTTTAGGCATTGGCCTATGTTTTGTCTTTGAGTACTCACCATTTATGTAGGATATAATCTTGCATCTTTTCATGGTAATCTACTTCCTTAGTTTCACTTAAGGGAGGTTGTTATTGTGAATAAGGTCTTGTACCTAGCTAATTCATAATAGGGGGACTATTTACATGTTAAGTTTACTTAAGTCCCAAGATTCCTTTTAGAAGTCTTAGTTGTCTAGATAATATCTTATAGTATCTTATCCTTTTTTAAATTTGTTTTTTTAATTCTAGTTACCTAGGTCATTTAATATTTTATTGAGGTATTTTCGTCATTGTATTGGATTAAGATACATGTCACAATCTCATCTAAGTGTATGTCTCACCCTTATCTTTATAAGCAAGACATATCATTGTATATTTTATATTTAATCGATCAATATTACATTGGTTTTGATATTAAAAGAAACAAAACAAGGGTGTTGTCCCTTACAAAACTATAGCCCAAGGGCGTTAAAACAAAAATACCAAAAAAACCATTTACAACAAGGTCAAGAATAGACCATTAACAATAGACTAGCATCACAACTAGTAGCACACATTAAGAGTGGATAGACAACTCACCCACATCATGGGGAGGAGAGAAAGAGATTGCAGAGTGATTTTTTCTTCTCTTGTAGAAAACTATCCAGGTGATATTTTCAGTAGGGTCCCCACCACAAGGGGAAGGTGGAAAAACCCTCTTTGTGAGAGAATCAACATCTAGATTGTAGTGCTGACAATGGTGTACCTCAATAACCAAATACTGGAGTAGATCTCGAGCAATACTAGTCGAAGAAGGGTCGACACAACAAGAGGGGACCATACCAACAACAAGAGCTAGTATCAGATCCATTGATTCTAAGAAGATCAATATTACATTGTTGAAACAAGCTATTCTTGCCATTTTATCTATTGCCAAAGCTATTTTTTTCTAATTATTAATCCTATGGTGCTACGAGGTCATCATCTACTCCTAAATGATAAACATAGAAATATTTTAAAATTTACTCTCTTAGATAACACTTCATAAATGCCAACAAATAAATCTTTTGAAATTTTCTCTCAAACACAAATAAATTTTAATGACATTATATATAATATTTTAGCATATGGCTAATTATATCACAATAAGATTAAGGAGGTACATATATCGCTCCATTATCATATTCAACTTATTAGATGTATAAAGTACTAGGATCTTAAAAGTTTGTTTCACTAAATTCTCATGATTCTCAAGGGAGAAAAGTTAAATGAAATTTCTTTATTTTCAATAATTTTTATTTTATTTTATTGGGTGCATACACTAGTACATTTGACATAATTTTTCAACTGTTATTTTTGACCATTAATGAAAATGGTTTAGGTTGGTCGGGGAATAGAAGGAAAATTTTGTTTTTTTTAAAAACCATGCCCGTGTTTGTTGAACTTTCGACCACTATTATGTCGGTCAAATTTTTGACGAATATGGGCATATTACTTAAAAAGAACATTTCAATTCTCATTTTCACTTTTAACAGTTGCAGCGAGCGTGTGAATTAGGATTATCGTTGCTAAGCTAAGGAGTGGAGCGAAGCTTATTCCTAAAGAGCACGCCTACACCCAAGGTTAATAGCTCATTTCATTACTATCTTCCGTGGAGTTTGAGGTATGTTAATCCGTGTTTTCTATATTTCATTACCGTGCACTGCATTGTCATTTTCTTGTACTCATCTCTGGTAATGTTGCTTGATATCTTCGATGGATTCCGATCCTGAAGTTAATAGGTTCCCAACTAATTCCATTATAGCATTTATCATTTCATTAGTTACATATATGAAATGTACCCAATTTAGGGCTTCGGCCTTGAAGCATTAAATTGGTCTCCCCAAATTTTGAGCCTTCTGATTACTTGCATACATTACCTTAACTTGCTCCCCTTCCAACAACATTGGATTCCCGTGGAGGAGATACAAGTTAAGGGTTGAGTCCTGTAATACCCCTCTAACCCTAATATAAGTTTTGTGTTTTTGAAAGAATTAAGATCCTTCGATGTTTTCTTATAGCTTAAGTTGTACATGATACTTGTTTGATCTATTCCTATAGTTGTTTATAATAATTTCATAAGCTAGTACTCAATGATTCTAATATCAGACATACTATCTAAAGGTATCACTTTTGTATGTATTTATCTCCATGTATGTATTGAGTACCTACAAGACCTTTATGAACATAGTTAGGATGTTATATGATATGTACTTGATAGATATATATAAGTGGTTATTTATATTTTCTTCTATTAAGGTTACTTTGGATGAATCTTGTATCTCACTTGATGATTTGATTATGTTGATTTATTATTAGTATTGATAAGAGACTAACACAATGCTTGAGATTCTAACCTTCATTATGATGATGCTACATGCTTTGAGTGTATATATATACATGATGTGTTTTCATGATTCAGGACGAAGTCGTAGTTACTCACATAGCTGAGGTCCACACGATGTATCGATCCTGGTCATCTGTCTGCAATGTTTTCTTTTATACGTATATCCGTGCATATGTATTTCTTCTTTGTGATGCAGGCTTGCAAGTACCGGGCATCGACTTCACCTGGCTTCACAGGTCTGAGCATGCCCTCAAATCCTCGATGGTTGTTGTTATGGAGATAGTACTAAGGCCCCTACATGAGTCTTCCTTTGTCATTATTCCAATTTGGGAATATTAGGGTTCCTTCTTTGTCAGTCAACCTTTGGGTCAAAAACCCAGATCCAACGCACTCGGTTGGGCATGGTTGTAGTTAGTGCCTTGTGACCACTTGAATTCATTTGGTTGTATGATTTGTTTACTCATTTTATTTATTTCTCCTTCTTGGTATGATTCTTAGTTAATCTTTCTATGTTGTGTTTCAGGAGTTTGGCTTAACTTTCCTTGTTGACTTTGGTTGACCTTGTTTGATCTTATAGTTTTCTCAATATGTTTCATAGTTGATTTTTATGGCCTCTTTCGATGATTAGATTTATTTTGAAGCATGTGATTTTATTCTACCTCAGTGTTATATCCTATAGTAATTATAAATAGGTAATAATATTGTGATCTATTACTTCATAATCTTATAGATTATAGTGTTTGGTATTTGGCATGTATCTATATATATATATATATATATATATATATATATATATATATATATATATATATATATATATATATATATATATATATATATATATATGGAAATATATATATGGGTGCACACATATATGTATTTATATATATATAATTTATATGTGATTATATGTTAATTATTGTAGATATTGTTGATGGTGTATATTTCAGGATTAATGTAAAGTATAATATTATTAATAATTAAATATTAAATAATGCGAGGTATATTATTCTCAATTGTTAATTATTAATAATGAGGATAGGTTATATATATAGATATTGATGTAATTAATGATGGCATATGCATATATGTTAGGATAATATTACATGTGTGTATGAATGAATACAAATAATCTTTTATTGTATATTTGAGTAATATAGTTGTATGATATTAAGTTATTTTATAATACCCTTTAGTTAAGAGTTAGTTGGGAATTGGTTACTTTTCCTCTCAACCTTTGGAAATCTATTTATATGCACTACTTTCTCATTTGAAGAGAGGGGATTTTGGGGCTGAAACATTGAGGAGAGGATGGCCTTACTTTTCATGGAGATTTTGGAGAGAAAACTTGGAGATGTGAAGGAGAGTTTGTAAGCATATGTCTTTAAGAATTTTTGGTTATCTTTGCTTTTGGGAGAGAGACATTTTTGTGAGAATTTCAGTAGTTGAGAGAGGGATTCTTTGCTGTGGAATTATTTCTTTCTTTCATGGAGATTTCTGAAAGTGGATAGGGTTTGAAGGATGCATCTCAAGTTTGGATTTGTCTTCTCTTTTGTTTCCTTCCTTCTTCGATTCAACCTTCGTAGGACATGAGGTATGGATTGAATATTTTAGTTACTTGATGTATCTGATAGATTATAGATCTATTTATATATTATCATTATTTATTATATCTATACTTTTCATTTGTATGGTTATTTTAAAGTTTTGAGTTTTTGTTTGTAAGAATTGGCATGTGTTTTCCTAGGGTTTTTAGCAACCCATTTTTGGAGATCTGTTATTATAAAAATTTAAATTGCATCTATGGTTTTACTAAATTGATTTTCTGGAAGTAAAATTCACAGATCTCAAATGGGTATCCCTCTGATTTTATTTTTAGGGTCGAATTAATGCTTTATTTTTGACATTTTGGCAGACTATGCCTGTCCATTCTTGATTCCGAATTTTCTGTCAAATGTATTTGTATGCCACAGGCTGATATGATTATATAAAAGTCTAAATTTGATATCATATATTCTCTTAAGTCTTATCTTTCATTTCCAATTGGTTTGGTGAATTTTAATTATGTTTTGTGAAAATTACAACCGTTTTAGTGAAGGCAGGTCTGAACCCTAACCAGAATTTTCTGTTTTAAGCCAGAAGTCATAACTTTTTTTCCCACCGTTGGATCTTCCTAAAAATAAAATTGAGAGTCCATAATTATGTTATCTAAATCTCCACCAAAGAGATTTAATTTATTTTATGTTTTGTGGAAGATATGGATGACTGTTCTATGATGACTATTCTTTGCATTTAATCCTTGCTTGAAATAATTCAATTTAAGAACATCATTAAGTTTTAAAGTTTCGTATGGTTACCAGAGGCTATTAGAATTTGTTTTTGGTTAATTGGATCTATTTATACTCTGAATATGTTTATAATATCACTTGGATGTCTTCTTATATGTTTGGAACATACTGAATGCCATATTGGGTTTAGGGTTGTCAAGTGGACTAGGGACAACATATGTTTTCCTAAACTCAATCAAATGTTGTTATGGAATTGATATGAATTCTTGATGATGAATCTATTATGTTATTATGATTTTTATATGTATGTTAGGGAACCTAAGTACACTAGGTGAGTGGCTCATAGTGAGGGGCCGGGGCCCTAAGTGGCTAGTACCAGGATAACCTACTATGAGTTATTTAATCAAGTGATAACCTAAATAAATGAATTGGAAATGGGAGATTATTGGAATGGGAAATTACACATTAATCAAGATTAATTATGCCTCGCCCATGCCTTTAGTGCTAGTAAAGACTAAGGATGGGAGTGGGAGAAGGTACCTATGCGTAGGTACAACTGAATGACCTTGTCTGTACGAGAGGCATTCGATTCCGCATGTGCCTACTTGGGGGCCGGGGCCAAGAGTGGCTAGTACCAGGACAACCCAAGGGGTGAGGGCTATGCGATGACACTCACCTAGCTTGTAGCTTAGAGTCTCTATCAAATTTGATCATGCCTCTGGTATTCCTTGTGGTCTTCTTGTCTTTTCTTTTTTGTTGTGACTTTGGGGAACTTTTATCACCACCTTAGGAATTTTCTAGTTGTTACCTCTTGTATGGGCCTTTGGTTCTATCTCCTAGCTCGGGGGAGTGGGCCTATTGGTTCCACGTGGTTGGGTGGTTAATATTTATATCGAGGTATTGTTCGTGATTCTCTGGATGATCCTAGCACATATTCCTTTCTAGATCTGCAGTTGAAGATTTCTTATTGGATATTTTAATATGTTGAGATGTACTTATGTATTTGAATTCATGTAATTTTTTAATCTCCTAAAAGGAGTCTTGTAGTATTGATATAATCTCAATTCAAAGCAATGCATAAGGGAATGGGTAGTTCTAGGTAAAAGAAAGGGAAAATAATGTGGAATATTGGACATGTTACTAGCATTAAAAAAAAGTGTTTATGTTATTTCTCCTATCCTCTTATGTTGTCCATATGTAAAGGAAATAATATTAAATATAGTTATATATAATGATGTATCACAAAAATAATGTATTCTCTCTTGATGAAAGGATCCAAGGAAATTATTGAGAAATGATAGGTTAGTGATTGGAATTATTAACAATGAATGGTTATGAAACAATGCAATAAAATAGTAACTTGATTATAATGTTAATACTTGGTTCATGTTAATGAAATACCTAGGATAATGCCTACCTTAATGAATATTAATCTCTTACCTAAATTATTAGAGAAAAGTGATATAAAGGATAGTAGATGTAGATGAAATCAATATGAATTTATGGAATGAGTTGATAAAAGGAATAATGATGTTGGATGATTAATCTATGTTTAATAAAAGAAATAAGTTAGGGACATTTAACTTGGTGCATTAAAATGAATGTAGATCTTTTAAGCTCATGATTCTGTGAATATCTTATGCATGTAAATGGTTTATATGATGTTGCTTAGGTAGCGACGTTAGGGAACCCGGGAGGACTTAAGTTGTATAAATCTTACATTCAAGTAGTAGAAAATTATTTCTTCTTTTAGAAATATGAAATGTAATGATGAATATTATTCTAGTTAAAATAAATTAATAAATTAATAAAAAAATTCACTACTTTCATAGAAGTTTTATGTCTTGTCCTCTTGGGTTGCCTGGTGGGGCGTTACAAGTCCCATAACAAAGCCAATCGGAATACCTTCGAACACGGTCTGTCGGAGAATGGAACTCTATGGAAAAAATGTAAATAATACTACACAATCAAACTTAAAAATGCATGAGTATGAATTTGGGGTGCGTTATCCAAAGTGTAAGTTTCTAACTAGTGGCGGACTATGTCTTAACAAAACATTTAACCACATAATGAAAAATAGTCACAACAAATACATAGTAGTCTAGCAGAACCCACAAATGTAAATTATGGGTTTCTATAATAATAGGGACTGCATATAGTTCCAAAACACCAGTGCTCGTTTAAGCAAACTGTTCCATAGAAACAATAGATTCCAAGTGGAGATGCATTAGGAACCTTATTGTCATTCACTGAGATGTAATAGAAGTTCCTTTTCATTCATTATTTTTTTGAACAAGATTGATACACACTGTGCTGAAAGTTAGATGCCTGGTATCAATTGACAGATTATAAGTTTTGAGTTTTCTTGCAATAGTCTAGGTTCTTTTCATAATATGACCATCCCATGAAAATCAAAGGGCCCTGGCTTCATGGGATGTGTTATTCTAACCTGTATAATAGCCTACTAACTCCTAAAATGTAGAAACAATGCAACATTGATTGACTGTTACAGAACAGTGAGGGTTTTGTTACATCTCAGTTATGGAATGGTTATGTTAGGAAGGGAACAATGATAGTTGGTTATGAGGCTAATTATTTTAACACTGAGAGAATGATGATAGTTGGTTGGAATGGTTATGTTAGGAAGTTATGGGATGGTTATGTTCCCTGTTAGTTGGAATGGTTATGTTATGAATGGTCACAGGGAGTCTCTGTTACAAAACAGTGAGAACAGACTGGTGTATGTTTTTACCGGTGTCTGTTACAAAAAAATTAGACTGCTTCAATATAAGGTTGGCTTCTAGTATTTGTTGCAGTACTAATTTCAATTGAATGATTTAGTAGTTTTAACATTCTTTTGTTGTGTAATGTTACTAAATTGTTTGCAGCAAACAAGTGCATTGAGTTGTCAAATTTATCTTTTTTGTTTTCGTAAGTTTTTTGCTTTTGCAAGTCATTAAGATCTCTCAATATTCTTGTGTTGGTTCTACATTATGTATGTTTTGTAACACTTGACAAAATTGTGATCTTGATAAATTTAGATGTTTTCATGGATTGTAATCTTGACGTTACATGCATTTACTTCTGGTCAGTTTTATTTAAGTTGTGTTACCATTTCACATCTTTTAATCGAAATCTAGGTTTTCTCAACAAATACTTTGCAATGGCATTTGAGTCAAAAATCACAATAACGAGTAATAAGGCATTTTAGTTTTAATAAAATTAACAATTTTATTTAGTTGCACAGTGCAAATACTGCATAAATTTCTCACTTGAATAACATGTGAGTGATCCATGAACCATTTTCAGTCAATAACCTCAATGCTTTGAGGCTAATCCCTTTTTGGACTATGGTTGAATCAGGTCTCATTCATAATTATGAATAAATAGAATTTATTAGCACCATGTAAAAACAATGTCACAAGGCTTACATTAATGAATTGGAAAGTCTTAAAAGTATGATAGCTATTGCTAATATATACCAATGAGATAAATGTTCACTGAGTTTGGGATTTCCAATATGTCAAAACTAAATTCATGTGTCGATAGAGAAATTAAATCCTTCCACAATCATGAACAGAAATTGATGTCAGCTCTTCTAGCTTTCTTCAAAAGGCAACTAGATTGATGCAACACTTTGTTCAAAAATAGTATAAAATGCATTTTTCCGTCATTCAAAAATAGTAATTAGAGCTTTTCAAAATTTAACACTCAGAAGGATAAGTTTTACTTTGTCTTCATCTAGAGGACGGGAATAACGAACTTACTAATCCCATTCACACTGAAGTGAATACTTCTGTAAATAAAGGCATGAATTGGGAGCCTCCAAATTTCATGTTACCCCAGCTTAACAAGCATTATTGCTTTGAATTATTAGCATTTTGTAAGTTAAGGAGTCCTAGTTTTAGACTTTAAGCTCCACAAAACTAATTTGTAATCTTACTTCATCAAATCAAATAACAGAAACAATTCATGCACTAGAGCAAGTTTCTTGGCATTCAAATATTGCATATAGAAAATTTGTATTGATTCCATGAAATACGAACTTGGAATCTCTAAAGAAGCAATTCTATGTCAGGATTCTTAACACAATAGTACCAAGGTTTATACAATTCTTTTGGAAACTAAATGGAAACTGGGGAAGTATAGAAAAACCTGTTAAAATGCATGATTGTGGTTCCTAAGTATGCTCTTCAATAGAATATTAAAATGATATATTATTTTATCCATAACAACGTTCTTTTAATGTTACTGTTACATGTTCATTGGATTGCCTTCACTTGAATTAGATACAGACAAGTGAAAACAATTATTTACAGTTAAACTTTTACATGGATGTGCTTAGATACAATGCAACTGATTCAATCACTCATGTCTAAAACATTACCATTGCCTATTTCCATTTCTTTGTAGATTTCTCCTGCCATAGTAGCTGCTCTTTAATCCTCTATTCTCTCGTAAGCCATTAGCACTATCAAAATTGCTGAATGCCATATGCAACCACTCAAGAATTTCTTCCTGCGTATAATATTCCTCTATGTTTGTGGCTATGCTAGCATGGCCACTTCCTCTATGAGTACAAATGCTTCTATATACAACATTATTCCCCATACCATTCATGTGAAAACTTGGGTTGTGAGTGTTTGATAGGCAATTCAAACCCTGTGGAAAAGGAAAAAGATTCAGGGAGATTAACATATATGCTGCTGGATATCATCTCTTATCCTACGTTATACAAATAACAATGAGGTGTTAACAATTATACTTCTTTAAAATCCATGGAACTAAATGAAACATATTATGTTCCTTCACACAGGTTTTCTATCAAACAATTTGAGTCATGCTTACACTATAATATAAAAAATCAATGTTCATGCTTAGGGAGTTCAAATTCTAATGGCTTGCATTAAAGAATCAACAAGGGAACTGGCAAAAAAGAGAAAATCACTAGCCTGAATAGATCAATGTACTACAGAGTACAAATTCATTTCTCATTCACAATGTTTACACATTTCAATAGATCCATCAAAAAAGTAGAAAATAAGTTACAAAATACAAAATTCAATCATTGTGAAAATGCATTCACCATCTTACAATAATAGATATACAACAACATAAAAATGCTCAGAATGCTTAAAGTTTAAATGAAAAAGAATACTAGAGCTTTAGAAATGTAGGCATTACCAAAACAATAAGAGCGTATACAAGAACATAATAATACTGGGAAGTTAAGCGAATCTTATTCTAAAAGCTACTCCTAGTCATGGTTAAGATTTTCAGTATAAAGTTATTTGTCCAAATCATTTTCTGATTTCTCACATAAGCACACAAGAACTATCATTTGTACTTCATACTAGCTTTGATTTTGAAACTTAACAAGGCAGCGTACCAAATTGAATTTTATTTTTCTAAATAAAATGAAGAAAACAAAGCCTTGCCATATAATCATATAACTCAAATGAGTCTCATAAAAATTCTTTATCAATTTCCAAATCACGGGCGATACTAAACTTCAGTCCTCCCATTTAATATAATTGTCTCACACATATGCTCCATCTATTGTCCTTGCACAAGATGGATTCAATGATTTGTCGATGGTTGAAAGTTCACAAGGAAAAAGGACCATCATTCTACATCAATAACGATCCTCTCATAGTGCACTACATGATCTGAGATCTGACTCATTCAAACTTATGTGAAATACCTATTCTTAGCTTTATCCTACAAATTCACCTTTGTGCTTTTTGTCTAAATGTACATTGACTTCATATAGGCAGTTGCCCACAACTTAAGTGATTTTATTGTCTCCACAAAGGCTAGTTACCAGTTCTATAAAGAATTTGTGTTCACAGATAATCAACCTAGCTGATCTTCTCTTGATTTGCAGGAGGGATGCAATGGTAAACATCAGTAATTACATACACATCCAAGGTGAGCTATGGTAGCAGTAGGGATGTGGCATGGGACCAGATAGGTGGCAATCTTTAATTGGTCATGTTAGAATAGGCAGATAGTTGCATGGCCTAAAATCTACCACAAGAACTTGCTCAGTGAAATGGAAAATATAGTATCGTTGCAAGTTGGGTTTGGCCATCTTGCCCCTGACCATTGATCTTGTGTCGACCATCAAATCTAGCCATAGTTTAAATAGTCAAACCAAAGATACAATGGTAAATAAAAGGTTTATTACATGACACTTGGTCTCAAAATCATTGGGTGGAGGATAGATACATGGTTGAGGAACATAAACATCCCATAACTTCCTAACATAACCATTCCAACCAACTATCATTGTTCCCTTAGTGTTACATCTCAGTGAATGGCAATAAGGTTCCTAATGCATCTCCACTTGGAATCTATTGTTCCTAATGTACCTTGAAACATATGAATCATTCCTATTTGTGCATCCTCATTGTCTGTCTCATATTCATGTGTAGTTGATTTAAACAATAGAGAAAGTTACCACCACACATCAAACATAAGGTGCATTTGATTGAAAGATTGGTCATTGTCCCTATAATGACTGTCCTAGAGTGACAACATTTTGGTGAGTTAATTTGTTTGTGTAGAATTATGAATGGATTGGCCGGATCAATGGATTCAAATAGTGTGATGACTGTCCCATATCCATTCCACATGAATATGAGACAGACAATGAGTATGCCTTGATAAAATTGTTTGTGAATTCCTTAAAAGAAATTGCCAAAGAATGGTATAAAAATATCCTAGACAGTAGTACTATTTCTTCATATTCATATTTCTTCATATTTCTTCTAAATAGTGTGATGACTGTCCCAACTAGAGAATCACAACTTTATATTATAGGTTCTTCATGGCACCTTTCAACTTGTCCAATTATGCAAACTGCCTTGCCTGAGGTAGCTGTATCTAGTTGTGAGATTTTCATATTAGCAGTTCATATTGCACTATAAAGGTCTCGGTACAATCCAAAACTAGTTTTCATACCTTCCACAGTACTAATACCAATCATGCAATATAAGAATTTTCATCTACCTTGTTTGTACAGGTTTATACATTATTATGCTATTAAGTGATTGGATACCAAAGTTCTTGCTACTGTATTTTAGGAACATCATTGATGAGACATTCATTTCACAACCCACTCATAAATTTTAATTTTTAAAGGTAAGAATTGAGCAACGTAGAATTGTGTGAAATTTAATGTTGATTTGAGGCATATATTATTAATTTTTTTGGTAAGTTAGTTCAAACATAGGTTTTTGGTATTATACATGATGAGCAATGTGTGACTGTAAATGCACACACACAGGCATTGACATTTCAACAACTAGCAATATGGAGAGTTAATTTTTACGTGATAAAGAGACTTCATGACACATAATATTATAAATACCTATTATAAAGGTAGCTTCATAGCATTTATAAATAGCTATTATAAAGGTAGCTTCATAGCATTATATTGAAACCAACAAATGTGACCATTCACTCTGGTGGAGATAATTGAGAACATAAGACTATTATTCATATTTTTCTGATAGAGAATCATAGGTGTGCATGTATAGTTTTTTTAGATAGTAAAAATTGACATTCAAATAAAAAGATATATTGATTTGATGAGTACTTGGCAAGCTGATTTTTGACTTACACTTGGATTTGGTTTTGGTTTTGGTTAAAAGAATTAGCCAGTAAGTTGGCATTTAAAAAAAATACTGAATTAAAAATTTGATTTAAAGCTATTTTCTCTTTCTTTTCCATTGTATTCTTTATTTAAAGTGCTCAATATGTTTGACAATACTACACATGAATATGAGATAGACAATGAGTATGCCATGATAAAATTGTTTGTGAATTCCTTAAAAGAAAGTGCCAAAGAATGGTACAAAAATATCCTAGACAGTAGTACTATTTCTTCATATTTATATTTCTTCATATTTCTTCTAAATAGTGTGATGACTGTCCCAACTAGAGAATCACAACTTTATATTATAGGTTCTTCATAGCACCTTTCAACTTGTCCAATTATGCAAACTACCTTGCCTGGGGCAGCTGTATCTAGTTGCAAGATTTTCATATCATATTTCTCTCAGTAAGAATAGTTGTGGTATATGATCCTTCAACTGTTTGTGGACCCTTTGTCTATCTAGGAGATTTTTGTACCTTGAAACATATGAATCATTCCTTTTTGTGCATCCTCATTGTCTGTCTCATATTCATGTGTAGTTGATTTAAACAATAGATTCATCACTACAATGAGAAAGTTACCACCACACGTCAAACATAAGGTGCATTTGATTGAAAGATTGGTCATTGTTTACAAGAAAAAGGGTCCACAAATAGTTGAAGGATCCTATGCCACAACTATTCTTACTGAGAGAAATATGAGGGCTTCTAGCAAATATATTAAGAGATCAGATATGAAAATCTCACAAGTAGATAGATTACTAGTTTTGGAAGTACTATGGACTTGTAGAGGCAATTTAACAGTTCAGGAAACTAAGAAATGAGTTTTCATTATGGTAAGCCACAAGAATGGTCTTGGGAGTATTATTGGAGGTGTTTAACTTTGGAAAGTTACCATGTTAATGTCATTAAAAAAATACAAAAATTAAAGGCCTACGAGATTTTATGATAATGTTCTATTTGAAATAGGGTGCTCAAGTTAACAATGAAATAAAAAAAATCCATGCTTGTATTCATATGATTAGGAGAGCTTTCTTTGTGTTTTCATTACTTAAGAGCAGCCTATATATGGAGATAAGGAGTCCTAGAATGTTATTAAGTTTCCCTAGTTATTTACCTAATTTTATTTATTTAAATCTACTCTTTAGAACTATTTTTCTATCTATACACCCTCTATTGCTATTGTAATTTGGTATGATAAATGTCCCTTTGCGTTGAGAAAATGGTTGTTCAGTAATGATTTGTATTTGCAGGTTGCAAACAAATCATCCTTCTTCCACCAACGAGTCATTCCATTCAAGAAAGACCATGTCTGACGATATCAACGCACAAAAAATAGGGAGACAATTGCTAGACTGTGGTCTACCTTAAAAAGAAAAGGTGATGGAAAATGTTATTGTCCTTGCAAAATTTGTAAGGGCTTAAAGACTCGAAGATATCTAATCAAAATAGCTAAGGAACATTGTAGGCAACATGGTCACATTGAAGGGGGAAACAAATTTCGTCCATTGGTATGTATTTTAATAATTTATAAAATACATAAGACATGATTTGATGATGACATCATGGTCATGGTTAATATAAGGTCATCATTTTCATATAGGTCAATGTCCCTGAGTTTCATGTTATGGACCATGACAATCTGGAGAATGTGGATTTCCAAATGAGGGAACATGGAGGTGTGAATATAGAAGTAGAAGGTAATGATACCATGGAAGAAGACCATGATGATGAAGAAGATCATGATGATCAAGATGATCACGATGATCAAGATGATGATGTTGACGCAGAGCTTGATGTACCTATACTTGAGAAGGCACACAAGCTCCTATATGAAGGCTCTGAAACAACTCTTCTTGCCGTTGTATTGTTGTTGGTGAGCTTGAAGGTTATGAATGGTTTATCCAATGTAGAAATGACACGTATGTTAAGGTATGTCATCTTTTTAAATTATTTTAGTCATAATTCCCTTACAATTAACATTGGGTGAATCATGTAGCAATTAATAGTCTTTAAATTAACAAATTATATTTTTGGTCGTAGGTTGATAGGTGAGTGTTTGTTACCACCATCAAACATTCTACCTCACTCATACTGAGAATTATCTGCCATTATGAAAGATATTGGAATGGAGTATCAAACAATACATGCATGTCCGAATGATCATATTATATATCATAAATAGCATGAATTTGCAACAGAATGCCCTATTTGTCATATTAGTAGATATCAATCAGATCGAATAACAAAAAAGGTGCCTCGCAAGGTTCTTCGACATATTCCCATTATTCCACGTCTGCAATGATTATTCAGGTGTAATAGCTTGGCACAATTTATGGATTACCATGCATGAAATATAATTCAAGATGACATTATGCAAATGCCTACAGATGGTTTGGCATTTAAGAAAATAGAGGAAAAATGGCCACACTTTAAAGAAGAACCTCGTAATCTCAAGCTTTCATTGGCAGTAGACAGTGTCAATCCTTTTGGAGAGATGAGATCTACTTACTCGGTGTGGCCTATTTTTGTTATCAACAATAACATACCTCCTTGGTTGTCCATAAAGAGGGAGCACATAATGTTGGCACTGATTGTTCTAGGTATTTTTTGATTTAATGGTTATCTAAATTAATTTATTATTAATAATCCATCAAAATGGTCATAATAATTATGTAATGTTTTTGTTCATTCAACTAGGTAAGTACCAAGTTAAAGATATCAATGTATATATTGAGCCCCTTATCAATGAGTTGATGGTGTTATGGAATGGGATTACTATGTATGACATCTCTAGGCCAATAGGTCAAAGACAATTTCAATTTCATGCAATGCTTGTATGGACAATACATGATGCCCCTGGGCTAACACATTTTTGTGGTATGTTCTCTTCTTAACACCTCTTTTTTTGTATGTTATAGTGCCAACACAAAGTTAACACATTTAATCCAATTATACACGATCTTGTAGGTCTTCAGACAAAGGGAAAATTTGCATGTCCAGTTTGTGGTCCAAAGATGAAATCTCATCATTCAAAAAGTTTAAGAAAGTAGGTGTTCGATGAAAATAGACACTTTCTCCATGCAAAAGTGTCTACCTTCAACTTTTTTCAATGCACAAGAACACTACCTCATACATCAAGTTGAGGAGATTGAATTGTGTGGACCTGTACCAACTAGGTAAATGTGGATGGTTGAGAGGCACTTGAAATTTTTGAAAGGCTTGGTTTGATAGAGAGCACATCCTGAGGGTTCTATGGTGGAGGGATATATGGTATACCAGACCATGGTGTACATTAGTGAATATCTTCCTAAGTTTGCAACAAAGATCTATGTAGATCGTATTTGGGATCCCAACTCCATTAACAAATTCAAAGGGGAGTACTTGATGGGCAAAGGTAGATTGAGGAAAGTGAGAGGTAAATCTAAGATGCTATTGTAGTTAATTAATTCTTATAAATCTTCAATATAAGTTATTTATAATTGGTGTATTTTTTTTGATATAGTTGGTCGAGAGTGGGATGCAATACATTTGTATATTGCGAACAATCTTGATTGGATGATGGTATGGATTAAATGATGTCAAAAAAATGGTTGCTCATTAACATGGGAAGGTGTTGCTTCATTGGTTAGAGAAACTCATCGTAATGGAGATTCCAATGTTACGCCAATGGTAATTGATCTAGCACATGGTTTAAGAGGTGGAGAGGTACGTACAAATTTATTAATGATCATGACTCAACATATGTTTCGTATCAACTCACTATGAAAATAATATACACATGTTTGAAAAATTGCAGGTCAAGCACCACAAAGCTATTTACTATCATGGCTACAAATTTCGCATAAAAAAGTTGGATGACACAAAGAAAACTTGTGATTCTGGGATAACTACAGTTTTCTAGGTCACCAATATATCATCTAGAACTGACATACATCCTCAACAATCTCAAAATCAATACTATGGCATCTTGGATGATATAATTGAGTGCGACTTTAACTCCTTCAAAGTAGTTCTATTCATCGTCAAATGGTACAGGTTACGACTAAATCAAAATGATCTAGATAGAACTTTTATTCAACATGATAATGGATTTACAATGATTAATACAAGGTCATTTGAGCTAGTTGGAGATGAGCCCTATGTTCTTCCAAGCCAATGTGAGCAAATGTTTTACTTAGAGGTTCCACATAAACAGGGTTGGTCAGTTGTTGTTAGACATGATCCAAGAGGAAGACCGATAAAGTATAATGTTATGGAAGAAGAAGATATTGAAGATGATGAAGAAGCAAATGATGAAGATCAAGATGATGGTGGTGGTGATGATGATGATGATGGAGATGATGATGATGATGATGGTGATGATGATGATGATGGTGATGGTGATGATGGTGATGATGATGATGGTGATGGTGATGATGCCGATGATGATGGTGATGATGGCGATGGCGATGATGATGATGATGATGATGATGATGATGATGATGATGATGATGATGAAGAAGAAGATGATCAATGACATAATTGAAATGATCAATGTAATGATTGACATGATTTATTGCCTTCAATTGTAATGATTGACATGATTTATTGCCTTCAATTGTAATGATTATATATTTATTGTGTTTAATTCTAATGATTACAACATATGTGATTTATAATTACCAATGTTTATATTGTGTTTGATTATCACCCTTTTTGCAAACAGGCAATTGACTACAGACATCATCACCTCTTCTGTTGACGATCTTGCATTCCATATATAAGGTAAATTTGTTCATGTTTACGATGTTGCATATTGTTCATGTTGTCTTCTAAGTTATTTGTAGCATACATATCATGTAATTTTTAGCTAACTTCAGATAAATGATTAACATATGCAGGAAATTTGACCCCTTTGGCATGGATCATGCACAATGACATGGATCAGTAGGTATAAGTCAATAAATAGACATAATTTTCTTATATTCTTCTTGTTTATCACTAAGCACGTATGTTATAAATGGACATATTATATAATCATATAATGTATATATAGACAAAGAAGAACCATATAGAAATATAATTATATAATCACTTTCAACTTAGTACATTTTATATCTCTCATGTATAGACAAAGAAGAACCATACGTATGGGTCACGACTTGATTATTCTATATATATTATTTAAATATTATCAAAATTTCATTTGAAGTGGGGATGTGACAATATCTCATTTGATGGATTGCAGGACCCACCAAATAGGTACTTGTCAGATCTATCTACATCGAATGAGGGAAATGAGGGAATGGTAGATGAAAGTTCTACATGTAGTACGACTAAAATAGGGAGATCAACTAGAGGTCAAAAGATTAGAAAAAAATTTGATAAATGCATGCAATTTTTCCTTGCTAATGGGGGGTCATGTTCTTATGATGTTGAGACCAAAGGCGACATCAAGGTGCCCTTTCGGTACACACACATTGAGAAAGAATGGATACCCAATGAGCTACCTCCAACTAACACTGATTTTTGTGTTAATGAGAGGATATATCGCATTGCTCCATCCTCATTACATCGTTTGGGCCTATTTTCTACGGATGGGATAAAGGTATGTTACAACAAAGTTGTTGAATTGTTCAAGTATGTCAGTCCGTGTTACAATTACAATGATTGGATGCAGATTTTTCAATATAAAAAAAGTATGTGTAGGTATGCACTATCAGGTAATTATATACAATGGAAAGAAAATGATCAAAGTAAAAGATTTGCAATGTACATTGATGGGAGACCAAAAGCAACAGGTAATATTGCAGGTTTTATAAATAGTATGCGACCTTCCTCAACTAATAAGAAACCCAATTGCATATTTGAGGCGCATGAGGGGAATCAAGTTTTTGTATGTGCGATAAAATCAATAAGTGCAGGGGAAGAACTGCTAATAGATTACCATTTAAATCACATAGATACAAACAAAGTTACTATCTTGAGGGTGGTAAGTACTATATACCATTTTATTAATAAGTTTTTTTTTGCTAAGTCTATTGCTTTCAGTTCGCTGAAGTTTTTATGTTTAATCTTTGTCATAGGATGATATGGATCCCACACATGATAGAGGCCACGAGGATGCTCCTCCCACCCATTCTTCAGCAAGGGTAAACCTTATTGAAATTGTACAAATTAGATAGTTGAAATTTTTTATATTAATACATTATTTTATTTATGGTTTTGGAGTTTTTATGATAGTTTTACTGATATTCCTGTCATAATTTGATGTTTAGGATAGGGGAAAAGTACCTATAGTAATTATAGAGGCAATAGCTACCCCTTCTGATGATGATATTGTGGAAACGCCCAATTTAACAATTATGTTGAAGAAAAAAATAAAAAAAATCAATTTAGAAATAATGAGAATTTTGGATGAAGCAAATATTCCAATCGAGGAGATGATGAAGAGGCTATCTGATTTGAGAGCGCAAGCACATCGTTATGAAGTAAGTAGTAATGAATCTTTAGTTATAACAAAAGTTATAAAGGTTTATATTTTATACTCTTTTATGTTGTGAAGTAAAATATGTAATATGTGTTCTTGTTACAAGATTTTTTGGCAACTGATCTAGAACCTGGTCAAGGACAACGCGGTGAGGCTGGTACTAGCAGAGCTTCAGCTGCCACTAGTAAAATAATCCTTTAGTTGACAAGTTACAAGGAATTTTTATTTGGAACATTCAAAAACTTCTTAAGTTAACTCTTACTTTTATTATTTCAGGATGTCTTTGCTAACAATGTATTGTTTAGGTCATCAAGTGCAGGAGACTCCTCCTAGGAGGTCGACGGACGTCCATTCAAGATTGCCAAGTGAAATGTCAAAAACAAGGGGCATGCAAACATTGACGCCTTCACGATCTATTCCAGCTGGTAAATCCTTGTTTTGCTATATTTGGTTTTGTGTTAATTATGAGTTGATAATTTGTACTTTAATCTTGGGTGCATCACATAGTGGATTTTTGTTTTGGAGTAGGAGATACACCGGTGGCACTATCTGGTACACCAGATATAGATCAGAGTACATGTATTGGTGATAATTCACCATCATTTCCTGGAGCTACCCGTGTTTCTAGCACGGGAGTTATGTAGATGTCATTGTTAATTGACAATGATGAATCGATGCCTTTAAAATGTCCTAAGCTTCCAGGTACTTTAAATAATTATTTTTTATATTGTAATATGCATTTACCTATTCATAACAAGCTTTGGATTGATTATCCCATGACATTTTTTTGTAGGAAACGATTCATTTTATAAGAAGCTTTATGACCTCACACTGCAAATATTCAGGCCCACCATACGTACAAGGTGGAACATCATAAGTGAACTAACTTTATCCCACTATTTTTTTTTCATATTATTAATTGGTACAACATTTTTCCTTTCATTCGGGTCTTTCTTTTTACTAGATATATCTAACAATTTTGTATTTTTTCTTAAAAGGTGGAACTTGCAAGAAAAAAAATTAAAAGATTAGCTCATTAAAGATTTAGAGCATGAGTTTGGTAATAATATTTTTGATCAGAAGATGGTGTTAGAAAGAGCTTGCAAACATATTAAGACTATGAGGGACTCATATAGAAAGAGTCTCGTCCAGAACCCAAAGTACGAGCGTCCTCCCTTTATTCTAGTGAGGGATTGGAATGAGTTCATTTTGGATGCAAAGGAGAAAGGGGATGCTCAAAGAGGAATTACACCAGAAAATGCGAGAAGGTATGCAATATTATTAACTACTAGTACATTAATGTAATAATGCACTAATTAGTGATCTTTATATCTATATCATCTAACATATTTCAAACTTTTCATAGGTTGCAAGACACATCAAAGGCAACAAAGGCCAGGCTGGAAAAGATTGGGCAGCACGGACTTGGCTCTGGTGGATATTCAAAAATTAAAGCACGAATTGTAAGTAGTGGTAAATGAATTGCAGAGAAAAATTATTTATAAAATGCAAATAATTTTGTTAATTAATAAAAAAATGCAGGGCTCTGATTTTAATTTAGAGGCCACGGAAGAACAAAAAAAAATTGCCTTCAAGGAAGGCTATGAAGCCATGGCTAAACGCCTACGGAAAGCTTCCACTAGCCCAACCGAAGAGTCTCCTGCATCATGTGCATAGGTAAATATGCCAAAAAATATATTAGAAATTGAATACTTGAGCAACAATCTATTTGATAATAATGTGCATGACATTGCAATGCAACCTCTTAATCATGACATAGATCATACACCGCATCATGAAGCCCCTGATGTGCTTTGTACTATCCATGGAGGTGCTCATTTTCTATTTAAAACTAATTATGTAATTATTAATACAATTTAACATCTTAAATTGAACTTGGTGTAACCTTTTTGTGTATATTTTAGAGGATATAGAATCATGTCATGCTGAACGAGTGCTAGAGGATGTTCAGACTGATCACCATGTAGATCATGTGGCACATTTAGGTAAAGAAAATCTATGTTTTGTTCTTTTAAATTAATTTTTTGATTTATAGTTCTTTTACTTAAATAAATACTCGTAATTCACTAATATAAAATGGTGTGAATTTAACTCATGAAGTAGTTGTTATTGCAGCAGACCCCCCTTTGGTGCAACGGCCTCGTGTTCTTGAATAGATGAGGGGATACATGCATTGGAATTAGAACCAGTAGAGGAGGGGAATGACGAGGACATTGATCTTCCTCTTAGAAATTACATGATTAAAAAAAATAGCAAGAAACCCAAAAAGAAATGATTGTAATTAACATTTTTTGCTAATGAAAGAACGTTGTCTTAATGGATGTAATTTTGTACTAGTAATGTTGACGAATGATGTGTTAATGAATTCTTCATAAATGTTGTGTGTTAATGAATTATTCATGAATGTTGTGCGTTAATGAATTATTCATGAATGTTGTGTGTTAATGAATTTTATGTGTTAATGAATGTTATCATGTGATTATAATGATTGAATGTTATATTTCAAAAATGGATGAATGAATGAATGTTATTAAATGTTAATGGGGAATTTAGAGTGATGTTAGGGGGGGGGAGGGGCCAAATGAGCTTCCACCTTCATGTGGTTGGCCTTGTTTAGTAGAGAATATTAAACTATTCTCGAACCAAGTGAAGCTCAAACTTTAAAGATAAGCTTAGAGTTAATAGTGACAACCAATTAGCAAGTCGAAATGAAGTTCTTCGTTACAGGTACCTTTTTAGTTTTTAAAGCACAATGTCATGTTTTAATATTGTGTAATTTTTTTTCTTAAGTCAAAGTATTCATTTACTATAAGAACATAATTTATGACCATTTTAGTAACTATTCTAACATCGCTTTATGACAAATCCTATTTTGGCAAAGATGACGATAAGTGGTGCTGTCTATTCCTTGGGAGATTGGATTGCACATGTCTGTATCTCAAAATCATTTGCATGTGGTAGAAATGCATACTTACAACCATTTCATTCTACATTTAAAAACATTGATGACACTCTAGACACAAAATAATGCTCATGCTATTGACTTGACAGTGCTATGAAGGAAAACCAATTTTTGAATTTGAACGAACCCGAATGTTCAGATCTGGTCTCCTTGGATTTAGTCTTCATGGTTCTTTGTCTCATTATTACTATCATCCTAGTGAGGTAACACCTTTGCCTTCTTTCTTAGTCTCTTACAGTTCATACTTGTTTAATTTGAATAATTTTTGAGTTCCTTGCAAAAAGGGTATGACAAACAAATATGGTTATACAGGCTCTATTTCCTTTACTTGAACTTGATGTTATGATTTATCATTTGACATTTTATTATTTTGATGTTGAACTTGAAGCATATGATGATACGATGGTATGATCATGATGCTATGATTACAATTTTATGGTGTTTTTGTTGTTTATATGATATTATGTTACATTCTAATCTAGATTAATGATTATAGCCTATATCCATTCATAATGTTTCTTGAAATCATCCCTTTGTTGCTGCATCTTTGCTATCAATTTGTCTGCCATCTTCTATTGAGATTATGGAGATAAGTAAGATCAAGGTTCATGAACTTCTAGAGCTTACTTTCTCCATGTGGACCTTGTGTGAGTAGACATGCAAAATTTGAAGAAGGATTTAGATGAGAAACTCCAATACCACTAGGATTTGATAGACAATAATGAGGTGCTTTGATGCTATTGACCTGAGGCCAAGTACTTGTGCTTGAAGGACAACACACTCAAACCAATTTAATAGAAAAGAATAAGCTATTGTTATCATATATAAATGTCTGAGTATATGTTTGAATATGTATAACAATAAACACTTACATTGCTATCAATATATCTTTTTATTTGAATAATACCAAAAACCTAATGTTTGAACTAACTTACTCAAAAAAATTAATAATATATGCCTCAAATCAACATTAAATTTCACACAATTCTACGTTCCTCAATTCTTACCTTTAAAAATTAAAATTTATGAGTGGGTTGTGAAATGAATGACTCATCAATGATGTTCCTAAATGATGCCGAGGGAAGGGTGGTGGTATTCAAAACACAATGAAAGTTGATAATTTCTGAGGTTTAGGCACTATCAATCAACCACAAATGCTACAATGATCTAACTTGCTAAAGCCTTCTACAACACTCCTGAATGATGATTGTGATCTTATAGACTCCCTAATACTTGGATTTAGAGGGTTTTAGTACTCTATCTCAATTCCATACTCCTATTTCACAAAGCTTTCTCAAATTGAACTCAAAAGTCTAACAAGCTGACAACCAATCCTGCAATAGACTTGGAACATGAATAACTCTACCTTTCCTCAAAACACTAGACAATGTGATGACATTTAGGGATACCCTTTTTCGAGTTCATTAACATATCAGAAGCTTTTACACTATTGTTTTGGACAAACACCCCTGTTCAGCATTGTTACTTTGATTCAATGCACCGAAATTCACTGGTTTAACAAAGGAAGTACTACACAATGGTCTCCTAATAGTCCCAAATCCTAGAAAATGCTTTTTTATGTCATAAATGGATCAAATCTAAAAGGGTTTAGCCTCAAGGGCTCTGCAACACCAAAACCCACAATTTATGCCTTCAAACCCCTATTATCTAGGGCTTCCTCAAGCTTCCAGTTCTACATAGTCCTGCAATGAATTGAAGATGGATTCACCATCAAGTGAACATCATATAATGTTCTCAAACCCAAAATACATCCTTTGTTTGGTTAGATTTGCCACTGCTATACTGGGCATCTGTTACACTATTTTTCCACCATATTCTGAATTGTGATCACACTTGTTCCACCCGATTTTGCATGTGCAAAATTAGAAGCATAATAATACAAATTAAAAAATGGTCATTCCATGAATTAGGCCATTCATGGAATGACTCTAAACATTATTTCTAAACCTGCTGCATAGAGAGTTAAGATAAAAGAACGTTGTTCAAAACAACAGGTGGGATAGTAAGTTCAATGCAATAATAAACACATTCCAAATGATGATATTGAATGAACAACCTTTTTAATTCACTGACACATCAAAACAAATCAAATTGAGATTCTTGGGAATGAATAGATTCACAAAAATAGAGGGTTTTATTATTGTGTATTCACCAGTCTTTACACAAAAATCTGCCCTCTGTCCCGTGACAGAGACTCCCTAAATAAGACTCCTTAATGAATAACAGAACTTCTTAAAACTACTTCAACCACCTTTCATCGGTTAGTTGAATGATTTGATCTTTAAAATAGTAACCAACTGAAACTTCCTGCTAAAGCCCTAAACTAGCCGTTGTTTACTTAAATATTTGAAAATTCAAATAACCAAATGACTTCATTTGAATATTTTAAACAATAAGCCCTTTCTTAAAGACTTAATAACCTATTCTAGACTCTTACAAATAATTATTTCATGAGCAATGTTTTTCGTCAAGGGTAATTTGAAGATACATCTTTAAATATGATTCTGTTGCTCTTGCTTTCCAAGGATGGAACATCTTGAATAGTTCTAATAGTCTGCAGATACACAAAAATGGAATATTGAATTTCATATATGTTCAAAACAAAACATGAACGTAGAAATAACATTAAAAATGTCATCTAGAAATTTCATATATGGACAAGAGAAATAAAAAAAATGGCGATCACATTCTCCTACGAGTTGATTATTGCCAGCAGAGTTTAGAAAGAAAAATATGTTGTAGTAAGTCTCCATTATGTCACAATCAATCATAAGTCATTGCATGTATAACTTGAATCTTAAACATGTTGTTGGTAGTGTTAGTTTTAGTTTTCATAGTTTGTTAGAGTTGGATTTTATTAGGTAGCTAATTAGTTTAAGTTAGCTGTCAAGTTCAGATCTAGGTTTGAAGAAATTGTGCCCTTTAAAGACTACATGTAGCATGTAATCTTCTTCAATAAAATATATAGATAGTTTTATTTGTATGCGTCTTGTCTTTGTATTGCTATTATCTCTATAAATTTTAACATAATATCAAAGTCCACTCAGTTCTGACCTATTGTAAAGGAACTGAATCTCATAGGCTTTTATTATGTGCCCTAATACCCTCATACCAAAAATTGAGAGAAGATGGCACCTTTTCGTTAATATCAAAAAACTCATACCATAATTTAGGAGAGCAAAAGGAGATCATTTTTCTTGACAAGAAAAGAACTAAAGCATTTATATTAGTTTTCAAAGTGAAATTTACATTGTTAGAAGACTACAATCCTCAATCATCTCATGCCTTCTCTCTTTGGAAATCCCAACCAATGGGCTTTGGATTTTCACCTTGTTCTCATTCATGTTTTGTGGACATGCTAGTTTTGTACATGGGAATGTGCTTTTGAAATCACATTTACAAGCTCAATAGAACTTGACCATAAATTAGACACATGTTTCACTGTACATGTGTAGTGAGCGTATTTGTGTAGTATATAACAATGCACTATGTATTGTCAGGGAAACTATAGTAATGATGCTTAGAAAGGTCAAAGACTAAGGTATGAACCTTCTTGAGGGAGAATGCAACAATATTAAGAATGTCGTAATTGGTCACAAACCTTCCTCTATCCTCAAACACCCTCCATAGGAACCTACCTCCATCCTGATGCAAAGCTCAGCAATGGAAGGATAAATGAGCCCAAACACAATCTAAAATCTGAAATTGACAGAATAATAATGTCAATTCAAACCATGGATAAATGGTAACAACTGAATCTGTGATCAATAATACCAATTGATGTCTCTGGTTCTACCTTTTCTTTTCCATTCTTGGTTATCCTATGACAGTGGACACATAGTTTCCTCACGGGTTCATCACCCTTTTACTACTGTCAGGGTCAGGTTCAACATATGGCAAACTTGTGCCACCTTTAGCATCATTCAAATACCGAACACCACCATCTAAGGATCTTCGAATCCTTTAATCATTCCTCACTATCAAATCAGTCATCACAGTCCATCTGACTACCGATTTACCACCTTTCACTGAATAACCATGACCTTGCATTATCTAGCAATAGTTAATAATTCATCAGCTTACCAATGTCCACATTCGACACCAGATTGAACTCAGATGAAATGAAATATAGAGTATTGAAAATTTATGAAACTTTCCCTATCGGTTTCCACCATTCCCTTCACGATTTTCATAAAACAGAGATCTTCAAAAAATTGTTTGTTAATAACACACGTAACTGATTCAAAAAACATTAAACTCCAATAAACCCGATACCAAGAATCTTATCAAACTTCAAATAAAACAATGAACTCTCAAAATGAGATTGTTATCAAAACATTCATACCGATCTTGAAACCGAATTGCATATAATACAGGTTTCAATACAACACCACTACAAAAAATTATTAATTCTTCCTCATTATTCAAATCATTCAGCAATTTTGAAAATAGAAACTATAAACAAGAGGATGAAGGATTGAAGGATAGCCAATCATTTTCTTTATTATTCCTTCCTTTGTTACATAGTTTCTTTCTCCTTTCACCGATTCTCAATCACCTACTCTACCACTACTCTATCGGTTTTTCAAAGTGTAAACATAAAGAACTTTCAAAACTGATTTCAACTGAAAACTAACTCTGTAATATAACTGACTCTCTGACATACTAATTTCTCTAACAGTTTTCATCACCAATTAGAGTAATCCCTAATTACATGAGAGACACTAGAATAGTATCGTGGAGTTGACAACGAGGTTGTCAACTTCATGATTTTACAAACCCTTTATTTATTATGTCTTAGACTAGTAGGATTTAACCCTACTTGAGTCTCACACTTAATTACATCATAAAGACACAAAAATGGCTTACTAAGCCATGTTACAATATAAATTATCTTCGTATAATCCAAAATCTTCAAAATATTGCTAGTCGTGAGATGCACTTGCATCATACTCTCGGGGACACAAAAATTCAAGTCCCAATGAATTGCCATAAGCTTCTTCTAAGTTTTCCAATTGCATGAAGGCAATAATGGAATCATAAAAATGACTGAATTGATGCCTCTCCGCACAATGTACTGGTGCCAATCTTCATGGCAAATACCCTTCTTGGCATGTGTAGTGGCACCTCCTTGGAATTCTGGAAAAAATACATTAGACATAATTGTTATACACTGAATTTGCACCTCTGATCTCAAGCTCTCTTGGTCTTGATAATCCAGTATAACAAGGGAATCATCTCAAGGTTGTGGGACCTTTTGCTAACCGAGATGAGACCTCCAGATTCTAGGCTGGTTTCTCTTGGATAATCACCTTTATTTGCTTTTAAACAGGAAAGTAAATCTTTTGAGGGAAAGGGATAGAAGGAATGCATGAAAGGGAAATGACTGAAAGCAAATGTATCATACTAGGTGATGCACCGAAACTAGGATTTGGATCTCAGTATAGAGGAATGAAACCAGTGAGAGGCTTAGGTCTGGGAGATCACAACTTATTGAATAGGCTTGCATAAGTATTTCATAAGAGGGCCTAAAAATTAGACACAACCTATGACCTGCAAGTAGACATTCTCTTCAACAAAAGGACATAGGAATGAGACAGAATGATAGGGGCTGAAGAATACCCACAAACTCACTCAGATCAGATCAAACATAGTAGTGCACATATAAGCTAAAATTAAGGGGGATCAGGAACCCTAAGTATCACTGAAAGCATTCATAAACTTCAATCCAATAAGAGATAAGCCAAACAAGGAAGCATAAGGACAACAAGAATGTCACAAAATACTTTCCAATACTTGTATTATCAATGAGAATTTACAGGATGTGGAAAACCAGAGAGCAAGAAGAAATGCTATAGATAGTTTTCCAAAAAAAGTCTTTCTCTTTTACAAAAATGTGAATTCTGAGCTCTACAAGCTCCAAAAAATATTATATACATCACTCAACTGCACGCAGGTAGGAGTCAAAATTTAACCAGGGTTACAAATTTTACAATTTAATATCAAACCCTAGGTTGATCAAATCTGATCATGAAAGATATTTCTACAACATTGAAACTGATCAGATAAATGACCCATCCATGTACCGCAATCAACCTATAGATAAATAGTCTGGACTCATCAACTTTACTACACCAAAGTCTCACCATGAATATCACAAAAGTACCTCATGGGGACAAGAAATGACCCCTGACGGCTAGCCAGACCTCCTTCATCAACTTCGCAACCTGCAACTATCCTTAGAAATTCAATTCTAAGCTACCCTGCCACTTCGCACATTATCCTTAGAAGAAAGCCCGTGGAAAAAATAGGCCACACTGCCTTTGAAATAATTGCTGGTCACATGATCGCATATGGTTAGAAAGCTGCATGTGATCATGCGACAAGCCCTTTAGGATCTGCCACTGAGCGACGCAAGACACCTGGACCCGCAAGGAAAGCCACCTCAGCATCCCCACAATAGCACCACAAGAAAGGCCCAAGAATCCAACGGTGGTCACATGATCGCATGGGATCAGAAGCTCCCATGCAAACATGCAACCACTGTAGATCTTGCATCTACGGGGCCCATGTCATTTTGCCAAAATTTGCTTTACTTGATCACTAACAGTTTGTCACATGGGTGCATGCGGTTAGGAATCTACATGCGAACATGCAACCAACTGGAAGATGCTATCCGCTAATGGCTTGACTGCAAAAATATCCATGGGTTCACCCTGGGTTCACTTTTTCCTTAGTCACTGAATCGCTTGATCTTTTTCTTATCCCTGGGTCACATCCAGCGACCATGCAAAAACCTTAGCCATGCAACCGTGAACTTGCTTTACCAACCCCATGCCCACCACCCACTGAGATGTCCATCGAATGGTTGTTGCATGATCTCATGGGATCAGAAGATCCCATGAGATCATATAACCATCGTAGATCTTTGTCGCACTTGCACCAATGCAGAAACTTCAGGCCCCACTGACCGCTTGTCACATGATCTCATGTGGTTAAGAGACTGCATGCAATCATGCGACCAAAAATAAATCTTCATTGACTACTGACTGGGGCCTATCTGGTAGCTCAGGGTTGTGCACTTAACGGCTAGTCGCATGTTCACATAGCCTAAAAAAGGGCTATGAAATCATGTGACAAGCCGTAGCAGTTTGTCGAAAACATCAAAGGGACCCACCTGGTCAGAGTTGTACACTTGAAGGTCAAAAACACAAAGGGTTTTCAAACTGGAGGTCAAAAACACAGAGGGTTTTCAAACTGGAGGTCGAAAACATAGAGAATTTTTGGACCGAAAGTCAAAAACATCCTAAGCCTTTAGAGAGAAGGTCAAAAACACACTATGTTTTCAGGCCAAAAGGCAGAAAACACACTGGACTTTCGACACTAAAAGGCAGAAAACACAGAGGGTTTTGACACTTGAGCATTTCTTGGAACAAACAGGATGCGACCAAAAAGGGAATGATAAGGAAATTTTGGGCAACATTTTGGTGACCTCTACGGGATGTCAGCCTGCTAGACATTTAGACTAGTTGCCTTGACATATCCATTGGGCATGGGGTGATTTTTTGAACACAAAAACTTCTTGGCAGGGAGAGGGACAAAAAATTGTGCTCGAGCACTTCTTGGAAAATAGGGAACGACTAAACTAGAAAGTTGGAAGAAAGTAGGAAACCTAACCTAAGCTAATTAGTTACAAAAACCTGGTCAAACAAAGCCATTCATTGGTTGTGAAAAATAACTTCCCATCCTTCTCAGATTACAATAATCTACATGCTTCTGGGAAGCTATTAAAAGACAAATACAGGAGACATGCAGAGACACTTGCTTGACAAAGATCTGGCTGATATAGATTTTGCTCACTTGGTCAAGCTGATTGTAGGCACCATCATTCTGAGGAGAAAAAACAAGCAGTGATGAGACTTTACTTACTGGGCCAATGGGGACAACAAGCTGATCTAGTTCATTCACAGCCTCAACTTCCAGTGGGAAACCACATTCGGATGGTTGCATGATTTGTACTCTTTTGATAACCTCCATCCTAGCCAAATATCTGATAGGGAAACCATGAGAGATGCTAGACCTGGAGCTCTTCTTGATAAACTTAGGCTCTTGAGAGATTACTTCAGTCTGGTTGTTCTCCTTATCTTGCTGGCTGGAAATGACTATCTCCCGTAGATTGTTGGTGTTCTCTGGAAGTGTGGGCTTGTCATCAAGATGCAAGCAAAAGTACTCCATCTTGTCCCAGAATTGATCTTCCTCTTCTTCTTCTAGACTCTTTTGTAGGAGAAGTATACTACTGTCAGCATAATCATGATTTGTTGAAGACTTATTTATCTTAACCTGTTCAGAGAGAGCCTCCCTTAGATCAGCAATCTTCTCTCAATGATGTCCTTTTCTTCCTCTAGTTGAGCACATTTCTCAACCTGCATCTGATAGCCTCTTTTATATGTTTCAGTGGTAGAAGCCAAGAATCTTATATTTTGTTTGAGATCCTGTAGCTCTCTCTCATGAAACTCCTCATGAGCTCTTAGTTCCTTTTCTTTCTCCATTTGAAATTCAATGCCCCTATCAAAGATGGCCTCCATCAAAATTTTTTGGTCTTGAAGCACCCTTTCACAGTTATTCTTATGAACTTCCAACTCTTCATAAGAATCCTTCTAAGCTGCTAATGTTCTTTGGAAATCTTCCTCTTTTTCAGCCATAGCATCACTAACCTTAATTAAACTTTCTTTGTAAACTTTGTTCAGTGTGGCCAGATTACCTGCAAGGGCTGCTTGACTTTTTTGCTGTCCTACAATGACTTCTTCACACTGCTTCCATCTAGCATCAAACTGCTCCTTTTCTTGTGTCTGCATATGCCTTTTCTGTGTTTCCAACACCTCCTCATAGTGTTTCTTTTGTGCTTCCAGCCCCTCAACAAGCATGGCCTCATTTCTTTTGTATTGTTCTACCAGATACCTCCTGTAACCTTGATCCTGCTGAGCCAAAGCTTGTTGTAGTTGGATCTAGGCATGATAAGCATGCTCATCTATGCAATGCATCTCCTCTTGAGGCTGCTGGTATGAGTATTGGTGCTACCATGATACTGGAAGCTAGGTGGGTGGGGGCAACCATGAGGTGTATGTTGGTTCATTGCTGCAACTAGGTAGTTCTGCATGAAATCAGAAGTACCACTATTTTGATAAAGATGATCTCCATGAAATGAAGGGTTGTCCTCATGAAAAGAAGGATGGTAATCCATCCTAGATACTGAATCTCCTTGAAACTAGTAGATGTGAACTTGGAGTCACTAGATATGCAAAATAATGACCTCTCAAAGGTCTACAACTTGCTGGATGCATATCAAAAGTAGCAATAACTATGAAAACTATGACTTCTTTGTCCCACCGGGCATGCCAAAAATGTTATACACTGGCACCAAGGTGGGGAATCCTTGAGCTTGAGTCTATACTAATAGGCCTTGTGTACTAAAATTCTCTGATCCTTTTGCAAATGAACCAACAGGAACACCTTTGAACTTTACTCTGATCTTCACTGTGGTCCCACCGGGCATGCCAGAAATGTTATACACTGACACCAAGGTGGGGAATCCTTGAGCTTGAGTCTATACTGATAGGCCTTGTGTACTGAAATTTTCTGATCCTTTTGCAGATGAACGAATAGAAACACCTTTGAACTTTACTTTGATCTTCACTGTGGTCCCACCGGGCATGCCAAAAATGTTATACACTGAATTTTCACCTCTGATCTCAAGCTCTCTTGGTCTTGATAATCCAGTATAACAAGGGAATCATCTCAAGGTTGTGGGACCTTTTGCTAACCGAGATGAGACCTCTAGATTCTAGGCTGGTTCCTCTTGGATAATCACCTTGATTTGCTTTTAAACAGGAAAGTAAATCTTTTGAGGGAAAGGGATAGAAGGAATGCATGAAAGGGAAATGACTGAAAGAAAATCTATCCTACTAGGTGATGCACCGAAACTAGGGTTTGGATCTCAGTATAGAGGAATGAAACTAGTGAGAGGCTTTGGTCTGGGAGATCACAACTTATTGAATAGGCTTGCATAATTATTTCATAAGAGGGCCTAAAAATTAGACACAACCTATGACCTGCAAGCAGACATTCTCTTCAATAAAAGGACACAGGAATGAGATAGAATGCTAGGGGCTAAAGAATACCCACAAACTCACTCAGATCAGATCAAACACAATAGTGCACATATAAGCTAAAAGTAAGGGGGATCAAGAACCCTAAGTATCATTGAAAGCATTCATAAACTTCAATCCAATAAGAGATAAGACAAACAAGGAAGCATAAGGACAACAATAATTTCACAAAATACTTTGTAATTCTTGTATTATCAATGAGAATTTACAGGATGTGGAAAACCAGAGAGCAGGAAGAAATGCTATAGATAGTTTTCCAAGAAAAGTCTTTCTCTTTTACAAAAATGTGAATTCTGAGCTCTACAAGCTCCAAAAAATATTATATACATCACTCAACTGCACACAGGTAGGAGTCAAAATTTAACCAGGGTTACAAATTTTACAATTTAATATCAAACCCTAGGTCGATCAAATCTGATCATGAAAGATATTTCTACAACATTAAAACTGATCAGATAAATGACCCATCCATGTACCGCAATCAACCTGTAGATAAATAGTCTGGACTCATCAACTTTACTACACCAAAGTCTCACCATGAATATCACAAAAGTACCTCACAAGGACAAGAAATGACCCCTGACGGCTAGCCAGACCTCCTTCATCAACTCCACAACCTGCAACTGTCCTCAGAAATTCAATTCTGAGCTACCCTGCCGCTTCGCACATTATCCTTAGAAGAAAGCCTATAGAAAAAATAGGCCGCACTACCTTTGAAATAATTGCTGGTCACATGATCGCATACAGTTAGAAAGCTGCATGTGATCATGTGACAAGCCCTTTAGTATCTGCCACTTAGCCACGCAAGACACCTGGACTCGCAAGGAAAGCCACCTCAGCATCCCCACGACAACACCATAAGAAAGGCCTAAGAATCAACGGTGGTCGCATGATCGCATGGGATCATAAGCTCCCATGAGAACATGCAACCACTGTAGATCTTGCATCTATGGGGCCCATGTCATTCTACCAAAATTTGCTTTACTTGACCGCTAACGGTTTGTCACATGGGTGTATGCGGTTAGGAATCTGCATGCGAACATGCGACCAACTGGAAGATGCTATCCGCTGATGGCTTGACTACAAAAATAACCCTGGGTTCACTTTTTTCTTAGTCATTGAACCGCTTGATCTTTTTCTTAACCCCGGGTCACATCCAGTGACCACGCAAAAACCTTAGCCATGCAACCATGAACTTGCTTCACCAACCCTGTGCCCACCACCCACTGAGATGTCCATCAAACGGTTGTCGCATGATCGCATGGGATCAGAAGATCCCATGAGATCATACGACCACCGTAGATCTTTGTTGCACTTGCACCATTGTAGAAACTTCAGGCCCCACTGACCGCTTGTCACATGATCTCATGTAGTTAAGAGACCGCATGCGATCATGCGACCAAAAATAAATCTTCATTGACTACTGACCGGGGCCTACCTGGTAGCTCGGGGTTGCACACTTAACGACTAGTCCCATGTTCGCATATCCTAAAAAAGGGCTATGTGATCATGCGAAAAGTTGTAGCAGTTTGTTGAAAACATCAAAGGGACCCACCTGGTTAGAGTTGTGCACTTGAAGGTCGAAAACACAGAGGGTTTTCAAACTGGAGGTCGAAAACATAGAGGGTTTTCAAACTGGAGGTCAAAAATATAGAGAATTTTTGGACCGAAAGTCAAAAACATCCTGAGCCTTCAGAGAGAAGGTCGAAAACACATTGGGTTTTTGGGCCAAAAGTTAGAAAACACACTACACTTTTGACACTAAAAGGTAGAAAACACAAAGGGTTTTGACACTTGAGCATTTCTTGGAACAAACAGGATGCGGCCAAAAAGGGAATGATAGGGAAATTTTGGGCAAAAATAATCAAATAGAGTTCTCTAACTTGGTAGATCACTTCCACATCCATACTTATGAGTTCATTGTCTCAATTCCTCAATCCAATCTAATCAGACTTTAAATACCCTCCTGGGTTACCTAGTGTACCTAGCACCTCCACCATACCAAAATCTCAACCAAGCTTCTCATATTGACCCTAACACCTTGGATCACCTTATCATGGTACATTTTACATGTTTCAACTCTTCACCAACTCCAAACAATCCATCTTTCATCATTCTTCACTATGGCCCTTCTAGGCCTGCCTTGTCCAGACAGAAATCTGCAATTTCCATGAAATGTTTCCAAACAACCTAGTAAAGTAATTATCTTTCCAAGTACCCTTTTGGGAGTTACAAAACCCATCTCAACCTCAAGACTTCATTCCTTGACTGGTGAACCTTTCTATTGCTGCTTTCTCTCTTTCCTAAGCCTAATTAGCCCCCTTTATCAAAGCAACCCTATACTCCACTACTCTCCAAGACTCTATGACCTTAAATAGTCTTATATTAGGTTTCCAAGCCACCAATTTTCTAATTTTCTTGGTCACACTACTCACCCAACTCCCAAACCATTAAACCCTTGTTCCTAGGGTCATAAATCTAGGGCTTTATGGAAAATGCCCTTCCTAGAAACACACAAGTAAAAATATGGTTCAAACACTCTCCAATACACCCCCCTAGACATATTACACCATCACATTCTTACTCCAGCCATCAGATCACTCATGTCCACCATTTGGTGCTTTCCAAGTGCACCTTCACTGTGTGTTCACCAATCACTCATTGTTCTTTCACTTTGCACTCCACCCTGCATCAAACTTCCATAATGTATATATAATATAATTAGACATCTCCCATTCAAGTCATAGAGATCATAAGGATGGGAGTGCCCTTACATAGTTAAGGTCTTCAAAACAGACCGCTGACTATACCCTTAAGGAGCCAGTCTTTGTCACTACACCAGATAGTTTCTTGGTGTTCTCAGGGAAAAACAATGTAATGGAAATAATAACAAGTAAAATCCCAAACAAATAAAAATTTTACATCCACACAAAGCAGAGATCACACTCAGAACAACACACTGGTGTCTTGACTGTCCACGGGACAGTACGAGTTACTAATTTGCAAAGAATTAAATTTTATTCATTCCAAAAACCTTTCACTTCATGCCTTTTCATATTCAGTATGATCTCTCCCCTCTAATCATGTGGAATAACCTCTAAATAGACTCCATCTTCTCCCTCAAACCCGACAGCAACCTCTTAACTATTTGTGACTATCTGCAATAGTCAAAACTAACTGTTCACAACATGAAATACTTAGAGATTTGTTGTCAAGTTGACAACAAAGTTGTCAACTCGACAACCTAAACATATAATGCAAAAAATAAAGACTTCTAAAGGTTTTAATGATAACCTTTATCATCCTATAACCTTTACTAACCCAACTAACCCCATTAAGCCCATTTTAGGCCATTTTTGCCATTAGAGGCAATTTACAAAATCTTGCACTTTTAGTGCTTTTAGCATCATCTAGAGGCGCTATTGGCCTTATTACAACTATTAAGACCCTTATAGGTCAATTCCATTAACACCTAACCTAGGATCAACCCTTAGTCCATTCCTAGTGACCCCTAGGTACTTTTGAGACTTCATAATGCCATTAAGGCTTACATTAAAGCTTTGATTACAATATGATCAACATGTGATCAAAATACCATTTTAAGACCATGATAGGCCTTATTACATGTCTTGATGACCTTTGAAGGCCATTTGTCTTCCACTCCTCCCCGGGATCCATCAGTGTCCCTATGGCTCATCCTACCTCCTGCTTATGACCTTGGTGCTCCTGCACCACATCCTCAACCCCCTCTATCAAGTCCTATCCAATGCATAGATGTTATAACAGTCCATGTCAGTAGATCCTGCTTGTTGTTTATAGATTCAACACTGATCTAAAGGTGGATCAGGGTTGCTTCTAAATTATGACACCATCTTTCATCTTGCTTTGACATGTGTTTAACCATTGCAATAATTTATTAGTGCATGCTCTTCTATTAGGATTCAAGGTGGATATTTAGGGTGCAATAGCAGAGCCCAAAGGACAACAACTAAAGGTGTTTCAAAAATTCCAATTCAGGCTCTACGTAGTGACAATGGAAGCAATTGGATAGAGGAATGGGACACTTCCCAAATTTGCAAAACTTTAAAGAGACTTACCTTGAGACACTTATATAAGGAAATGAGAAAGCCAACTTCCTTATAAATGGAACAGTGAGCCTACATAAGTAAGGGTTGATAGATCTTTCTTTGTAACCTAGGAAATAGAGATTCAACAATTATAGAGTTCAAATAGAAAAGAAGGCAATCAATTTATAAGGTGAATCCTAAAACAAGGATCAATAGGAGTAAAGCTTAAGAGATCTCTTGCATTTAGATAGGAAACTAGGAACATCTATTTATATGATGTATGATTTTGGAAGTGAACTATGATATTTCTGCATGCTTTAGCTAGCATTTTCTAGTTATTTATTTAGTTTCCATTCAATTGTTTACGTGCATTTAGACATTTTGATATATATTGTCTTTTGTATACTTCAAAGCATATTGTGGGGTATTTATTAATAGGAGGGGCTTTTGAGATATGATCTGGGATCTATGTGAACATGAAATCTATTTCCATTATTTCAAGAATGGCTTGGTAATTACATATTTCTTGTTGGCCTCCAAATAAAAAGGTCTCACATTGTAGATGGGAAGTTGTTCATATCCATTTTTTCACAATTGTGATGATATATTTTAGCTATCCTTGTGTCAAAAATATTTAGTAGTAATACTATTATATATTTTTTACCTGTTTGATCCTGATTGTCATTTGTCTTAAAGATGTCAACTAGAAGTATGACCTGATATGTTGCTAAATGCTAAGTGATAATGAATTCTATGAGGTCACACTTATAAACCTAATGAAAAATATTTATTATTCTATGAGGTATTGCATATATGTTGCCATGGCTATCATCTAGATGTCAGAACTTTATAGGATAATATAAGATGATGAAAGCAGTGATTCATCGTTGAGATTTTAACTATATTTCTGACAAACTAAAGCTAACTTTGGGAATTGCCCACAATGTCTTGGAACATATTAGGTTAACATAAATATTTAATTTTGTAGGAAACAGGGTCAAATATGTTGGGCAATATCAGATTACAGACACTGAATCATTGGAAGCAGCTATGGAGGCAGCTGGGACAATCCGGTTTGCTATAGAAGCCAAACTTTCTCCTGGGCCACCAATACCAAGTCTTCATTGTCATGGTGACAATGATCATTGGCATGATGATGGAGTTAGTGTTGCCAGTGGTAACTTTTTGGAAGCCAAGGTTGGTTGATAGGAATGATGAGGTTTAAGTTACTCATGTTATGGATGCATTGATTACAAAATAGGCAGAAAATACTAATTGTATAGTTAACATGATGGTCTGCTTTTGAGTAATTTGGAGTATTAGAGTGCTTTCAAGTTATAGCTTAAGTAGTTGTTTTTGTTTAGTTTCCTTTAATTAGGTTTGTGATATTACTCATTAGAATTCTTTGATGAATTTGAAGGATTTAATGTTTGGTCTGAGAGTGTAGTACTTCATTGGCTTTTAAAATTAGCCCATGAACATTTTGTATTGTCTTGAGACAGCGAAGAGATGTTGTTAGTGGAATTGACTTTGTTGCTCTCACTCTACTATCCTATCTTATGTTGCATCCTATAGTTCTATGACTTAGTTGATCAAAACTGAAATAGGACCTTGGTTGTCTCTACTTCTGGTATCCATGTTTCCTCCTATTTCTAACTTACTATTTTCAGTTCATGGAGGCACCTTAAGGACTTATGTGCATATTCTAGTTTGTAAGTAAGGATTCTAGTTGTTTATCCACTTTATTTCACAATGTTGGTCCTCATGCAGATATGTCTTGCACTTCGCCACAACGTGTGATGAATATTTTATATGATGGTTCTTTCCTTATGATCTGTGCATATCCTTTACCAATCTACTTGAGTAAAATTTCTTTTTTGATTGGTTAGTTCCTCTTGCATCGTGACCAGCTTAAATACCATGACTGATAGGTGTCTCTTCTAGTGAATTCAATTGGGATTTGCAGTAGTCCAAGTTTTTTGGGGTATGTCATACCCAGAGAGTTGGATGTGTTATCTTTCCCAATTTCAACACTTTGTCATTTCTTCTGAGGATTTAACTTGAATATCTATAATAGAAGAAGCCCTAATATTTTTATCTCTTGATCTCATCTCATTGGACTGTAATTTATGCTATATTTTAGTTACCATAAATCCCACACATATTATGAATTCATGTTGCATTTGACACTGCAATGCTAATTATAGACAACCAATATATTCAACTAAAACTAGGAATATATTGAAATGGTGCACCACAATTTTTTTTTAAACAACATTTTGGATTGGTCTCAATTTCAACCTTTCAACACTATTATTTTCAACTAGAATGCTATGCATTTGACGGTCTTTTCCATGAACAATCGTGGATAGTTTGATGCTATTTTTGACCAGAATGCTATGCATGCTACGATCTTTTCCATGAACCACCATGGATAGTTCGATGCTAAAATTTCTTAGTGAACATCTCAATTTCGACCTTCACACCAATTGACCCAGCCGAGGTGGTGGTTTTATTCTTCCACTTCCAGGCGATTGTTGCAGTGGATAATTTGACCACTAGTATAGTCAAAATTTTGATGATTAATCACCACATAGACAATTCAATGAAAAAAGATCAACGACAGTTTTAGTCACCTATTCGACCAATTGTTGTAGATAATTTGACCTTTTCTCGTCGAAATTTAGGGAAAAATTTACTAGTGATACTTTGATTATGTTATTCATAGCTGTTTAAATACTTTAAAGGTGCATTTGGATCATGATCTTTTCTTGGTGATATTGATGGATTTGACCCCCTATACAAAGGTATCAAAGTTCATGTAATCAAATTGTCTTCATATTTTTTTAAAGAAAGGAATACATTATATCCACAAGAAATGTTTCAACTTTAAATATAGCCCAATTTATAAGGAGTGAGGAAAATTGTATTTAGTTATCATTAATTAAAAGTGACCCAAGTATCAACAATCTACAATAAATCTCTAAAAAGGAGAGCTTTATTTAAATGTATAATGAGAGACTATAGAATCCTTTTTAGCAAAAGGGAGAAAATATTTTTCCACAAGTCAAATTATGATATTGGCGTCAAGATTAAACTGTCCAGTTATTGACTCATATGCATTGGCTCATGGATCATGAATAGGGATTTGATTGTGTAGTTTGATACTCATGAAGCATGGTTCTCATGCCCTCATTATCTTTTTTCAAGGTAAAAAATGAAAACTAGGATGATAGGGTTGAAAATAGATATTCATTCCAAAACAACTGATATTAGGTGTATCAAAATGATTGTGTGAATGCTATATTTTTTTTGTATTATAGTTTTATGGTTCACCATCATTTTTATTTTTCAGATTATAGTATTTATGTAGATGCTAGTTAGTATGATGTGTTATTATGTATGGGGTTTCTTTAATTAATGTTTTTGATAATGATTTTCAACCGATTCATAGGTTGATTCGATTATGTTTAGAATATATGGGTTCACTACATAAATATTTTGAAATTAATTTTTCATGAGAATTAAAACGAACATAATGTGAGCTTTTTGGGGGAGTTTTTAATTTTTTTTCAAAAAGGTAAAGCAAATAGAGAGGGTGCATAGTAAAAAGACTTTAAAAAACATTAAGCTAAAAGAAAACAATGATTTATTTGATGAAGATGATAATAATATTGTTGATGTTCAAATGATATTTCTTGAGAACATGAGTAAATTTGGATCAATAAATGCTAATGATGATTTATTTTTGAAAGACTAAAGATAAAACTATTTATGATTTGGATAGGTTTTGCATTGTATGACTAAATCTAGTAGGAATATATTTCAATGTTGTTTGTATGACATGTAGATATCTATGAGATTTGGTTTGATGGACTAGATGCATTGTAAATATTTAAAGTTAATTAGCCACACATATTGGCTACTTGGTAGGGGGACATTGTCTATCCATTTCCTAGTATACACATTTGAAAATATTTATTAAATAATTGTAAAAAAAAATGTATTTTTAAATTTAATTAATTAATAAATATATTCAAATATACATTCAATGGTTGCATCTTTAAGGTTCAATCTAGAATGTATGATTATAGATCTAGTGTCTAGATCATATGTATTTTGTGTCATATACAACATTTTGATTTTTAAGGAGTGTAATGTTGTAAATTTGCACCCATTTTTAATTAACCATTAGCAATGTCCCTGTCTTAGTTTGAATAAGAAATTCCATGTCAACTTGCAGATCACTCATCGCTTAGCCTTGGAATTTCTTGTTGATAATATTGGCCACATGACTTGGTCGGCCTAAGATGTGTGCACACCATAGAGACATCCACATGATGCAAACTGATCATGTAAATCTATAGACACACAATGAGCCATTGAGGTTTTAAAACTAGGTAAGTGCACATAGATGGAGGACCAAAAGGATGCCACTCAACTTTTGGTCCCTAAAAAAGAATATGGTGTGAGCCCTATGGTTCGGTGTATCAAGCCTTAATTTTGGAACACCAAGCCTATTTAGTGTGTGCCAAATGTGTTATCATAACTGATTGTAATGTTGAAGATTGATTATCTAAAGGTGATAATGATGAATATTGACAAAGATAAGATGAATACATGATAGTAGAAAGGTTAGATCAGTTATTGTCTTGTCATTGATGTCAAGCAATTGATTTTTGGTTTATATTATGTTGTCATGTCATTCGGTAATGATATAAGTTGAATGAGTTCAGAAGATAAATAAATGAGATGTTGTGAAGTTGAAGAACTTAAATGGGAAACTAAAACAGATCAAAAAAATGATTAGATTATGTTGATATAATTTCTTTATGCTTAAGATATAATTATGTTATGTCGATAAAGCATGGTAATAAAGAATTGTCAAGTCGGCAAGAAAAAGAGTTTTGGCTACCGAGCAGGAAATGTCACTCGGTAAAGGTAATAGGTAAAAAAGAAGTAACTCAATAAAGGTAATGGAAATGAAGACACTGAACATAAAAGAAAGGTTTAGGTACTGAGTGAAGTTAACCGAAATACAAATGGAGGACACCGAGCGAGGAATATATATTAAATAAGGATTGAATCAACATTTAATGATTAGCTATGATGAGCTGGATGATCATGATGACAAGGACAATTAGTTACAAAGATCTATGGATAGGAAAATTCAAGGTGAAGATCTACGACATAGATCTAAATGGTTAAAGAAGATGGAACAAATTTCAAGAAATTTCAAGTTCCTAGGTGAAAAGAAAACATGTTACCGAGATCCAGATTCAAGATATAATGAATTGGATGGTTCAAATTAATCAAAGAAAAATATAATAAAGGAGATTAAGATGAAAAATTTATCTATATAAAGGATGGATTTGTAGGAACAAATGGCTAGCAAAGTGAATAGTTGAAGAGTCACTGACTGATGCAGTGAAGAAGGAATAAAGAGATTCTGAGTCAGATAGAAGGATCTGATGAAGTGTTGAAGCCAATAGATAAGGAAGAATTGAAGTAAAGATTGAAGAGCACACAAAGGAGCTAATTAAGAAAATATAGTTGTAAATCTACAGGTCAAAATATTTACTATTTCTTACTAGCATTTGTAATAGAGAAATCTCTTAATAGAGTCAACTTAATAGTCCTTTTGTAAAATCCTTGAAAAAGGCAACATTCTAAAGAGTGTTTGGAGTCCTCTAACTAGGCCACTCCTCACAGGGTGAAGATCCTAACAGATCTAAGGTAAATTCCTTGTCCGGGTCACACCTAATAGTGTGCATTGTAATCTTTAACCAGATTGGCTCTTAACTGACTGTACTTTAGAAGATTATTTTCTTAATGGGTGACAATTCCCACACTGATTTTTCCCAAAGATGGTTTTCCACTTTAAATACTAGTGTTACATGTGATACATGATTTTTGTGTATAATTTATTGATTGCTAAAGTTTATTTACCATTGCCGGTAAATAGTAAAGTGTATTTTACCAAGCTATTACCGACTTAATCAAAGAAAGGTTTTTTAGGTATTTGGTATTAGGGATTACTAATTCACCCCCCCTCTCCATAATCCAACAATTGGTATAAGAGCTAAGTACTTTGAAGAGATAAGTTTAAAAGACTTGAGTAAAAGATACGAAGATGTATAGGAGAGAAGTACCTAAGTTAAACAAAGAAAGTTTCTCAACATGGAAAAGAAGGATGAGATTCTATCTATATGGGATTGGATAATATGCACTGAATCTTATAACATATGACTACACTCTAGCGGATCCTAGATATATGATAGTTGATCAAATGAGAGAAAAGAAGGAACACAACTCAGTTATGATAGAGATTGCTTCTTCCCTCACCGATGTTGAATTCAATGATGTTAAGGACTATGTTAATTCAAGAGAGATGTGGGATAGGATTACATTTATATATGGAGGAGAGAAACATGTACAAAAGGCCAAGCTTGATAGTCCCAAAGGAAAATATAATGAAATGAGAATGAAGGATGAAGATAACATCACACAATATAGCAACAGAATCAAGGAAGTTGTGAGTGCCATCAAAGTGCTAGTGGATCATTGACTAATGAAGAAGTGGTAAGTAAAATTATGAGAACTATTTATTCTAAGTATGCTATTAGAGTATCTGCTATTTAGGAATTGAGATCTATACCGAATAATGTTGTTACTCTTGAAGCCCTAATCGGTAAGTTGACTGCATTTGAGTTAAGTAATTATGATAATAGCCTATCGACCATTGAAATTGTATTCAAGTCATCTCTAAGCATTAGATCATAAAGAAAAGACAAAGAGATTCACAATAGTTCATATGGAAATGAATATGATAACATTTTGAATGAGGAAAAAGAACAAGAAGAGTTAGAGACATTGCTAGCTAAAAGATTACCGAAAAGTAGAGGAAGGTACAAAGGAAAATTACCTCTAAAATGTTTTAATTGTAATAAGATTGGTTACATTGCATCTAGATGTCTTGACAATGATAGGAATGACCAGAATGACAATAGAGACAATCGACACTGAAGATATAGAGATTACAAGGACAAATGTAAGATGTCTTGCTACCTAGCCGAGAAGGGTGTAACCGATGACAAATCTGATGATACTGAAGAAGGATACGAAGTTAATGTTTTTGTAAAGGAAGACTCGGATGAAAAAAATATTGAAGATAAAAAAAAACACTTTTTTTCTCATGTAAGTAAAGATGACCCCTGGATTATTGATAGTGGATGTGTTAGAAAGTAAAGTCCACCAAGATAACTGAGAGGGGGGGGGGGGGTGAATCAATTATCAGATAAATAAAATTTTTATCAACCTTAATAGATTTTAACCATGTAAGAAATGTAATAAACAACCATAGAAAGATATACATGCACAATAACACAATGACACAAGATATGTTGACTAGGGAACCTCTTGATCAAAGAGTAAACCTCGGTTGGAATGATGCCCATAAAAGATGTACTAATATGAAAGTTGTTTGTGAGAGGATGGAATCTATTAGGATTCTTATGAAATACATTCAGTACATATGAGTCCCTATTAGGAGACTTTGAATCCTTGCTAAAAGATTCTAACTCTGTTAGGAGTTATGGAAGACAGAAGGACCCACTGCCCAAACAGCTTTAGGGTAAGATCACCAAACAAACTATCCAACTGATCTTAGTATTACTTAATAGAATAATACCAAAATATTAATGATCTCAACATTTCAATACTCCTTCTTTGACTGTGCCAAACCACACCAACTGCTTCTTCAGATCTCAATACCAGATCTCTATACTTTGCATATCCTCTTCAAACAAGTATTGCACACTTCCCCAATTAAATTTCAAATATAATTAACAATTACTACTTCATGTCCCTATTACAACAAGGAAAAAATTAATTCCTTTATACCACACTCAAGTAATTACAAATGATTCGGCATGCAAATTACAAAATAAAAGTTTCCACATGTTAAATAAAAATTACACAAAACTGTCAGCTTCCAATTAAAATAATTCTTCACTCATGCAACCTCAGATCTTGCACTCACATCAACATCACCAACATCATGTCTTTAGCTTCCTCATAACTACGCATGATCAGATTCAATCACGATTAGGAGATATCATCCAATTTCCACAAACTACTACTCAGGAACACTACCTGAATACTACTTCCATAGATTTCCTCATAAATGTCATGAATAAATGAATTTCCATTTTCTCTCTTTACCATGATCTCATAGAACATCATAGAGTAGTTCCTCAACTCTGCATAGCTTCATCTCCAATATCCCAAGTGCACTAACTCAAACACTGTCTACTTCTCTGCTAATCATCAGTAGATCACTATGTTGACATCAATGATAATCACAGTCACAAATTCAACAACAACTGCTACAGAATGGTTGCAAATACTCCCCCATAGGATATATTTAGCATTCATTCCTAACAATCTCCCCCATTGGCATTTATGGAAACATAGATGAAAAAACATCCAAGTTCCATGAATACCAACACTACAACACTGTTGCTCTGAAAATGCTTTCAAATCTTCTTCATTAATCAAATCTTGCTTCATTTTCCTATTTAATTATCTCCAATAGATGATTTTTCATGAATACTTCTCCCCCATTGACATCAATGATAGATGTTTCATCATTATGTCAACAACAGATTCAATGTCAAAAGACACTGTTCAGAAAATACATTCACTAGAGTCCTCATGACTCAGCTCAAATACACATACTCCCCCATAGAGGAAGTACCACTATCTAGTCCAGAAGAAAGATAGGGTTCATATACCACTGGATGGATGCAACAATCTGCATCACTTCTTAAAAGTAGGCTAGGGCATAACTCCAAGCATACCTCTCAGATACTCAAATGTATCCTTAGGCAAAGGCTTTGTAAATATATCTGCAATCTGCTCCTTTATGCTTATATACTCAAGTCTGACTTCTTTCTTTGCCACTTTCTCTCTCACTACATGATACTTTATCTCTATATGCTTTGTCTTAGAATGTAACACTAGGGTCTTAGACATACTAACTGTGCTAGTGTTATCACAATGTATAACAATAGGCTCAACAAATTTTATTCCAATATCCTTCAGCATTTGCTTCATCCCAATTATTTGATTACAACTATTTTCTACTGCCACATATTCTGCTTCAGTTGTGCTCTATGAAATACAATTCTACTTCTTGCTTAGCCAAGAAACTAATCTTCCTCCAAGGAAAAATGCTCCACCATTGGTGCTCTTTTTGTCATCAACACTACCTCCCCAATCAACATCTGTATATGCACATAGGGTAAAATCTGTTGGAAATATTCAGGAATTAACCAAGTTACTGAGAGGGGAGGGGTGAATCAGTAACTCCAAATTTTCTTTCAATTACAGATGTATTAACATATGGTTTACTTTATCCTTATGCATATAGAAAGCATGAAACTTAAAAGCATTCACAACAATGACACATAGATTTGGTTACCCAGAAACCTTCCAAAAGAAAGTAAAACTGGGGTGGGGATGAAACCCACAAAGCTTTAGTACCACAGTATAAAGTTGGCCGGTTAAGGCTTACAATTGATCACTTCTGATGATCTACCCTGCTAGGAGCAATAAGGACTGCTAGGTCCACCTTGTTAGAGGATTTTTACAAACTTACAAAAGAAGTATGTACTCGGTAAAGAGATTTTACAAAAGACTGTTAAGTCTACCCGATTAAAGGATTTTAGTACTAATTCACCTGTTAGGATGAAATAGTAGATCTCTTGCTTTGCAACTGGATTGCTGAATGAGATTCACTGATGTACTGATCACCTTCTATGATGAATTTGTCTTTGCTGTTCCTTATACTGTTGTAGCCCTTTGTAATTTACTTATCTCTGCCTTTCTTTCTTTTTCACATTCATACTCATTACATCTTGGCATTTTTACAAAATTGTTTATATACAAGTCTAAACAATTAATTACAATTACAATTACAAAGTCATCTTGACAAATAAACATAAGTGCTACTAAGTCAGCCCAAGTATGGTTTCACGGTTCCTGCAAACTAACTCGGTGACTTTCTGATACTCGGCATCCACTACATTACTCGGCATCGTCATGCACTCAATAGAAGTGAAGGCACGGTTCATACTAACCACTCAGTAGGTTTTGAACTCGGTAAATACTAGTGACTCGGTAGACATAATGTTACTCGGTTTACACTGTCCTACTCGGTTTGCACTGTCCTGCTCGGTTTGCACTATTCTGCTCGGTTTGCATTATTCTGCTTAGTTTGCACTATTCTGCTCGGTTTGCACTGTTCTTCTCAGTTTGCACTGTCCTGCTCAGTTTGCACTATTCTGCTCAGTTTGCACTGTTCTGCTCGGTTTGCATTGTTCTACTCGGTTTGCACTGTTCTACTCGGTTTGCACTCAGAATGCAAATAAGTGTTGTCACTAGTGGCAATCTTGCTTAATGCCAACAATCTCCCCCTTTGGCATTAGTGACAAAAACACTTATTGCCCAAGACTTATATACATGAACCATGCTGAGATTTATTTTGATTTTTCAAAATTTGTCTTTGTAAATTATCTCCCCCTTTCAATGTGCTAACTTTTTCTTCTTTTCTTCTATACATATTTCCTTCTATACATATCTCCCCCTTTTTGATGATAATGCCAAAGGTGTACATACAAGTGATTTACAGAGAGAATCCATAATTTGATAGAAAAGTAGAATGTACCTTCATTATCAGTGCCAGGGTTCTGTCCCAATTTTCTTGCAGAATCTTGCATGTTTGGATTGCAATTTGGACTTCTGCAGAGATTTCAATCATGTGATCTGCTATTGAGAACTGATTGTCATGAATTAATGTTTTGGAATGTTCAATGTGCTTATACATTGTATTCATGATGGGAAGGATCATGTTCTGAATGTCTAGCAGTGTGGATCGGATCCTTGTGTCTTCTTTCAGTAGTTCTGACTGCATATTTGATAGATATGAGATTTTCATGTGATGAGCAGAGTTTGAACTTGGTTCAAGTTGCAGCTTCTGTATGCTAATCTTCAAATCCTCATCAATTTTATTCATTTTATCCTTGACATCCTTTGTGAACTCGGCAACATTGCACAGTCTGGCCAAAAGAGAGGTAACATTCGAATAGGAAGATTCAATGTTTGACAAAACTGAAGATAATTTGACTTGATTAATAGCTATGTGCTGAGCAATGTGCTCAAGCACTTTATTGTTGAATCTCTTCTCGGCTCTTTCAACTAACTTTTCTATCCCAGATGAATCCTCATTGTACTTATTTACTACTTCTGCTAATTGTAACAAAACATGTTGAGAGGAGTCTACTTTAATACCTAATGCTTCAGACAAAATGTCCTTAGAATCCTTAATGATTTTATATTCCTTGTCTCTCTCCTCTTTAAGCTTCTTTTGCTTTGCTTTCCTTTGGAGGATTTCACCTATATTTTGCATTTGGTTCGCTGATAGATTTGCAAAATCCAATGTTGGAATCTCTATTTCTTCATCTAGGTCTATATATCCTCTACTATATTCTTGCCCAAAAATCTTATACTCGGTTGAGCCTTAGGCTTATCTGTACTTAATGCCTTAGTAGTAGTGACAGTAGACATAGTAGGACTAGCTATAGAGACTGGTATACTATCTACTGGAGAACTTAAAGTATTTACACATGTAGAATCAAAAACTGGAATACTTACTACTGGAAAACTTGATGAAGTAGGAGACTGCAACTCGGTAGAAGAAATGGTAGTTACTTCTATTATTGCTATAGGTGATTGGACAAATGTTGAAGTTGTCCCAACCATGCTTGAAGGTGTCTCCGAGCTAGATGTAGTAACTTTTACTGGAGAGGTAGGAAGTGATGCAATGACTTCTGCCGCTATCCTCACAGTATCATCTACCTCAGTGGCTTCTTCCTATTCATCACTGTCATCTTCAATGTCTTTTATTATAACTGTTTCAATACTCAGTTGGTGAAGATGGTATATGTTCTTCCATGTGGCATTTGCAGCCTTCACAACTGATTCAATATTGTTAATTAGAATCAAACAATTATTGAACTTCAGTGTCATCTTATTTTCATTCTCCTTCAATGCCTTCTTTATTTCATCATTTTTCAAGCTCGGCATTAACTGTCTCAGGGTTTGATCAAATATGTCTTTTACAGTTTGCTTGGCATTGGTCCATCTCATTTTTATTGGATCTAATAAAGCTGCTGGAACCTGTGGGGCTATTTCATCAGGAGAGTATTTCCACTGTCCCATCTTTTCAATAACAACATCTTCTATTTCCTTTTGTTCTATTTCCGATCGGGTTTCATATTTAAAAGATTTTATATTACTTACTCCAGATCCTGATCCTTCTCTAAAAAGTTTGATCTTCTCTTGAAAGGTTAGAGGAGGCCTTTTGAATATTATATCTTTGTCTACCTTATCTGCCTTACCTCTTGCACTTCTCCTTGAAATATAGCAGTGGGAGGCTTAGGTGCCTTAGTGATGAATACCTTTCCTTTCTTCTTTGCAGGTTCTGGTTCCTCTGTTTTCTCATCCTTTTCCTTTTCTTCTTCAGTGTCTTCTCCTTTGTCCTCGGTTAGCATTTGCATTTTGGCTATCCTCTTCTTTCCTTTATTTACCACCTGTGGAAGCTTTATGCTTAATTCAATTCTCACCTTTGCTTCATCATATGTTCCAAAATATGGGGCTTTGGGATTAACAGGCTGATTAAGAAGGGCTTCAATGATATTCTTGGTTTCATCAATGTTTACCTCATAAGGAAGAGGTTTTACATGTACAATCCTTGGTTTAGCTACTTGAATGTATACTTTGTCACAGTCCACCATGAAAAAAATGTCATCCTTATAATCTTCAACCAACTTCTGTGGAATCCGGAATCTGTCATTCATTTTCTCTTTGAAAGACTCAAAATAACTATCCATGATGCTCTCAAAATTTTCACCCATTTCTGAAATATATTCATTTATTTCATAAAGAACTGGCACATCTTTTCTCCATACTACTTTTCCTTTAGAAGGGAAGAATTTCTGAACATAGAAGAATAAACAGACCAGTAAAGATCCAAACTTACATTGATTGTTTTTGGAAGTTTGAATGCTTTCCATGTTCTTGTTAAACTATTTTAACAATAAATCTGCAAGGTCAAATGATAAGTTATTCTTGACCACCTTGTATGCTAGGTCTACGGCTTCACAGGATACACTATTCTGTCGACTTGAACTGTATATCTTATGGGCAATGATGTGTGTTCCAAATTTCAGTTTAGCATCAGTAATGCTGCTTACTTTCATGCCTCTACCATCCCACTCGGCTAGGGTTTTCTTCTCCAGTTCCGGCCGACCTAGGGTTTTGGTAGATTTAGCTTTGTTCAACATGGGAAGACCGGTGATTTGATGAATCATCTTCTTAGTGATCTCTATGGGTTGCTCAAGCCAAATCTTGCCATCATGTACATGGCTGAGAATGTATCTAACCCATTTCTCCCGAAAGTTTTGAGGTAAATGTGAAATGTGAACTAATCCCTTGTCTTCCAGATGTTTGTGCTCAGGTTTTAGAATACCATCCACACATAGTTCCTCACGCAAAATATCTAGCTCTAGGTTTCCCATTTCTTTGATTGCACAATTGAAATGATTGCGAATATCATTAAAAAGTAGTACCTTAGGAGGAATCTGAGATTGAGCTCCGTTCGGATCTAGGGCTGCTGCAATTGCGGGCACGAGTTTGAAATTTGGTGTGCTCCATTCCCCTTTGATTATCATTTCTATTCCTTTCGTTGCTGAAGTGCTGGATGATGCCATGGTAGCTCACAGAAAATTCTATTCGCAAAAGTATTTGAATCGCTGGATTGCTCTTGAAATTTTTTGCTCTCAAAGTGCTTAAAGTTCGCGGTGAAGAATGAGTTTGATTTCTTGCCTTTTGTTTACAAATCTGTCATTAATGCTCAGTACGAATTAGGGTATGAATTCTGACAGACTGTCACCCACTATGAATTAATTGCTCGGTAAAGACTTCACAACTTGGTGAACTCAAGAATTCAAATTGCTCTGACCTCGCTCGGTAAAGACTGGTACCAACCTTGCTCAGTAAAGATTGATACCGACCTTCTTATGATCTTGTTGCATCTTTGTATGCCGAGTTAGATCTTTCTTTTAATTCAGTTTTGGAACTGCTTGAAATTGGTCTATGAGAATACAGTTCCAGTGCTTTCTTGGGAATTCAGTTTGAGTCGGTAGAGCCACCCATTCCATTACTTGGATTGGTTTTCTCGGTAGATTTAGGAATCCATTTTTGTCTTACCTGTTTCCTGACCTTAGTTGCTTCATTCTTCTTTCCATCTTCAACTTCACTAGCATTCATGCAATTTCTGGCTATGTGACCAAGTTTAGTGCATTTGAAGCATCTTACGGTAGTATCTCTTTTCTTTAGATGATGTTTTATGCAGTTCATGCCAATGTGTCCATATTCTCCACAGTAATGACATCTACACCAAGTGTTGTAATCCCATCCAAACATTTCTTTCATAATTTGTTCTACTGGATTGAATGTTTTGGATCTGCACTCGGATGCCTTGTGACCTTGTTTGTTGCATTTGTGACAATTACCTTTTAATCTTGGTTTTTCCCTGCATTCATTAGCTTTGTGACCATGCTGATTGCAGTTGTAGAATTTTCCATTGAATTCTGCTTTTTCATTGCTCCAACATTTATTTGAAGTATGTCCTATTTTGCCACAATGATTACAAGTAGGTTTCTGATTTCTTTGAGTACCTTGTTTAGAATATTCACCTTCTCCATTGTATCCAAGTCCTACTTTTCCTTTTTGTCTATGAAGATTTCAATTATACAGCTGATCTAGGTCTTCTTGGCTTTTCAGCATTCTTTCATTGATTTATTTTTCAGTGTTTAGGTCATCCACCAATCTTTGATTGATTTCCTTTTCAGATCTTAATTCTTCTCTTGTGCTTTCTATTTCTGAACTTAGAGTCAGAATTTCCTCATTTGTATGGGAGATCTGATCAGTTAGGTTTTCTAGCTGAAGGGTTTTATTTTGGACTTCATTGTTCCTTCCATCTAATTCATCTTTCAACTTGTTTCTTTTTTCTAAGATCTCACAAAATCTTGTAGAGTGTAGCTCTTGTTCTCTTTTTAATTTTCTCACTTCTTCCTGCAGAGACCCATTCTTTTCTAGGAGTTCTTTGATAGCAATGTTTGCTTCATCTGAGCTATCTGAGGGAAAAAGATCTTCAATCTTTTCTTCAATGTAATTTTGATCATTCATCTGATTTGCAAGTTCCTTCCTTCTTCTTAGGGATTGGGAAAGATGTTCTTTTGCTTCTTTAAGTTTAGCTATGGCCATTTTCGAGATCTAGCTTTTCATTTTCAATCACCTTGTTCAGTTTGAATGCCTCCATTGTCCTGGATCTTTGCTCAAGCTAGTTAAGCTTTATTTTGAGAACCAATACTACTCTGATACCAATTGTTGGAAATATTTAGGAATTAACCAAGTTACTAAGAGGGGAGGGGTGAATCAGTAACTCCAAATTTTCTTTCAATTACAGATGTATTAACATATGGTTTACTTTATTCTTATGCATATAGAAAGCATGAAACTTAAAAGCATTCACAACAATGACACATAGATTTGGTTACCCAGAAACCTTCCAAAAGAAAGTAAAACTGGGGTGGGGATGAAACCCACAAAGCTTTAGTACTACAGTATAAAGTTGGCCGGTTAAGGCTTACAATTGATCACTTCTGATGATCTGCCCTGCTAGGAGCAATAAGGACTGCTAGGTCCACCTTGTTAGAGGATTTTTACAAACTTACAAAAGAAGTATGTACTCGGTAAAGAGATTTTACAAAAGACTGTTAAGTCTACCCGGTTAAAGGATTTTAGTACTGATTCACCTGCTAGGATGAAATAGTAGATCTCTTGCTTTGCAACTGGATTGCTGAATGAGATTCGCTGATGTACTGATCACCTTCTATGATGAATTTGTCTTTGCTGTTCCTTATACTGCTATAGCCCTTTGTAATTCGCTTATCTCTGCCTTTCTTTCTTTTTCACATTCATACTCATTACATCTTGGCATTTTTACAACATTGTTTATATACAAGTTTAAAAAATTAATTACAATTACAATTACAAAGTAGGCTTGACAAATAAACATAAGTGCTACTAAGTCAGCCCAAGTATGGTTTCACGGTTCCTGCAAACTAACTCGGTGACTTTCTGATACTCGGCGTCCACTGCATTACTCGGCATCTTCATGCACTTGGTAGAAGTGAAGGCATGGTTCATACTAACCACTTGGTAGGTTTTGACCTCGGCAAATACTGGTGACTCGGTAGACATAATGTTACTCGGTTTACACTATCCTGCTCGGTTTGCACTGTCCTGCTCGGTTTGCACTGTTCTGCTCGGTTTGCACTATTCTTCTCGGTTTGCATTGTTCTGCTCGGTTTGCACTGTCCTACTTGGTTTGCACTATTTTGCTCAGTTTGCACTATTCTGCTCAATTTGTACTGTTCTGCTCGGTTTGCACTGTTCTGCTCGGTTTGCACTGTTCTACTCAGTTTGCACTCAGAATGCAAATAAGTGTTGTCACTAGTGGCAATCCTGCTTAATGCCAACAAAAATCATCAAATTTTTCATACCACAATCCATACTCAATTGTGCCTCTTAAGTATCTTAGTATCCTCTTTATTGCTACATAATGTGATTCTCTAGGTTCAGCTTGAAATCTTGCTACAATTCCAACTGTATGCGATATATCAAGTCTTGTATGAGTCAAATATTACAATCCTCCAATCATAGATCTGTACTTTTTCTATTCCACTGCAGGAGTCTCATCTATGCTAGATAACTTGTGTTCTTTTACCATAGGTGTTCCAACTAGTTTACAGTTCTCCATTCCAAATATCTTCAATAAATCATTCAAGTACTTTGTCTGACTTACAAAGATACCATCACTGTTCTATGTTATCTACAATCCTAAAAAGTATTTCATTTCACCAATCATACTCATTTCAAATTCAGTCTTCATTTCATCTACAAATTTATCACTGGCTTCATCTTCTCCTCCAAAGATAATATCATCAACAAAAATAACAACCAACAAACCATTTTCAATTTCCTTTGTGTATAGGTTGCTATTAGCTGTGCCTTTTGTAAATCATAACTTTATCAAATACTTATCCAATCTCGCATACCAAGTTCTAGGTGCTTGTTTTAGTCCATATAAAGCTTTCTTCAGTTTACATACCATATCTCTTGCTTGAGTTAAAGGAAAACCTTTAGGCTGCTCAATGTAGACTTCTTCTTCCAATTCTCCATTTAAAAATGTTGTCTTCACATCCATCTAATACACTTTGAATTTCTTGTAAGCTGCATAAGCCAAAAACATTCTTACTACTTCAATTCTTGCTATTGGTGCAAAAGTTTCTTCATAGTCAATTCCTTCTTGCTGTGAGTATCCTTTACATACCAATCTTTCTTTGTTCCTTACGACTTCTCCTTGTTCATTCATCTTGTTTCTGAATACCCATTTTGTTCCTATAACATTCTTATCTTTAGGTCTAGGAACCAATTCCCATGTCTTGTTCTTTTCAATCTGATCTAGTTCTTCTTTCATGGCTTTAATCCAATGTTCATCTTCACAAGCTTCACTAGTAGATTTAGGTTCAATTTGAGAAATCAAACACATCTGTTCTTGTACCTTATTTCATATTAGATCTCCTCTATCTATGCTTCCAATAATCTGCTCAACAAGATGATCTCTTGATAGATTCTTGTTAGGTGTCACTATCTCACTTCTTGTTTCTTTTGTAGGTTCTTCAATGATTTCTTCACTGTAGCTTTCATTCAACAAATCACTGTCAATTTCATAGAATAATTCAGTAGTCTCTGGATTAGTTCTAGGATGAGTTCCTTCATCTGATTCATAATCAAGCATTCTTTCCTGAATTTTGAACTTTTCATCAAATTTAACATTTGTGCTCTCAACAATAGTCTTAGTTCTTTTATTGTAACATCTATAAGCTTTTCTCTTCAATGAATATCCAAGAAATATAACTTCATCTCTTCTAGGATCAAACTTTCCAATGTCATCATCTCTCTTAATATAACATTTGCTTCCAAAAATTCTAAAATACTTAACTGATGGTGCATGTCCAAACCATAGTTCATAGGGTGTCTTGTCTATGTCTGCTCTGATTTGTACTCTCTTCATTGTATACACTACTATGTTCAGTTCTTCTCTCTAGAATATCTTCGCTAAGTCATTCTCAAATAACATAGCTCTTGTTGCTTTAGTTACTGACCTGTTTCTTATTTCTGCAATACCATTTTGTTCAGGTGTCCTAGGGGTTGAAAACTATCTCTTAATACCATTCACTTCACAAAATTTTTAAATTTTTTTTGAAGTAAATTCTCCACCTCTATCTGACCTCAAAGATTTAATCTTCATTCCAAATTCATTCTCAACTTTTTTCTTAATGATCTTAAACTTATCAAATGCTTCAGACTTTTCTTTAAGAAATGCAATCCACATGATTCTTGTAAAATCATCAACAAGAATCATAAAATACATTTCTCCATATAATCCTCTAGTCCTTGTGGGACTGCTCAAATCTATATGAACAATTTCCAACTTGTCTGCTGTTGTAAACTTCTTGCTGGGAAATGAGCTTCTGTTCTTTTTAGCCATCACACATTTCTTGCAAATCATGTTAGTAGGCTTCATAATTTTAGGTAAATCTCTTACTGCAAGTGTAGTACTCACTTTCATAATGTTATCAAAGTTTATACAACAAAACCTTCTGTGCCATAACCAACTATCATCAATCTTAGTAATCAAGCATTTGATCTCAGTAGGATTCAACTAAAATACATTACCTTTGGTTCTAGATCTAGTACCAATCAGATTTCCATCCTTGTCTTTGATTACACAAGTTTTCTCAGTAAACCAAACTTGATATCCCTTATCAACTAGTTGTCCAACACTCAAAAGATTATGTTTCAAACCATCCACAAAGTAAACATCATCAGTATTAGTCTTTCCATCAAGAGTAATAGATCCTATACCTTTAATCAAACAAGGTGCATTGTTTCCAACTCTAATAACTCCTCCATCATAATTGTTAAAATTTATGAACTTTTTCATATCTCCAGTCATATGATGTGAACAACCACTATCTATAATCCAATCAGCATTCTTTTCTACTTGAGAAACTAAAGCCTTTTCTTCCTTAACTTCTATTATAGTATTTTCTTCTTTAATTGCTACAAATCCTATATCATCATTCTCAGTATCACTTTTATTCAAGGATTTCTCCAAACTAGCTTCAAGTTCTTCATCATTTGCATAGTAACATTCTTTAGATCTCCTAAGATTATATTTCTTTCTATACTTCTTGACTCTCTTAGGACATTTAGATGCAAAATGACCAAATTCTTGACAAGTCCAACATTTAAAAATTTTCTTACCGTCTGCTTCTCTTTTCACAAGCAAGTCAATACCTTCTTCAATCTTCCTATCTTCTTCATGTCTAGATCTACTGTTGCCAGCATAATCTCCTCTTACACTGATGCTTCTTGAAAAAGTAGGGAAAAAACTAAGAGCACTAAATGTTGTCTCCATTCTAGGTAAATATCCTGATAGTCTTAGGTTCATCTCTGCTACTTCCAATCTTCCAAGAAGAGTTTCTATGGTAAAGTTCATAGTACAAGGAATAACTTGTTCAATCATCTGTGTTGTCTTCTTGAATGTAGGAATCAATGTCCTTAGAATTTTCCATATCACTTCATTCTCTATCTTGGTTCCTCCACAAGATTTTATACCTGCAACAATCTCTGACATTCTACCAATATAGCTTCTAATAGATTCATCTTCCATCATTCTTATATCTTCAAATGCACATATCCAATTATGTAATCTAACTTTCTTTGCATGTTCATCACCTTCAAAAGTAGATTGTAAAGCTAACCAAATTTTATGAGATGTTTTTACATATTTTACTTGACTATACCCATTTTTTGGAAGGGCCGGCAAGAGTGCTTCTCTGGCAAGTATGTTACACATGAATAGATCTCTTTCCTCATTAGTACATTCTTCAATCTTATCCTCATCAATGTCTATCTTCTAATTCTTTGTGATTAACCAATAACTTGGTCTTAAACAAAGTAAATGTGTCTTCATCTTTTCTTTCCAGCTATCAAAATTTACTCCATCAAACTTAGGGCTTTCTTTCCTAAAATGATTCGCCATGGATCTCCTTAAGCTGTTAAACTTTTCCTTCAAGGACCTATTGGTCTGATACCAATTGTTAGAAAGTAAACTCCACCAAGATAATTGAGGGGGGGGGAGGTGAATTAGTTATTAGATAAATACAAATTTTATCAACCTTAATAGATTTTAACCATGTAAGCAATGTAATCAACAACCATAGAAAGATATACATGCACAATAACACAATGACACAAGATATGTTGACTAGGGAACCTCTTGATCAAAGAGTAAACCCCGGTGGGAATGATGCCCATAAAAGATGCACTGATATGAAAGTTCCTTGTGAGAGGATGGACTCTATTAGGAGTCTTATGAAATACATTTAGTACATATGAGTCCCTGTTAGGAGACTTTGAATCCCTGCTAAAAGATTCTAACTCTGTTAGGAGTTATGGAAGACAGAAAGACCCACTGCCCAAACAACTTCAGGGTAAGATCACCAAATACACTATCCAACTGATCTTAGTATTACTCAATATAATAATACCAAAAGATTACTGATCTCAACAATTCAGTACTCCTCTAACTATGCCAAACCACACCAACTGCTTCTTCAGATCTCAATACCAAATCTCTATACTTCACATATCCTCTTCAAACAAGTATTGCACACTTTCATAATTCACTTTCAAATGAAATTCACAATTAATAATTCATGTCCCTATTACAACAAGGAAAACATTCCTTCCTTTATACCACACTCAAGTAATTACAAATGAGTAAGCATGCAAATTACAAAATAAAAGTTTCCACACGTTACATAAAAATTACATAAAACTGTCAACTTCCAATTAAAATAATTCTTCACTCATGCAACCTTAGATCTTGTGCTCATGTCCACATTACCAACATCATGTCTTCATCTTCCTCATAACTACGCATGATTAGATTCAATCCTGATTAGGAGATATCATTCGATTTCCACAAACCGCTACTCAGGAACACTGCTTGAATACTACTTCCACAGATTTCCTCATAACTATCATGAATAAATGAATTTCCATCTACACTCTTAACCACAATCTCATATAACATCATAGAGTAAGTCCTTAACTCCTCATAGCTTCATCTTCAATATCCCAAGTGCGCTAACTCAAACACCATCTACTTCTCTTCTAATCATCAATAGATCACTGTGTTGACATCAATGACAATCACCATCATGAATGCAACAACAAATGCTACAGAATGGCTATGAATACTCCCCCATAGGATATATTCATAATTCATTCCTAACATGATGTTTATATCATGTATGACTAGTGATATTGATAATTTTGAGAACCTAGAAGAGTATGATGGAGGATTTGTCAGATTTGGCAATGATGTTCCATGTCCTGTGAAAGGTTAAGGGCCAATTGTATTGAATGAAAATATGAGATGTGATGATGCATATTGGGTTAAAGGATTGAACTATAATTTGTTGAGTGTTACACAACTAAATAATATTGGACACCGACTAGAATTTAAGAATAGAAAAGTGAAGATTTATGGTGTTGATGGAGATCTAATTGGAACTGATGAACAATCAAAAGGTAATTTATTTTGTCTTGATACTACTACAAAGAGTTTCTTATTTACTAAAGTTTAAGATGTATGGCTATGGCATAAGAAAATATTTCATGTAAATTTTGATAACATGATTAACATGAGTAAAAAGAATAGAATCAGAGGTCTACCCATGATTAACATGAGTAAAAAGAATAGAATCAGAGGTCTACCGAGATTAAGCAAACCTGATAAAGTAATGTGTAAAAAATGTTAGATTGGTAAGATATCTAATTCAAGTTTCTCAAGAAAGTCTTATCACTAGTACAATTGGAACCTATTTTCGATGAACAATTGGTCAAATTTTCTACCAAACTTGGTTGAATAATTGACAAATGGTTTGGTCGCTATTTTTCAAGTCAAATTTTTGACATATCTTTGTTAAGGTAGAATGTTCTACACCAATCTTGGTCAAAATTCACATTTTCTATTAGGAAGTCATTAGGTCAAACGTTTGACCAAAGCAGGTCAAAAATTTTAGACCTTTCAACCTACTTTGGTTGAAATCTTTAGACTGTCTGACCAGGATGCCAAACCCACGACACAAAATTTTGACACAAACTGGTTGATATTTAGACCAATCTTTGTGAGTGTTTCGACCAAGGTTCATCAAAATTTTGACTAATAATGGAATGTTAAAAAAAAAACTGAAGATAAATATCCAGAGTAATCACCAATGACATCCTTCTCGGTGATTAGTCTAGATATTGTTTTGATCATATATTGATCTTATTGTAATCAAATTTTGAATGTAAACCTTAATGGCAATGATAAGCCTAAAAGGTACCTAGGTGTCACTAGGAATAGATTATAGATTGATCCTAGGTTAGGGGATTGGGAAAATGACCAATAATGGTTTTAAAAGATGTAATAAGGCTATTAAAGCCTCTAAATGTTGTCAAGAGTACTTGAAGTGCAAAACATTGTAATGTGCCTATATTGGCAATATGAGCCTAAAAAAGGCTTAGTTGGAGGTTAGTAGTAAGGGTTATAGGATTAGTTGGTTTTAAAGGTTGTCATTAAACCTTTTAGAAGTCTTTAGATGGGCTTTGGATGATGTGTTGTCGAGTTGACAACTTTGGTTGTGAACTTGAGAACAAATTTCTTGTTTAGATTGTTAATACAGTCAGTTTGGTGACTAGTATCAGACATTTAGAAGTTAGTTAGTAGTTATAGTCAGTTTATTAGAGTTAGGAGTCTATTTCAAAGAAATCCACATGAAGTGGAGTGGGTGTGGTTGAATTGATGTATCAAGGAACAAATGGAAAAGGTATTTTAATGAATAAAGACAATACCATTCTCAAAAACCTATACACTATCGTGGAATAGTCAACACAACAGTGAAACTATATGATTGATTGAACATGGTTTTTGTTGGATTATGTCCTAGGAAGATTTCCTTACATTATATTTGCATGGTTTTGTAGTCATTATATTATTTTTGTTGTTATTAAAGTCAAGAACTTGACTGGTGTCCAGGAATAGGACTGGCATTGTAGGCACAGTCAACATTGGGTTTGTAACCAACATAATATAGTGACTCTCCCACCTCTATGGAGACTATAATTTGGTAGGAGAGGTTTAATAATGTAATATATTATTGTAATGAAGAGTTCTTATGCAGGGAAATGGAGTGGTGGCATTGAAAAGTCATTGATTGTTGAAGTTTGTTGTATGAACTAGTGCATTGATTCAACACTAGTCATGGTTGGGAGAAACCTAATGAATGGAGAGGGTAGATGATGGTTGAAATGGTCCTTGGGGATGTATTAGAAGGTGTTAGAACCAATGTTGAGATTGTGTGTTGCAAGGATGAATGATTTCTCTAAAACCCTTGGTTTCTAGCCCAAAAAGTGAGGGTTTGGTGAATGGGAAAGTAGATGAGTAGTTGGAATCATAATAAGTTAAAAATCAGTGATTTTGAATCATATTATAATAATTTTTAGGGTCATGGAGACCTAGAGGCAAGCAGGGATAGGAGTTTCTTTGTTGAGGGAGGGCTAATTAGGCCTAGTTGGAGAGTTAGAGGGTGAAGGATATCTTCACCAGTCAAATGATGAAGGATTGATACTAAGATGAATTTAGTAACTCCAAAAAGGGTACTATAAAATGTAAAAACATTGTTGGGTTATTTGGGAAGTTTGTGAATGATTTGTTGATTTCAGGGTGTGAAGGGCTACTAGGTAGGCCTATAAAGGCTATAGAAGAGGAATGGTAGAAGCTGAGTTTATTGGAGTGAATGGGAAGTTGGAACATGGTAGATATACCATAATAAGATGATCTATGGTGTTGGGATCAAGGTGAGAGGTCTAGTTGGAGTTTTGGTATGGCTGAGGCACTAGGTGCACTAGGTGCACTAGGTGGCCTAGAATGAAATTGGTGCAATGAGAGATTGTAAAAAGGAAGTGGGAAGGTGAACTTGTGTGGAATGGTTGTGGGAGTGACTTAAAAATTTAGAGAACTCTATTTGATCTTTGAGTAGGACTGATTCCTTGGGTTGATTCCAAGTTTCTTGTTGAATCCTCAAGTTGAGTTGGCCTATATAAGGTGATAGTAGAGGGCTCTGCATCAGTAGTCTATAGAATTAGACCTTTATTTTAAATGCATTTAACACAAAAAAATTTACAAAACTGAACCAATGGCATGTTTACAACAAAGAAATAGAATGATAATAATATGCTGAAAATTCTATTCTGTTTAATACACACCAAAGGACCAGTCCCAACAATTATTAAACATGGTTTATCTTATATGATGAATTCTTAATAAAGGTCTAATTCTTTAGACAACTAGCATGAAGGAAGATTTGACTAATAGTAGACATAAAATTTTCTCAATAAATACTCACTATTTGGATAATATATAGTCTAATGCAAAATAGTGTATACAAGGTATCCAAGAACACTAGCATGAGGTACATGAGTTATGTCCATCTCACTAGATATAGATGGGCATTAATTCTCAATTGAATGATACATTCCCATAAAAATTTGAACTCCTATTAATCTACAAACTCTCATGTGAAACAACTACAAAATAAAGTCAACATAGTTCCTTTAACATAGTTCCTTTAACATGTTATACACATAGGATATAAATTCATTTCCAAAGTGTAAGGTACATATTTATCTCAGAGCTTGGGATACTTTTTCTTCATAGAGATTAGTACATTAAAATGTTTTGTACAATATTTTTGACAGAGAATTTGAGCCAATTCCCATTTAGTTTGGACTCATTTTGATTTGAATGTGTTCTCTTAACAACAAGTAGCACACTCTTGTGCTAGGTCCTCGCTCATGCCTTGTTTGTTGTAGTCCTACACTTGGGTGGAAATGAATGGGTAGTTGGGATAAAAATCCCAAGAAGAGGATAGTTTCTACCCCTTTGGAGTTTACCTTTACTTCATCATCCCAGACTTAGTCATTTTCATGCCTTTAGAAGCCCTCCCTTTTAAACTTGGACTTAGATTTAGGGACTTGACTGATTTTGATCTCACACTTACTTCCTTGACTTCACCAAAATTCTTAATTTTAACTTTGGTTGTGTTAAAGGAACTATGTTGACTTTATTTTTTAGTTGTTTAATATGAGAGTTTATAACTCATGTACCTCATGCTAGTGTGCTTGGATTAGACTAGACATTATCCAACTGCCTGTGAGGGTTGTCACTATTATTAATTGGTGTAAAAGGAGGACCGACTATTTTTTATAGCACTTTATATAAATACTCACTATTTGGATAATGTCTAGTCTAATGCAAAATAGTGTATACAAGGTATCCAAGCACACTAGCATGAGGTACATGAGTTATTTTCATCGCACTAGATATAGATGGACATTAATGCTCAATTGAATGATACATTCCCATAAAAATGTGAACTCCTATTAATCTACAAACTCTCATGTTAAACAACTACAAAATAAAGTCAACATAGTTCCTTTAACACAACCAAAGTTAAAATTAAATTATCTCTATCCCTAAGATAAACTAATTAGCCTTCATATATTTTATGTCAAACTACTATTAAAATGACTGTACCTGCCAGTACAGTAAAGAAGCCTGGTGTATGGATGAAACATGAAATCAAATAAAAGACAAGTTTTTCTAATTGAAATCAGTGATCTTAAAGGTGTCAAACTCTTGTTTTGGTTTTAAAACCTTGAAGTATTTAAACCTTTTCATTTTGGGCACTTAGGGTGTGGATTCAAATTTAAATCTTATTTGGTTCATGTTTAGTAGGAACCAATAAAGTATTTGTAAATAATATTATTATTTTTTATCAGTTTGAGAGTCACATAGCATGACTGTACCCTCACTTACAATGACATAGACTGGTGTTTATTTAGATTTCTTTCTTTATTTTGAAGTTTACTTGTAACTAATAACCATTCCATGGACTCAAAGGCCTAGAATCCATGGAATAAAGATTATTAACCATGTACAATATTGATCTAACTTGGAAGTTGCATAAGTTTGAAGGAAAAGAGTGATCATTGGCTGTGATAGGGAGTGTTCCATGGAATTTTGTGGCACAAGTATAGCATGATCAAGTGTTTGAGTTGAAGGACATAGTGTTTTTATGATTGAAATAGTCTTGTATGTTGATTTCTGAATAATACACTGATTCTCTCTTTGTTAATTTATTTTAGAAAGAATTTTTATATAATAAATATTACTTTTATAAAATAAAATGAATGATAAATACTACACATTCTTAGATAAAACATCTATAGCCTAGAGCTTTGTAGAAATCACCTTCTCCTGCAACTCACAACCATAATACCAGTAACAATCAAACTAGTCTATGTAACAATGGCATCAAACCAGTAACAATGGCACCTTGGATGAATAATAAATCACTCATGGGCTGTTCATGAGTAGAAACAATAAGATAAACACAAAATAATGATGCCCTATCTTCATGTAATGTAAAGAACATAGCCATGGGCTTATCAATAAGTACCTCATGAATGTAATAGCAGCAATGTATATAAATAGAGATCAAAAGCTCAAACACTTATACAATGATAAAAAATGAGCCAAAAAAATACACAATACATGATGCCCTGACACATTGCTCATGGGCCCTAAGTAGGTAACCAACAAGTACCAATAGCATAGAAGCATAAAATAGTGCCAGACAAATGTAGAGTAAGCTTCAACTCCATAATACCGGTTCTAACCTAAAAATATCAATGTCTTGCAACTCACAACCATAATACCGGTTCTAACCTAGCCAAGATCCCATTCAATCAAACATATATGTTTTAAAAAAAACCAATCATACCATAGGTTAAGATAAGGAAATGCTTACAAGAGGTCCTCCTTTTACACCAAATAATAGTGGCAACCCTCACAAGTGGTCCTCCTTTTACACCAAAATAATAGTGGAAAATGTGTGTGTAAATTTTGTACCTAATCTGTAGACACAACACTTCAGTAAAACATTAGAGGTTAGCTAAAATTGAAATCGTGCAATAAATGAAAGCTAAACTAACCAGGCAATTTACTGCCTTCTAATAGGTGCGAGTATGATGTTCTCAAATTTTTATCGAGATTAGTGACCTTGACGACACCTAAATGAAGGATTTTAATGCAAAAGATGGATATGGAATGTATGCAATTAATCTGTTTTTTTTGGATTTTCTATGCAATTATGATGAAAAAATGATATGAATCTATGATATGTAAAAAATGATATGCTATGATATGCTAAATGATCTAACAAATGAAAACTGATATGATATGAAAAACTATGCAATATTGATCTCACAAAGCTTGGATTCGCAAAGATGATTCTTCAATCTCCAATTTGGTAGCGTGATTATGCAATTCTTGTGGATTTGAGAGATGATTTGTGAAGAGCTAAAGCCTTAATTTATAGAAATCTAGGGCCTTGGAGGTGCATGGGAAAAAGCCATAAATCACTCAAATAACTCAGCTTGATTTTTGAGTTATTTTTAAATAAAGATAATTTAATTCACAAAAACATGCAAATCATGCAAAAATAGCTTTTTAACTCAAATTAGAAGTTTAGATCAACTTTAAAACTCAAAAATGATGTTGAGTTCCAAAAAGTCAATAACTTGCATTGATTTTTTTGAGTTGGAGTTTAACTGCTCTTTGATTGTGCACATGGATAATTATGAATTAATAAATAAATAAAGTGATTTATTCTCAACTTAACTGATTTTTGAAATAAAACAATTGATTTATGGGTTAATCAATCATTTAATCAAACTTTTATTCAAAAATAATATCATCAAATATGACAACTTGCTTTAATTAATTAAATAAAAATTTAATCAATTAATGATAGGAATTTTGATTTATTGTCAAATTTAAATAATAATACCTAGGAATAAATACAATTAAATAATTAAGTGGCATAATTAAATCAACTAATTTAAATATTCATCATATTCAATTAATCAACTTTAGGATAAGTGTGATTTATCGCAAAATAATCATTAAATTAAAGATAATTAAGATGATTAGGAATATTACTAGGAATATTCCTCGATGCAGAATTTAAGATAATCAATTAGGATTCGATGATGTTTAGATGTGCCTTAGGTTAGGACTTTGATGTCGATTTCATTCGATATGTTGATATAGGAGATTATTGAACCTATATCCCATTTTTGGGGTATTACATTTTGCCCCTCTTTGAATTACTATGTGAAGCGTAGTGGTTCAAAGATAGTCTATGTATGATAAAGATATGAAACTAATATGAAAGATATGATGATATTAGGTCCTGAATGACCGAAGATAATGTTCACTATAGCAACGATGAACCAATGAAACAAAAGCGTCAAAACACCTGATTCCAAACCTTATGATTGCAAAGAAGTGAGTGATCGATTCCAGACTCGATTGTCCTTAGAAGAATCACGTAGGTATCACATCTGAACCCTTTAGTTACCGAAGAACCAAGGAAATAACACAATTGCACTGATAGTTACAAAAACTGATACAATTTACAAGATTAGGAGAATACCAGATTGATATGGATCTCGATGAATCTGATATGCCCTAAGCAATGATAGATTTGCCCCGAGCGATGAGGACTTTTGATGAATCAGTAACTAGACATGGTTGTTGTCTTGATTACTGAGGAAAGATATGATTTTAAACTTTGAATGATGTGCAATACCATGCCCCCTTCGGGATTAAAATTGAAATCTGACAAGAAAAGTCAGCGTTGATAGTTCAGAAGCATGTTAATTGATTTGAGAAGTGGTTAAACACATTCGAAAATGCATTCTGCATCGTTTGGAGGTCCAAAAGACCAAGTTTGACAAGGTTAAACTATGAGTTGACCAAGCTAAAATTTTGATAGTTTGATGGAAGATAATTAGTTAAGTTGAATACTGGATTTCTGTCATGATCGAAGGTCAAATATGCAAGCAATAGACCATCTTGGGTCCAAAAATTTTAAATCATGATTTTGACATAGGAAATGATCTTAGATTTTGATTTTGATCCCGAAAATGGATTCAGAACGTCGAAATTAGCCAGGGGTGCAATTTTTGTGGAAAACGGAGCACTTTTGAAAATTAGGTCAAAAGCTAATAAAGGTTGGAAGGGTCATTTTCAAATCATTTCAACCATTTGACTTTTGAGATCTTGTGGAGCCCTCTGAGCAAGAAAATGGTAGAATAGCGAGAACCAAAGGTACTTGTGGGTTTGCATCAATTTGAGTGCAGTCGGAGACATGATAGACCTCGACAGTATGGACATCCAGTAGGTGGACCTCTGTGCTCTCCTGAAAATTCAAATTTTTCATGTTTTATAGCATTTTAGAATTTTTTCGTATGCATTTTTCTTTTTGAATTGTGCATGTTTGAAAACTCATATGAGTCCCATCCCAGACTCGTATGACATTCCATTTGCATTTGCTTTGTCATTTCATGCATAACCCAGTGTCATATGAAGGGGACCCGTGTGTCGTACGACATTTCATCGGGTCCTTGGAAACTCGTATGATACTGAATCCAGTGTCATATGACTATGGATTGTCATATGGTCTCTTGTGGAGTGTCGTATGAATTTTGGTGCCATTCTGGACTGTCGTATTAAAAATAGTGAGCTTAAAATTGACATTTAGGGCCAAATTTTGACTTTTCTAATTTATGATGCTGATAGCTGACCTCTTAACCTACCTTCTGAAGTACCCAACTATCCAATTTCTATACTATTAGCCTGTTGTTGAACCCAATTTCTGATAGAATTCCCTATTTTTGTATGATATAGGTCACATATCTAGATGTTCATGTCTGACATTCATACCTGGTGACCCAGAGATTATGTGTCTCACTTCCTGACCCTATGAGGGTTCATCTTGCTGAATGTGGGTTCGAGTATTTGATCCATTTACTTGATATTAGGGTAAACCATGGCCTATTGACTGCACTTATCAAGAGATTCCACTTTGAGACACAGACATTTTATTTACTAATTGGAGAGATGACTGTGACTCCAAAGGATATTTATAGGATACTACACATTCCATTCCATAGCAATCAGTGTCCTGAGTATGTGAGTTTTAGCCAGACTGGTCTTCATGCCTTTAGGCATTTGTTTGGGGATGATACATAGTTGATGGGGTCCATTTCCTGGGAGACCCTTGTATAGGGATATGGTCAGATGCACCATTTAGAGTGCATTATTGTTGGGATGATCAGTGAGCTCATCATGCCAGGCCATCAGCAGGATAGTTTATTGATGGGATGGGCCCCGATGGTAGCACTACTTATGGTGACCCCCACTGAGCTTGTTTAGGGTCAGTGCCTATTGGCCCACATGTTTTTAGAGATGCATGAGGTCATGTATCAGGATTGCAAGAGCTTCACTTCTGGAGCTCTTGTATTACAGATATGGGCACAGGAGCATATCCCAGTGTTGAGACCGGTTTTCCAGACACAGCGGCAGCCACAGGAGCCAGTGAGGCCAACCGCACCACCACCCATTCTTTCATTCTTGACCATCTCTCCCTGCCTCCCACTGACTATATATACATATGCTGGTTATGTCACATAGGTCTACATGGGTCACACTAAGTACTTCTGATGATGCTTAGATGATATGACATTTGTGCATTGGAGACCCTACTTGCAGATAGAGGCCTGGCCTACTATGAGGGAGCAGTATAGTTTTTTTTTTCAGAGTCAGGTACTTATTGGTCATTCTCCCACCATTTTGGAGAGATTTTTGATTACAAGAGTGTGGCATCAGTATGGACGCAGATAGGATGTCCCACAGGAGTATACTGCATATGCTCACATTGTTCATGAGATTGGGCTCGAATGGACATAGAGGCTCACTTATTCCCTATGTTCAGAGGAGTATAGTAGGATCATTGGTAGAGATTGGGACTACCATCCACAGGTAGTTGATGCAGGGGTCACAGATGGATACATTGCTTGGCTTGCAGACCACCCCATTCATAGATTCTTGGATCCCACTAAGTTGATACCCTCCATGGAGGAGGCGATGGATGTTACAGGTGCTCCCATGATACAGGGTCTGAGACCTCAAACACTACATCCTACACCACCCAGACAGAGAGTGACGAATCCATTTGAGAGACCATCAGGACATATGAGGCCCCCTCATCCTTCTACTTCTTTAGCAGGTACATCCACAGGTGCACAGAGATGGACCAAGGGTGAGAGTGGTACCTTGGGTGGTGTTGGTTCTACAGATGATGTCATAGCAGCTGAGCAGTTTGTAGGTGGTGGTGCAGAACCCTTACAGGAAGATACCATGTTTGATCTAGGAGCTGAGGTTAGGCGCCATAAGGTGCATAGAGCAGATACCATTGAGCAGCAGCCAGAGCAGCCAGCACAAGACACAGAGATGCTAGTAGCTAAGGTAGATCCTACTGTTCCTCTCACTTCATCAGAGATTATCAGACATCTCAGAGCTCAGGTCTGGGACCTAAAGGTACAGAGTGCTAGGTGGGAGGAGAGGTATCTAGAGGTAGATAGGTAGTGCACAAAGCTTCATGTAGAGTTTTTATCAGAGGTTCAGAGATTATAGACAGAGGTGACCCATCAGACCTCATGGGCTTCGTATTATGTGTTTACATATTATGCTATTATCCCTACTACACAGAGAGTACCCATGTATTCAAATTATATGGCAGCCTCAAAGGGAGCTAGGGCACCGAGAGCAAAGACTATACCAGATGCACCACCCCCTCCTCCACTAGATATCAAGGAGCATGCCGATAGTTGATTCTTGTTCTTATGTTTTGATATACTTTGTTCTTTTTGACCACTGATATACTATTTTGACTCTGATAGCTCTCAAGAGCTCATTCTTTTGTATACTATGCCAGTAGTGCACCCCTGACACATTTTGAGTTTATGATATATATGAGATCAATGTTTTTGGTTGTGACTTCATTTGTACTTGTCATGTTTTGATTTATGATGATATCATGTGATGTTTATGCTATGAGTAGTGTAGAATGTATGTATGGATCAATGCAATGCAATGATTTCTTTCATATGTATGGATGTTATGCAAATGTAATGGATTATGAAAAGATGTATGTATGAGTTATGCTTATGCACTGGATGTAATGTAATGCAACAAATGGTAATGATATGGGATGTAAATGCAGTGATACACATGATATGTTTTTGTAGGTTGATGAAGACAAGTACTCAGTCTTATGTCAAAAGGATGTTTAATCCATGAGGGTTACTACTTATGGTTTGATGAAGAGACCTTCGAGTGAGACTCAGCTCTTGTTAGATGTGAAGAAATGATATGAAGATTTGTTTAAGCTTTGAAGTGTTTCCAAACATTTGTGAGATCATGCAGACATGCAAAAATGCAAAGAGACATGCAAAATGAAATGCAACCTAAGACCTAGGACCTAGTCACTTGATCATGTGTCGATTTGTTATCATCATTGAAATTTTAGGTAACCGGATAAATCAATACAATGCCCACTAGCTATGAAACCATAGACATATGAATATCGATTTGTATATGCAAGAATCAATACAATATCCACTAGTCAACAACCATGGATATATGAATATTGATTTTATTTTCAGAATGTCGGATTAGATATAAGCACCAAGGCACAAGCGCTAGGATGACCTAAATATCATGTCCATTTTGATATAGCAATTTGTATAAGCATCAGAACATAAATGTCATGATGACTTGAATACACCTTGTGGTACAAACACATCAAACAGTCAAGAGATCATTCTAAATCTGATGTGAATTACCTGTAGTGACCCTTTATCATTCACATCCTTAGGTAAGATCGCGTTTCATAATAGGAGAAAGAAATCACTCAAAAAGATAATAGTTAGATCAAAATTCCTTGAATTTTTTGGGTATCAATGGTTGAGGTACGCATGGCCATCCAATTTGAGATAGAGGCTCTTATAGTCAGACACCATTTCAATACAAAATTTCCAAAGTTGTTAGATTTTCACATACAAGCAGAAAATAAAGAAAAGATTATGCCCCCAGTCATCACTCTCTAAATCCTATAAAGGACATCATCAAAGAGCTCAAAGAGACACAATATGGAAAAATATCAATGTGAACCAGTAAGCATACAAGGAGATAAAACCATGTAAAAAGCATAGATTGTTTTTAGTTTGAGTTTGATGTTTGATTGCGTTGTTGTAGATGCAAAATCCTTTCTGGAGACAAGACTGACTAACTAACTCAAATGATGCTTCAAAGGACTTTGACTAGATATGATACATATAAGATACATTAGAGGCCATAGGATATGAATTTGATTTCCCCCAAGTGTGAACATTGATAGGATACAGACGCTTGAGCAGATTTGGTGTACAGACTGACTTATTGAAAAACTGGAAATGTAGAAACAAACCGAGAGATATGTACAAACTAAAGAAAGACTGAAAGCTTGGGAAAGACCAAGATTGTGCTAATAGATGGAGTGTTTTGAAACAAGTGGCACCCATTTGCCGAGTTTTCACCATCTTGGCAGAGATTCTATTTTTGCTACCAACGTGCCTGTTTCCAGGTTTTCACCAAGGCACTTTTTTCTTTTTCTCATTTTTTTGTATTTTTCATTTTTTCAATTTTTTTTGTACTTTTGATATTTTTTGATATTTTTTTTTGTGAATCATCAAGGTGCCTATTGCTAGGTTTTCACCAAGATGTTCATTTTTTCAGGACTTTTCCCAATTTTAAAGATTTTTTTCAGGACATTTTACCATAGACTGAATGCTTTAGGCATAGAATTTCTTCAGATGGAGAATGTTGATTGGTTCTCGGAGCTGTTCTCCTTCAGTCATTGAGAGTTGATAGGCACCAGAGCCAAAAGTAGTAGTGATTACAAAGGGACCCAGCTAGTTGGGTTCAAACTTCCCCTTGCGTTCTCGATGTGATTGATTTTTAGGATTCTCTCTCAAGACTAGATCACCGACCTGAAATTCTGTGTGTCTGACTTTCTTGTTGTAACCTCTAGAAATTCTCTTCTAATATACTCTGAGATGATCATATGCTTCTTGTCTACACTCATCTAGTAGTTCAAGTTCTTGCAACCTAGACACTTTGTAGTCATCATCAGTTACTAGACCATGCATTCTGATTCTTAGTGATGGGATTTCAACCTCAATAGGCAGTATCGCTTCAGACCCATAAACTAAAGTGAAAGGATTATCCCCAGTAGGTGTTTTGATACTTGTTCTATAGACCCAGAGAGCTGGATTGATCATGAGATGCCAGTCTCTTCCTATTTTATTAACAGTTCGATGCAAGATTTTCAATAGATTCTTATTAGATGCCTCTACCTGTCCATTCCCTTGAGGATAGTAGATAGAAGACCAATGTTGTGTGATCTTGAATTTGGCACATAGATCATTTAGGTCTTTGTTCTTGAATTGTCCACTGTTATCTATGATTATGGAATGAGGTATCCCATATCTGCATATGATATAGTTCAATATGAACATAGATATTTTCTTTCCAGTTGCTTGTGTCAAAGGGACCGCTTCTATCCATTTTGTAAAATAATCTGTAGCTGTGATTATATGGGTATGTCCATTAGAAAAATGAGGATGAATCATCCCCATAAGATTAAATGCCCATTGATGGAAAGGCCATTGTGTTGTAAAGGGGATTAGATCTCTCCCTAGAGCATGAATTAGGTTGCCATGTACTTGACACTTTTGACAATTCTTAGCAAATTTGATAGCCTCTTTCTCCATCTTAGGCCAATAGTACCCAGCCCTAATAAGTTTTTGAGCTAGTGTTAAACTGTTTGAGTATGACCCACAAATACACGTTGAGACTCTTCTCATTCTAAACATCTAAGTAGTGTACCATCTAGACCTTGTTTGTATAGATCATGACTAATGATGACATATCGGGAGGCATTACGGATAAGGTATCTCTTTTCATGGTGGTTGAAGGTATCGGGAATGATTTGATCTTGGAGATAGGCAAATAGGTTTTTGTATCTGGATGAATCATGACCTACAATAGTGAAAATCATGTAGGTTTTAGGGGAATCATATCCAGGATAGGATAGTGCTTCCACCAGGAACTCATAGTGTAGCTCATGTTCGGGCTGCTGTAAGAGAGTAGATAATGTTGTCATTGCATCGGCAACATTGTTCTTTGTTCTAGGAATTTGCTCACATGTGATAGATAGAAAATACTTCTTTAGATCATCTACCATTCTTTTGTAAGGAATGAGCTTTTCATCTTTAGTTTGGTACATATGATTGACTTGATGAATAACAAGTTGAGAGTCTCCATGAATGTGTAGCTCTGTCACTCTCCACTCAATTACTAGTTTCATGCCATTCAAAAGGGCTTCATATTCAGCAATATTGTTTGTGCAAGGAAATTTTAATCTAAATGCTTTGGGTATGGAGTATCCTTGAGGAGTTATGAACAATATGCCTGCTTCGGATCCATTTTGTTTATAGGAGCCATCAAAGAATAATTTCCATTCTCTAGAAGAAAGATGCATGATAGAGGAATCTAGGAATTCCATTTGTAGTGGTGTATTATCAATCATAGGTGCATCTGCTAATTGATCAGCAATAACCTATCCTTTGATAGCCTTTCTTTCCACATATTCAATGTCAAATTCACTTAAGAGCATAACCCATTTAGCTAATCTACCTCTGAGGGAAGCTTTGCTTAGTAGGTACTTGAGTGGATCAATCTTAGCTACCAATTGTGTGATATGAGCTAACATGTAGTGTCTTAGTTTCTGTGATGCAAAGATCACAACTAGACAAGCTTTCTCAATCATTGAATAATTCTTCTCATATGCAACCAATGTTCTACTAATATAGTATATAGCTCTTTCCTTTTTGTTCTCATCATGTTGTGCTAGCAATGCCCCTATCTGTAGCAGAGACATATAAGATCAAAGGCTTCCCATGAATAGGAGGCATCAACATAGGAGGATTTGATAGATACTTCTTGATATGGTTAAAGTTGTTCTCAGATTCTTCATTCCATGAAAAGGTCACACCTTTATGTAATGTTTTTGTAAAAGGTTGTGATATGTCCGCTAGCTATGATATGAATCTTTTGATAGATTGAACTCTTACTTGCAATGTCCTTATCTAATTGATATTCTTAGGAGGTTGCATCTCCATTATAGATTTTACTTTAGTTGGATCAACCTCAATGCCCTTCTTTGAAATGATGTATCCTAAGAGCTTTCCAGAAGTGACACCAAAAGCACACTTCTTAGGATTTAGTCAGAGACTAAACTTTTCCATTCTATCTAGGATCATGCTCAAGTCCTTTAGATGTTCAGTTCTAATCATATATTTTGATAATGTGTCATCAACATAATCTTCCATAGTTCGATGCATCATGTCATGGAAAATAGATGTCATTGCTCTTTGATATGTAGCACCAGCATTTTTAAGCCCAAATGGCATGACATTCCAACAGAAGGTACCCCATGCACATGTGAAAGTAGTTTTCTCTTGGTCCTCTGGAGAAATTTTTATTTGGTTATATCCAGAGAAACCATCCATTAATGAATACATCTCGAAACCTGCAGTCATGTCCACTATCATATCAATGTTAGGTAGTGGAAAATTATCCTTAGGGCACACTCTATTCACATCTCTAAAGTCTGTGCACACTCTGATTGAACCATTTGGTTTAGAAATAGGTACAATATTAGAGATCCACTCTACATAGTCAATAACTTAGATGAATCTAGCTTTCAAGAGCTTCTCTAATTCAGCTTTTACCAAGAGTGCAACATGAGGATGCATCTTTCACAATTTTTGCTTGACAGGTTTTACATTAGGAGCTATAGATAAATGGTGCATGATAAGATTAGGATCCAATCCTGGCATATTTGAATATTTCCATGCAATGTTGATCTTCTTCTTTGTTAGGAATGTTGTAAATTTTTGCTTCTCTTCTTCTGATAATGATTGTGCTACATGTACCAATTGTGGTTCCTCTGTTGTACCCAAATTGATGGATTGAGTGGGATCAATTAGAACTGGAGATCTGTCCTATAAATGACTCGGAAGGACATCAAATATCTCATCCTTAGGTGCCTCGGAGAGGTTTTCACCTTCGGATACATCTTTTATTTTTACTTTTGTAGGTTTTGAGACTACCACAAAGTGGTTTTCACCCTCATAACTCCTTTTCTTTTTATTCTTATTCTTATTTTTCTGACTAAGATATTTGATGTCTGACTCGGTCATGCTGACACTCAGTTCACTGATGGAAGTCATCATAGGCTCAACTACATTTAGGTAGCAAGCAAGGGCATAGTCATTCGGGAAGGTATAAATACCATGGCTTGAATTTGTGGAGGTTCGATCAATAAGGTCTGGATATTGGATAGTCAAAGTAGGGAAAGATTGGGAGATAGTGTTTACGGATACAAATATGTCATCATTGGTCCTAACCCAATGCTCAAGTTCAAAGGTGATATTACAACTTAAGACATTCAATTCGTGAATAGGCTCAATGTCATCGTGGGAGTCCAATTCAGCCATAGGTGGATCAGACTCGATAAGTTCATCATTTCATTCTAGACTTACATTGGGTTGGGGTGCATATTGGTGAATAACATCAACATGTTTCTCTATAATAAGCTCATCTAGTTCTAGAATGATTCCCCATTCATAGTCATTAGATTCATTTTCTGATTTAGGATCTCTAGGAAATCTTAGAACATGAGTAAAGTCAGGGTGAATACCCCAAGAAGGGTTACCCTCAGATTCAGATTTGTATTCATACTCATGGGAATCTGTCTCAGAATAACTACCACTTTCTTCTTGATGGTTTTCAAGATTAGTTGGTTCTTATGTTGCAACTATCTCTTGATTGATAGTAGGTTCTTGTGTTTCTACTACATTAATTCTTTTGATTGGATCATCTTTATCATCAAGAAGGTCTTTGATCTCCTTAGGCAATTTTCCATAGGGGATGAGTTCTGAGCTATCTGAATCACTATCTAATGGTTCTGTCTCTTCTTTCTTAAGAAGAGGTTCTTCTAGTGCAATCTACTCTATGACATGAGAAAAATTACCTTTGAGGTGATAGGGTTTCTTTTTAAATCCTAAGCCAACTTTGTCTTTATTTTCTCTACCAGTATGTGGGAGAGGTGCCACAAGACCTTTTCCTCTAACTCCTAGAGGTCCTTGACCTGGATATCCCATCTTAGCTATTAATTTATTTCCTAGACCATATGACTTAGAAGGGATCTGTGGTGCTGTAGAGTTGTTAGTTTGAACATTGTGGGATTCAGGTTCATCTTTGTATATCCATGATAACACAGCTTCATCCTCTTCAAACTCTTTCTTGGATACTTGTTCTACCACAAAATTCTTTTTATATGCTTCAAGGGGTTCTTTAGAGTTTGGTTTGGATTGTTTCAAAGATTGCCCATAAGACTTAGGCAAGATAGGGAGAGATTTCAAAGATAAGTCTGGCTCGATAGTATATTCTCCCATACTATTTTCTTTGATATTGACCTCTTTTGCAAGATCTTCCATTTTAGATGTGGATGCTTCTTTAGTTGGTTCAATGGAAAATTCTCTATTATTAGGCACAAGCTTATTTGCACTTTCCTTCAAGGTATTTCAAGTTGTATTTAGATCCGTGGGGATAGTAACCTCTACTCCTTCATAAGGAAACTTCAAACATTGATGGTATGTAGAAGGAATAGCTTGCATTTCATGTATCCATGGTCTCCCTGGGAGGATGTTGTAGGCCAAAGGTAGATCAAGCACTTGACAGATGGTATCTTTGATAACTGGACCCACTTAGATGGGTAAGACAATGGTTCCTTTAGAAGATCTTTCTTGTTCATCATAGGTGTTTATGGTTATCTTCTTTCAAGGATCAATAGCCAATTCTAAAAATCCCAGTTGTGTGATCAAGCTGTAAGAACAAATGTTTAGGCTAGCGCCCCCATCTATCAACACACATTTGACTCTATGGTTCTGGATCAAGACTTCTATATGCAAAGGCTGATTATGTGGGTGACTCAAGGAGTTTTCATCTTCCTCTGAAAAGGAGATATATTGTGGAGATGTAAGATGTCCAACCATAGTTTGGAACCTATCTAAATCAAGGTCATCAGGAACATTGGAACCGAGCAAAGCTTTGTCTAGTATGGCTCTGTGAGGTAGAGATATTTGAAGAAACTCAAACATGGAGATTTTGGCATTAGTGTGCTGGAGTTGTTGAATGATGCTATAAGATGTAGGCCTTATATCCTTTGGATTGGAAGATTTGGAAGTAGCCTTCTGTTTAGAAGTAGATGAAAGATTGAAAGGCACCTTAGGGACATTTGATGAATCTGGGATTTGTCCTTTTAGATGTGCTTGGGCTTGTGGTCGAGTAATTGCATTGGTGGATTGATTTTGTCTATCTCTTCTTACAATTGTGATGACATTGTAACTTTCAGAGAGACATGGTTCAACCATATTGATAATAGCATTATTTCTAGGGTAGGCATAGTTGACTTTTACCCCCATATTAGGCTGAGAAGTTGAAACTCCTTGACCATGTTGTGGAAATGGTTCTGTGAATGTTGTATGATCATTATTTCTCTTAGGATTGTCAACTGTGATGTCTCCCCTATCGATCAGATCTTGAATGGTGTGTTTCAACTGAAAGCAGTTATTAGTTTTGTGACCTTTACCTCGATGGAAATCACAGAATTCATTTTCTCTCCACCATTTTGGCTTAGGCTCAGAATCAGGTGGTCAGATTGCTGGCAAAGAGATGATGTTATCAGCTAGTAGAGTTTTCATAGCTGATTCTAAAGATTCTCCAAGAGGAGTGAACTTTCATTGTTTATCCCAAGATTTGTATTCTAGCTTCTTTTGAAATGGTTCGGATGACTTTTGTTCTAAAGCTTTAATGGCTTGGGAACCAAGAGTTAGGTTGTAGGCTGGTGCCTTTGATGGGGCACAGATAGTGTCAACAACACCATCTGTGATGATGCCTTTATTCTTGTTCCAATTTTTGTTCTTGTCTTTAGAACTGGATCCTGATTCGTACTTGTCTTTTTGAAGTGTGATTTCTCCTTTTTTCACAAGCACTTTTTCAATTTTGATAGCATTTTCTACCATCTTGTCAAAAGATGTATGATTTTGCATTTGTAGAGGATAATTGATTTCTGGAACAAGGTTATTGATGAAGATTTCCAATTTTTCTATTTCTAGAATAGGTCTGGCATATAGAGAGAACTTCTTCCTCCATCTCTTGAGAAACGTTAGGAATGGTTCCCCTGGATATTGCTTGAGATTAAAAATATCAATCATGGTGACTGGATGTTGAATATTGTAGGAGTATTATTGATAAAATAATTTGATCAACTCCTCAAAAGTTTTGATAGTAGAAGGCAATCTAGAGAACCAGTGGATGGCTGCTTCCCCTAGAGATTGAGGGAAGAGACACATCAGATAGGTTGGTTCATGCATGAACTCCATTGATTGTGTATAGAATTCTCAGACATGATCTTGAGGATCTGAGTGTCCATCATACTTATCATACTTCGGCATCTCCACTCTTTTTGGAAATGGTGGCATGTACAAGTCTTTGTCAAATGGAAAAGGACATAGAGCCTCCATGGAGAACTCTTTGGGTTCCTTCTCTTTCGAGTTGATTCAGTTTGACTTGTAAAGCATGTATCTATTTCATCATGGCCATTATCAAAGTTTCTTCCTCATGTGTGATGATAGATTTGACATTAAAATTAGGAGGAAGCTTAGCTCCTTGATGAGCTAATTATAAAAAGTATGCTTCTCTATCTTCTTTCAAGAAATGCTTCATCATTCGTTTGAAGTTATCATTGTTTTGATATTGAGCAATTTCTTTAGGTGTGGGTTCTTGATCTACACCAAGTTGAGATTGAGTTCTTTGAGAGCCAAAGTTTGTCCCTGCTTGAGACATGGTAGGAGTTTGTGGACTCTCTAGAATAGATTGATGTGGGGTTTGCTAGGTACCTCTATGAGTTGATGAAGGAGGAATGTAACTAGTTTTTAATCAAAGGTTGCCAGCATCGTCATCTTCATAAAGACTAGAATCGATGAGTTGCTCAAGAGTTGGACCCTTGGTAGCGGTTATAGGTAAGGTCTAGAATGCTTCTCCAGATTTCTTGTGTGAGGAAGCTCTAGTTTCCACCATCAACTTTGAGTGAAAAAAAAGAATAAGATCCAGATAATTGAAGAATGAATTGAATCAAGATGATCAGATGACACAACCTTGTCAAGGTTTGATTGATTTGAAGATTCAATTGGACATGGGTGAAGGATACTGTTGTATACACCTAAAAATGGTCACCTAGACTATTAGCCCCTTTTGCTAAATCACTAATTGCTTATTCTTGATCAAATCCTAGCTTTATCATTTATTCGATTATTTTCTATGGGCTAACCATTTTATCCTAAGTTTTTATTTATTTAAAAGGAATATTTCCTCCCCTTTTAATAAATAAAAAGCCCACTTTTCCTCTTATCCTAAGTTGCACAAATAAAGCATTATTCTTATTTTATAAAAAGAGAAAAGTACTTTTTGTCTCATATGGACACAAAAGTCAACTCTTATTTTCCTATTGGAGGATACTTGTGCACATGGATTGCTCCTTTTTTAAGCTCCACCGTTGATTAAATCTTTTGCCTCTTAATCTCCATGGTCCATTTCTCCTCATTTCCTATAAAAGAAGAGCTCTCTTCTTCATTCTAGATCCCCAACTTTTTATGCTATTGTTATGCTACAGGTTTTCTAGGTCATCTTGGAGCTTTTGGAGATATTCTTGCATCTAGGGTTTGAAGATTTGGAGCATTGTTGGCATTCATCTTGGATCTTCATCAACACTCTATCTTCTTGTCTTCATTCTTGCATCATCATGGCTTTCTTGCTTCATAGTTAGATTTCATTTCTTGCATAGTAGCTTCATTTTCATGGCATTCTTAGCTTAGATTTCCTTTATGCTTTAGATTAATTCATCTAGTTTAACTAGGAGGCTTTGTAATACTTGCATCTTTCATTTCCATAGCTTAGCTTGCATCTTCATTCTTAGCTAGCTTGCATTGCATTGCATTTCATTTGATTCTTGAGGATATTGGCATTCTTGCCCTTGTCTTCATTGAATCTCCCATTGCATGGTTTACTAGCAAGGTTATTGGCTAAATAGCTCTAGTTGAGAGCATTCTTAAAACCCTTGCACTCCATGCCTAGGGAGCTATGGATCGATTTGTGAGGGCTCATTCTTGAGTTTCCTTGCATGTAATGATTCATAGAAGTGTGGTCACATTTTCACCATACATTTTTGGTGCCCACCGTGGGGCAGAGTAGATAGACTTTGTCCTTTAAATTCTGCATTTTCATCAATTTTCGTCAATTTTTCGGCAAGTTTTTAGCGCAATTTTTGTTCTCTGGTTTTTTGTCTCAGAATATCGCGCGATACTTCTCAAGTATATCACGCGATACACCTTACTATACACGTGCGATACTTCGCGCCTGAGAAGAATTGCACGGAAGTATTGAGGTATATCGCCTGGTCTCGGGAGAAGTATCGCCTGGCATAAGGCGAAATATCGCACGGACTGAGAAGTATCGCCTGGTGTCGGGCGAAGTATCGCGCGATACTGTGTCTGAACTTGGCAGTGAGCTATTTTTGAGCTATTTTATCTATCTTGCAAGTTTCAGGTTCTGATCTAACTTTTGGAAATTTTTTAAAATTTCCAGCGTTTTCAAATCCGTGCCACTCTGGAAAACGGGTGCCCATTTTTTTTGAAATTTTGCAAATGGTATCAAAAGTTTAAGTGTGATATATCGTTGGAAAGGTCTTTCCAAGCCCAATCCAACCATGATGGTTTCATTTTCAGATTTTATCATTTGATCAAGTATTTTTGTAGATTATCAAATTTTTCATGTGCTAACCATTTTGCCAAAAGAACGCATGTCAAAGAGGGCTACTAATGGTTTTTGTAGGGTTGCCTTAAGCATAAAAACTAAATCAAGTGCTTGTTTAATTGCTTTTTTTTATTAAGTGCGGCATATACTAGTTGTTTCATTTCATAGGCACTTAATACTTTGTGAAAAGAATCTTGGGGTGGTAGGAGAAGTATGCTCTTCACCTTTAGGTGAATCAGAAAATCTTGACCCATCTTGAGGTTTTGGAAGCAAAGGGGTAATTGGATCTTGCTTGGTGTATTTGGGAGAAGTTTTTGAGATAGGGGAGTATGCTCTTCACCCTTGTGGTGAATCAAAAACCTTGAACCTCAAAAATCATCCATTCTTTGTTTAGCTTAGGATCCTTTAGCGGGCCTGCTCTTGAGAAATCAAGAGGAACGACCCAAGTGGGGACAACCTTGTCATCATTTTCCTTGGTGGCAAGTGATTCCAACTCACTATAATCTCAAGGCTATCAAGGACACAAAACCTTGGTAGACATAGTACTTATCTTCGCTTGATGTGAGTAACTTATGGGATTATGACCATGAGGAAAGCATTAAGCAAGAATGCTTAAGGTACTCTTGAGGCCGCGAGGTCCTAGTCCTTTATGAGGAGCAAGAGGGGTGCTATGAACGGAAATCCTTACTATGAACCATTAGATAGAGGCCACCTTCTTTTAGCCGCTTAGCTTCTTGGTGCAAGGATTGATCCAAGTGGACTTACCCGGATCACCCCAAGACACTCACCATATGTGTTCCTTTGGTTGTGTCTTTGACACTTCCATGACAATGCCAATATCTCTTGTGGGCAACCACTTGGTGTGAGGCAAGGGAGCATCAAGTTGTGGGCCAAGTTGTTAAGTAATGAACCTTGTCCTTCTAGGCAGTAATTGCTTGAATTGTCTTCGATTGTGCTATGCCCGTGTAAACATTCTCAACATTCAAATAAACGGTAGCATTCATAAGGTTCTCTATTTTGATATCACAAGTGCTTGTCTTGGCAAGGTTGCTTTTGCCCTTTTTTCAAGTGTTCTATGACATGTTTGATCACCTACTGTTTGCAAACTTGTCTTTTATCTGCTGTTACTGCTTGTCAAACTGAAAAATTGCACTATCCAATCTTTGAACTTGATCAAAACACTTCAAAACTGAGATTTTTATGTTCATTGGTCAAGAGTCACACTGTTTTCCTGGGAACTATCACACAAAGTTATTTTGCTATCTCACTACTGCTTGCAATCTGAAGTTGATTTGTGTCACTTCCAGTCATCCTTGGTCAGTCCAGGTCAGATCTTAGAGGTTATTACATGTTGCTCAATATTCAAATGGACTTCAATGGTATCAATTTGCACAAAATGACTCTTGGTCTTCTTTTTTCCACATCTCCCATATCTTCCTAGTCTTCCATTTCTCTTCTTCCTTCATGCTTCTTTCTCTTCTTCCTAACCTCTTCATGTCTTCTTGATCCTTTTCCTCTTATTATCTAGTCTGCCTTCTTCTATTTCATCTCTTCTATTCATTTCTTTCATGCTTGATTCCTCCTCTTCTAGAATCATGAATTTCAACTATCTTGCTATAGAACCTCTCTTGAGAAGGGATGATCTCGAACTCATTGCTCAATTCGAACAGTATTATTTTTCCAAGCATCCCGCAAGTCATCAACTTAAGACAAGAGTAAACAAAAAGATGTTTGAGTCTGACGCCTTTGCTAGGATTATAGACATGATTCTCTCACAATCCCCTTCTTCCAAACACTCTTTTTCTTCTAGGTCTTCTCATCATTCTTCATCTTCCATATCCTACCATGCCTTTTCCAAACATCATTATCCTTCTTCATCTTACCATGACTCTTCTCAACATCATTCAAATTCTTCCTTAGCTAAGTTTTCTTCTTCCACTATGTCTTCATTTTCTCCTTCTTTAAGATCTTGTTCTTCTTCTACTTCCCCCAAGAGTCTTGCTTTTCTTCATGAGCCATACCATAATGAGCAACATGACAATCCTTGTAATACCTTTGATGACTATGATGATGGACAATGTAGTGATACTTATGACACCTCTACTCCTCAGAGTCCTCGCAGACTCATGCTTACTGAAAATGGGTCATCCTATTGGATAGATTGTGATGGTGATCCATATGATTCTGATTTTGAAAGAGAGTTTAGTGATGTTTGTAGACAATACCTTGATGATAATCCATCTACTACTGCTGAGGACTATAAAATACAACGCGCTGATTATAAACGTTACTACTATGAGCATTTCTTCTCTAAGAATTCCACTGCTAAAAATCAAAATTGTACTTCTGAGCAAGATCATATTAATGTTGAACCTTTGTCTTGTGATGGTCCCCTTCCATCCCCTACTTCCTCCAATACTCATACATCTCCTAAAGCTTCTGAGTCTTCCAAATCTTTCACAAATCCTTCACCCAACAAAGATCCTAATGCTTTTCATGCAGTTCCCTATAGTTATCCTCAAGAGCTACCTCTTCAAGAAACTCAAGCTAACCTTCACTTGGCTGAAAATAATTTCAATAATGCTAAACCTAAAGAGCCTAAGCCTTTATGCACTACAATGCCTACTTCAGCTAGTCCTTCACTATCTATCCCAAAGTCTTCCATACAATTTCAAAATGCTTCCTTGTCCTTAGAAGTGGCTTCATGTCAAGAGGACTCTAAAAATGATACAGAAAAGAATATAAAGAAAGATCAAGATCAAGAACCATCCATGTCATCCAATTATTTTCATGATGTCTCTGATCCATTTTATGGTTCTTTTGATCCTCTATGCTCTTCTACATTCATTCCACCATGTCTTAAGTCTTCTCCTAAGCAAGATCAAGCTACCACTTGCACTATTGAGCTTGTTGATAATCAAAATAACCTTACTACGCTTGCACTTTCCAAAGATGATACTTCCATTAAGGTTATTAAAAATGGTGCCGTTACTTCTCATGTTAAGCTTATTGAAAATCAAGAGAAAAATTCTACGCTTATGCTATCCAAAGATCCTTGTCAAGATCAAAGTCTTCCATCTTCTTGTTCTACCACTCCATGTTCACTTCCATTTTCTACTCTTCCTAAGTCTTTGCAAGCTTTGAACGATTCTATCAATGAATTTGCTCCTATTAAAGATGTTCATGATCCTATTGCAAATCCTAATGCTCACTCTAAAGATGTTGATGTCCTTGGTTGTCATATAGATGCTGATGAAATTATTGATTATCCTTTTGCATCTTCCACTTCCATCCTTGGACCTCTTCCACTGCTAAAGGCTTCACACCTTCCTTCCATCTTGGGTCCTTATGTCCCTTCACTTTCCCCTCCTAACTCTCCTAATTCATCATCCATTTTGGGTCCTTACGTCCCTCCATCTCCTATCTTTCCTCAAGATCAACACAGATGCATACCCTTGAATCCTTTTCATCCACTCACCCATCTAAACCAGTCATATCTTCCTCCTTCTTCCACAAGTCCCAAGTCTTTTGGAAGTAACTTGAATGTTCAATACCATAAAAAGAAGCAATACAAGAATCCATCAAAAAAAGATCACCATGTCTCCTCTAATCGACATGGGCACATAAAGTCAAAAGAGATATCTAAGAAGAAAACTACAAGACAAGTATGGGTTCCAAAATCCATCATTACAGATATTCTCTCTAAATCATCAAAAAGAAATAAAAAGCCTAAGGCTATATGGATTCCAAAATCTCTCTTGAAAGAGTCTTATGTTGAACAAAAAGTGAAGTTGACATTCAAGCTTCCAAAGGCTTCCACTTCATCTTCTTCCAAAAATGATCTTTCATTCCATGTGCCTGAACCACAACCTCTGCTAAACATTCATCATATTCCTTCACGTATTCCTTTATTCATATTTCCTCCATCCTCTCGCCATCCTTCAAGGTGTGTGTCGATGTTGATCTTGCCTTCCTTCCCATCTACCCTTTCACAATCTTTCCATTCATTATCCTTCTACCTTCTATCCTTTTTCCTCATTTGCCTATTCCTCATATCTTCCAACCTCACTCGCTTTACATAAAGCCTTATCCTCCATTTTTCTCTTCCATCTTCCTTTCCCTATCAGCATCTTTGAGCATATCCTTTTGAATCCTTGGCATGTCAGGGTTTATCCTTTCAAGGAGTACTATCTAAAAAGCTTGCCTTCTTCCAAAAATAGAAAAAAAAAAAAAAAAAAAAAAAAAGAATGAAAAAATTGAAAATGTGCCATGGTGAAAACCTGGAAACAGGCGCCTTGGTAGCAAAAGTAAAGAGAAATAAATTCATCCTATGGTGACAACCACTCCCTTGTGGCACCTTGGATAAGTACCATGATGAAAACCTGGCAATCAGGCATCATGCGTAGTTCTTCTACATGTTTCATCCATTCCATCTTCTCTCGTTGATCTTGGCAATGTTCAGCTATACATGAATATTTGGCTATCTTGTGAGCTATCTTACGATGATCTTGCTTTCATTCCATTCATATTCATTCCTTCATTTTTCTCCATTCATTCTAGCCTTTCTTTATCCTTTTCCCCTTTGGTCTTGATCTAATAAAAAAGAGTAAAAAAATGATGCTATGAAGCCTCTTGACATGTCTACTCCTTTGGAATGCATCCTTTTCTTCTTTTGCAGTGCGCTTTCATGACTTATCCTATGCTGGCCTTTCATTGCTTGTCCAATGCGCTTTACATGATAATTTTTCCCTAGCTTGGGTACTCTGGAGGAGTTTGACCTTGAGGATTTCTTCCCTCCATTCGCCTTCATTCTCCTTTCCTCCATCTCATTCATGAGCTTTCTCTCCCTCTTGTCCTCCACCTTGCTAGATTTTGGGACTACACGATGTGATCTTGCTCATGAGTTTGATGCCCGTTTCTATCTAGGGCATTCTTTGTACATACTTTATGATCCTGAAAAAATACCAAAAAAATTCATATATGATGCTGAAAAAAACCTAAAAAGCATATAAAGTACTGAAAAAATGAGCATCCTAGTGAAAACCTAGCAATAGGCGCTTTGATGTCTCACCAAAAAAATCAAAAAATTCAAAAAAATTGAAAAAATAGAAAAGGTGCCTTGGTGAAAACCTGGAAACAGGCGCTGCTTGAGACCCTCTGCACCTATGTCTATCAGTCTTGCGTGGCACTCATTCGCTCCACTTCTCGCTTTGCCTCTCCTAGCCTGGAATTGACTCTTGTCTTAGTCTAGGGGGCATATGTTGCTTTAAGCTTATCTTGGGTCTCTTTGTGCGTCTGGGTTTCTTGGGCAACTTGGTTCCAATGGTGTTTTTCAACACCACCCCAATTGTGTTTTTCAACACTACCCTAGCGTCGAGTGTTTCTCAACACTTATCAGATGTCCTACTTGCAGTCTAGATGATGCAATATTTCTCATTGGCAGATGTGATACTCAAAGTTTGACTCTATGACCTACACACACGCACTTGACTTGCTGAGATTTGTTTCTTTGCATGCTGTCTATGATGATTTCTTTGCTGAGTGGTCTCTCCCTGAGCAGTTTTTGATGATGCATAGCTAGAAGACTGAGGGTATGAGAACATGTTTTATTGCTTTTTCTTCTTGTGGGTATATTTTGTTGATCCTAACTGTCATGAGCATTTATGCTGGTCTTACTTGACACTGTGGATTGACAAGGTATTATCCTTGACTGTTGTGCAAGTGCATACTTGTAGCCATCTTGACTTTCCTTGTGTCTTGATGCGAGTATAATCTTGCTATATCAAACTTAGGTGATCTCACTGCACTAGTCATCTTGACCTACATGTCTTTGATGCCTAAGTGGGATTTCCACATTTCTATTTGATATAGATCATATTCAGATCCACATAGTTATGCTAGTGTGTATTGTATGATCTTGCGACGCTACCAATAATGCTCAATGATGAATATTAGATGTCTATTGGCTTTGTAACCTTGCAAGTAAACCACTTTTCATGTAGCTTGCATTCTTAGGTTCATGTTAGTTTAGTTTTGCATCTTGCATATGGAGAGAGCTCTCCTTTTCATCTTACATGGACTTGTTAATCAACTGCGCTCACCTTTTGCTTCTTCCTGATCATGTCTTTCACTTCTTGTCTTTCATATCACATCATTTTCTCTTCATTTCGGGATCAAAACCAAAATCTGAGTTCACCTTGATCATCCAAATCACCTTTTCTCCCTCTTCCGCGCAGTTGGCTGACCTTTTAAGGCCTGATCCTTCAATCTTCGCTGGGGCATTCTTCACCTCTTCATCTCCATCTCTTTCAAACTTCTAGTCTTTCATTCACTTTCAATCCCAAGTTCAAATTCTTCCCCTCCATGGTGTTTTCGGGTTGAGGGACCACTTGGTTCGTGCCCTGGGTCCCATGTGTGGGGCATATCTTCACTGCTTGATGGTTGTTCTATTCTCTTTCTTCGATTATGATTTCTAGTGATTTGATCATGCTGCTCTTGCTTCTGCTTTCCCTCTACCTGGATTTTGCTTTCGATCCCGAGGGGGCAGACACATCATATCTTATTGGTTATCTCTTTCCTAAGTGTTCAGTACTGTCGCTACCAAGTTGACCATGCAGGATTTGCTATCTCTCTGCACTTCATTCTTTGGAGTCAGATCGCTATTTGCTTGCCTTCTTGGCTATCTCTTGCTTTCTTGGCTGATCTGAGTTGCTTTGTGATCCCAAATCGATCTCACATTTCAACTTCATTCTTTGACTACATGTGTTCCCAGATCGATCACACATTAGTCAAAGAGGGGCAAATGTATACACCTAAAAATGGTCACCTAGACTATTAGCCCCTTTTGCTAAATCACTAATTACTTATTCTTGATCAAATCCTAGCTTTATCATTTATTCGATTATTTTCTATGGGCTAACCATTTTATCCTAAGTTTTTATTTATTTAAAAGGAATATTTCCTCCCCTTTTAATAAATAAAAAACCCACTTTTCCTCTTATCCTAAGTTGCACAAATAAAGCATTATTCTTATTTTATAAAAAGAGAAAAGTACTTTTTGTCTCATATGGACACAAAAGTCAACTCTTATTTTCCTATTGGAGGATACTTGTGCACATGGATTGCTCCTTTTTTAAGCTCCACCATTGATTAAATCTTTTGCCTCTTAATCTCCATGGTCCATTTCTCCTCATTTCCTATAAAAGAAGAGCTCTCTTCTTCATTCTAGATCCCCAACTTTTTATGCTATTGTTATGCTACAGGTTTTCTAGGTCATCTTGGAGCTTTTGGAGATATTCTTGCATCTAGGGTTTGAAGATTTGGAGCATTGTTGGCATTCATCTTGGATCTTCATCAACACTCTATCTTCTTGTCTTCATTCTTGCATCATCATGGCTTTCTTGCTTCATAGTTAGATTTCATTTCTTGCATAGTAGCTTCATTTTCATGGCATTCTTAGCTTAGATTTCCTTTATGCTTTAGATTAATTCATCTAGTTTAACTAGGAGGCTTTGTAATACTTGCATCTTTCATTTCCATAGCTTAGCTTACATCTTCATTCTTAGCTAGCTTGCATTGCATTGCATTTCATTTGATTCTTGAGGATATTGGCATTCTTGCCCTTGTCTTCATTGAATCTCCCATTGCATGGTTTACTAGCAAGGTTATTGGCTAAATAGCTCTAGCTGAGAGCATTCTTAAAACCCTTGCACTCCATGCCTAGGGAGCTATGGATCGATTTGTGAGGGCTCATTCTTGAGTTTCCTTGCATGTAATGATTCATAGAAGTGTGGTCACATTTTCACCATACAACTGTGCCCTGGATGTATGGGTAGATTTCCCAAAAGATAGTGGACATGAGTTCTTAACACTTAGTCTATTTTTGAAGATTTAATAGAAGATTGATAATTATGACAAGATTTTGACACAAGATGAAAAGGACTCAAATCGATTAAACAGAAGGCTGAATTGGATTCAAAAGGCCACTCTTGGAAAATGATAGGGTTATCAATAGCTACTACTCTATTCCTGACACAGTGATTTGTTCGACGAATTCTAGAAATAGGCTGAAAAGATAAATATCTGGCAATTCTGACAACTTTCAAAATTTTCCCAAATGACACTCTGCAGAAACAATAGTTGAAAAAATCATACGACAGTGGGTATGCTATGAAACAATAGTTGAAAAACTCGTACGACAGTGGGTGTGATATGAAACGACAGTTGAAAAACTCACACGACAGTTGCTAGTAGGATTTGACTTTTTGAATTTGACTAGTAGAAAGACTTGTATGACACTGGGTTCTTTACCATACGACAGATGGGAAGTAATGAAATGACACTTGATAGAAACTCGTATGACATTCTAACCTCCTGAGATGACTTTTGACTTCAGAAAAGAATTTTACTTCAGATTTTACAAAATTTTGAGTTTTCAGATTCGGATTGTTTGCAAATTTTAATGTCCAAATTTGAGGATTGTAACAGATTTGTCCATTTTCAATAACTAGATAGATAAACAAGCACACAAAATAGCAAGCAAGTGATTTCAAGCATGTCTGAAAATAATGAACAAGGGCAAAAGCAACCTTGCACATGAACAATCAAGTGACTTATTTGTTCTAATCCTTAGAAGCGCTAATTGTGTATGTTCCAAAAATGTTTTGCAATAATGCACATATACCCTAAAAGATAAAAATTTGGCCTCGCTAGGGTTTTTAGTAATGGTTTGACTCTGCAACTTTTATGATCCAAAGGGGTGAACTCTAATCCCGGTGCATTAGGGTTTTGACACAGTCTGAGAATTTAATCAATCAGGAGCTGCTAGGGAGATCTAACAACCCAACAATGAACCACACCTGTGAAGATTTCTTCCACAAGGACATTTATATAGCGACTGTCACTACCATGATGAAAATAGATATTATCGCTTGAGGTTCCATCAATGTGGTTGACCCAATTAAGGGAATGTCCACTATGGTTAACCCTCTCTAAAGGTGACTCACAAGATATACCACATGGAGACTAGTTCCAGATTCAAGGATTTGGGTTTTTGGTACTATCCAAAAAGGAAGTAGAGCATAATCCCCTAGCCTTTTCACTTTTAACCCAAACAAAGTAGATAGATTAATCTGACATGCTAAGACCAAGATTATCTCACAAAGATCTATGACATCAACCCCTTAGGATCTATCAACCTCTCTAGAGAGAGAATGCCTTGATCAAAAGTTGAAGACACACGGATCTAGTGGAACATGAAACTCCCTTAGTATCCTCCCCACCTACAAGGGATCCTTCATTCAGAAGAGTTTCACTGGAAACCCACTCTCTCAAGATCCACAAATAGTGTTCATGGGACCTAATTACTATGTGTAACAAAGATGGTGAAAGCAAACTATGTTCATTTTTATAGCCCAAATGAAGTCTGTGATAGGAAAGCAATAAAAGTCACTCAAGCTAGACACATGAGATGTTAATTTTAGATCCAAAATTGAAGTCTTATCAGCTGAGAAGATTAATTGAATTCCTCACAACATGCTTAGTAGATTTTTACCTATTTTTAGCAATTCTTGTGCTTTTTGTCTTCTATCTTTTGTACCCACAAGATGTACCTGCACTTGCAACCCACTATTATGAAAAACTTACCTATTCTTGTACATGAAACCCAATGTTATAAAAATCCATCAAAAAAATAAAAACAACTTGTCAACCCCATGTGGTAGAAAATCAGGTTAGTCAAAGATAATATGTCATTTGATAATCGAAAAACCTGTTGTCATAAAAAATCAGATTCTGACCAGTCTGCACTAAATCAACAATAAATTTTGCAAATCAAAACAAAATTAATCCAAACCAATGGAAAATGAAAGCTAACTAAAATACCTTTCCAGAAATATAAATTTTAGATCTGTATCATGTCATATGTGCATGTACCAATAAAAACATCAGTCAGATTTCATAAAATCAGGTTCAAACTAGTCTTCACTAAAATGATCATAACTTTTGCAAATCAAAACTAAATTAATCAAAACCAATGGAAAATGAAATTTAACTCAAATAAATTTCTATAAATATAAATTTTGGATCTGTATCATAGCATATGTGCATGCACCAATAAAAACATCGATCAGATTTCATAAAATTAGGTTCAGACCAGTCTTCACTAAAATGATTATAACTTTTGCAAATCAAAACAAAATTAATCCAAACTAATGGAAAATGAAATATAACTCAAATAAATTTCCAAAAATATAAATTTTAGATTTTTATCATGTCATATGTGCATGTACCAATAAAAACATCAGTCAAATTTTTGGAAAAACAGCCCAAAAATTTATCACAAAAATCACAAAAATTAATCTTGTGGTCTTGGGCTTGAGAAAAATGATAGAAATTTGATAGAATAGAATGGAAACCTATTTTAGGGCCCCATGGTGGGTGCCAAAAATATGTGTATGAATTTTGTACCTGGTCTGTACACACAACACTTCAGTAAAATATTAGAGGTTAGCTGAAATTGAAATCATGCAATAAATGAAAGATAAACTAACTAGATGATTTAATGCCTTCTAATAGGTGTGAGTATGATGTTCTCAGATTGTTATCAAGATCAGTGACCTTGACGACACCTAAATGAAGGATTTTAATGCAAAAGATGGATATGGAATGTATGCAATTAATCTTTTTTTTTTGGATTTTCTATGCAATTATGATAAAAAAATGATATGAATCTATGATATGTAAAAACTGATATGCTATGATATGCTAAATGATCTAACAAATGAAAACTAATATGATATGAAAAACTATGCAATATTGATCTCACAAAGCTTGGATTCACAAAGATGATTCTTCAATCTCCAATTCGGCAACGTGATTATGCAATTCTTGTGGATTTGAGAGATGATTTGTGAAGAGCTAAAGCCTTAATTTATAGAAATCTAGGGCTTTGGAGGTGCATGAGAAAAAGCCATAAATCACTCAAATAACTCAGCTTGATTTTTGAGTAATTTTTAAATAAAGATAATTTAATTCACAAAAACATGCAAATCATGCAAAAATAGCTTTTTAACTCAAATTAGAAGTTTAGATCAACTTTAAAACTCAAAAATGATGTTGAGTTCCAAAAAGTCAATAACTTGCATTGATTTTTTTTAGTTGGAGTTTAACTGCACTTTGATTGTGCACATGGATAATTATGAATTAATAAATAAATAAAGTGATTTATTCTCAACTTAACTAATTTTTGAAATAAAATAATTGATTTATGGGTTAATCAATCATTTAATCAAAATTTTATTCAAAAATAATATCATCAAATATGACAACTTGCTTTAATTAATTAAATAAGAATTTAATCAATTAATGATAGGAATTTTGATTTATTATTAAATTTAAATAATAATACTTAGGAATAAATACAATTAAATAATTAAGTGGCAGAATTAAATCAATTAATTTAAATATTCATCATATTCAATTAATCAACTTTAGGATAAGTGTGATTTATCGCCAAATAATCATTAAATTAAAGATAATTAAGATGATTAGGAATATTACTAGGAATATTCCTCGATGCAGAATTTAAGATAATCAATTAGGATTCGATGATGTTTAGATGTGCCTTAGGTTAGGACTTTGATGTCAATTTCATTCAATATGTTGATATAGGAGATTAATGAACCTATAGCCTATTTTTGGGTATTACAGAAACCCTCGCAGGTGGTCCTCCTTTTACACCAAATAATAGTGGCAACCCTCGCAGGTGATCCTGCTTTTACACCAAATAACAGTGGCAACCCTCGTAGGCGGTCCTCCTTTTACATCAAATAATAGTGGAAACCCTCGTGGGAGGTCCTCCTTTTACACCAAATAATAGTTAAAACCCTCACAGGTGGTCCTCCTTCATGCGCTCCAAGCTTGATCTAATAATGAAATGAGATATGAAATCTTTTTTTTTAAAGTTATGCCTGTGTTGGTCAAAATTTAGACCTACACGGTATTGGTCAAAATTTCAACCAACACGGGCATGGATTTAAAAAAAATGAAAGTTTTCCTTTTATAATCTGACCAACCTAAACCTTTTTATTTTATGGTTGAAAATTTTGGTAGAAAAACTAGGTCAAATGTACTAGTGTATTCTACCAATGGTATTTTGTAATTAGTTCACATTGACCTTTGTGGTCCTATGAGAGTTCAAAGCTATTATGGAGATTGATATTTAATTTTTTTTGTTGATTATTATTCGAGAATGATGTCTTTTATGTTTCTAAAAGCAAAATCTGATGAATTCCAAATGTTGAAGTGGTATAAAACAAGAGTTGAAAAGGATATAGGAAAACAGTTGAAATGGTTGAGATCAGATAGAGGAGGTGAATTCATATCTGATGAATTTTCTATTTTTTGTAATGAAAATGGCATCAAAAGACAAGTATCTTCATTGAGGACTCTAGAAAAAAATGGCATAGCTGAGAGAAGGAATAGATATATAGTTGACTGTGCTAGAACACCATTGATTGATAAAGAAGTTGCACAAACATTATGGAGAGAATCCATATGCACTACTATCTACACACTAAACCAAGTATAGTTGAAGAAAGGAACCAAAAAGACACCTTATGAACTTTGGTTTGGTCACACACCGAATGTAAGTTACTTTAAAATATTTGGAAGTAGGTGTTATTTACTAAAAGATTTTAGATATTGAAATTTTGACTCTAAAGGAGATGAAGTGATGTAGTGGAGGCCTGTAAAATCCCAAAATGGATAGTCCAAGTCTACATCAACAACAACAACACAATGGAACACAAAAATATAATGCCCAAATAGAATTTCATTCAACATGCCTGACTATAAGGCCTTCCAGGTTAGGACCAAATACAATCAATTACAACACTAATTCTATAATCTCCTAGCTAGTCCATCTTTGTAGCACATCAGCAACTGGTGGAAACACTAAGGAAGATCTAAACTTGAGCTCTCAAGCCACCAAGTAATCTCCTTGTCTCCAAGCATGCAAACCACTAGCTCTGCTAATACAAATATCAGACAAACAATTTGATCTTCAAAATCTCACAGGATCCAATTCTTGTCTTATCAACCTACTTACACTTACTGACTCCTTGAATGACTACCCAAATATTCCTTAAATACATTTCTCCAACCACAAGTCGGCTAGAAGAAACAAATTAACTCCTAAGCCAAGTTGGCTTCTAATACAAATAAATATTAAATGCAACATTAGTCAGCTCTCAAATAGCCTTACAAATAATTAATTCTCCATGTCAGCCTCAAGATCCACATAGGATAATACAACACAAGCTACCAACATTAAATATACCAAGTCAACCAACCAAATCTCCAATAACTCCAGACGATAAGCCAAAACTACCGAGCGCTAGCAAAATAACCGAGCAAGCTAGGCATCATCAAGAAAGCACGTCGATTGAGCACCACAAGTATCACCAAGTATAGGTTTTTCCAAGTGCCAGAAGTTTACCAAGTTCCTTCAGTGACTGAGCCCCTTGAATGACTGAGATCCTCGGTCAAAGCTGCAACTGGGTAACACAAAAACACTTCAACATGCCACCATGTAGGATTGCTAGCTAACCTAGGATGCTCCTACACTAGACACCCTAGGTTCAAAAAGATGCTCTCAAAGGCTGGAAGAACATATTCTAGGAGTCAACACATAAACCCCGAACTGGTTCTTCACATACAAGTCCTTCAAGTCTTCACCTTGCACACTCTTCCACTTCTGCTTTCATTGTCTTTTCAAGTCTTTCCTTGATAGTCCATGGGTCTATTCTCCATACTGATCTCCAATCCCTTTAGAGTCCTTAAACTCATCTTGGCTCCCACAAGTCAGGTTCCTCCTACTAAGTTTTGTGTCCAGCAAAGGCATTAGATAAAACCTCCTATCATTCTTCTCAACAGTAAACACATTCTTGACACAGTTATACATAGCCTTGCAATCATACTGCCAAGGTCTACCAAGCAATATATGACAACTACTCATGTCCAGAATATCACACAACACTTGATCCTTATACTGGCCAATCTAAAAATCAACAAGACATTGATCCCTCACTTCCAGAGCATGAAAATATTTCAACCAACCAATCCTATAAGGATAAGGATGTCTCGGTCCCTTCAAACCAAGTTTCTAAACCATCTCCTTAGCTACAAAGTTATTAGTACTACCACTATCCACAATCATATAACAAATTTTACCCCATGACTTGCACCGAGTTCTCAAAAAATTAATCCTCTGACAAGGTTCCACCTTAGGACCGAGCAATGTTCTTCGACCTAGCAAGTTTTCTGATTCTACTTCATGTTCATTCAGTATGTTCTCATTCACCACAACATTCCTTCTATTATTGAGATTCTTGTGTGAATATTCAAAAGATCTATGTCCTTCTTCACCATAATTATAACAAGTACCCTTAAAGATAACCCTACCTATGCTTTTTCTCAGCTCAATAGGTTTTGGTTCATCTTCAACAGTCAATTTATCCTTCACCGAGTGATCAAGCTTCTCCTTCCCTAAAAAATTACCATGTTGTCTTCTTTTCAACTTATCTTCTTCCTTCAAAGCATACTAATAAGCATCATCAACTAAATCAATCTTCAACATACCAAGCTCATCCTGAATATTGAATCTCAAACCATTCACATACCGAGCTACCTTTTCTTTACCAAGTTCTTTGTGTCTAGACCGAATAGTCAACTTATAGAACTCCTTAGTATAGTCTTCCATATTCAAATCTTTTTGCTTCAGATTCTTCAATTTCTTAAACAAGTCAAGTTCATAGTCGGTAGGTATGAACTTAGCTTTCAACTTAGTCACCATCAACCTCCAACGATTGATCTTTATTTCACCTTCATCTTCTCTATCTCTCTACAATTCTTTCCACCAAAGAGTAGCATGTCCTTTCAACTTAGTCTGTGCCAATCTTACTCTAAGAGGATCTTCAATTTCTTTAATCTCAAAGAAATCTTCTAACTCACCAATCCAATCAATCAAATCCTTAGGTCTCAAAGTACCATAGAAATTAGAAACTTCCATTCGGTAACTAGTACTTAACTGTGCTCTAGATCTATGCAACCGACTAGTTTTGTCTTCACCAGATATGTCCCTCCAATCATCTCCACTAGATCCAATAGCTTCAAATTATTTTATAGCTTCCTCATAGCCATCTTCAGTACCATGATTCCTCAGCATACCAACAATATCCCTCATGATCTCAACGATCATGTCATTCTTCATCAATTCCATCTCAGATTCTACAACATCATAGAGATCTGCAATCTCCCTAGGGTCCAATCTTCTTAGAGGCATCCTTCAAAATCTTTGAAAACCCAAGGCAACAAATCACCAACCCAAGGTCTTGGTGCAAACTGCCTCAACTCGGTGATTGATTTACACACTCAAGAACTTGAAGCTTTGATACCACCTGACAAAGTGGAGGCCTAGAAAATCCCAAAATGGATAGTCCAAGTCGACATCAACAACAAAAACATAGCGAAACACAACAATATAATGCCCAAATATAATTTCATTCAACATGCCCAGTTGTAAGGCCTTTCGGGTTAGGGCCAAATAAAATCAATTACAATAGTAATTATGCATTCTCCTAGCTAGTCTAGCTCTATAGCACATTAGCAACTAGTGGAAATACTAAGGCAGATCTAAACTTGAGCTCACAAGCCACCAAGCAATCTCCTTGTCTCCAATCATGCAAACCACTAGCTCTGCTAATACAAATATTAGACAAACAATTTGATCTTCAAGATCTCACAGGATCCAATTCTTGTCTTATCAACCTACTTCCACTTACTAACTCCTTGACTAACTACCCAAACATTCCTTAAATATATTTCTCCAACCACAAGTCAATTGGAAGAAACAAATTAACTCCTAAGCCAAGTCATCTTCTAATATAAACAAATATTAAATGCAACATTAGTCGGCTCTCAAATAGCCTTACAAAAAATTAACTCTCCATGTTGGCCTTAAGATCCACATAGGAGAATACAACATAAGCTACCAACATTAAATACACGAAGTCAGCCAACCAAATCTCCAATAACTCTAGTCGGTAAGCCAAAATTATCAAGTGCCAGTAAAACAACTGAGAAAACTAGGCATCACTAAGCAAGCACATCAACTGAGCACCACAAGTATTGCCAAGTACAGGTTTTGCCAAGTGCTAGAATTTTACTGAGTTCCTTCAGTGACCGAGCCCCTTCAATGGTCAAGATCCTCAGTCAAAGATGCAACCGAGTGACATAGAAACACTTCAACACACCACCATGCAGGATTTCTAGCTACCCTAGGATTCTCCTACATCATGAAAGTATATTCCTTGGTTATTTATCAAAGAGAAAAGCATATAAATGTTTCATCAAGGCTACTAACAACATTTTTGAAAGTGCAAATGTGAGAATTGAGGAATTTGCAGAAAGATGATGAATTGAAGAGGATAGAAAAAAGTAACTTGAGGATTAAAAAAGATTTGTTTATGTATAGGAAGATAATTCGGTTGAAGCAACCAAGCTGAAAAAAGGAGGAATTGATGAGAAAGATGAGCCTCCACCGAGAGATAAAAACATTGATGAAAAGTCTACCGAGCCTTTATTAGAAAAATATGTGAGAAGACAAAACTCACCAAGTAGAATTATTGGAGACAAGAACACATGATTCATGACAAGAAGTAAATTGAAAGATAACACATGTTTGATTTCTAAACTTGAGCATAGATTAGTGAAGGATGCACTAGGAAATGAAAACTGGATGAATGCTATGAATGGGGAAATTGAGCAGATTGAAAAGAACAACACATGGTCACTAGTACTGAGACCTAAAAATAAGAATGTGATTGGAAAAAAATGGATTTTCAGGAATAAGCTCAATGAGAAAGGAGATGTGATCAGAAATAAAGAAAGGTTAGTTTTCAAAGGGTATGCACAAGAAGAAGGTATTGACTATGGTGAAATTTTTTCCCCTATTGCTAGATTAGAAGGTGTAAGGATATTTCTTGTATATGCTTCCTATAAAAGATTTAAAATTTCTTAGATGGATGTTAAGTCTACATTTCTGAATGGAATTCTTGAAGAAGAAGTCTACATTGAACAACCTGAAGGATGTGCTCAAAATTCTGATAAGGATATGGTCAGCAAGATACACAAAGTACTCTATAGATTGAAGCAAACACCCCAAGAATGGTATGAAAGATTACACTCTTATTTAATCAAGATTGGATTTCAAAGTGTAATACCCCAAAATTGGCACCTATTTAATTTCATCAATTTTGGTGCATTATCTCAATTTTACATCACCAAAGTCCTAGTTCCCTAGACAATTTTCTCTCTCCTACCTGACTTAATTTGACTTGATGTCAATTGCAAAGACCATAAATTGCAATAATCAAATGCTAAATTAATTCCTAAAGTCTTAGACTTAATTGGCTAAATTACCCCTATGATAAATTAATTTAATTATAAAGTCCTAAGTGCTTTCTAATTAAATTAAAATCTACCCTCTTTAGCTAATTACCCATAAAAAGGAATTAATAATTACTTGATATTCGAATGGACACATTTTTTAAATTGATAATTCAAGATATTCAAAAGGTCACCTGTGTGGCATTTTCCATTCTTTTTATTAAGTAATTCTTGTCTTTTTGTCTCAATTAAGAATGAAGAGTCCATCGTTTCGAATCAAGAAACTCTTCATTCCTCTTCTAGCTTGGTCTATTTAATGAACCTCTTTTTCTCATTCAAAGAAGAGCAATTTTTGAGAGCATCCTTACTATTGCATTTTTTAGTCTTATTTGATTCATTGTTTTCAAAGCTTTTTATTGCATTTATTAGATTAATATCTCATTATTAGTATAATCTTTGCATCACATTTTAGACTAAATTTGCTTATTTGTTATTAGTTTAATATCATATTTGTTTCAAGTTCTTAGATTAAGTTGCATCTCATCTTTATTTTCAAGCTCTTAGATTAATTGCATCCTCATTCTTAGATTAAATTGCACTTCATTTTAGATTAATTTTGTCTTGCTCATCTTTATTGCTTCTTGGAAATCCTCCATTGTTGAATTGGTCTCCCGGCTGTTGGCTCTCGTTCTGAGAGTATTCAAACACCCCATTCACATAGGAGGCAACAGGTCTCCTCACCATGGAATTTGGATTGAGTTCTTCATACTCTCTCCCAAATTCTATCAAGTGAATAATGACCATGTTGTGTTGTGCCTGATTTAGAGGTCACATTCAGTCACATACATTTTTGCGCCCACCGTGGGGCCGAAAAGATCAATTTCTGGCCTCATTCTTGATTGGTTTTTCAATTTTAGTGTTGGTTCCAGGACTTGTATGGCTATTTATAGCTTGGAAACCTTGTAATATAATAATGGATGGATAGAATGATGAATTCTCTTTCTCATGATTTTGGTTTGGTTCATTTTTATAAAAAAATGAATAAGTTATGATCATTTTGGTGAAAGTGGGTATTTGCAGATTTGAGATTCTCTGAATAAAGTCAGATTGAAACATCTGGTATGGACAAATTGTGAAGAATCAGGATCTCTAATAATATTCATTGGAAAGATACATGAATTAGATTTCATTTCATTTTAGTTTCAGTCATTTTTATGTAGATTTGTGAAAGTCATGGGCATTTGAGTGAAAACTAGTTTTTAACAATCTGTATTGGAGTTGCAGGCAATGATTTGCTCTTAGAAAATGATTTATGAATGGAAAAAATAAATGGCTTACATATTTGGAAATTAGACTCATTAATATTTACTTTGAAATTGGTTTGGTTTCATTTAGATTCTTTTTGAGAAAGATATGTGATTCCCTAGGAGGGCCTGGTGTTTTAAATCTGATTTATGACAGAAAAATTGCAGTCTGAAAAGGTTATTGGTTGAGGAACCAAATGTAATAATAAGACCTTGTAATTTTGGGAAATGGCAGTTCTTAATGTTGGCTAAAAACTTCATTCTTTCCAGAAATTTTAATATTGTGATTTTATGGGTCAAATGAATCAATCTTTAAATACTGTCTTGAAGACAACAATGTTACATATCTTACAGTTTGCCATTGATTTGTCTTGATTCTGTACTTTTGGATGTGTGCTAAATGCTAGATTGCAGATCTTTGGACCTAAGGTGAGTTCTTAAAATCTCTAAAACATTTAGACTTTGGAATTAAAATTGAACCTCTCATGTGTTTGGCTTGAGTGTTTACATGCTTTCATAGAACACATTTTAATTGATGCTCTTAATGGGAAATGAATGAACATAGATTTTATTTCATACAAGTTTATGTAAGTGAATGCTTGTGTTTAAACCATAAGTAATTCTTGGTTCCAATATCAAATATCTCATTGAGTAATTGAGGGCATGGATTCATTCCTTGTTTACATGAAGAGTTAAATGCACCACTTTGTGGACTCACTTCATGTTTACTTGGAAAGTTAAATATTCCATGATTCAAACCCTCTTGCACTTATGAGTAGTATTGATTAGCAGTCTTAGATTACTTGTGATTGATCTAGATTTCTATCTTGGGTTATTGGACTCGCTAATCCACTGGCCCCTCATTTCTACCCTGTGGTTGCAATCTCAACACCACATTAAAGGGGAGGGGTCTATAGGAAAGAAGCATTAATTATTCCACTTGGCAACCCTTTTGTGCTTTTTGGAACTCACTTGTTTTCTAGGGTGTGGACTCACTTTGAGTTTGTGTGAGGAGTTAAATGCACCACTTTGTGGACTCACCTCACATTTACTTGAAGGGTTAAATGCACCACCTTTAGTGCTTCCCAATACTTTTGATAGTGAATTACTTACTTTTTTATTTCTAGAAGACCTGCTTGGGGATTTCATCACCTCAAGGGATGACCTTAACTCCCGTGTTCCGGTGGAGTATAAATATCGGGAGGTGAATCCAAAGAAACCTCTCTTGGGAATGAGTTAGATTTCACTCTTGGCTAAGCCTCAAAGAACTTTATACCTTTGAGAAGTGAAGGAGGAGATTTGGGTTACCGTCTCCCCCCAGCTGTGTGATTTCAAATTCTTCTCATCTATGGATTTGGGCCTCACGTACCTTACGTATATCGAGGACTCCCTTTAGAAAAGCCATGTATAGCCTTGTAGACAACTTGCTAGGATGTTGTTGTGTTTTAAGTGCCTGCTAAAACATTCTCAAGAACATACACAAGTAGAGTCCTTAGGGAGTAGAAATACTAAGTCACTATTCCTGTTCATGCGCAAGGTTGCTTTGTCCCTTGCCCATTGCTTGAAGATTGTTTTCTTGAACTCCTTGATTGCTATCTTACATGCTTGATCAATGACATAAATCTGATCTACCTTTTGTCCGTGATCTATTTTTCTATTTTCCTGTCATTCACCATCAGAAACTGGTTGTCCTGAGTTAGGAATCGATCGATCTTTGCTTTGACTCGTATTGTCTCTCATTAGTCTACCTTATCTCATTGTGCTCTTGTACCTTGCATTGTGATTGTCTTATCTCGGCTGTTCTAGCCATCTCTTTTTGACAATTCATACCAAGTTCATCTTGCATCTTGGCTATTCTAGCCATTTATCTCCTTTCATTATCTTAGAGATAGAGTCTAGCTTTATCCCAAATCTTTGCTCGTTACACCTTCGTCTATGACTGTCACGACTCGAAGTGGAAAGACTTATCCCACTCAAAATGCTGATCAAGATCAAAGTAAACCTTGTAATCAAGACATAGGTCATCCTGAATTTGTTATGAAATCTAAACTTTTTGAGAGATCCTCACATTCCTCCTCATTCCAAGAGCATTACAATCCATTGTTTCAGATACAGTCTGACTTATTATTTCAAGAATATTATAACCCATTGTTTCAAGACCAGCAAGACTCAAAAGGGTCACTTTCTAAAATCAAACCTATTGATTCTTTTGAACCTATCAACTCTTTCACGATCTCTCAGAATACTACCAACAATATGGGAGATCCATTCCACTTCCCAAGGGGAGGTAAATTCAGTGCTAGTCATAAGAAATCTCCAAATGACCAAGGTCAAGGTCAGTCTCAAAATGACAAGAGTTATGATCAATCCCAAAAATTTCAATATTCGGTCAACATCTGTGACCTTTTCAATTTGAAACAATGACAAGGGGAGCCTCTCCTAACATTTCTCCAGAGATGGAGACAACTATGCACGAAGTATCCACATGAATTACCTGAGTCTGAAAAGCTCGATATCTTCTTGGGCAATCTTGTCCCAAATTTTTGATACCAAGTACGATTACAAGGTCCCCTCACTTTTGACAATATGATTAGGTGGGCTGTGAGGATAGAAGCATTTATGGTCAAGAAGGGAGAATAGACTTTGAACAAAGACAACAAGCAAGGACCTTCTCCCTCAAACAAGGATAAGGATAAGATTGTCAACAAAAACATAGATGTTATGAATGACAGGGTTGTTGACAATGTGATGCCAAAACCCTCAAAGTCTATCTTTAATCTTAGCTCTAGCATGCAAATAGTCAAAGCCACTAAGAAGGCTACAATAGAAGCTCAACCGCCTTCTAGATTTGCTAGAAACAAACCTTGGATCTCTCACTGTGACATGATCATTGCTCCAGGGAGAAAGGATACTCCTAAACCCAAAACTCCCTTTGTCTTACGAGGCCCTACGTCTCCCTCGTATAACTCCACACAGTCTCTAGCTTGTGCGAACACTATCACTCAATCTCATGCAAAGATCATGCTCAAAGGTCCTGAAACTTTGACATCCAAACCAAAACTATCTATGGATAAAGCCCTCACTGAGGAAAACATCCCCAAAGATCTCAATCTCAATCAGTTCCAATCTATGGTGGGTCATTCAACTTCACCTCACTATTTGTGCTTTTCCAAAGAAGATGATCATTCCTTAAGCCACCCACATAATGCTTCCCTGCACATTGAAGTTATGGAAGGTCCCGAGCATATCCCCTGCATCCTCATTAACAATAGTGCTAGCCTAAATACTTGCTCTGCTAAGATGCTTACCCAAACAATAGACAGCTTTGTTCCTGCCAATAGAGAGTCTATTGAGTTCTATGATGCTAAGCTCAAAGAAATAGAAAAGACCTTGAAGATCAAAGATATTGGCATGGGGGAATATCAGTTTGAGTCCATCTTGTCACTGACAGCTCTCCCCATATCTCCACATTCCTATGAAGAACCCTCTGAAGATAGATTTGGTATTGGCTATCAGAGCTATGAGCTTGACCAACCTAGCTACAGCTTTCACTCATGCAAGGATTCAGACAATGAAGAAACATAGATTCAGCCTATGACACATGAAAGATCTTTGAATGTTCAAAATTCTGATTCAAACTACCAGAAAGAGTCTTATCTACCTTCTCAAGTGCTTCGGGAACATGATCTTGGTCCTCACCAAGAGGATTTTATACACTCTACTGAACAAATTTCTACTACTGCAGCTACTACTGAATATGCCACTGCCTCTAATGGCACACATACTGATTGGGAGCAATTGTTGGACGCTTCCCTTATCTTAGGTATGCCTCAAGGTATGCCTATTCTAGATTGTTCCACTACTTCTACTATTGAACAAAATCCTACTACTGCCGATTCCAATGATACACATACTGACTGGGAGAAACTATTGGATGCTTCTCTTCTCTTGGGTATGCCTCAAGATATGCCTATTCTAGATTACTCTGCTGCTTCTACTACTGAACAAGATCCTACTGTTAAAGAAACACTTCCTATGTTAGATGACAACAATGAAGAAAGTCTGCCTCCAACTATGTCTCTAGCTGAATGGGACTCTATATCAGATGCTACTACAAAAATACCAGTTGATGCTATGCACCTATATGCTAGTCTTAAAAACTCAGAAAAAGGAGAAAGTTATGATCCTCTGGATCAAGCTATTGATGATGATCCTTTCCACCCTCCTGTGGAGATCATTCCTATGGCTCCTAGGCCATCTACTCCAAGCTATACTCCTACTGCTCCAGCAAATCATGGGTATGTAAGACCTCATTCTGTTACAGCTTCATGGAATATTGGTAGATCCAAAATTGAAATGGTTCCTATTCGTGCACTCTTACCACCTGAAAGGGGACCTAACTCTTGGAATAGACCATCTTGGTTAGCTCACATAATATTCCTCCAAACTTATCTGACTCTTCTAGGATGACTCACAATCGACAACACTCTATGGAAGATTACTTTCTTGATCTATCTAATGCATTCATGAATGATGAGGATGATATTGATATATTTACACTTGAGCCCATCCCATTGACTTCTCTTCCCCCTTCATCTCCCAGAAAAGTGGCCAGTCCACTTCCATCTCCATCTCTCCACCTAAACCAGTCATATAAGTCTTTTTCATCCACAATTCTTGAGTCTTTTGGAAGTAACTTGGATGTACAACATAAAAATAAAAATAATGAAAATCCACTTATATCTCAAGGTCACCATGTCCCATCTAATCGACATGTGACTACGAAGAAAGGAAAGAAACAAAGGTGTTCAAAAGATCGCAAAGGTCCTCAAAAAGAAGAAGACAATCAAAAGCCAGAAAATAAAATAAAAAATGGATCTCGAAATCCATTCTATAGGCATTGTCATCAAAAGCACCTCAAAGTAAAGAAGAAAAAATTCAAAAGCTATGTGGATTCCAAAGAAAGAAAAAATCAAAGTTGTCATTCGAGCTTCCAAAATTCTCATGCTTCCCTCCATTCCATCGCCCTTGCCTCTCATACTTTACACTCTCCACTCCATCTTGCCTTTTCCCAAAGTGCATATTAGTATCTCCTTATTGCTAATGACACGACTAAGGAAAATCTAGAACGTACTCTTCCTAAGCATTTAGAGTGTGGGAAATCTGACAAAGAGTTAAGATGTGTTCACAAGGATATTTGTGGGTCTCACTTAAGTGATCTTTCCTTGACTATGGATCTCTTGATAGTTGGACACTACTGGTTGGATCTCCTATTACTGCTACAACATCTTTCCACTGCTACAAATACTGCATTCTCAGAGATTCCTACTGAAGGAGAGAAACTCAAAGAGCTCATCAACGCTCTTCATTTGAAGAAGTTCTACAATTGACATTCTCAATATGCTCATGTACATACTTATTGATCCTAAAAAAATCCTAAAAATTTATATATTGCACAAAATCCTAAAAATTGCAAAATGTCATAAAAAATGATCATCTTAGTGAAAACCTGGCAAACAGGCGCTTTGATGTATCTATTATCCTGGTGAAAACATGGTAAACAGGCGCCTTGATAATACAAAAAAAAAATAAAAAAATGTGAAAAATACAAAAAAAATCAAAAGATCAAAAATACAAAAAAATGAAATATTCAAAAAATACAAAAAAAATCAAAAGATCAAAAATACAAAAAAAATTAAAAAAAAGAGAAAAGTACCAAAAAATTGAAAAAGAGAAAAATGTGCCATTGATGAAAACCTGGTAACCAGGCGTCATGGTAGCAAAAATAGAATCTCTGCCAAGATGGTGAAAACTTGGTAAACAGGCGCCTCTTGTTTTCCTGAAGTAACATCTCATCTCAGCGTCGCTTGGCTCTTAGTTTCCTACTTTAGTTTCCTTCCTTTCCTACTTTAGTTTGTTTTCCCACTTTCCTGCTTTAGTTTGTTTCCTGCTTTGGTTTGCTAGCTCATGCGCTTGTCTTTGAGTTTTCCTCGACTCTTCATGGATTGGAACTAGTTCACACTTGGGGGCACCTGCCTGGTCTAGGGGGCATTGTCCTATCACTTTCAGAAACTCTTTTGAGCATTGGTCACCAGTGGTTCCCACTATGCCTGCCTATGGATACCTAGCTTTCGTTCGATCTCTCTTCTTTGGGATTTCTCCCTTCCATCGGTCACCAGTGGTTCTCACTATGTCTGCCTACGAATACCTAGCTTTCATTCGATCTCTCTTCTTTGGGATTTCTCCCTTCCATCAGTCACCAGTGGTTCTCACTGTGTCTGCCTGCTGATGCCTAGCTACTTTTGAGATTTATCTCCTTGAGAGTCTCTTGTGTATCAGTCGCCAGTGGTTCCAACTGTGCTTGCCTACTGATACCTAGCTTTCATTCAATCTCTCCTCTTCAGGATTTCTCCCTTACATCAGTCACCAGTGGTTCTCACTGCATCTTCCTACTGATGTTTTGCTAGTATCTATGAGATTTCTTGCTTTGAGGATCTCTCTCATATTGGTCACCAGTGGTTCTCACTGTGTTTGCCTGCCGATACTTCGTTAGCTTCCCGATATCTTCTTGAGACTTCAAACATTGTACATTTCTAATTTGACTCCAATCCACTTGAACATGAACTTAAACTGAAACTAAAACTAAATGTGTGTTCCTTCGAGGCATGTTGAGCTTTGTTTTCTTTGAGTGCTTGTTTGTTTGCTTTGCTTTTTCTTTGCTTTCTGCTTGTTGGTTTAGTTCCAATGATCCAAAGAATTCATATAAGAGGGGTGTATGTATGTAAGAGCCTTCATCTCATATTGGATGGCCATGTGTACCTCGACTCCTTTTATATGAACACTTTGGTGAGGTTGGTTCTTCTCCTTGTCTTTTGAGTGACTTCTTTCTGCTACTGGTGAAATTGTAAATGCTTGCCCTGTTGAGTGAATGTAAGGGTCACTGCGAGAAATATTTGGCAAAAGAAGGAACTCCTACATGTTTGGTGTGTTTGTTCACAAGAGACATTCAGGTCATTCTAGCAAATGTTCTTTGATGCTTATGTTAACTTGCTAAATTAAAAGGAATAGGTGTTCAGGTCATTCTGGCTTCTTGTGCCTTAATGCTTACACCTCATTTCGACAAATTTAAGACTTATGTCATATTCATATTCTCATGTTTGGGAGAATTGTATGGCATCTTGTGATTGTCCTGTGCTTAAATGAACTCAATGATGATAAATACGATGAGTCCAACAGCCGAGTCCAGAGGATTGCATTTGTTCATCCTAGGCCTGCATTTAGACTTGCATCTTTCATTCTAGGCTTGCATTTGGAGTGCTTTCTTGTTTCTCTCTAGATTGCTTTCTTCTAGATCTTCTCATCAAAGGTTCTCATCTTTTTTCCCGGTCTCATCTTGGCTGCATCCTTTTTCGGGATCGAAATCAAAATTTGACATCTCTAAGTGGCTCAAAATTGCATTTTAAATATTGGACTCCTGGATTGGATGCTTGTGCAGTCAACCTTCTGGCATCATTTTCTTGCCAGATCCTCATCTTTACATCATGTTCTTGAGATCTTTTCTCTTTTCATCAAAGTCAACTCAAGTCAAATTTAGTCAACCATGGTCAACCTAGTCAAACTTGGTCAACAAGACCTCTGCTTTGCTTCAATTCACTTCTACAGCTTCACGAATCTAGTCTAATTGCTTTTTCTCTATAATCTCTTGTTGTGTATCATCCTTCTGACATGTCATCTTTTGATTTCACTCTCGAGGGGGTAGGATGATTGCATCATTGAATCTTGTCGAATCTATTCTTGAATCAGTCTGATTTGAATCATCAATCCTCATTGCTAGGGGCATCTTCATGCCTCGCATCTTGTCATATGGAAATCTATCTATTAGGTATCTGAGCAATCTAACTCAGATCCTCGAGGATCATTCTTTGTTTTGGAGATGGTTCTTGAAATCTATTGGGTATTGGGGCAATCTAACCCTGATTCCTAGGAGTCAATCTTCATTCTGGAGATGACTCTCGAAATCTCTTTTAGACCGTTATCTGGGCAATCTAACCTGGGTCTCAGAGAGCTGAGCTTCATATTGGGGCAATCTAACCTCAATTCTGGAGACAATCCTAATCTGCATCTAAATCTCACTCTAGGGCATTGAGGCAATCTAATCCCGATTCTTGTCTCTCTCAAGAACCGTTGTCTTCGCAATCTAACTTAGACTTTGGAAAATTCATGCTTTGATCTACTTTCATCTATCACTTCAGACTATTCTTTGAATCAATGCATTGCTCGCACATCAATTCAAAGAGGGGCAAATGTAATACCCCAAAATTGGCACCTATTTAATTTCATCAATTTTGTTGCATTATCTCAATTTTACATCACCAAAGTCCTAGTTCCCTAGACAATTTTCTCTCTCCTACCTGACTTAATTTGACTTGATGTCAATTGCAAAGACCATAAATTGCAATAATCAAACACCAAATTAATTCCTAAAGTCTTAGACTTAATTGGCTAAATTACCCCTATGATAAATTAATTTAATTATAAAGTCCTAAGTGCTTTCTAATTAAATTAAAATCTACGCTCTTTAGCTAATTACCCATAAAAAGGAATTAATAATTACTTGATATTCAAATGGACACACTTTTTTGAATTGATAATTCAAGATATTTGAAAGGTCACCTGTGTGGCATTTTCCATTCTTTTTATTAAGTAATTCTTGTCTTTTTGTCTCAATTAGGAATGAAGAGTCCACCGTTTTGAATCAAGAAACTCTTCATTCCTCTTCTGGCTTGGTCTATTTAATGAACCTCTTTTTCTCATTCAAAGAAGAGCAATTTTTGAGAGCATCCTTACTATAGCATTTTTTAGTCTTATTTGATTCATTGTTTTCAAAGCTTTTTATTGCATTTATTAGATTAATATCTCATTATTAGTATAATCTTTGCATCACATTTTAGACTAAATTTGCTTATTTGTTATTAGTTTAATATCATATTTGTTTCAAGTTCTTAGATTAAGTTGCATCTCATCTTTATTTTCAAGCTCTTAGATTAATTGCATCCTCATTCTTAGATTAAATTGCACTTCATTTTAGATTAATTTTATCTTGCTCATCTTTATTGCTTCTTGGAAATCCTCCATTGTTGAATTGGTCTCCCGGCTGTTGGCTCTCGTTCTGAGAGTATTCAAACACCCCATTCACATAGGAGGAAATAGGTCACCTCACCATGGAATTTGGATTGAGTTCTTCATACTCTCTCCCAAATTCTATCAAGTGAATAATGACCATGTTGTGTTGTGCCTGATTTAGAGGTCACATTCAGTCACATACACAAAGAACTAGTGATAACAAACATTTATACTTGAAATGTGATAGTAGTGATAAAATTTTGATTGCTGAGATATTTGTTGATGACATTATATTTGGTAGAAATGAGATAATGTCTAAATCATTTGCTGAGGAAATGAGAAATTAATTTGAGATGTCTATCATTGGAGAGACTAAATTTTTTATTGGACTTAAAATTCAACAAGTTAAGGATGGGATCTACATAACTCAATCTAAGTATATCAAGGAGATCCTAAAGACATTCAATATGGAAGAATCAAAACCAGTTGGAACACCGATGGCTACTAGTTGTAAATTGTCAAAGGAAGATGACACAAAGGAAGTGAATGAGACACTTTACCGATCCATGATTGGTAAACTATAGTATGTTGTCCATAAACAACTAGATATTGCCCATTCAGTAGGTACTATGGCAAGGTTTTCTGCCAATCCAAGGGAGACACATATGTCTGCAGTTAAAAGGATATTTAGATATCTGAAAGGGACTCAAGATTTTGGTCTATTATACACTAAAGGAGGATATTTTGATCTCAAGGTATATAGTGATGCTGACTGGGTTGGAAATATTGATGACAAAAAGAGCACTAGTGGCGGAGATTTCTTTTTAGGAGAAAGACTAGTGACATGATTAAGCAAGAAACAAAGTTGTATTTCACAATCTACTGTTGAAGCTGAGTATGTTGTTATAGCTATGAATTGTTCTAACATTGTATGGATCAAACAATTAATTGAAGGTATGCTAGAAGACATTACTATCCAGTTACAATTTATTGTAATAATACTAGTGCTATTAACATATCAAAGAATCCAATGATGCATTAAAAAAAAACATATATCTATTAATTATCACTACTTAAAAGGGAAAGTACAAGATAAGCATGTGACATTGGAGTGTGTGAATTCTAAAGAATAGATAGCTAATATATTTACAAAACCATTACCGAAGGATGCTTTTGAGTATCTCTGAGGTAAGTTAGGGATTCTTCCCCTATCCAATGTTCACTAAGGCATGATCCATTTTGCATCAATTCAAGTATTCAATAGAATATCTATTTTGTGAGTTGATGCTAGTGTTCACTTTTTAGGTGAAGCCTAAAGTTGTGAAAAATAATTTTATGACTGCAATGAGAAATTATACATTTGAGATATGATTTGAGAAGTTTGTATTTATTTGGAATTTTTATCAAAGAGGGAGATGAATGAAATTAATATAGGGATATGATATAAATGAATGAGATTGATGATAAATAGGCCAAAGAGAGAGAATAAATCAATTGATCAGAGAGGTGATCAAAGAGGATGAATATTGCAGAGGAGAAGATCATAACATAAATTGTCAAAGAGGAATAGTAAAGAAGACTACTATTGATAGAGGGAGAAAGATTACAAAAATAGATCAAGTATAGAAAAGACAAGTTACAACTAAGGGGGACTACAAGAATGATAGAGATGTGTACCATCATCAATTTAACATTGAATATTGTTAGTGTTGCCATCAATTCCAAAGAGGGAGTTTGTTACAATAACTGATTGTAATGTTGAAGATTGATTATCTGATGGTTATGATGATGAAGAACAAAAAATATAAGAGGAATACATGATAGTAGAAATGTTAGACCACTTATTTTCTTTTCATTCATGCCAAACAATTGATTTCTAGTTTATATTATGTTGCTAGATCATTCGGTGATGATATAAGTTGAATGAGTTAAGAAGATAAAGAAATGAGATGTTGTGAAGTTGAAGAACTTAAATAGGCAATTGATAGAGATCATAAAATGATTAGATTATGTTGATATAATTGTTTTCTACCTAAAATATTATTATGCTATATTGGTAAAGCATGGTAATAAAGAATTGTCAAGTCGATAAGAAAAAGGTTTTTGACTACTAAGCAGGAAATGTCACTCGATAAAGGTAATAGCTAAAAATGAAGTAACTTGGTAAAGGTAAAGGAACCAGAGACACTAAACATAAAAGAAAGGTTTAGGCACTGAATGAAGTTAAAAAAAAATACAAATGGAGGACACCAAGTGAGGAACATATATTAAATAAGGATTGAATCAACATTTAATGATTAGCTATGATGAGATGGATGATCATGATGACAAGGAGAGTTAGTTATAGAGATCTATGGATAGGAAAATTTAATGTGAAGATATATGACTCAGATCAAAAAAGTTAAAGAAAATGGAACAATTTTCAAGAAAGTTCAAGTTCCTAGATGAAAAGAAAACGTGTTACTGAGATCCAGATTCAAGGTATAATGAATTGGATGGTTAAGATTGATCAAAGAAAAACGTAATAAAGGAGATTAAGAGGAAAACATTGTCTATATAAAGGATGGATTTTTATGAACAAATGGCTAGCAAAGTGAATAGTTGAAGAGTCACTGATTGATGCAGTGAAGAAGGAACAAAGAGACTCTAAGTCAAATAGAAGGATCTGATGAAGTTTTGAAGCCAATGGATAATGAAGAATTGAAGTGAAGATTGAAGAGCACACAAATGATCTTATTAAGAAAATATAGTTGCAAATATATAGGTCAAATTATTTATTGTTTCTTACTAGCATTTGTAACAAATAAATCTCTCAACAGAGTGGAGTTAACAATGTTCTTGTAAAATCCTTGAAAAAAGTAACATTCTAAAGAGTGTTTCAAGTCCTCTAAATAGGCCACTCCTAACAGGGTGAAGATCCTAACAAATTTGAGGTAAATCCCTTGACTAGGTTACACCTAACATTGTGTATTGTAATCTTTAACCAGATTGGCTCTTAATTGAGTGTACTTCAAAAGAGTATTTTCTTAGTGGGTGACAATTCCCACATTGGTTTTTCCCAAAGCTAGGTTTCCATGTTAAATACCTCTTTCTCTCTCTCTCTCTCTCTCTCTCTCTCTCTCTCTCTCTCTCTCTCTCTCCATTTCCCTTGATCTTACACTCTCCCTCTTTCTATTCTCTCCTCTTCCCATCAAATCTCCCTCTCTCTCTATTTTACGTATCCCTTTCCCCTCCCTCCTCACCGACTCTCCCTATCCTCTTCATCCTCTCTCTCCCCCTCTCCCTTTCCCATGATCTCACTCTCTCCCTCTTTCCATTCTCTCCCTATTCCCCACAACTCTCTCTCTCTCTCTCTCTCTCTCTCTCTCTCTCTCTCTATCTATCTATCTATTTCATCTATCCCTTCCCACCTCCCCTCTCTCTCTCTCTCTCATCACCATGTTCATCTATTGACTACCCTAATTTTCCTCTCTCTACCTCATCTCTTCCCTCTCCCCCTTCTCTATCTCTACCTCATATCTCCCCTCCCTATTCTCCCTTTTTCCCAACTCCCTCCCCATCTCAAGTCATTTATTCTCCATAATTACTATCTATCTCTAACCCATGTCTCTCATGATCTCCCCCTTCTCTCATGCTCTAGCTTACATATCTCTCCTCCTAATTACTCTCTTTCAATCTCTACCTTCTACCCTGTCATCATCTCTTCCCCCCATTTTCTCTCTCTACCTCATCTATAGAGAATGAAGAGAGAGAGAGAGAGGTATGGAAGAGGGAGAGAAGATAAAGAGGGACCCCTTAGCACCCATTATGTATCCTAGGATCCCTTAATATATTTGAGGACCCATTAGAACTTCTTAAGACCCCTTAGCACCCTTATTGTATCCTAGGACCCCTTACCATACATTAATGTATCCTATGACTCCTAGGATACATAAATGGGTAATGAGGATCTTGAGGTTTCCTAAGATACATTAATGTAAGTTGAGGGGTCCCAAGGGGTCTTAAGTGGTCCTGAAGGGTCCAAGGATACATGAATGTATCTTAGGATCACTTATGACCCCTTATGATCCCCATTATTCATTAATGTATCCTATGTGTCCCTAGGATACAATCATGTATGGTAAGGGGTTGTAATGGAAAATAATGGGTCTTAAAGGGTCCTACATGATCATAAGAGATTCTAAGGGGTCATAGGATACACTAATCTACTCTAGGACCCCTTAGGGCTCCTTATGACCTCTTACAACTCTTTACTATACAATAATGTATGTTGAGGGGTTGTAAGGGGTCCTAAGTTACATTAATATATCCTAGAACCCCTTAAGACCTCTTATGACCCCTTACAACCCCCATTAATCATTAATGTATCCTAGGAGTCCTACGATACATTAATGTATGCTAAGGGGTCATAGGATACACAGATCTATCCTAAGACCCCTAAGGACCCCTTATGACCCCTTGTAACTCCTTACCATACAATAATGTATGCTGAGGGGTCATTAGGCATCCTAGGTGTATGTAGGGGTAAAATATTTGCAAGACTTAGAGAGATAAAATTAGTAGCACTAAAATCAATCAAGAAAACTACTAATAATAAACCCTACAAAACAACAAAAAATATGCATCATAGTTAGAAATGAAATACAAAATATTCAAGAAAACCAAATGATGCCAAGTGTTTCTGTTGTTTCTCTGCACTCTCTTGAGATGTTGCTAGTTGGCGTTCAGAGTTAAATCCAATAACATATAGACTCAGGAGATTCAAGAAACTGATAAATGATTGATTGCTAAGAAATGAAACCTACATAAGATAATTGCTATTTGGAAATCAGGATCCTTCAAATGGATTTGAAGGGGGTTTATATAGAGATTCATGTTTGAACAAATGATTGAGATTGATTTGAGAAAAATAAATTGAATGGATGAGATAATTGGAGAGGAGAAGATTGAAGGTTATCTTCCAAGATTTATTTCCAATTAAACTCAAAAAGCAAAACGTTCTGTTAGGAAATCAAGGATGAGATAAAGATTGAAGAGATTTTTTATTTTAAGAAGATATGAGTTTCCAAAAATGCAAATTTGGGAAAAGAAATGATTTTTGATTTAAAGATGATTTTTGCATTTTGAGAAGATTTTAGATTTTCAGAAAATATTAGTTTCCAAACTTGAAGATATTATGCTTTTTAGATTTATGCATATTTTTAATTTTTAGAATTTAGAAATTTGGAGATATTTTGATTTTTGATTTATTGTCATTGTTGAATTTTGGAAATTAGAAATTTGCAATTAGAGAGAATTTTTGGATATTTAAAAGATTTAAAGGATTTATATTGAATTAAAAATTTAATTTATGAGAAAGATAAAATTAGATGAAATGAAATAAAATTATTTATAAATTGAGATGAGATTAAATTAATTTAGTTAGGAAGAATAATTAGATAATTTAAATAATTAAAGATAATTATTTAAACTATAGGCTATAGAAATGGAATTTAATTAACGAATAAAAGATCAATTAATTAAGGTTAATTAATTAAATAATATTAATTATTTAATTACTATTAATTATTTAATTAATATTAGGAGGGTGATTAAATGATGAAAATATTAGGATTATAGAAGACATAAGATAATTAACAAAATAATTAAAGAACTATTTAATTAATAGAAGAAAAGTTAGTAATTAATTCAAACTCGCAAGAGTGGTCAATTTGGGGTGTCTACATTTACCCCTCTTTGATACAATGTGATTTTGAGCATTGTGTCAAAGAATTTATGATCAGGTCCTACCCTAGCTTGCCCCAATGATAGTAGGTGGATTTGATGTCCCCTTAATAGATTAAGTGAAAAAAACACGGCAGATGAGCATTAATTTGTTGATAATGTTGTATTTTTATATGATGATGTTTACTAGATTGATTTTAGACATAGAGATGGTTGGTAAGAATCATGTCTAGTTTTAGGAAAGACCTATCTTATATAAGACTAGCAACAACATCTAGTTTTAAGGAAGACTTACCTTGTATAAGACAAGTGATTGTTAGAGTAATAAAGTGTTTATTTATTAATTAAATCATGTTTGATTTAATTACTAAGTCACTTATTATCTCTTTTTGCGTAAGCTAAACTTTAGGCATATAATAATTAATTGCTTTGTTAACTATTATTGTGCAACCTAGGTTTTACCTTTTTAGGGTTTCAGATCTCCTTTTATAAGGATTGATCTCTCTTGTAATCTTATTGAGAAACATTCATTTTATTGAATTGAAACTTTTGTTTTTGCACATCAAGAATGTGTCCTCTTTCATGGATCCATGCGTTCAGGGCTCTCTAGCTTCTTACTTCTCTCTCTTTCTGTGACAAGTGTTTGCATGCAGGTGTTCTTGGGCATTGTGGGTTTTTAACTCTTCAACTCCAATATGGTATTAGAGTTTTAGATCTATTTTCCCCTATCCTTTTCCTAAGATATTCAACCATGTTCGTCAGATCTACGTTTCAAAGGGTTTTTCTGTTGAATCTGGAGGGACCTCTCTTTCTTACCATCTTGGCTTCAAACGGACCTCATGGTTGTGTTTAGAGCATCCAAGAACTCCTAGATCCATATAACATTTTTCCAATTTGGACAAAGTTGGAATCTATGGCAAAAACAATTTTGCAACTACCTTGGCACAGATCCTGAGGTAGTCACTGGTATTTTGGAGCATTTTTGGCTGAAACAGACCTCACCATTGAGCTCGCAATAGCCAAGAACACCCAAATCCATATAAGACACATCTGATTTGGATGTCGTTGCATTCTGAGGCAAAAAAAAATTGTGTAAAAAGGGTCGTACGACCCTACCACACATCCCAATGCAAGTACGATGATTTGAAAAAAACAATTTGGCAACGACGACCCTTTGGCTATTAAATTTAACCCCCTAGTGGAAGCAGCCTTAGCCCCTAGTCGTATGGAAACCAAGGGCCCAATTTTTTCAGCTCCTAGGTGGATTTTGGCCATGACGGCCATACGACCATCAATTTTAATCCCATCATTTCCTAATGTCAGCATGCATCAACACTCTTCTACACCAATTTTTGGGCCCTTCAGAAAACCTATGGGTTTTTGCTCATAACTTGAGCATATGGTGTCAAAATTAGGCAAACAATATATCATCGAAAAGATGGTTCTAAGCTCTATCTATATCTAGAGGTTTGAATTTCTAATTTTTATTTTTTGATGGTGTTTTTACTGTCAAAGATAGATGTTCAATTTTTCAGTCTGGGAGCTCTATCTTGCGCATCTGAACTCTATTTTGGGAAAATGATATATTGTTGGAAATCTTGTTTTGAGACCTTTCCGGCTCTATGAGTCATTTTTCTAGATTCTTCTCTAGATATATTTTATTCAGTTTCTTGCATTTTTGCAATCTGGTGGATGTCTTGGATGTTACAGGTCTTGGGATATTTTCCTTTTATGGAATGGCTCATCTTAGGCTGTTCTTTTGTTTTAAAAGCCTTCTCTCTTCTTTGACCAATGTATATTTCACCTTTTTAGCATTCTTTTTTGTACATGCATTGAGATAAAGCGCCATTCTATTGCATGTATGGGATCTTGCATATGATCATGCTCTATGTACTCACACTCCATTATAAAGTGTCAAGTGGTTTGATGTTTACCTTTGTTTTCCATCTACTTTTTTTATGTGCATGTTCCTCCAATGACATTAGCCTTAGGTATCTTTACTTGTGTTTGTACTCTCTCTGCACCTTCGATATTTCCACTATCATGTAGCTCATATTGGATGATATTTTAAGCATACCTATCATTACTCCCTTGTCAGCATTATGGGAGGGTTTCTATTGTTGGTTTTACTACTTCCTTGGTTCGATAGTGTGAGCTATGTATTCAGTATTTGATTCTATGTACTAGGCAGATGCAGTGGTTGCGTACCTATGCATTCTAGTGAGATGGATCATTTACCATATGGACACTCTTGATTTCCTATTTTTGGATGCACTCTTCTAGCTTTGATTGATGAGCTCTTCAGACTTTTGGTGTTTTTATGCCATCTGTATTTTTGAGTTTAGGTGTTTTCCTTTGTTTGCCTCCTGATTCAAGTAATGTCATTTGAGGGAACTCTTGGAGATTACAGTATTCCGTATCTTCAAATTTAGTTGTTTTCCTCTGTTTGCCTCCTGATTCGAGTAGTGTCATTTGAGGGCACTCATGAAGATCATAGTCTTCTCTACCTAATCATATTTTAGTGGAGGATCTTCAGATCATTTTTTACTTCTTGACAGAGTTTGTAGCTTCTTGCTTTAGTGATGTTGTACATGTTCATCCTTGTTCCTATTTTCTGAAAGATTCCTAGTTTTGGAGGTTTTTTCAATCCTTCAAACTAGTCTTTGTCTCTTTTTGGAGTAGAGTTTTTCCAATGTGGTTTTCTCTATTTCTCCTCTTTTATAGAGACTCTCTTTTTTACTTGGGTACTTGATCAGGCCTTTTGTTGTCAGGACCCATTTTCTTTCAGTAGTTCTTTCTAGGTTTTTAGCTTCTCCCAAAGTTTATCTTAAGGGGGGTGTTAGAGTTATAAAGTGTTTTCTTATTAATTAAATCATGTTTGATTTAATTACTAAGTCACTTATTATCTCTTTTTCCCTAAGCTAAAATTTAGGCATATAATAATTAATTACTTTATTAATTATTATTATGTAACCTAGGTTTTACCTTTTTAGGGTTTCAGATCTCCTTTTATAAGGATTGATCTCTCTTGTAATCTTATTGAGAAAAATTCATTTTATTGAATTGCAAATTTTTTTTTTGCACATTAAGAATGTCTCATCTTTCATGGATCCATGCATTCATGCCTCTCTAGCTTCTTACTTCTCTCTCTTTCTGTGATAGGTGTTTGCATGTAGGTGTTCTTGGGAGTTGTGGGTTGTTTTCTCTTCAACTCTAATATGGTATCTGAGCTTCAGATCTATTTTCCCCTATCCTCTTTTTGAGAGATTCGATTGTATTTGTTAGATCTACAATTTAGAGGGTTCTTTTTGTTGAATCAGGGGGGACCTCCTTTTTTGGTCATCTTGGCTTCAAATAGACATCACAGTGGTGTTCAGAGCATCCAAGAACCCCTAGATCCATATAAATTTTGTTCAATTTAGACAAAGTTTGAATCTGTGGAAAAAACAATTTGCAACCAGCCCCGACATAGATCCTGAGGTAGTCACTAGTATTTTGGAGCATTTTTTGCTCAAATGGATCTCACTGTTGAGTTCACAATAGTCAAAAACCCCTAGATCCATATGAGGCATGTCTGATTCGAATGTCGTTCCATCTTGAGGAATTTTTTTTGGCATACCAGGTCATACAACCCTAGCACACATCCCGATGCATGTATAATAATTTAAAAAAAAATTGGTGGCGACGGCCATGTGGCCATCAAATTTAACCCCTTAGTGAACATAGCCTCAACTCCTAGTCATATGGCGACCAAGGGCCCAATTGTTTTAGCCCCCAGGTGGATTTTAGCCATGATGACCATACAATCATCAATTTTAAGCCCATCATTTGCAGACATCATCATGTGTCAGCACTCTTCTACTCCATTTTTTGGGCCCTTTAGCATACCTATGGTTTTTTTCTCATAACTTGAGCATAGAGTGTCAAAATTAGGAAAATGAGATATCGTTGGAAAGATGACTCTGAGCTCTATCTAGATCAGGAGGTCTAAATTTTTGAATTTTCTTTTTTGATAGTTTTTTTTATTGTCAAGGAAAGATGTTCAGTTTTTCACTCCAAGAGCTCTATTTTGTGCATTTGGACTCCGTTTTGGGCAAACAATTTATCGTTGGAAAGCTTGTTTTGAGACCTTTCCAGTTTTATGAGTCATTTTCTAGATTCTTCTCCAAGTATATTTTATTCAATTTCTTGGATTTTTGCAATCTGGTGGATATCTTGGATGTTACAAGTCTTGGCATCTTTTCCTTTTGTGGAAAGGCTCATCTTAGGCTATTATTTTGTTTTAGAAGCCTTCTCTCTTCTTTGATCAGTGTATACTTCACTTTTGTAGCATTCTTTTCTGCACACGCACTGAGATAAAGTGTCGTATTATTGCATGTATGGGATCTTGCACATGTCCATGCTCTATGTACTCACACACTATTATAAAGTGCCAAGAGGGGTTTGATGTTTTCCTTTGTACTTTTCCATATATTTTTGTCATGTGAGTGTTCCTCCAAGGACATTAGCCTCAGGTATCTCTATTTGTGTTTGTACTATCTCTGCACCTTTGATGTTCCTAGTATCATGCAGTTCATATTGGATGATCTTTTTAGTGTACCTATCATTACTCCCTTGTCAACATTATGGGGGGGTTTCTACTATTGGTTTTACTACTTCCTTGGTTCGATAATGTGAGCTATGTATTCAGTATTTGATTCTATGTACTAGGTAGATGTAGTGGCTAGGTACCTATGCATTTCATTGAGATGGATCATTTACCATATGGACACTCTTGATTTCCTATTTTTGGATGCACTCTTCTAGCTTTGATTGATCATCTTTTCAAAATTTTGGTGTTTTTATGCCATCTGTATTTTTTAGTTCAGGTGTTTTCCTTTGTTTTCCTCCTGATCCAAGTAGTGTCATTTGAGGTCACTCTTGCAGCTTATAGTATTATGTATCTTTGACTTTAGTTGTTTGCCTTTTTTGGCCTCCTAATTCGAGAAGTGTCATTTGAGGGAACTCATGCAGATTATAGTCTTCTCTACTTGGCCATATTTTAGTGGAGGATCTTCAGATCATTAGTTACTTCTTGATAGAGTTTGCAACTTCTTTCTTTAGTGATGTTGTACATGTTCATCCTTGTTCCTATTTTTTGGAACATTCCTAGTTTTGGAGGCTTCTTCACTCCTTCAGACTAGTCTTTGTCTCTTTTTGGAGTAGAGTTTTTCCCATGTGGTTTTCTCTATTTATCCTCTTTTATAGAGACTCTCTTTTGTACTTGGGTACTTGATCAGGCCTTTTGTTGCTGGGACCCATTTTCTTTTAGTAGTTCTTTCTAGGTTTGTATCTTCTCCCAAAGTTTATCTTAAGGGGGGGTGTTAGAGTAATAAAGTGTTTGGTTATCAATTTGATTTAATTACTAAGTCACTATTATCTCTTTCTGCTTAAGCTAAACTTTAGGCATATAATAATTAATTGCTTTATTAATTATTATTATGCAGCCTAGGTTTTACCTTTTTAGGGTTTCAGATCTCCTTTTATAAGGATTGATCTCTCTTGTAATCTTATTGAGAAACATTCATTTTATTGAATTGCAAATTTTTTTTTTGCACATCAAGAATGTCTCCTCTTTCAAGGATCCATGCATTCAGGCCTCTCTAGATTCTTGCTTCTCTTTCTTTCTATGACATGTGTTTGCATGAAGGTGTTCTTTGGAGATGTGGGTTGTTTACTCTTCAACTCCAACAGTGATAATGTCTGGTTTCAGGAAAGATGAATCCTATATAAGACATGTGGTCATTGATTGATTTATAGAATAATTTGAGAAATTGGATGATTGGCTAATTTGACTGACTAATTGATAGAAGAAATGTTAGTGAGAAGCATGATTTAATGATAGGAATGAAGTCTTATTTAGTTGCAATAAAGATTAAATAGTGACGAATCTAAGTCATTGCTAAATATTTTAACAATTAGCATCATTGCACCTTATATTGAAAATAAAGAGATATGAATGTACCTAGATATTGACCATCTAAATATTGTTATGATCTCTATTGAAACAAGCAGAAATACAATAGGAATTTTTTTCACATTGTTCTAGGGTTGTCTCAAATCGTAGGTGTGTGTGGTTTCCAAATGTGTGATAGTACTTATCACATTCACCCTAAATAATCTTTGCCCCATAACTTTGTCAAAACACTCCAAAAATAATAAACAAAGAAAATAGGATTGTGAACCATCATAGCCACTCTCACCACTTAGTGGTTTCATCGAGGAGCATAGGGACACAATCACAAAAGATAAATCGATAATGAACCGACTTGACTAACTTTGTCAATAGCCTTATTGATCATTGATTGGTTTGATATTTCTATTTGATTGGATGTAGATGTGTTCAGTTTCATATTTGGACTACTTTTATAAGACCAACCTATCTAATTTGAAGTGTATCTATCATTGTATAAGATGATTAATTGATTGTTTGATTGATTTGATCATTTGATGACAGATTAGATTGTTGATAGAGATGGGTCTCATGAGTCCATTACCAATTTATGAAGCCCACTTATTTGGTACAATTTTTTATTCTTGATCATCACTTTCTTCTTGTTGTGACAAAGATGAGTTTATTGTAATGATTTTTTATGTGTTTTAATTTTTTTGGTTGATTAGTTTGTTCAGGACAATTTCTAATGTTTTTGGTCCATCGTAGGATTCATATGTTTGGAGTTGAGGTATGTGCAATGTATTGCATAGGTGAAGGATCTTATCATATACACTGCTATCATCATCGCCTAATGATAAATTTTTTATGTTTTTTTAAATTTTTAGGATTATTTCAGGATCTTCTATGATGTTTTTGATCATTTTTTCAGGACATTTTGAAATTTTTAGGGATTTTTTTTCAGACATTTTTTGAATATTTTTGAACAGTTTTTTGAGGATGAGTATTTGAATGTGTTTGTATTTTTTTCAAGACTTTTTTTGACATTTTTGGAAATTTTTTTAGGACATTTATTTGAATGTTTTTGGATTTTTTTAAGGACATTTTGACTATTTGAGAAAGATTTATTGAGTTTCCCCAAGTGTCTATCAAGGAAAGGAAATTATGGACTGGTGGATGGACAAATATATGGATGAAGGCTAAAGGTCTCTTAGTATGTCTTGAAGTTGTTTGGATGCTAAGGACTATCTATGAGATGGGATAAAATTTTTTTACCAAGTTTAGGGATTGGATATGACAAGATAGGGTAATGAAATGGTGCACTGAATAACATGTGGTTTATAGGAGTGGACATGTCAAGAGGATGTTGAAAACACTTTTTTGATTTTATCTCTTTATATTCTATCAAGACCAAGAGAGGGATTTGGATAGGATAATGATAGGACAAGCAAGATCAAGAGTGGACAAGATGAGGGATATGGACTGAAGGTTGCAATAATATAGGTAATATGGACCAAAGTGATGTGAATAGTATAAGGGATACAAACCAAAGGGATGTGGATAGGATAAGGAAGATGGACCAAAGGGATGCAGACAACATGAAGAATGTAGGACATGTGATGCTTCTAGGAAGATCACTAGCTTTTTCAAGATCAAAGTTGGAAAAATGGAAATATGGATACTGATAAGGGATATGAGGGATATAGGATAATGGAGTAAATTAAAGGGATAGATATGATGGGATATCATGGATGGAACCTACCCCCAAGTATGGAATACAAAAATTTCATAACTTACACATGATGCTATTTTGCCTATTTTTCATCATGATACTTTCCCAAAGCACTTGTTTGATAGGTTTTCACTATTGAACAAAATTATTTCTCTTTTTTTTGTGTTACCAAGATGCCTATTTTCTAGGTTTTCATCAAGGAAACATTTTTTTTTATTTTGACTTTTTTTGGAAGGTGATGGACTCATGATAGGAAATAGAGGAAGGATTCAAGAATCTTTCTCTTTGTGTGGCTCTCTTGAAGGACATATAATAGTGGATCATATCTTTTAACAATATTCTCAAATTTGTTGGTAGGGTAATGACAAAGGGAGATAAAATGGATGTTTGGATGAAGTGGGATTAGGATTTATGAAAAGGATTGGATAAGGGGTATGGAAGGATAGAATATATTAGATGAATAATAGATGGGTTATTAGAAGACTTGTGTAGGATTATATGGAAAGGGTGAAAAGGTAAATGTTGGCACACACCTTGAAGGGTGGTGGAGTCATGGAGGAAAAGTAGATTTGGAAGATTTATATTTTGATGGAGAAGTGAAGGAGGTTTTGACTTTGGGAAATAAGAACCCAAAATGGATTTGGAAGTGGATGGAAGTTGTTTGGATTGAGGGGTATAAAATTTTGATGCCAACTTGTATTTGTCTTTGGGAAACTATAATTCAAGAAGCCACTTAGGAATCCACATGGATTTTGATTTCTTATTCTTTTTTGGGTCCTTGGAACACATTATTTTAATAAGAAATTTATGAGCCCATATAGCTTTTGACTTCATTTTTTCTCAAGGGGCCTTTGTGGCCTTTTGGATATTTATTTTTCTTTTTAGATCATATTTTTATTTGTATTTACATGTTGATTAGATTGGACATGTTGATCCTTGATTGCATGTGGATTTCTTGACTTATGGACCTTATGCTTGGCATCCAAATTGTTTGAAAGGTGATTGTGATTCATGGGTGGATAGGAATTTTATGGAGGAAGGCTCTCCAAGATGTATGCCTTTGTTGATCTTGATTTAGGGCATAATGGGTGGATGGTGAAAAAGAAGTGATAGGGATAGGTGATGGAGGGATATAAGGACCCAAGATGGATGGAAGGTTTGAAGGATTTAATGTATCCTTGGGTTTAGATGGAGGAATGTAGGATCTATGAATGGTACCAACATCTTGAGTGTGATCCATGTAGCCTAGGCCATGATTTTTGGAGTTTTCTATTATATAAGGGGGTTCTAATATGCTGTGTTCATGGATTCCCAACCTTTTTCCTTGATAAAACATGATTTGGAAGACCTTTTTAGAAAAGAAATACTTGTTACTTTGATATCAAGATGCAAGCCCATTTTGAGGTGGAGGTATGTAAGGATTGATAGAATCATGAGGTATACTGGTTCGAATGAAAGTGGATAAACCAAGTTTATATGTAGGAAGATAATTATTAGATTTTGTAGGGGTGATGGGATATTTTTTAGGAAAATTAAGATCATGGAGTGGACTAGATTGGATAGTGTATGCACCCTAAAATGGTCGCCTAGACTTTGGGCCCCCATTTAGCAATTTATCAAATCCCAGAATCTACATTTTCAAAATCAACAATATCAATTATATCAATTTCCTTAATCAAATCATAATCAATTCAATATTTTCTAAGATTTGAGCCTTATTTAATTTAAAAGAGAAAAAAATAAAAATCTTATTTAATTAAGAGAACATGCTCCTTTTTAATTAATTAAAAATCTTTTTTAATTAAATAATAAAATCACTTTATCCTAAGCCTTTATTTAATTAAAAGGAATTTCCTCCCCTTTTATTTAAATAAAAAATCCCCACTTTTCCTCTTATCCTAAGTTGCACAAATAAAACATTATTCTTATTTTATAAAAAGAGAAAAAATATTTTTTGTCTCATATGGACACTAAAGTCAACTCCTATTTTCCTATTGGAGGATATTTGTGCACAAGGATCAAGCTTCTATTTTTCTCCATCATTGATTAAGTCTTTTGCCTCTTAATCTTGATCGTCCATTGATTCTCATTCTCTATACAAGAAGAGCTCTCTTCTTCATTTTGCATACACTTGAATTTTATGCTATTGTTATGCTAAAGGTTTTCTAAGTCATCTTGAAGCTTTTGGAGACATTCTTGCATCAAGTTTTAAAGATTTGGAGCATCATTGACATTCATCTTGCATCTACATCACATCCTAGCTTGCATCATAGTTGCATCATCATGGTATCATTTCTTTTTATTTTTTAGATTAATCTCACATAGTTTAATTAGAGGGTTTGTAACTCTTTCATTTCCATTTTCATAGCCTAATTTGCATACTTGCATGCTCATCTTAGATTAATTTTGCATTGCATTGCATTCATTTGGATTTCATTGGAGATATTGGCACTCTTGTCTTTGTCTTTGATTTGGAATCTCTCATTGTGTGGTTGACTAGCAAGGTTATGAGTTTATAGCTCTAGCTGAGAGCAATTTTACAAATCTTGCAACTCCATGCATAAAGAGCTATGGATTGATTTGTGAGGGCTCATTGTTGAGTTTTCTTGCATGTAAGGATTCATAAAAGTGTGACAACATTTTAGCACATATTTTTTTGTACCCACCATGGGGCAACCCACTTTTACATGCTGGTTTTTTATTATTTTTGGAGCTAACCCTTGTGCAGATTTGTTTGGAGATGGAAAACCTTAGATTTTGAAAGATTTGATCATAGCTCCCAAATGACTTAGTGTTTTGGTCTGAAAATGTTTTTGTAGGTTGGTGACATATCAAAGAAGCTTCAGTAAAAAATTTAGAATTTTCCAAGGTATTTTCAAATTTTTATAAGTTTTTTTTAATTTTTCATAAAAAATTAATTTTCAGCTCAAATTAGAATATTTTAAAGAAATTTTTACATTTTCAGAAAGCTATTCAAATTGTACAAAGGCTCCATTCTTTATGTTTTGAATTTAGGTGCAATATAGTGGCTCAAATAATTGATTTACAAAAACTTGTCTATTTTGGTAAAATGGGTCTCTAGGGCACAAATGAAGAGATTTTTCTAAAATTTTTACATTTTTGGAAATCTCTCTATTTTTTAGTAGGGGTTTCTATTTTTCATTTCCATTTTTTTGGCCGAAATCATATCAAAAAAATTAGATCTTGTTGACCAGGTCAAATGCAAAAAAAAAAACTTTTGTGATGAGTATGCACTTATTTTTCATTGTTCAATGAATGATATGAGTTATCATTTGGATTATTTTCTAGCTATTATTGCTCCTAAAAATTAATTCTCAAATCTAACCCTAGGGTTTGCATAAGTTGGATATACATTGCATATCTTGTTTGCTTGTCTTGTTCATTTGAAGGTGCTCTTGCTTTCATGGAAAATGCTTAAAACAAAGCGTTGGACTTGAGGTACTTTGTTCCATCTTTAAAAAATTTGGATTTTGGGATTAAAATTGAACCTCTTATGTGTTTGTCTTGAGTGTTTACATGCTTTCATAGGACACATTTCAATTGATGCTCTTAATGAGAAATGAATGAACATAGATTTGCTTTCATACAAGTTTGTGTAAGTGAATGCTTGTGTTTAAACCTTAAGTAATTCTTGGTTCCAATATCAAATATCTCATTGAGTGATTGAGGGCATAGATTCATTCCTTGTTTACATAGGGAGTTAAATGCACCACTTTGTGGACTCACTCTATATTTTCTTGGAAAGTTAAATATTCCACGGCTCAAACCCTTTTGCATTTGTGAGTAGTATTGATAAGCAACTTTAGAGTACTTTTGATTGATCTTGTTAGCTAAATTGGGTGTTGGACTCACTTATTTCTAATCACCCCTCATTACTACTCTTTAGATGCAAGGTCAGCATTCATACATAGGGGAGGGGTCTACTTGAAAATAGCGTTAAGTGTTCCACAAAGTTTCCCCCTTTTTATGCTTTCTTGATCTCATTAGTTTTCTAAGGTGTGGACTCACTTTGAGTTTGTGTGAGGAGTTAAATGTTCCACTTTTGGACTCACTTTGAGTTTGTGTGAGGAGTTAAATATTCCACTTTTGGACTCACTTTGAGTTTGTGTGAGGAGTTAAATGTTCCACCTTGTGGACTCACTTCACATTCACTTGAAGAGTTAAATGTTCCACTTCTAGACTCACTTCACATTCACTTGAAGAGTTAAATGTTCCACTTTTGGACTTGCTTCACATTCACTTGAAGAGTTAAATGTTCCACTTTTGGACTCACTTCACATTTACTTGAAGAGTTAAGTGTTCCACCTTTAGTGCTTTAAATACTTTTGATAGTGAATTACTTAATTTTATTTTTAGAAGGCCTGCTTGGGGACACACCACCTCAAGGGATGACCTTAACTCCTATGTTCCAATGGAGTATAAATAATAGGAGGTGAATCAAAAAACACTTCTCTTGGGAATTGAGTTTGATATCACTCTTGGCTAAGCCTCAAAGAACTTTATACCTTTGAGAAGTGAAGGAGGAGATTTGGGTTACCTGTCTCCCCCCAGCTATGTGATTTCAAATTCTTCTCATCTATGGATTTGGGCCTCACGTACCTTGCGTATATCAAGGAATCCTCTTAGAAAGCCATGTGTATCCTTCTATATGCCTGCTAAAACATTTTCAAGAACATACACAAGTAGAACCTTTAAGGAGTAGAAATACTAAGTCACTATCCTTGTTCATGCGCAAGGTTGCTTTGTCTCTTGCCCATTGCTTGAAGACTATTTGATTGAACTCCCTGATTGTTGTTCTATGTGCTTGATCTTCATTGCGAAATCTTTTGAAAGATCTAATTGAAATATTGAAACTGTGTTCCGTCCTACTGTAGTGAGTTCTCCTTAGAAGCTTGGTCTTTCTTGGTTAGTCTAGGTCAGATCTTAGGTGCTGTCATGTTGCTCAACATCTCAATGAATGTTATGGTATCAATTGCATAAGATGAATCTTAGTCTTCTTCTTTCTTCTCCATTTTCCATGTTCTTCTGAAGTATTCTATCCCATGAGAAATTTTTCTTCCTCTTCTTCTTGATTCTTTTCCTCTTATTATCTAGTCTATTTTCTTCTATTTTATCTCTTTCGTTGCTCCTATGCTTGATTCTTCTTCTTCTAGAACCATGAATCTCAAATATCTAATTTTGGAACCTTTATTAAGAATACATGATCTTGAGCTCATTGACATATTTGAAAAGTGTTGTTCCTCCAAAATTCTCATGAGTAGCGAATTTATGACAAAAATAAAAGAAAAATTGATTAAATCAGATGCCTTTGCTAGAATCATACTCATGATCTCATCCAAATATTCTTCATCTTTTAAATCTCCTCATCATTCTTCATCTTCTAAATCTTATCACGATTCTTCTAAACACTATTCACATTCTTCATCTTCCAAATCTTATCATGACTCTTGTAAACATTATTCAAATTCATCATTATCCAAGTCCTCTTCCTACACTAAGTCTTCAATTTCCTCTTCTTCATGATCCCATTCTTCTTCTTCTTCTTCAAAGAGTCTTACTTCTCTTCACAAGACATACCATAATGAGCAATGTGATAGTCCTTATGATACCTCTTCCATGAATAGTGACGCACCCACCTATGATGACTATGATGACTATGATGATGGACAATGTAGTGATACCTATGACACCTCTATTTCTTAAGAGTCCTCCTAGTCATGTCCTTGTGCTTACTGGAAATAGGTCCTCATATTGGAAAGATCATGATGGTGATCTGTATGATTTAGATTTTGAAAGAAACTTTGATGAGTTTTGTGAACAATACCTTGATTATAATCTAGCTACTATTGTTGAGGAATATAAAATGCACCATGCTAATTTGAAACATAAATATTATAAGAATCCTTCCTCTAACAACATTCATGCTGAAAATAAAGATGACACTCTCAAGAAAGATCATGTTAATGCTAAACCTTTGTCTTGTGATGGTTCCCTTCCATCCCCTACTTCATCCGATACCCTTACATCTACTAAAGCTTCTGAATCTTTCACAAATCCTTCATTCAACAGAAGTCCTAATGCTTTTCATGAGATTCCCTATAGTTATCCTCAAGGGCTACCTCTTAAAGAAACTCAAGCTAACCTTCACTTGGCTATGAATACTTTCAATAATGTTAAACCTGAAGAGCCTAAGTCTTCATACGTTATAATGCCTAGTTTAGTTAGTCCTTCACCATCTCTTCCAAAGTCTTCCATACAATTCCAACATGCTTCCTTGTCCTTAGAAGTGGCTCCATGTCAAGAGGACTCTAAAAATGATAAAGAAAAGAACATAAATAAAGATCAAGATCAATAACCCTCCATGTCATCCAATCATGTTCATAATATCTCTCATTCATTTCATGGTTCTTTTGATCCTTTACACCCTTCCTCATTCATTCCACCATGTCTTAAATCTTCTCCTAAGCAAGATCGAGCTACTACTCACATCATTGAGCTTATTGATAAACAAAATAACCTTACTACACTTGCGCTTTCCAAAGATGATACTTCCATTAAGGTTATTAAAAATGGTGTCATTACTTCCAATGTTAAGCCTATTGAAAATCCAAAGAAAAATGATATGCTTATGCTATCCAAAGATCCTTGTCAAGATCAAAGTCTTCCATCTTCTTGTTCTACCATTCCATGTTCGCTTCCGTTTTCTACTCTTCTTGAGTCTTTGCAAGCTCTGAACAATCCTATCGAAGAAGTTGCTCCTATTCAAGATGTTCACCATCCTATTGAAAATCCTAATGCTCACTCTAAAGATGCTGATGTCCTTAGTTGTCATATAGATGATGATGAACTTATTGATTATCCTTTTGTATCTTCCACATCTATCCTTGGACCTCCTCCACTAATACTAAGGCCTTTAGGTCTTCCTTCCATCTTGGGCCCTTATGTCCCTTCACTTTCCCCTCCTAGCTCTCCTAATTCATCATCCATTTTAGGTCCTTACATCCCTCCATCTCCTATCTTTCCTCAAGATCAACATAGATGCATACCATTGAATCCTTTTCATCCACCAACTCATCTAAACCAGTCATATCCTCCTTCCATAAGTCCCAAGTTTTTTGAAAGTAACTTGAATGTTCAATACAAGAAAAAGAAGCAATACAAGACTTCATAAAAAAAAAAAGATCACCATGTATCCTCTAATCGACATGGAAACATAAAGTCAAAAGAGATATCTAAGAAGAAAACTACAAGACAAGTATGGGTTCCAAAATCTATCATTGAAGATATTCTCTCTAAATCATCAAAAGGAAATGAAAATCTTAAGGCTATATGGATTCCAAAGTCTCTCTTAAGAGAGTCTTATGTTGGACAACAAGTGAAGTTGACATTCAAGCTTCCAAAGGCTTCCACTTCATCTTCTTCCAAAAACATTCTTCTATTCCATGCACCTAAACTGCAATCTCTGGTACCATATTCCTTCACGTATTCCTTCATTCACATTTCCTCCATCCTCTCACCACCTTTCAAGGTGTGTGTTGATGTTGATCTTGCATTCCTTCCCATCTACCCTTTCACAATCCTTCCATTCATTATCCTTCTACATTCTATCCTTTTTCCTCATTTGCCTATTCCTCCTATCTTCCAACCTCACTCGCTTTACATAAAACCTTATCCTCCATTTTTCTCTTCCATTTTATTTTCCCTATCAACATTTTTGAGCATATCATGTTGAATCCTTGACATATCATGGTTTATCCTTTCAAGGAGCATTATCTAAAAAGCTTGCCTTCTTCCAAAAAAAAAAAGAAAAAATTTAAAAAATTCAAAAAAATAGAAAAATGAAAATAGAAAAAAATGAAAAAAATGAAAAAATTGAAAATGTGCCTTGGTGAAAACTTGGAAACAGGCACCTTGGTAGCAAAAGTAAAGAGAAATAAATTCATCCTATGGTGAAAACCACTCCCTTGTGGCACCTTGGATAAGTACCATGATGAAAACCTGGTAATCAGGCATCATGCGTAGTTCTTCTACATGTTGCATCCATTTCATCTTCACTCTTTGATCTAGACAATATTGACCTATGCACAAACATTTGGCTATCTTGTGAGCTATCTTACGATGATCTTGCTTTCATTCCTTTCATGTTTAGCCTTCACTTTCATTTTCCTTCATTCATTCTATCTTGTCGCTATCCTTTTCCCCCTTGGTCTTGATCTAATAAAAAGAGTAAAATACGATGCTATGAAGTCTCTTGACATGTCTACCCTCTTTGGACTGCATCCTTTCCTTCTTTTGCATTATGCTTTTGTGACATCCTATGCTAGCCTTTCATTACTTATCCAAATGTGCTTTGCATGATAATTTTTCCCTAGCTTGGGTACTCTTGAGGATTTCTTCCCTCCATTTGCCTTCATTCTCCTTTCCTCCATCTCAGTCACCAGCTTGCTAATCCCTCTTGTTCCCCACCTTGCTAGACACTGAGACTACACAATGTGAGCTTGCTTGGGAGTTTGATGCCCATTCTGTCTAGGGGCATCCTTTGTACATATTTTATAATCCTAAAAAAATAACAAAAAAATTGATATATGATGCTAAAAAAATCTTTAAAAGCATAAAAAGTCCTGAAAAAATACAAAAAAATAAAAAAATGCAAAAAATTCAAAAAAAATAGAAAAAATGCCTTGGTGAAAACCTAGAAACAGGCACCTTGGTAGAAAAAATACAAAAAAATTGAAAAATCAAAAAAAATTTCAAGTGGTGAAAACCTAGAAATAGGTGCTACTTGAGGCCTTTGCACTCCTATTTGTTAGCATGCACTCTCGACACTTAGCCTTTCTCCATCATGCCTTGACCGTATTTGACTTGGTCTAGAATTGGTCTTTGTTTTTGTCTAGGGGGTGTACCTATTAGCATAGGTCCTTTAGGTGCATTTGTCTCTTGGGGAATTTCACAACAGGTGTTTTTCAACACCACCCTAGACAATGTTTTTCAACACTACCCTTGCGTCAAGTGTTTCTTAACACTTATCAGATGTCTTACCCACCAGTCTAGTATGATGCAATATTTCTCATTGATAGATGTGATAACCAGAGTCTAACTCTATGACCAACACACACGCACTTAGACAATCAACTCGCTTGAGATATGTTGACTTTATTTTTTTGTGTGCTGTCTATGTGGATTTCTTTGATGAGTGGTCTCTCCCTGAGAAGTTTTCGATGATGCATAGCTAGAAGACTGAGGGTATGAGAACATGTTTTCTTTTTTTATCTACTTATGGGTATATTTTGTTGATCCTAACTGTCATGAGCATTTATGCTAGTCTTACTTGACACTATAGATTGACAAGGTATTATCCTTGACTGTTTTGCAAGTGCATGCTTCTAGTTATCTTGACTTTCATGTATCTTGATACAAGCATAATCTTGCCATATCAAACTTAGGTAATCTCACTGCATTAGTCATCTTGACCTCCATGTCTTTGATGCCTAGGTGAGATTTCCACATTTCTATCTGATAAAGATCATATTCATATCCACATAGTTATGCTAGTGTGCATTGTATGATCTTATGATGCTACAAATAACACTCGATGATGATAATTAGATGTCTATAGGTGTTGTGACCTTGCAAGTCAACCACTTTCATAGTAGCTTTCATTCTTAGGTTCATCATAGTTTAGTTTTTGCATCTTGCATATGGAGAGAGCTGTCCGTTTTATCATCTACGGACTAGTTGGTCAACTGTGCTCATTTTTTTATTCTTCTTGATCATATCTTTCATTTTTGGTCTTTCATATCACATCATTTTATATCCATTTTTGGACTCAAAATTGAAATTCGAGTTGTGTTTCCAAGTTTTCTCATTCTTCTACGCAGTTGACTGACCTTTTGAGGCATAATTCTTCAATCCTTGATGAAATTTCTTCCTTTCCATGTCTTCCAAACTCCTAGTCTATCATTCATTTTTACTCACTTCATTTCTCTAAGGTTTGACTTAATTTTTATCTTGTATCTTTCCTAGTCAAACCTAGTCAACCTGGGGCATATCTTCATTGTTTGATGGTTATCCTATCATGCTCCATCCTTCGATTATGATTTATTGTGACTTGATCAGGTTTATCAATTTGTTGTTCTCCTCTATTTGATTTCGATTTTGATTCCAACGGAGCAGTACCTATCAGCTTTAATCTTTGATTCAGCTTTATCATTCAGCTCAGCTTGAGATTCTTATTTTTAGACTTGATTATCACCTAGCAGCGATGGTGGTGATTTTTTCTTTCAATTTTTATCTTCTATTTTTCAAACTTGATTATTGCCTAGCAGCGACAGCGATAGTTTTTTCTAAGGCTTGATTTGCACCTAGCAGCGACAGTGTTGGTCTTGTCTTTCATCTTATGCTTATGCTTGTCCTGATGTGTTCCCATCTATCGAACACACATCTGGGTTGTTTTGTGATCCCAATTGATCTCACATTTTAATTCTTCTTTGACTGCATGTGTTCCTAAAATGATCACACATTAGTCAAAGAGGGGAAAATGTATGCACCCTAAAATGGTTGCCTAGACTTTGGGCCCCCATTTAGCAATTTATCAAATCCCTGAATCAATATTTTCAAAATCAACAATATCAATTATATCAATTTCCTTAATCAAATCATAATCAATGCAATATTTCTTAAGGTTTGAGCCTTATTTAATTTAAAAGAGAAAAAAATAAAAATCTTATTTAATTAAGAGAACATGCTCCCTTTTAATTAATTAAAAATCTCTTTTAATTAAATAATAAAATCACTTTATCCTAAGCCTTTATTTAATTAAAAGGAATTTCCTCCCCTTTTATTTAAATAAAAAATCTCCACTTTTCCTCTTATCCTAAGTTGCACAAATAAAGTATTATTCTTATTTTATAAAAAGAGAAAAAGTACTTTTTGTCTCATATGGACACTAAAGTCAACTCCTATTTTCCTATTGGAGGATATTTGTGCACAAGGATCAAGCTTCTATTTTTCTCCATCATTGATTAAGTCTTTTGCCTCTTAATCTTGATCGTCCATTGATTCTCATTCTCTATACAAGAAAAGCTCTCTTCTTCATTTTGCATACACTTGAATTTTATGCTATTGTTATGCTATAGGTTTTCTAAGTCATCTTGAAGCTTTTGGAGACATTCTTGCATCAAGTTTTGAAGATTTGGAGCATCATTGGCATTCATCTTGCATCTACATCACATCCTAGCTTGCATCATAGTTGCATCATCATGGTATCATTTTCTTTTATTTTTTAGATTAATCTCACATAGTTTAATTAGAGGGTTTGTAACTCTTTCATTTCCATTTTCATAGCCTAATTTGCATACTTGCATGCTCATCTTAGATTAATTTTGCATTGCATTGCATTCATTTAGATTTCATTGGAGATATTGGCACTCTTGCCCTTGTCTTCACTTGAATCTCTCATTGTGTCATTGACTAGCAAGGTCATTAGCTTCATAGCTCTAGCTAAGAGCAATTTTACAATCTTGAAACTCCATACATAAAGAGCTATGGATTGATTTGTGAGGGCTCATTCTTGAGTTTCCTTGCATGTAAGGATTCATAGAACTGTGGTCACTTTTTCACCATACAAATAGAAGTGGAGGAACCTAGTTAACATGCATGGGGTTCATTAACAACTTTCTTAGATGTTCTTGGATCATGAGGGGGATCAAGAGGAATAATAGGGCCCTATGATGGAATAGGAGGAATGAAAAGATCATTTGGTAGGATAGGATCTTGTGGAGGAAATCAAGGATTAGGACATGGAGGTGAAGAGATGGTAGGCTCATGAGGAGGATTTAGAGGGATGATGTGATCTTATAGTGGAAATGAAGGTGAAGGATACTTTTGATCTTGACTTGGAAGGGGATCATTGGACTCCATTCTAAGGGTGGTTTTCTCCTAACTATGAATGGAATCATTTGGAAGAATGTCATGCTCTTTCTTAGGAATAGGAAGTGGAAGGTCAATAAGACTTGGAAGGATAGTTTTTCTTGGGATGGATGGGAATCATAATTAATAGGATGGACATGGATGGTAGGATCATTATTAAATTCTAAAAATATAAGATCTTGGTCAAAAACTAGACAAGTTTGGTGATTGTTGGGATCTTGATCTTGATTTGTGTTAGGACTCATTTCTTCACACTTTGCATCAGCCCCTTGACATGGAGTATGATTTTGGACATGTGTGGAGAATTATTTGAGGATTTCAATGATTTGGCATAGGGGAGAAGGGACTTTGAATGAGACTCTTTGAGTATGTTTTTTTGGGAATGAAGCATATGCTGGTATTGGATCTAGGACTTCTAAATTGTAGAAGGGAATTATATGAAGGAAGGGATTAGCTTGGAAATTCATCATGGATAACCCTTGGGAGGTCTCATTACAAGATATATCAGTGGATAGAAATGGAAAATATTTCTCTTTTGACGCTTCAGGGGATGAAGGAATGGGGGAATATAGAAGTTTCTTGAGGGAAAACATCTTCATGGGAGTAGATATGCCATTTCTAGACATGGGTAGGTGATTTCAATCTTGTTCAATAATAGAATGATGTATGTGAACCTATTTTTGATGCAAACAATTGAAAGGTTTAGATTGGGGATTTTGTTGCTTGGGAGATCTTGTTGGTGATACCACATTGACATTTGCATGTTGTGAAGAATTTGTTGATTAAACATGTGGTATAATAAACTTTATATTGATCATGCTTGATTGATGTCCAAAGGATGACAAATTTGCAATTTTTTTTGTTTGGGAAATCTTTGGTGATGGATATGAGGAAGCAAGAGGATGTTCATTGAGATGTGATTTGATCAGAGGCGTATAGATTAATTTATCAACATGGCATGGATATAAGTCCTCTATGATGTAAGACTTTGGTTGTCTCTAACTTTTAAGATCATCTTCTTGGATTCACATGTCTTTGATTTTTTGTATGAGGATATTAGTTTTCCATTGTTGTCTTTTCATCTTAATTTCTAAATAGACAAATTGTGTCACCATAGTAGTTTAGTTCTTGTTCTTATTTGTATGGGGGAAATGGATTGATGTACAAATATGATTTGTTCCTTATTTGAAATCGTATGAGTGGTCTCTAAAAAAAAGGGTATGGAAGAGACATATTGCTATTGATTTTAAGTGTTTGGAGTGTGACTCAAATTTATGTCACAATGATTCCAAGTTTGAAGTGTGTCTTTTGAATTAAATTCTAAAAGAGAAAGACTTGTCTCTATGATTAAGACTTGTTGATGTTTGATTGTAATCTCTCAGCTCTAAGGATTGATGGAGAACTTTGAAATCTTGATCTTAAGGCTGTTTTGATGATACTTGTAACATGAAACTTAAATGCAAAAAAAAAAATGACAAGCACAACACTCACTTCAATCAAGTCCTATTAGCTAAACACTAAGTGTATGTTGCATAATGTTTTGACAAGTTTTTCACAAGAAGAGATTCCAAACAATCTACCTAAGGTCAATTTGGTTATACATGGATGACAGGGTGGCTTCTACTTAACCAGGATTTAGTTAGGATTTTGTTTAGATGGAGTTGATTTTATCCTCCTTACAAAGGCCTCCCACACACATAAAAACATGATTTTGTGCAATCTCAAAAGACTACTAGAGGAGATTATCATTCCCAAACTCTTTATGTCCTCCACCCCATTAAGGATGAAGGTATTTTATTTTTATAGTAGGTCATATTACCGTAGCTACAATAGTTGTATCCCACTTTGGGTTGTCTCTCTCACTAGCCTCGCTAAGGCATGTTCTAGGGAGTGAGCCCTCTAAGGCTCTAATTTAATCTAGAAAGAGATGAAATTGAAATGAAAAGTAGGCTTAGGAGTTTGATTATCTTAAGCCGGGTAAGAACATATCCCTACTACTTTCCACTCCCAAACACAATTAACAAGGTCATTTCCCAAGCCTTTAATCTAGGGGGATTTGAGAATCTTTGACATTTTGATTCACTATTAAAGTGTAAAGAATAGGTCTAATGCTTTTAACCACAAAACAAGAGGCTTAAATTTTAGTGTTTGTTCATTCTCTTAGCCTTTCTCTCTATTGATTAATTTTTCATGTTTGGCATTATGATTCACTATGAAAGTAAAGAGCATAGGCCTAATACCAAAATTTATCAAACAATAATAGGATTTCTAATTAAGATACATTTGAGATTGAAATTCCACACTTTAAGCTAAATGAAAAGGGATTAGGCTTACCTTATTCGAAGCAAGAAAAAGGCTAGGCACATTTTTGAATTTTCATTTTGCATTTTTTGATACTCACCTAGCGGCGATCGTTCCAGATCCTAAGTGTCCACAACAACTATCATAAATGTTAGTCCAACACAAACCATCCAAAGTTAAGGAAAACAAGATGCTAGTAAAACCAATGAACTTTAGAAAAGACAAGCACTTAGATTGATTTTTACTCCATATTTAGCTTGGTTTTTTTTTGTGTTTTTGACCTAGTCATTAAGATCCCATTTTTAGATACATTTATGGCTCTCAAAAATAGAAATGAAAAGAAGTAACCCCTACTAAAAATCATTGAGATTTCTAAAAATGTAATATTTTTTGAAAAATTCCTTAATTTGTGCCCCACGGACCCCATTTATCAAAACATAGTAGTTTTTAAAGATCTATTTTTTGGAAATTATTTATCATCAAAATTAAAAACACAAAGAATAGACACTGTCAAGAATTTCATGATATTTCTATATCTTAAATTTTTCAACAAAAAAAACCACTAATTTGCACCCAGAATTATCTTTTTATGAAAATCACAAAAAAATTATAAATCGCACAAAAATAATTAGAGAAATCAGATTTTTGGACTGTAGGCTCTTGATATTAACCTTAAAGTACAAAAATAAATTCATTGAAAAATTACAAACCATTTGGAAGATATGACTAAATTTTTGAAAACCCTATAGGCAATAATAAATCAGCAAAGAAAACCTGCATGCAAATATAGAAGATAAATT